>CM046444.1:76714125-77422054 GCA_025506515.1 Flaveria trinervia
TATTGCCTGTTGCAATCCTTCCTTTTTAGATTTCTTTTGGTCATAGGAGTAACAGGATTTGATGCTGCTGGTACAAACTTGGACTCAAACTCAGTTTTCATTTTAGCCAAGTTTTCTTTATTTAATTTCTCTTTGTTTGAGTTTGGATCCCTTTTTGTACAACAATCATCTGTGAGATGATTGAACAAACCACATATTTCACATGGTTTCTTCTTCATCTTCTGTTGATCATCAACTAAGAAGATGAAACTACTGAAGACTTGCTCTTCAGCAGTTTAGAAGCACTTTTTGCCTTCTTGTCAACTTCCTTAGTAGGCTTCAAATCCTTCCTACTGACAGTTTTCTTCTCTTCAGTGCTGTCAGTCATTAGGATTTGAACTCCAGATGTTATCCCCTGCACTCCAGTACCCTTAGTACTTCTAGGGATAACACTTGGGTTGATCAACTCATTGATCATGTGAGTGTCAGCAGTTGAACCATCAATTTCAGCTGATAGGTTCACAGAGGATTACTACTGACTTCAACTACTGATGGTGCTTTATCAAGTAGTGAATCACATGATGAGGTGGATTGGTCATTACTTTCTCCATCAGATTCTGCTCCTGCTCTTGAAGCAAAAACTGTAGGAGGAGCAGTGTGATTATAACCAATTCCAAACTTCACATTGGAAGTTGTTTGCTTACTAAGAAGCATTTCAAAGCCCTTGCAAGATTGTACCATCGATCACACTCTACCTGGGTGACAGCAAGAGTATCTTTGAGGTCTTTGTACTTCTCTAAGAGTACATCCTCCCTAGCCTTATCATCAGAAATTTGGCATTTTAATTTGTAAATCTCATCAGTTTTCTCTTTTAGCACAGACTCAAACTCAGCTTTATTTTTGGAAATTATTTGTTCTAGCTCTGCATTTTTATTGATTAAAGCCACATTTGCTTCTCTAATAGAGGCAAATGCTGCTATGCAAGTTTCAGAACATAATTTGGCCTTAGCCTCAGAGGATACCTGTGATACCTTTGTTGAAGAGGTACTTGAAGATGATCCATCAGAGGATTCCAAAGCCATGAGAGCTAGATTTCCAAAAGGATGCTCACCACCATGTTGACCAGCACCTGAGAACAGTTGTTCATTACCAGACACATCATCTGGTAAACTGCTCCAGTCAACAACTCCTGGTGTGAAGAAGCTGTGTTGTTGAGGTTGATTAGGTTGATGAGATTGGGATGGTTGAGGCTCAGGAGTGCATGTGGTTGCTGAGGGTGTGGTGCTTGAACCTGGCCTGGTTGTGGCATGTAATAGCAGGGGTATGGATATGGCATTGGCCCCTGTGGAACAAATATGCAGGAGATTGTGGTTGATGATGATAACCAGAATTGACAGGTTGTTGCCCTCTGTTTTGTTGACTATTGCCAGGGAAAGTCACAAAAGGTGCAGGAGAGTTAGATCCAGATGATCTACATTCTCTTGCAAAGTGCCCAAGCCTGTGGCATTTATGGCACTTCAACTTACTCTTGTCAAAACCAACTTTGGTTTTGCCAGAGAGTCTTAGGAATTTCCTTCCAGTTCTTTTGTAGAACTTCTGAGATCTGATATTTATCAAGGCCATTTGGCTCAAAATATCCATCTCTTCTAAGTCATCATCAGCAATCCCCTTGAGATCATCCATGATGAAACATAGATTGTCACTATTAACCACAGAATGACTATCAACACTCACAAAGGCAGGCTCAGAAGTGTTTGTAGAGAAATCAATATGCTCATCATACTGGCTTTCAGATGACGCATATTCTGACTCTTGATGTCCAATCAGGGCAGTGTTCCCTTGGACAAAATCCTCAGTGAGCTTGCCAGATGAAACCAATTTCCTTTTCTTCTGCTCTATCTCTCTCTCAAATGTAAGAAGTTTCCCATGAAGTTGGGTGAGAGATAGGCGATCAACATCAGCATTTAAGCGTAGAACAATGGTATATGTGTTCCATCTCTCAGGCAGTGATCTTAAGAATCTATGGTTCATCTGACTCCTGGTATATTCATGTTTAACCATTTTCAATTCAGAAATTAAACATGAAAACCGCTCAAATTTTTGAGTCAGAGTCTCACCCTTTCTATGAGAGAAAGTCTCATATTGTTGGCGAGGATTTCCCTGTTGTTTGCTAAAACCTCATCAGTACCACCAAATTGTTCTTTGATGGCATTCCAGAGGTCATGAGCAGATTCACAATGCAGAAGCCCAGAGTAAATCTCATTAGGAATAGCCATAGCCAAAATTCCATGGGCTTTTGCATCGATTTCAAACAACTTCTTGTCCTCATCGGAGTATTGCTCCTTCTTCTTTGAACCATTGTTTGTTTCCAACTGTTTGTTCATTCACCATTGGCTTATGAGGTCCATGTACCACAGATGTCCAACAACCTGAGCTATTGACAGACAGGTGATGGAGCAATCTTCTCTGCCAAATGTTATACTCATTCCTCACCAATCGGAGGCTTGGTAGAGGATCCAGTATTGAAAGGATCATTCGAAGAAGTAGTCATTGTGAAAATCAGACAGACTCAAGTAAAATCACAATAATTTAGCTCAAAACCACACAGAACCTCAAAAAAGCGGCCAGAAGCGATACACTCTCAATCTCTATAACAGATCCTTGCGAATTTGCTAATTCAATTAAACTTAGAGCGATTGAACAGTTTCAATGATCAATTGTTAGATCGATCAATGATTAACCTGCTCTGATACCATTTGTTAGAATCTCAGCCCTTGGTTTAATCGATTGAACAGATATAGCAGCGGAATAGCTCAGAATTAGACAAATTCAAACAAGAACATTTGATATAAAACGATAAGAGAATTTGTTATAGAGAGAGAAATATCCGACAAAAGAATATTGCATTAAGATTGTCGGCCTCAAAGGCACGATTACAGGTGAGTCATCCTTCCTTATAAAAGATAGAGTGACGTAGGCTGATGTCACTTGAAAGTGACATGTAACCGTTTGATAACAACTGATGTTCAACAACTACTGAAGATGTCAACAACTGACATCTTCTTACAAATGTTCCTAAGTGTTAAACATCTTATTTACAACTACTGAAAAACATAAAACTACTGACACTACAACAACTGAAGAACAACCTCTTCAGTTGTTTACAAGTACTGAAAAGAAAGTAAACAAACTACTGAAAAGAAAAGAAAACTACTGAAGAAGAAAAACCATCACAACAACTGAAGAAGCCCTCTTCAGCTGTTGTCATCAGCTGTTAACATCAGCTGATGTCTTCAGTACTTGAACATCAGACTTTGTCTTTCAGCTGTTGATCTTCAGTCTTTGTCTTCAGTACTTGTTGAAGTCTTCAGACTTTAGATCTTCAGCTGTTGTCTCAGTCTTTGTCTTCAGTACTTCAGACGTACTTCAGCAGTTGTATTCTTCAGACTTTGTAGAACAGCTGATCAGGTCTTCTTCAGCTGTTGTGATGTCTTGTGGGACTTAGATTTCTCTGATCAGGCTCATTGGTTCTTTTGGTCCAACACTGTGTTTGGTTTTGGTGGGGACTTTGGATTTGGAGGTGGTCGCTGTGGGTTCCAGCGCGTGGGTTTTCGCAGTTTGGCAGCTGTTTGAGTGACTGGTCTGAGTTGTGCCTGGAGTATACTTCAGGAAACACAGCCATGCCAGGGACTCAAGGCCAAGAACTCCCTCAGCTTTGAGCTGGTTCTCTATTATGGCCATTATGAACCGTGCATAGAATATCCATCGATTAGCAATAGGTTTGGAGACCATATCCTTAAGTTCAAGAAATAATATTTCAGAAAAATTTAAGTTTTGTTGCTCAAGGATAGAGAAAATACCTGCTGCCACATGGTAGACATTTGATCCCAAGACGAAGTCTTAGGGGCTAGGCAGACATTCACCATATGAAAAATAAGGCGTTCTACGTCATGGAAATGCCTCTTTAAGATGGTGGAAGCGCTGAGGTTACTCTGATATCCATGTTGGGCAAATGATAGATCAGTGATGCCCTTTGAATATCCAGCGGGGAAGGTGGCATCATCCAGGTGTAGTATTTTGCGAAGGATTGCTGGAGTGATGACCACCTTTCGGGAGTTGACGAACGACTGGAGAGACTCAGTGGCATTCTCCCCAGTGGTAAGGGTGACGTTCGTCCAGAACTGTGTTAGGGATTCGGCATAAATGGTAGGATTGATAAGGAAGGCCGTTTTGTATGGAGAATGGATGATGAGATCAATAGCAGTATCAAACTTCATCGAGAAAGGTGATTTGGTAAGGTAGGCAACACAGTTGTGTCGTGGTTTAAGCTGCATGTTTGCCATTGATGTGAGAGAAGGTTTGGAGTTTTTGAACATTAGTTTTGAGATGATGAAGCTCTGTAGGATTAGGTAATTATTGGATAAGGGTTATGAAGCAACTGAAGGGTTTGGTGTTTGTCATTGGTAGTTTTAAACGGTTGATGACATGGTATTAACTTTCAGAGGTTGAAACAACTGAAGTCTTGGTTTTAGGCATGAGTAGTTATAAAACTACTGAAAAACCATTTTTTTGGCTTCAGATGTTGAAAACAACTGAGAACTTGGTGTTAGTCATCAGTAGTTATGAAACGACTGAAGACATGGTTTTGTCATCAGTTGTTGTAAACAGCTGACGACCTGGTGTTAGTCATCAGTAGTTGTGAAACTACCGAAGACATGGTTTTGTCATCAGTTGTTTAAGATGAAACAGCTGTTTTAGAAACAATTGAAGAGAAAATTTCCGTCAGTAGTTTTTGTCAATTCTTAGCTTTTCAGCTGTTTCATACTGTCCTCAATACTTACTCATCAGACCTTTTGGCTGTTTTTCAGTTGTTTCATAGGACAACAGTACTGATCTGTGTTTACTAACATGAGTAGTTAGAACTACATCAGTAGGTTTTAACATAATCAGTACTTATTTATGACGTTTACTAATGATCATCAGTACTTGTTTACTGAGATCATCAGTAGTTGTCACTATTCTAGCTGCAGCATACCAAGCCTTAACATAATGTTTTGGAATGTTGAACTATCCAAAGGCTTAGTAAAAATGTCTGCAAGCTCATCAGCACTAGGCACAAACTTTGGATCAATCAGACCTTTTTCAAAACAGTCCCTAATATAATGATGTCTGATCTCTATATGTTTGGTCCTAGAGTGCTGGACAGGATTCTTGACAATGCAAAGAGCTGAAGCACTGTCCATTAATAATGGAGTCTTAGTCTCCATAATGCCATAATCCAAAAGTTGGTTCTGAAGCCAGAGTACCTGAGAAGTACAGCTTGCAGCAGCAATGTACTCTGCTTCAGCAGTGGATGTAGCAACAGATGTTTGTTTCTTACTCTGCCAAGAATCAAACAGTTGCCTAGGAATTGACATCCACCAGAAGTTGACTTTCTGGTTAACTTACACCTTGCATAGTCACTATCAGAGAAAGCAACCAATTTGCAAGAGTGTCCAGTGGAATACCATAAACCTAGAGATTGTGTACCTTGCAGATATCTAAAGATCCTCTTGACTGCAATCAAATGAGACTCTTTAGGAGCAGCCTGAAATCTAGAACAAACACAAGTTGCAAACATGATATGTGGTCTAGAAGCTGTTAAATACATCAAGGACCCAATCATACATGTGTAAAGTGTTTCATCAACAGCTTTACCTTTCTGATCTGTATCTAGTTGTGTGGTGTTGCACATGGGAGTAGAACAGGACTTACAGTTTTGTAAATCAAACTTATTCAAAAGATCTTTTGTATATTTAGACTGATGAATGAAAGTCCAATCAGCCTTTTGTTTGATTTGCAACCCTAGAAAGAACTGTAATTCTCCCATTGCAATCATTTCAAACTTCTTTTGCATTAAATTGGTAAAGTCATCACACAACTGGGGATCAGAGGATGCAAAAAAATATCATCAACATAAATTTGAACAAGTAGCTTATGCTGATCCACCTTTTTAATGAACAAAGTTTTATCTATGGAGCCTCTAGTGAAATTATTTTGAAAAAGAAAATTTGATAATGTCTCAAACCAGGCTCTAGGAGCTTGTTTCAACCCATAAAGAGCCTTATCAAGCTTGTACACCCAATCTGGATGTTTATTATCCTCAAAACCTGGTGGTTGACACACATAAACCTCTTGTTTTATTTTACCATATAAAAATGCACTTTTAACATCCATTTGAAAAACTTAAGATTGTTGAATGCAGCATAGGCTAAGAACAATCTAATTGCCTCCAGTTTGGCGATAGGAGCAAAGGTTTCATCATAATCAACCTTCTTCCTGTGCAACCCCTGAACAACCAGTCTGGCCTTGTTCTTAACAATAAGCCCATTTTCATCTGTTTTATTCCTAAACACCCTTTAGTGCCTATTGCACACTTACCTGGGGGTAGAGGAACCAGTTCCCACACCTGCTGTTGTTGAACTGAAGTAGCTCAAGCTGCATGGCTTCAACCCATCCATTATCTCTCAAAGCAACATGATAGTTCTTTGGCTCTAGCTGACTGATGAAGACAGCATAGAAGCAAAAGTTAGACAATTGACTTCTGTTGAGACACCAGCATTGATATCACCAATGATTTGAGACATGGGTGATTCTTCAGCTCTTGTACACCTATGAGATCAGTGCAAGTGTTTGTAGCAGGCTCAGCAGCAGCAGATGTTGATCCAGATTCTTGAAACCAAGTATTAGATGGCAAGTCAAATGATAGAGGAATCAGAAGTCTCATCAGCATTTGTTGGGATGGAGCTACTGAAGCTATAGAAACATCAAGTTTAGTAGACACAGGCAGTTGGTCACTAAACTGGAAAAGGTGAGTACTGATATCATCATCATCTTCAGTACCACCAGGTGGAAGACTGTTGACAGGAGCAACAGCTGGAGCCTAATAAGGAACATATTGCAGTATGTCCAAATCAAATAACTCCACAGGGTTTTGTGGAATCTTGTCCTTTGGAGATTCATTAAACTTCACATGCAGAGTCTCTTCAACTATCTTTGTTCTACAGTTGAAGACTCTGTATGCCTTGCAAGTAGATGAATAACCAACAAAATACCCTGCATCCACCTTAGGATCAAATTTGTGGTTGATCCTTTGTGTTGAGAATGAACAAGGACACCCAAAGGCTCTAAAAAATGAAATCAAGGAGCCAAATGATGTAGAACTTCATATGGAGTCTTCATCAACCTCTGATTTACTAAGGCTCTATTCTACACATAGCAAGCTGTGTTAACAGCTTCAGCCCAAAAGGTCAGTGGCAACCAGAGTCAGCCAACATGGACCTTGCAGCTTCAATTAAGGTCCTGTTCTTTCTCTCAACTACTCCATTTTGTTCTGGAGTCCTTGGGATGCTAAACTGCCTCTTGATTCCCTTTGAGAGATAAAAATCATCAAGTGTATGGTTTCTGAATTTTGTTCCATTATCACTTCTCATACACTTGACAGATAGGAAATACTGCTTCTCAACATACAACACAAAGTTTATAATCGTCTGAGCAGCCACATCCTTTGAATGAAAGAAGAAAGTCCATACAAATCTGGAGTAATCATCCACAATTACCAGACATTATTTCTTCTTTGCCATACTCATTACTCTCACAGGACCAAAGATATCCATGTGTAGTAATTGCAAGCACGCAATGGACTTAGGTTCTTTAATAGGAGGGAAAGAGACTTTGTGTTATTTTCCTTTCAAACAAGCAGTGCAGTTGTCTTCACATCTGAACTCCTTCATAGGCAATCCCCTTACTAAACCATGATGTATGAGCTGATTCAAGTTTTTAAGATTCACATGACCCAGCCTTCTATGCCATAGAATAGATTCTTGAGGAGAAGCCTTGGAAAATAGGCAAGGATGGCCTTTGAGATCTATTTTTTTGGAAAGATCTAAGGCATACACTCTTCGTGTCCTGTTGGCCATCAGGAGAGTGTGATCATCCAACACCTTATCAATCAAACTCAGAATGTTGGATGACAGAATCCTGCAATTCTGACTGGTAAAAAGAGCAACATGGCCTTTATCACACATTTGACTGACACTCAAGAGATTGTACTTGAGATTCTCCACATGGTTAACATCATCAAACCTATTTTCCCTTTGGAAACAAAGCCTTTGCCAATGATGTAACCTTTAGCATCATTGCCAAAAGAAACGAACCCCTTCTTTCTTTGAGAGTAATCATGAAGAAGAAAGCTGTTCCATGTCATATGCATAAATCCTCCACTGTCTACATACCAGATGCTACTGTGGCATGCTGAAGAATCCTGCAATCATAATAAATTAGTTAGTTTTTGAGACCTAAACCTTTTTGGTTTTGGGTCTGTTCACATCAACACATGGTAAACTAACAGATTTGCTTTGAAGAACAGCCTGAGGGGTTGGAGATGGTGAGGAAGAAGAATCCTTTGGCATGGATTTTCTTCTCTGTGGTTTCAGTACAGGAGCATCTAATTGGTTAACTATGCCCAATAGATGTTGAACCATCATAACAAGTTGTGTCTGATTTTGTGATAAAGCCTTTAGCTCATCAGACACATTAGTGCTTGAAAGTGATGGATTCCTGTGTTGTACCATCTTCCTTTGAGCAACCTCAGCTGTTGCCTGATTAACCCCTTCCTTTTTGGATTTCTTTTTGGATTTAGGGGTTACAGGTTTTGATGTTGCTGGTACAAACTTCGTTTCAAACTCAGTTTTCATTTTATCCATTTTCTTTTTAATGTTCTCATTGTGTTTGAGTTTGGAGCCCTTTTTATACTAGCAATCATCAGTAAGATGATTGAATAAGCCACATATTTCACATGGCTTTTTCTTCATCTTAACTTGAACATCTGCTGAAGAAGATGAAACTACTGAAGACTTATTCTTCAGCAATTTGCGATCAGTACTAACATTTTTCTTCCTTGCAGTACATGAATTCTTGATATCTTCTTCAGTAGTTTTCCCACCCTTTCTACAGACAGTTTTCTTCCCTTTAGTACATGCAGTAGTTTGGGTTTGTTCTCCAGGTGTTATGACTTGCTCTTTAGTACTTTCAGTACTTTGTGAAATACCACCTGGAGTAATCAACTTTTTGATCATGTGAGTGTCAGCATTTGAACCATCAACATCAGCTGATAGGTTTTGGGAGGAATAATGCTTAATATCAACCTCTGATGGTGCTGTATCAGATAGTAGATCACATGATGAAAAGGATTGGTTATTGCTTTCTCCATCAGATTCTACATCTGCTTTGGGAGTAAAATCTGTAGGAGGAGCAGTGATTATAACCAATGCCAAACTTCACATTGGAAGCAGACTGCTTACTGAGAAGCATTTTAAAACCCTTGCAGGAATGTACCATCGATCACACTCTTGTTTTCTTTTGAGGTCTCTGTACTTCTCTAGAAGTACCTCTCCCTAGCCTTATTATCAGTGATTTGGCATTTAAGTTTGTAAATATCATCATTCTTATCATTAAGCACACACTCAAATTCAGCTTTTCTTTTGGATATTATTTGTTCTAGCTCAATGTTCTTGTTAATTAAAGCTACATTAGCTTTTCTAATATGCAAATGCGGCTATGCATGTTTCAGAACATAACTTGGCTTTGGCCTCAGAGGATACCTGTGATACTTGTGGTGTGGAAGCATTAGAGGATGAAGTATCAGCAGACTCCAGAGCCATAAGAGCAAGATTTCCAAATGATTGTCACCGCCATGTTGACCAGCACCAGAAAACAGTTGTTCATGACCCGACATATCATCTGGCAAACTGCTCCAGTCAACAACTCCTGGGTGTGAAAAAGCTGTGTTGAGGAGGTGAGATTGTTGATGAGATTGGGAAGGTTGAGGCTCAGGAAGAGCAGTGGTTGGTGAGTTGAGCAATGGGTACTTGAACTTGACTGGTTTGTGGCATGTAATAGCAGGGATATGAATATGGGATTAGACCCTGAGGGACAAAATATGCAGGACATAGAGGTTATGATTGATGACCAGAACTAGCAGGAGTTTGCCCTCTGTTTTGTTGAATATTACTTGGAAAAGTAACAAGGGTGCAGAGGAGTTAGATCCAGATGATCTACACTCTCTTGCAAAGTGCCCAAGCCTGTGGCATTTGTGACACCGCAACTTACTCTTGTCAAAACCAACTTTGGTTTTGCCAGAGAGTCCAGGGAATTTCCTACCAAACTCTTGTAGAACTTCTGAGATCTGATATTAATCAAGGCCATTTGGCTCAGAATATCCATCTCTTCTAAGTCATCATCAGCTATACCTTTCAAATCATCCATAATGAAGCACAAATTGTCACTATTACAGCCTGACTGACTATCAACACTCACAAATGCATGATCAGAACTATTTGAAGAGAAATCTATATGCACATCATAATTACTTTCTCATGCAGCATATTCTGACTCGTGACCGACCAAGGCAATGTTCCCTGGTATAAAGTCTTTAGTGAGCTTGCCTGAGGATGCCAGTTTCCTTTTCTGCTCTATCTCTCTTTCAAATGTAAGCAGTTTCCCATGAAGTTGGGTGAGAGATAGGCTATCCAGATTTGCATTGGAGCGTAGGAAAATTGTATATGTGTCCCACATCTCAGGCAGTGATTTGGGGAATCTGTGGTTCATCTGGCTATTAGTGTATTCATGTTTGACCATTTTCAGCTCAGAGATCAAACATGAAAAATGCTCAAACTGTTGAGTCAGAGTCTCACCCTTCCTATGAGCAAATGTCTCATATTGTTGGGCAAGTATTTCCCTATTGTTTGCTAAGACCTCATCAATACCACCAATTTTTTCTTTCAGTGCCTTCCAGAGGTCATGAGCAGTTTCATGATGCATAAGCCCAGAATAGATTTCATTAGGCAGTGCCATGGCCAGAATTCCATGAGCTTTTACATCTATCTCAAACAGTTAACGATCATCAGTGTGTTGTTCCTCTTCTTCGGAAGCATTTGGTTGGTTTCCGGATTGTTCACCATAGGCTTATGTGGACCATGAACCACAGATGTCCAACAACCTAAACTGTTAACAACAGGCGATGGAGCATTCTTCGTTGCCATATGTTATACTCAGTCCTAACGAGCATCGGAGGCTTGGTTGAGGAACCGGTATTGTGAGGGTCATTAGAAGGAGTAGTCATAATCAGAATTCAGACAAATTCAAGGTAAACAAAGTAAATCTAGCTCAAAACCACTTCGAACCTCAAACAAAATAGCAAGAAGCAACAGAGGCTCAATCTCTATAACCGATTCTTGCAAATTTGTTAATTCGATCAAACGTAGATAGCAAAAGAACAGTTTCAATGATCAATTGTAAAGTCGATCAATAATTAACCTGCTCTGATACCATTTGTTAGGATCACAGTATCTAGTTTGGTCAATTAGATTGGATTTGCAGCGGAATGAGCACACAAATTAACAAATTTAAACAAGAACACATGAAATTTATCAATGAAACAGTGTTTGTTATAGGGAGAGAAAATCTGCCAAAAGGAATATATTCATTCAATCCATGCTTTGGCTCGGCTTATCGCATGGTTACAATTAGGTCATCTTTCCTTTTATAAGGAAAGCTGACGTCAGCTGATGTCACTTAACAGTGACATCTAACTGTTATTTAACTACTGATAGTTAACACAACTACTGAAGATGTCAAACAGCTGACAACTTCTAACAAAAATACCAAGTGTTAACTATCACTACAACTACTGAAAAGAAACTACTGAAACAACAACAACTGAAGAACATTCTCTTTAGTCGTTTTACAAGTACTGAAATAAATAATGAAACTATTGAACGGAAACCATCACAACAACTGAAGAATGCTTCTTCAGCTGTTGTGACAAACTCTGAAAGGTTCAATACATGGACTTCTAGAACATCAGCTCATGTCTTCAGCTGATGTCTTCAGTCTTTGTACTTCAGCTGTTGATCTTCAGTACTTTAGTCTTCAGCTGTTGAAGTCTTCAGACTTTGGTCTTCAGCTGTTGATGTCTTCAGTACTTTAGTCTTCAGTTGTTGAAGTCTTCTCAGTACTTTAGTCTTCAGCTGTTGAAGCCTTCAGTACTTTAGTCTTCAGCTGTTGATCTTCAGACTTTGTCAAACAGCTGATCAAGTCTTCAGCAGTTGTTGTGATGTCTTGTGGGACTTAAGATTTTTCTGATCTGGCTTATTGGTTCTTTTGGTCCAACACTAACAAACGACCTATTACAATCAAAAGTAAATAATCTAAACTAAGGTGAGTCCAACCTATACATGATCTTCAATACTCCCCTAGGTTGGAACTCACCACCTTCACCCGTCTTGATTAGTCTTTTCAGCTCCGGTGTCCTTCGTTGCCTTAAATTAATCTTCAGTATCTCCTACAACAACTCCGTTGGATGCTTTCGCACATGATTCTCCATGGTTTCCTCCTCCATCACTAGTCCCTTCGCGATGAGCACTTGCTCGCTCAAATTGCTTGGCCAAATCTTTTATATCCATGTTTAGGTCATCTTGGGCCCTTACTCTCTCAGCTAAACTCTTCACCTCTGCCCTTACCCCGTTGATCGTTTTTGCTACATTCATAAAGAGACTTGCTTCTTTCCTCGTTTCCTCGCCTGCAGCTGCTTTGATATGATTCTCGCAAAGTACCAGCAGGTCTTCATTACAGAAACTAAATAGTTCCATTGGATCAAAGATTTTAATCTTAGCACCATTCTTCACCCTGATGACTGCCTCTCTCGTATTATTGTCATAAAACCACTTTTGAAAGCTCTGTAATCGTTGGGGAAGTGGATCTGCTAATCTGACCCTATTTATGGCCCTTGGGGGTTTCACCCTTAGTACAATTCTTCCCTTCCCGGTCTCGTCATCCTTGTCTCTTTTTGAACGTTTCCTCTCAGCCTTTATAAACCAAAAGACTCAAAATAATCATTTAGTTCATTCTAAATTTCTTTCTCTAGTAAAGAGTCTCGTTCACTCAGATTTGCCTTGAGTAATGGCAAGGTTGCCAGTCGCCTTAGATCCCATTTAGGCAAGGTCTTCAAAGCCTTCTTTTATGCAAGTAACTGATTCCACCCCCTCTTCCTTTTATCATGAAATTTTAGGGCTGGGGTTATAGCACCAACTTATGATCCGCTTATCAGCTCTTTCCTACTCAACCCTTCCATGTGTTGGAATAAGGGAGTTAGTTCTTCAGCCTCTTTCTCCTTAACACATCACTCATCTTTATCCATTTCAAATACATCCTCATCAAGCACTCATTTCTTAGCTACATAGATCAACATCTCTCAACAACTTCATAGAACTCAGGTTCAGAATCTTAGTCTACAAGTTGTTCATCATCCTCTTCTTTATCAACTAAACTCTTTTCCCTTCACCATCTAGGTCCACCGACTTCTCCCTTACCACTTCTTCTCCACCAAATCCTTCTCAACATCAAGACCCATGTTATAAACCCAGCTTCTAAAATATCCTCTTCATTCTCCTTCCTACATCTTCATTTCTTATTTCCAAGCTATAGCGTCATCAGTTACTGCACCAAACGTGTCCTCTCCTGCCTTAGATCAAGTAGCCATGTTTAGGAATGGGTAATTTGATGTATTAGTCAAATCACCTTACTCAAATTGTGCTAGTTGATTAGGCAGGCTAGCTGTAGCTTTCAGTTGGCCAATCTCTTCAAACAACTTCTTTAGCAGATGGTTTTGATCAACAAGCATCTTTTTCATTCCATCTATCATCTCATCTTTTTGTTTCACCCGTATATCTTGGTTGGTGAGCTTTGTCTTTATCATACTCAGTTCATTTGCTAAAGAACTGTTAAGATTACGGATCATATCTTTATCTAGATTTCCTCTTTCTTCCCTCCTCTCAGTGAATGCTTGATGTCTTTGTTTAGTTCGCCTCTCTAAAATCTATTGTATGAGCTTTTTATTTTAATCTCTTTTCTTTCTCTATCCTTATCTCTTTAGCTCTTTCATTTATGTCTTCTTCAAAATCATAATCTTTCTCCTTAGCATATCTCTTTCTCTTCTTGGTTACATCATATTGATGTGTCCTGGTTTCTTCAGCTCTTTTATTCTCAGATTCATCCACCTGTCTAATGTAATTCCATCTCTCTGGAGGATACATGTATTCCCAGAGATGGGTGATCTTCCCACTAAAATTGTGGCGATAGCACATCAGTCAGCAAAGATACGGGGATTCATTTGTACTAGCCTGTTCACTTCTCCATGTCTTGGTACATTTGGTATTAGGTCATCAAAGATCATTTGAAGAAAACGAGGATACAACAGCCATTTCCTTCTTCAAGGCCATCACATTCTCAGCCATGCAGGTGAATATCAATTTAGCAATGTTGGCCTTCTCTCCTCTATAACACAACACCAACGCTTTTGCCCAGTCAATATTTAGCCCGTCTGATCCACCTTTACAGTGATCAAGACACATGATGAAGACGTGAGCAATAAATCTCCATTCCTTGGACGGAAATGACTACTTGATCTCCTTTTGGAACCAAAAGCTGGCCCCTCATAGCCATGCTTCTGAATGCCTCCAACACCTCTGAATTAGACATAGAAATCTCTTCACCATAATCCTCCTCTAGCCTAAAATCCTCAAAACAATCTCTGCGTAATGGTCACCTCATGATCTAAGACTTTGGCAGTAATTCTTTGTGTATTTCCACATGTATCATGCTTAGTAAACGAGACGAGCCTTTGAGATAACGAAAATTCTCTTGGCAGCTTTCTCATGAGACTCCTTTGGGGCCGACTGATATGGAGCACAATATCCTACAGCAAAAGTGAAATGAGGTCAACTTGCCCTAAGATACACGAGAGAAACAATCGTAGATCTGTAGATGAGGGAGGATCAACAGATTTCCCATTCTCATCAGGAGTAAGACTTGTCTGAGCAGTAAAGGAGTCATTTTAGGAGAAGCGTCATCCATCTTGAATTTCTTCAAGATTTCTTTAACATACTTTTCCTAATGAATTAGAATGCCTTCATCCTTTTGTTCTAACTTGTAATCCAAGAAAAAAGCACATTTCTCCCATCTTACTCATTTCAAAACGATTACGCATCACTTCTTCGAACTCCGGACATAACAATGATTGGTGGAGCCAAAAATAATATCATCGACATAAACATGGACATACAACATTTCACCATTCACTTTCTTTTTGAAAAGTGTCATATCGATGGTCCCACGAGAGATACCATTGCTTAAGAGATACTGAGTCGGTGTCTCATACCAGATCCTAGGTGCCTGATGAAGACCATACAGAGACTTGTCAAGCTTAAAGACTTTATCAGGGAAGTCAGGATCCTCAAAACCCGGTGGTTGACACACATATATCTCCTCATCAATGTCTCCATAAAGGAAAGCACATTTGACATCCATCTAATAGACGTTGAACTATTTATTAGCAGCATGAGCGAGAAAAATCCTGATTGCTTAACCATGGGCGAGTGGAGCGAAGACTTCAGTATTGTGAATCCGTTCTTCTTGAGCAAAACCCTGCATAACTAGTCTAGACTTGTTACGCACCACCACACCCCAATCATCAGGTTTGTTCTTGAACACCCATTTTGTACCAATTGGTCATTTGTTGGGAGGTAAATCAACCAAGGTCCAAACTTTAAGCTTTTTGAATTGTTGAAGCTCCAATTGCATTGACTCCACCCAGCATTGGTCCTGTAGAGCGGCATGCACATTTTTCAGTACAGTTTGAGAGATGAAGCAAGATAAGAGGTAGATATTATCAAACCAGATTGACTCCGCGTCCGAACACTATCATAGATTGATCTAATAACATTATCAAGAGGATGATCTTTCAAAGTTTTGAAGTCTGTGTCTAAATGGAAGGTGTTTGGAGAATTTTCATTCACAGATTATGAATGATTAGAGGATGAGAGGGATGGAACAGGTTGTGATGTGATAGATGTAGGTGATGAAGGAAGAGATGTTGGTGGAGAAACTGAGGTTGGTGAAGTCGAAATAGGTGTTAATGATAGATCAAGTAATGGAGAAGATGATCCAACATCAGCTGAAGTGACGTCATTTGCTGAAGAGGTGAATGAGCGGGAGATGGGGTTGAGGAAATAATATTTGTTTGAACATTTGGAATGGACGTGTCATCATTGAAAACTAGAAGATTAAAATAATTAAACACAGTATCGGAGTCAAAGAAGCATGCTGGTTCAGATCGAACATCAGAACAGTTAGACTCCTGCCAATCAACATAGAACGACTCTTGAACGATACGTGCTCTCTTGTTATATACGCGATAGGCCTTTTGAGAAGAAAAGTAACCAACAAAGTAACACTCGTCAGACACGGCACCGAACTTTTTCTTTTGAGATTAAGTATTCAGAAGAGTGCAAGAGCAACCAAATGGCCAAAAGAAGTCAATTAGAGGTTTCCTCTTATGAAAAAGTTCTTAAGGAGTCTTCATGTTGTCCTTGACAATCAACACTCAGTTTAGAACATATGAAGCATATTTCACGGCTTCAGCCCAAAAAATAATGGGTAAGAAGATTCTATAAGCATTTGTATATGCGGCTTCAATGAGAGTGTGATTCTTTCGTTCAGCTACATCATTCTGTTGAGGTGTCCTGACAGCACTAAATTGTCTTACAATTCCCTTTTGAGCACAAAATGAATCTAGAATCTGATTTTTGAATTCATTGTCGTTGTCACTTCTCAGACCTAGAACCTTTCTCTTGCTAATTGTCTCGATAGAAAGAATTAACTTCTCTAATTCTTCAGCAACCTCTCCTTTGTGTGCAAGAAATCTCACCCATGAGTATCTTGAGAAATCATCTTTAACAACGAGGCAAAAAGATTTTTTAGCAATATATTTAACGCTCATTGGGCCAAACAAATTAGTATGTAACAACTCGAGAAGACAAGATATGCTATTTTCAAGTTTGGGCTTATATGGTTTCATGTGTTATTTGCCCTTGGCACAAGCCATACATTTTTCGTTCACAGAAAAATCTTTTAAAGGGAGTCCTCTAACGAGATTGTTTTTGACTAATTTGTTTATTATTTTAAAACTAACGTGGCCAAATCGGCGATGCCATAAAAGAGACTCAAAGGTTGAAGCTTTAGAAAGAAAACAAGTTGCAGTAGACTTTGACTCGCTGGAGTTCATAACAAGAAAATCTGTATCATGTTTTCTTGGAGCATGCATAAGAATCAAATCATCTAGAATATCAATCTCCGATTTTAAAAATAGACATTCATCAGATTTAAATAAGACTGGGATGTCTTTATCGCAGATTTGAGAAACACTGAGAACATTAAATGCCAGCTCAGGAACATAGTTGACATTCTCCAAAGTTAAAAAAGCATTAGTAACTTCTCATTGACCAATCATCTTTCCATCCTTTTTATCACCAGCAAAAGCAACATATCCTCCATCTATAATCTAATAATTGGTCAGCAAGCCTTTCAGCCCTGTCATATATTTGGAGCATCCACTATCTACATGCCACACACTGTTTACAATCTTAGTGGATGACTCCTGAAATGAAATAACGAATAGATTAACGAGGTGAAATAGGAACCCAAGATTGAACAACCTTATCTTTAGAAGAAGCATATTTTTTGCGAAAGAAATTATTAACCAATTTTGTCAATTTATTTCCAAAATAGTTCCTATTAAAATGATCATGAAGCAATGTAGGACAATTCTTGACAAGATGGTCCTCTTGACCACATCTAAAACAATGAGGTTTGTGTCTAGGTCTGTGATGTGATGAGATAGGAATATGATCAATGGTAATTTCCTCATCACATTTAGATACACTAGAATCAATGTCACTACATGTCTCATACATGCCACGAGGTTGAAGTTTATGTGAACAAGAATTATTATTTACAAAAATAGATGAATGATCATCTGACGTACAAGTAGAACTACTTCCAGTAGTGCTAGTTTCAGACGAATTGGTAATTCTTTCATTTGATAAAGACATATTTAATGGAGTAAAAGATGGAATTGGATGAGAAAATAATTTTTCAAAACAATTAGCTTTAATTTGCTTAGAATTAACACCCTCTAAACCTGTAGACATGTTGTCAGTATGTGTTTTGATTAAATTATTAGAAGGATGAGGAACAGGCATTGGAGAATAATAGTATGTACTAGGCGGAGGATAAACTTTTACTTTTTCATATCTAATCCCGTTTTAATGCAAGCTCCCCGTTGAGATTTACACAAATCATCATGTTTCATTCTTGATAGGGTTCATTTATCAAACTTTGACTGCAGCTTGCTTGTTTCAAATTCAGCAAGGGCAACTCTCTTAGTCAAAGTGTTGATTTCAACATATCCTTCCAACACCATTCATTTTAAATGATCATTTTCTTTTAAAGCCGCATTTAGTTTAACAAAATATTTTGATTCATTGATTTTAAAGACATCATTAATTTGTTTTAAATCCTTTTCATTATCAATTAACAACCGATTAGCTTTATAAATCCCAAGTAATCTTATTTTACAAGCATATGAACACATATCCTGAATTACCTCATATGGAAGTCCTATCACCATCCTTTCAGCCGCTAAGGCCATTTCACATTGGCACACCGGAGTACTTGACTTGCTTTCCTCAATGATGGCAGTATCCTCTTCATAATCATTTCCTTGCCCAACGCATGAACTTCCTTCCTGCTTTAGACCTTCAGATTTACCTGCCCTCATTCCAGCATCTTTCTCTTCTTTCTCATTCACACATGACACAACTTCCTCTTTGAATTCCTTGAAAAGGTCTAATCTATCTTTACCATCTTCCTTCTCTTTCCTTTTAACACGCTCAGCAACCAAAGCATGATTTATCTCAGTCCTTGTTTCCTCAACCTCAGCACTCCAATCAAAGTTAGAAATCAATGCAGTCTCCTTTTTGTGATTCACATCTTCCTTCTACTTCTCAATTATTAATCTTGGAACTCCTGAATTGTTGGAATCGGTGACAATTGGTGATGGACATTCACGTTTGAAATGTCCCAATTGTTTATAGTTAAAACATCTCAATTTTGACTTATCAAATCCCAGTTTCGAAAAAGAAGTTTGTCCGCCGAAGTTCTTTTGTCCAATACGCTCCATAAACCTTCGAGCTCTAAGAGTCAACATTTGCATTTGCCACTGGATGTCAGTTTCTTCATGATGATCAATATCTACCTCATACATGTCTTCCATTATCATTCCTTTTCCTTTCAAATCTCCTGCCACATGTGCTTCATAACTTTGAATAAACATTCCAAAGATGGCCATTGTTTATGATGGAACTGAAGTTTCAACATTCGCCTTAGAATTAATCTGACCTCTTCCAACCGTAATATTTCATCCTGAGAAATTACTTGTATTAACTCCTCCTTGAATTAAATTCTATATTTGAGAGCTAGCACTGGATGATAATAAAGTAGCATTTTGAGAAAAACTAGATGTAGGCATCATGGTCTGGTTAAATTCCCATCTCTTCATGTCCAACTCAAAGGATTTTAGCTTATTGATAATATCCATCAACATGTAGTCTGTGAACCCTCTTTCTTGTTTTAGCATCCTCACCTGAAGACTCCACTGAGGTGGGAGAGAATCTAGTGGCCTGTTAACTTGTTCTCTATTAGAGAGCTTTTCATAATACTTCTTTAAGATGCTTGAAACTATCAAGAAACAATTTGTGAGATCTGTTAGACTCTCGTTCTTGTATCCAACAAAGGAATTGAATTCCTTCTCAGCTTGAATGCTTTTTTCCTTTAGCAAACCAGCATTACCATCATAGAACTCACATTGGGCATGATAAAGAGATTTAGCATTTTTAAGCTCTGCAAAATGATTGTAAATGTCTGGAGCCAGGCATAGAGTTAAAGCACCAAAAGCCTTTTGTTCATGATGGATCAACTTCAGATCCTTTTCAGTGAAAGAAGACGGGTCCTTATTTTAAGAGACAACATCACCGACAGTGACTGTTGGTACGTGAGGGCCAGAATAATCGATTCCCATTGGTTGTGATCAGTATAGAAGAAGAAAGCTTTGAGACATCTCTTCCAATCTTGAATCTTGTCTCCGTTAATGAGTCTCGGAGGCCTATTGGGAGCAACACTTTCAAGATCCGCAAGTGTCACTACAGGCTTAGTTTCGTAGATAAGTTCGCACGAAACAAGCTTGAACTTTCATTCAAAATCACTTTCGGCAGCAATTTCGCTTGTTAAGCCTTCACAAGCACTATTTAACTTTCGTTCAAACGGACTAGTTTCACTGAACAACTAGAAAACGATTCCAATAGTGATTACAATTTTATCATTTTTCATGCATTAACAGAAATTGCGTACAAACGAACACGAGTTCGCTTGTTTTTCACACACAGATAAACACGGGTTTATTTTGTTAAAATGAAATGATCTAACTGGAAATGTCAAGATTGTGTTTGTGAATGTGTTTCACAGATTAGTTGTAAGTGATGGTCGATCATCTGTTGAGCAGAAGAAAACTTGTTCCTCACGTTTGTAGAAGATACCATCTAGGAATCCTCCTCTACATCTTCTAAAGCTCTCAAGATTAGAGATTTTGGAAAGCTGTTCCCATATCCATGCAAAGGTTGCATTCAAAGGGGGGAGCACATAAACAAAGGGAGCATATGAAATAAATAATCTTTCTAATCAGATTCAAAAAGATTCAAATTGAATATCTTTCTAATTTTGACTTCTTGGTGCTGAATTCGTTTCAAAACGTTGATAATGCTAGACTAAGGTGAGTATTGTTGGAGTTGTACAAGATAGTCTATATTATCACACAGTCAAAGTCAACAAAAGTAAACGTCACAATTAAAGTCAACAAAAGTTAAACTCAAAACGTTCGAGACGAAGAACCGAGACAAGACGTTGAAGATTTAGATGACTAGGAGTTATATTCTAATAAATATATTTTGTGCGAACAAAATATATTTTATCTTGTTTTTAGTCATTTGTATGCTTAATATGGAATTTTGTATTTAGCCTACGTCTAGGGGGTTAAGTGCAATTATTGAATATTAGTCTAGACTATAAATAGGTTAATTGTCATTAAGTTTTGGTTATTGGTTGAAGGACCAACAGATTGAGGGATTACTTCTAAACATATTTTGCAATCTAATTGAAGATCAAAGGGGTATTAATTGTGAAAAAAATATTGTTGGAGCTATACAAGATACTCTATTTATCAACACAGTCAAAGTGAACAAAAGTCAAAATCACGGTCAAAGTCAACAAAATTCAAACCCAACACGTTCGAGATGAAGAACCAAGAAAAGAAGTTGTAGATTTAGATGACTAGGAGTTATATTGTAATAAATATATTTTGTGCGAACAAAATATATTTTATCTTGTTTTAGTCAATTTTATGCTTAATATGTAATTTTGTATTAATTAACCTAAGTCTAGAGGGTTAAGTGCATTTAGTGAATATTAGTTTAGACTATAAATAGTTTAATTGTCATTAAGTTTTGGTTAATAGTTGAATGACCAATAGATTGAGGGATTAATTGTAAACATATTTTGCAATCTAATTGAAGATCAAAGGGGTTTTAATTGTGATTATCATATTTTGATCTATAATCTTCATGATTTAATTCAAGTGTGTTCATCCTGGAGTTACAATTGGTATCAGAGCCTTATTGGATCAAATACATTGAAGAATTGAAGAAATTGTTGTTGATTTTTGAAAATGCTCATCAATTTTTAGAGAGAGAAACTAAGTTTCTAGAGAGAGAAAGTAGATCTGAATTCAAGTTTCTACAAATTCAACAACAACAACATGAGATATATCATTATAATCAACAATATTGAATCTAAATCATCATTTGAATAAGAAAATTAATGAAAAACTTCAGATCTGAAAGTTTCTCTCACACACACTAGTGTGTGTTCTTTGTGTTCTTGGAGCTTCAACATCTTCATCTAGCAAAACTAGCATCATTCTCAATGAGAGTTTAGTGTTTCCAACAAAATTACAGCCGAAACTAGCAATTTCGCACGTTATCCGGCGAAATTGTACTTTTCCTGCGAACTGCAAATTCCGACGAAACTATTCGGGCGAAACTACTTTTTCAGCGAAACTATCAATCTGAGAACTACAAAAAACTGTGAAATTAAAGATATTTCAGTGAAATTAAAGATGTTTGTGCAAAATGAAAAAAAAATAAAATAAAAAATGGTGCTTGAACCCTAGCTGCTGGAACACCACCACCACCATCATAATGAGGATCTTCCAAAGAAAACCCTAACCCGAAATCCATCTCAACATTCGTTCAACATACATATTCAGCATAGATCTTGGCTCAAACAATAACATCATAATCTTGAAAACTTCAGGCACACACAAGAGATAGCCTAATACTTAAACAAATCCTCGAGAAAATGTAAAAGATTCAAGCACACTGCACACAATCAATGATATCTATACATTTCTCACAAACTACAAGGCATTGATATCAAAGGGATTCATGTATCATTGGTAGTTCTTGTGTGTTTATGCCGTCTCACTAGATAAAATCTCAAGTTCAGCCCACCAAAGAGGGGAGAGTCTAGGAATTGCTTCGTGTGGTGAAATGTTTAGCACTTGCTTCAATTTTATAACCACTTCTTTCATTGTTGGTCTCTTTCGGGCATCCTGCTGAACACATTCTTATGTGAAAATCTCGAATCAACTCATCTCGAAATCAACAACGAACTCAACAACGACGTGATTGAGGAATTTACAAGAGATTACCATGTTGGAGATGTCTTGGAGAGTGAGGTAGTTTGCGTGATGAACCAGTGAATGGATACCATATGTGTGACCTTCGTTATTGAATCTTGGTTCGTGATGTTGACCATGATGTTGAAGGATGCTTATGAGCTATTATTGAGTGTGATTTGATATTCGATACACCCTTGAAATCGGAAGAAAGCTTAACCTTCGCTGTCGGAGGGCTCGCCATAGAACCCACCAGAACCCTAACTATGTGGCTGCATCTTTCTCTCTATGTGTCTGTTGAGTGGTGTATGTGTTAGTGTTTTAGGGTTAGGATTTGTATATGTGTTAATGGGTTAATGGCTTTTTTCCAAAGAAAATGAACTAATAGTTAATAATTGGGCTAACAATTAACAAGTAACAATGTGGGCTAGTTAAAGACTAAAAATTGGGCTGCATTAAAAAAATAACTAAGGTGTGGGCTAATAAAATAAATCAATGAAATTGACTAGTTGGGATTAATTGATTTTAACATCTTGACCCTAGTTGCTAAGATTTTCTAGCGTGACATGTAAAAATAATATTTTTCACGGGAGAGAATTATTTTACAATTTTGGGGAAAATATTTTAACTTTTCTAAAAAAATGTCATTTTCAGAAGATTTTAAAATAGATAATCTCACAACGGCAGAAAGCCGTTTGACTCTTTTGCAGCAATGAAGAAACAAAAATTGTCAAATTTGATTGATCAATTCTTAATACTAGCAAATAATCTAAAGAACCATGTTCCTTATCTGAGTAATCATGAACAAATTCAAAAGCTTCTTGACTCTCTTCCGTCTACATGGAATCATCAAGTTAAAATGATGAAGAAAGAAAAAGGTTATGTTGACACAAAATTATGGATATCATCAACAGACTAAAATCTCTCGAGCTGTATATCCAAAGAAACGAATTTTAGCAAGCTGCGTTCCCACATAAAACCCACGTGCTTAGTACTGATCTTGTTTGTTGTGTAACAAGCATACTTGATTACAAAACAGATTTGATTGAAAAGTTAAAGTTATTGAGAACTGATTTGGATGTAAATTCTAAATTCAGAGAAACTGTTGAAGAGAATTGTGAAGCTTTAAGAGTCGACAATGACAGTAGACTGGAGTGTGTGAGAACCGATGATGATAAGGCTGGAAAAGCTCGTAACATAAAGATAGAATGTGAGACTAACGACATGTTGAAGGTAACACAAGAGGAACAACAAAAAATCACAAGGGTTTGCAACTGTGAAAAGAGTTTAGCCACAGAACGAACTATCATGGGTCTTCCATATGAGACTGTTCAGGATATGTGTTCTTCATCTTGCAAAATCAGGTCATTTGGGATTTATAAGGCAAACAGATTGTTACTGGAAAATGAAAAGGAATTAAAAATAATCAATGAGGAATTAAAGAAAAATTAAATTGCTTTTTCAAAGAAACTCAATGAAGCATTCGCTGAAAATGATCTTTTAAGAAGAACCATTTTGGAGCGTAATGTTGAAATTAATATTTTGAGAGAAACGACTGTTTTAGCTCAATTTGAAATGACAAAGCTTCAAACAAAGCTTGATAAATAGACCCTTTCACACATGAAAAATGATGAGCTTATTTCTAAACAACAAGAGGCGCGTGTAAAACATGGGATTGGATATAAATCTCATAGTGAAAGTGTATTTAATTCAGTTCCATCCCCTTCTACTTTATGTTATTCACCAATCCCTAGACCTCATCCTATGGAAGTGAAGATCTGGTGGTTTATTCTGATGCTTCCAACTCGGCTTTGGGGTGCGTGTTAATGCAGAGAGGGAAGGTATAGCCTATGCGTCCCGACAGTTGAAGGTTCGTGAGGTCAATTACCCTACTCAGGACTTGGAGCTAGCAGCCGTGGTCTTTGCATTAAAGTTTTGGAGGCACTATCTTTACAGTACGAAGTGCACCATTTTCACTGACCACAAGAGCTTGAAGTACTTCTTTGAGCAGAAGGATCTAAACATGAGGTAGAGAAGATGGTTGGAGCTCGTAAAGGATTACGATTAGGAGAACCATTACCATCCTGTCAAGGCCAATGTGGTGGCGGATGCTCTTAGCCGGAAGGAGAGGCCCGAGCCGATTCGGGTGAAAGCATACCAACTAATCATGACCTCAGACGTAATGTAGCAAGTAAGGAGTTTCAGGATGAGGCATTAAAAGAAGATCATCTAAGCTCTCAAAGAATGAGAGGTCTGGTTGGGGAATTGAGTGAAAACACACTTGGTGTTAAAACTCAATTTGGACGGATGTGGATTCCTCGTTTCGGGAATCTACGTATGAAGATTATGGATGAAGCTCACAAGATCCGATACTCTATCAATCCCGGTGCCACAAAGATGTACCAAGACATAAAGAAGGATTATTGGTGGCCGGGTATGAAACGTGACATGGTGGAGTATGTGAGCAAGTGCCTTACTTGTTTGCAAGTGAAGGCAGAACATCAAAAGCCGTATGGGAAGATCCAACCTTCGGATATACCGGAATGGAAGTGGGAGCACATCACCATGGATTTCATTACCAAGCTGCCACGTACTCTAAAGGGGTACGATGCCATATGGGTGATTGTTGATGTTAGGACCTGGTATTTGACCGAAATACCTTATGATTAACGTGTAACCAGATCAAATAGTGCGAATCCTATTTGATTGGCGATCCAATCAGTGAGAACACACGAAGAATCAATCAAGGATTGAAACTAACATTAGAAATCGATTGGAAATCGATCTAAAGTGTTCTATGAACTTGGAGAACGATTTAGAAGGTTTCTGGACGGCTAGGGTTCGTCTGGAATCGTAATTGATCGAGTATACTTATTTTTCACGAATTTAGTTGTATTTATAGGTTGGCACTATCCAATCGTGCGACTGAACCATTAGTTTGGTTCAGTCGTGCGATTGAACCATGCGGTTGGTTCATTCGTGCGACTGAGTGTTCAGTCGTGCGACTGAGCCAATCTTATGTTACAATCGTACCACTGATCTAGTCTCCTGGTTCAGTCGTGCGACTGAGTCAATCGTGTGAAGTTCTTCATGCTTATGGTTCATTCGCATGAGCCATTCGCATCAGAACTTCATTAAGTTAAGTTTGAATGTTTTAGTTAATATAACATGATGTGCAACCATTTAGGCAATCATAAACCCAATCAATTCAATCACGACTCATTAATGAAATATTAAACATCACAAGTAACACATAATTTATGTCATTTCATTAATCAATACAGATTACATCATACTCAGACAGACAAGATTCATTACAATTCAAATCATGATCTAGGGACACATACATGCATCAACAAACTCCCCCTTGGACCTAGATCTATCTAGTCTCTTGTCTTCTACATAACCTCCTTATACTTCTTGTACTTCTCCTCCTTAGTGACTCCTGCGTGAATCTCAAACGCAAAACTAAGTCGTATAATGTTTTGGAACTGGAGGGCTTGTACAATGTCTTGTGTGTCATAGAACAGTGGCCACTTGTATAATGTATAGACATCATTAGCAGACAAATTGGTTAGCCACATCGGGTCGAATACCATGATAGTATCCATTTGGCCCTCTTTATTCAGAACTATGACAGCTTCAGCAGTTCTCCAATCATAGTACCACCATTTGAAGTGTGGAGTGAAGTCCTGTGGCATTTCCCAGAGAGGAATTCTCGACATAGTGCACGGAGGACTCCACTTCAACACAATCTTGGGCTTGCCAGTACTGGCATCAACCTCAGACCTTCTTAGATACCTCGTAGGCTGTTGTGGTCTGAAGTTAACCCATCTGGTGTGGTACTCCTTCTTCAGGGCAGCCTCGAACCAGCCTGACATTTTTCGTGGGTCAGCATACAGCAGCTCTAGCTTAGCCAGCTGGTTGAGTTCAAAACCATGTAGAGTCTTCAAATCATGTGGAAATATGAAGTACTCTATGCCCTTTTCCCTCTTAACTGCATACGCGTTAAGGTCGTCAATATAAGCCCATGCAATAATCCTGCCTGACACCTTATGGTGTTTCTTGACTCTGTAGAGCTTGGTGTAGGCATCTTTCTTTGGTGCAGCACGCTGGGCTCTAACTTCTTCAAAACAGGTAGCCCACTCAGCCTTTCGAGTGTCCACGTCATTATTTGAGGCTTGGGCTGTTCCTTTGGTCTTTCCTGTTTCCTGCTCCATCTTGTCTAGTACCTCAAACATATCACTGACTAGGGACTCAACCAGATTGGGGACCGCATCACCCTCATTGTCAGCGTACTGAGGATACTCTTCAGCAGCAATATCTTCAACCTCAACTTCATCAACGTCATGTAGTTCGTCGTCACTGGTTGAATCAACTGTTGGAGCATTCTTGACAATTTCATCAGGATTGAGTCGGAACATCTCTGCTAGTTGCTCGTTAGATAGGTCATGAATTATTTCCCCTTCTTCAGGGGTATAACTCACAGACCTTCTTATAATCCCTTGCAGATCAAGGGTCATGGTTAGTTGAGTCTTGACCTGTTGAAGGGAAGCAATGTCAACTCATCCCTTTGATAGTTTGGATCTGTTTGATTTAAACATTCAACACATAAACCATTAGTAAGTGATCAAACAGAATTATATCAACTTAATATATAGACATTCACACACAAACCATTAGTAAGTAATCAACCAGAATTATATCAACGTAATATATAAACATTCAACACATTTTTTTTTCTCATGATTCAACCACAAAATAAATAAATACATAAGACATCTAATCTGTACTTTTGTCTTGAATCCTGGGCTCGTCGCTTGGAGGAGCAGAAGAGGTAGATGGCTGATCCTGTCGATTCTTCGATCTTCGCTCTTGACCAGAAGCAGAGGCCGATGCAGCCGCATCCCCTCCTTCTGCTTCGTCATCATCATCTCTACCTTCTGTTCTTTCTTCCTCTGTCTCTTCTTCATCCTCAGCATCTTCCTCATTGTCATCATCATTTTCATCATGACCATCTCCATCATCCCCATCACCCTCCTTTATCTTCAATGGCTCATCCTTTGACCCCTTTAACCTTAGCATAATTGTCTTGTTCGTCGTCTCTAAATCCTCTATACGTTTGGCTGATTGGGCCTGCTGCTCCTGGAGTTGGGACATCTCGACTCTCCCAGCATCGATTAGCTGGGTTTGTGGATCTATTATCCGAGCCTGCTCTGCCAACTGCTGAGACTGGGCAACAGTTAGATTGGTCAACTGGCGAATCTACGCCGCTTTCTCTTCATCTGCAGCTAGCAGGCGCATCACCATACGGTTAAGCGCCGACAACTGCTCCACTACCCCAATGTGAGGTAGAGTAGATCCAAATACATGTGATGGCTGGGTTGAGGGTTCGGCATGATGTGAGGTGGTGGTGGTAGTAGCAGTGGTGAATATGGGTCGGTAAGTAGGTGCTGGTGATGTTGGTGTGAATGGTATGGTGGTGGATGGGAAGGATACAGTGGTGGTAGGTAAGGTGGTGGATGTGGTAGCAGTAGTGGATGTGGTGGCTGTGGTATGGGTGGTATGTGCGTGGAGGTGGTAGTGGTGGCTGTGATGGTGGAAGTAGTGGCAGTAGTGTAACGAAGGTCAGGCGATGCTTCTTCTTCTTCAGTCCGTGTGGTTGAACCATCCTCTTCCTCCTAGTCCCGGTGGAAGTGGATGCTCCCCCTGCAGCTCTGCCTACTGAACCTGGAGCATAGCTTGGGTCAGTCTCTCTCTCAGTGGAGTCCCGAGGGTGTTCACCAACCACCCTAAGCCCGTGTTCTGTGGGAACAACTTTGCGTCCCACAGTCCTAGTGAGGGGCTCCTCATCCGACTCCTCCTCTTCCTGATCACCAACAATGACCCCTGATGGAAACCGGCCGTCTCAGCAACCTCTCCGGCAGTGTCAGACCCCGGGGAATAACATTTGACTCAGTGCCTCTTTGAGTAGCAGGCATATCATCCCCGGCGTTGCCGCTGTCATCATCATCAGAATCCATATCTGGTAGGAGCAACCTCTCATCATCGGAGTCGCTGTCATCGTTACGCCATTTGCGTCTGCCAGGCGCCACATACCTTTCGTTGGCCAGGTGGCCAATCATTCTTTTCACTTGGGGCTTAACCTGTTTCCCTGTAAACTCTCATCCTGCCCAGAGTAGTGTCATCCATTATCTCTAAGGCCACTGCATCATGACTCTCTTTGGGCAATTGTGGCAGCTTCTCGTTGAACACGAGCTGTAAGGATCTGGGGTACATACAAAACCCCTCTTTTCCCTTTACCTCCAAATTCTCCACTAAGTAGAGAATATCATGCTGGAAAAACTGAAGGGGTGGTTCAGAACCAGTGCCACGTAGGCATTTTGAATCTGGTCTGAGAGGTCGTCAACCCACCCCTCCTCGATGCAACACACTTGAGGATCACGTGTGCTAAGTACTTGTACTGGGGGCTCAGGTTGCTCTTGTTTAGCACACCTGAGTTGATATCCCCAGCGTACTTTATCCTCAGGAAGCATCCTCTCACTGTCAACGGATGTAGTTTAGTAGGATGATCAGCGTCATCCCCGAACTCTAGGACCCTCTGAATGTCGGCAGCAGAGATCTCAATATCATGGCCCAATATAGAGCTCCTAATACAGTACGGATCACGAGAGCGGTCCACCAAGGCATTCTCCCAGAATGCCTATGGAGTGATCTATATGGCGTGCAAGGCGTGGAGATAGCCTTATGAATCCGGGACCGTCTCAGAACGGCTATAATGTCGGTAAACTCAGCCCCGTTCCTGGTGGTGTGATCCAAATGGGCACAGATGTTGTGCTTTGGATTTATGGACCACCTTTCTGCCATTTACCTGTAAAACGTCACTCAAATGTAAGAAACTTAACAGCAATGTAAATCAGGATCTGTGGCAATTTTGACAGAGTAACGGTAAAGAACGCGATTTGGGGTGCTATTGGGAGTGATGAGTGAGATGCGATCGACTGAGGCCCTTTAAATACTGACCCTAATTTCAATCGGCCGACTGGCCTCATTCGCACAGTTCATTTGGGCGACTGAGGTTCAGTCGCAAGATTGGACTAGTCAATCGCATTAAGTCGGCCGACTGAGTCTCAGTCGGTCGACTGACTCATTCGGTCTCCTTCATTCGCCTCTTTAGCTGACCGACTGAGCCTCAGTCGGTCTACTGTTTCATTCTCCCCTTCTATTCGGTCGAATGGAAGCCATTCGCATAGTTGATCGATAACCATGATCCACTAGTGCGAATGGGTCACACTTTGTGACTTTACAGTCATTTTGAACATTTACTATTAAGACCCTTTTCACTTTTGATAATAACATTGTAAGCTCTTAACCAATTCAGTCACTTCAGACGTGACGTTTTAAATTTTGACAAACATGTGGCCATCTCAGACATGACCCTTTTTAGGTAAGTTAATTCCCTTCTGATTTCCCTGATGTAGTCCGACATACACACAAATTAACAGATTAACATACAAACTTAAACTAACTACACAACTAAAGTTTATTTTTGAAAATTTTTTTTTGTGAGAGATAAACCCTAAGATGGAAATCTAAGGGATTTGATTAAGGAGTAGACAGCTTCAACTTAGATTGATCATATCTGGACCAACTCAATTTGGAATCATACAGGAACATCAAATCATTTGGGACTTGTTATTAAAACTTTTTGATGCGTAAATTCTCGGAGTTCATCCAGAGTCGTTAGCAACTTAAGGAAATCATACTGAAACTCTTAGGTTTTCACATTGATTTGAACTCTTGAGAATGTAGCCACTAAGATTGTCAGTATGTTTGTCCACTTAAATCCATACACAGACTTTTAACGCAGACTGGTGACTGATTTAGGTTTCATTATTTCACCTAACATTTATGGATCCCACACTTATATGGTAATCAACATTCCTCAGAGGTTTTGAGCGGTCTACGGGTATTATTACAAGAAGAGACTATTCTTAGAGCTTTCAAAGAGAAGCCTGTCCTCAGGTCAGTGCCACCGCACAGCAGAGAGGCGGCAAACAACAATGAATTCTAGAATATCTAGGTTATGCTTATCCTCAGGTCAGTGCCATCGCACAGCAGAGAGGCACACAACCTATCTCCTTGTTAGAGCAGCTTATTTTATTTGACACAATATGCACCAACAACATATGTCATTAGCTTTATTGCATTTGTCTTTCATTTTTTCTTTGCTTTGCTCTAATTATGGTCATCCGCACACTTTTGTGGCATTTAAATGCTCAATACCCCTTATTGGAATATATTTGATTGTTTTAACCTGGAAGCCCACAGTCAGTTGAACAACTTAGTTTGATCTTGAGATCACCAATCAGGTCTAATTGTCTATTGTGTTGAATCTACCAACATATCATTTGTGGTCTAGCAGCCTCTAAGTCTACTTTCTTTGTGTCACCTTAGGAGTTGCCAGTTCTCTATCATCTTCCCTTATTATATTGTTTAGACTACACAGACTTATAATTTGAACTTTTGCATCTTTTCAAAACTTAAATTTTAGAGTCCCTCTTGATTTGTTCCTGTGTACTATCATTTTCCAAAGGTATTGAATCGGTATCACAGACACAATCTACCTTATTTCAGCTAGTTACCCCTTCTCCCTCATTTTTTTAATGTTATCTTGCTGACATATTCTCCCCCTAAAATACTAAAATCATTGCGGATTTAATTATTTTTGGATTTTAATAAACAGCAGAATAACATGAGTTTAAATATAACAGACAAAAAGAAAAAACAGATAACACAAACTAAAATAAACTTTAACGAAACTACATCGGACTACACATTATTCTCATCAGGAATTACCTCACTTTTCTTTTTAACACCGTTGATCTCTAGCAAATATTGAAAACGTGGTTTATCAAAGGCTTTAGTATAGAGGTCAGCATGTTGAAAATCAGTATTAATTTTAACCACATCATTAAGTTCTTTTCAAAACAGTCTCTTATGAAGTGGTATTTAATACCGATGTGTTTGGTCTTAGGATGTTGAACCGGATTTTTGGTTACTACAATTGCAGCAGAGTTATCAACAAAAATAGGAGTAGATGAGAATTTTAAACCGTAATCCCGCATTTGCTGTTGAATCCAATGATTTGAGAACAACAACTTGCAGCAGCAACATATTCGGCTTCACAGGTTGACAATGCAACCATGTCTGCTTCTTACACTGCCATGTAACTAATCTTCTCCCAAAGAATTGACACCCTGCTGATGTAGACTTGTAGTTCATTTTGCAGCCTCCATAGTCCGAGTCACTATACGCCGTGAGCTCAAAATCGTCATCATGAGGATACCACAACCCCAGTGTGGGTGTACCCTTTAGATAGCGAAAAATCCTTTTGACCCCGATCAGATGATTGACCTTAGGTTTAGCCTGATATCTGGAACATAAACAAGTAGCATACATGATATCAGGTCTTGAGGCAGTGAGATACATGAGGGATCCAATCATTCCTCGGTACATGGTGGCATCTACAAGATCTCCATTCTCATCAGGTGCTATATCATGATTCGTAGCAAGTGGAGTCCAAGCAGAAGAAGCATTCTCCATGTCAAAGCGACTAAGAATGTCTCTACATACTTGGTCTGATGTAGAAAGATCCCATTAGGTGTTTGATCCACCTGTAACCCGAGAAAGAACTTCATCTCCCCCATAGCACTCATCTCAAACTCTTTCTTCGTCACTGCTTCAAACTCTTGCATAACTCTTTGTTCTTTGACCCGAAGATTATGTCATCAACATATATCTGTACAAGCAGTAGGTCACCATCCTTTTCTTTAATAAACAGTGTACAGTCAATGACTCCCCTGCGAAAGCCATGTTTCACAAGATGAGTCGAGAGTTTCTCATACCAAGCTCGAGGAGCTTGATGAAGCCCATATAAAGCTTTGTCGAGCTTGTAAACTCTATCCCGATGATAAGGGTCTTCAAATCCCTCGGGTTGACTTACATAGACTGTTTCCCTGATTTCCCCATGAAGGAATGCACTCTTCACATCTAATTGGTAGACTTTAATCTTCATGTACGATGCATAGGCAAGGAAGATACGAATAGCTTCCATCCTTGCCACGGTGCAAACACCTCATTATAGTCAATCCCCTCGACTTGGCGAAAACCTTGACCACCAGTCGAGCTTTGTTCCTGATAATGACTCCTTGGTCATCCTTCTTGCATTTTAGTACCCATTTTGTGCCAATGACTTTAGCACCTTTAGGTCTATCAACCAGAGTCCATACACCTAACTTCTTAAACTGCAGATGTTCTTCTTACATGGCACTCACCCACGCCTCATCATTTAGTGCTTCACTGACATATTTTGGCTCAACCTGTGAAACAAAACATCGATAAGCACCATCATGAATGTAACCTTCTCCATAACTGAGGCGTAATCAGCTGAGTATAGCTGATTTCGGGTTTGTACTCCTGATCGGACATCTCCAATACATTGGCAAGGGGATGATAGACATTTAGTCGTGATCCTGGAGTAGTAGGCACAGTCACCTCCGAACCAAGATTGTGAACATTTTGTTCTGCATCTGAGGAGGTTGGAGTTTGAGGTGCCGAAGTCGAGGGTGCATCACTTGTGGATGCTTGTGGACTTTCAGGAATTGGAACCTGTTCCTCCTGACTGTTCTGGTCATCTGCTTCAGTTTCTTCTTCAGAGGAGGAGTCACTGTCATCGACTATCCCTTCTGACTGAGTAGATGATTCTCCCTGTGTGCTAGATGGTGTATTTAGAATATCATACATCATCCTAGTAGCTAACTCGTCATCTGAGGGAGAGAGAGGGATGTTGAAGGATTTGAAGAATCCATCATAATCGAAGAAGTATGCAGGTCCTTTGCCTGTAGGTGGTGTGGTGTATCTCTGAACGTCGACATTACACCACACTTCTACAAGACCCGTTGAGTTATTGTAAACTCGCTTGTTCGGTATGTTGTATCCTAGAAAAATTCCTTCAACTGCCTTCTCGCTGAATTTTCCTTCTTGTGTCTTCTTTAGAAGTGTACACGGTGCGCCAAAAGGTTCAAGATACTCCAAATTCGGTTTACGTCTTTGTAGTAGCTCATAACATGTCTTTCCGTGGCGCTTGACTATTAGGACTCGATTCAGTGTATAACACGCATTTGCCACTGCCTCATTCCAGAATTGGATGGGCAGTTTCGAGTCTGCCAGCATACTCCGTGCTGTCTCTATCAAACTCCTGTTCTTTCTCTCAGCAACGCCATTCATCTGAGGTGTGTAAGTAGAAGTGAATTAATGCACAATTCCCTTTTCCTTGCAGTATACATCCATCCCTTGATTCTTGAATTCTGTCCCGTTGTCTGAGCGTATTTGTCGAACTTTTAGCTTGTAGAGGGATTCCAGTGTGGTTACTAATTCCTTGAATGTCTCCAATGTTTTTGATTTGGATTTCAGAAACATTACCCAAGTGAACCTTGAGTAGTCATCAGTCACCACAAAACAGTACATGTCGCCTGCAATGCTCCTTGTACTAACTGGACCAAACAGATCCATATGAAGAAGCTCAAGAGGAAGTTCTATTGAATGAACTTTCTTTTCCTTATGAGACTTCTTTGTCTCTTTGCCTTTCTTGCAAGCTACAGAAAAGTCAGGAAGTTGGAAGTTCTTGACATTCACTCCTCTCACTAAATCCTTCTGAATCAAATGATTCATCTTCCTTTGACTAATGTGTCCCATTCTTCGATGCCAGGAGATTCAATCCTTCTCAGTAGCTTTAGATAAAAGGCACTGAACCTCATGATCCGTTGTAGCAGTTGTTGACACATCAAAGACATAAAGGTCTTTATATCTTGAAGCAGTCATCAGAACTTGGTCCTTTGGGATCATATATTCTTTCTTCAGCACGTAACACTTCTGTTTATCGAAGATGACTTTAAATCCTTTATCACAGATTTGGGAAACAGAAAGTAAGTTGTTCTAAAGTTGTTGAACGTAGTTCACCTTATCAAACTTAACTTTCTGATTTCCCACTTCTCCCTGAGCTGTGATATAGCCTCCTTTGTTTCCTGCAAAGGAAACATGCCCTCCTTTTATTTGTTTGACGTTAGATAAAAGGGCTCTATTTCCTATCATGTGCCTGGATGCTCCGCTGTCTATAATCCACGTGTTAGTCTCAACACTGTATCGAACACCCTGCACATACAAAGTAAATGAATCAGTTTAGGTTAGGAACCCAAGCTTTGACTGTCTTGGGTTTCCCAGAGGCATCACACATCATAAACTCCACCCATTGACCCTTAGAGGGTGAGGGTAACTCAGGTTCCTTCTTGTTATCAGTATCAGACACGAGGGTTGACTTTTCTTTCCATAAGCCAGATTTGTGCAATGCCTGTTTATGATAAACAGTCGTCTGGCTTACAGGTTGGACTTTAGGTTCACTAGTTCTTCTAGGTGGAGTTAAAGAGCTCCTCTTAGAAGACTTAGGTTTTGAGTCCTGAAGATCAATATTCTTCCTGCGTGTCTGATAAAAATTAAAGTAGGAAGCAATGTGTCCATATTCTCCACAGTTGTAGCACGCTCTGCTATCAACTTTATGATTAAACATTCTTTGTGGAGAGGTACGTGACACTCTAGTACCATCAATCACTTTAGGTTTTGACTCTTGTATGTTTGATGTTTTCTCTGATTTAACAAAATTTACTGTTTTAACCTGTTTCACTTTTTGGTTAACTGGTTTTTGAGTTGAAGCATGTGAAAAAGTAGCATTTGAAGTCCTTTTAGGTTCTGATTTGACTTTGTTTGACCCTGACTTTAAGTTAACTTTTTCAAATTCATTTTCCAGATTAACGCAAGGCAATTTACCCTTTGCCTTTGAAGTGGCCTCCTTTTGTTTCTGACCAGATTCAGTAGATGAACATGAGGTGTCTGGACCAGTAACAAGAGGAGTAGTCACCACATGATCCTTGATGGGGTTATTATTTACTGGTCTAGACTTAGTGTTCATCAAGGTCTCAGGTGGTGGTGGAACCACTTTGTATACTAATCCCTCCCCGTTATTTCTTTCTCTCACTAAGTGTTGAACTATGTGTGAAGAACTAGTCCAACTATGCAGTTTCTGTTTTAATGAATTAACTTCGACTTCTAGAACTGCCTTTTGCTTCTTAGTTTCTTCTAGGGAGTTTTGGATAGTACCTAATGTCATTTGCTTGGTTAAAAGCCACTACTTCAGTTTCCCTAAGTTGTTTAGTCAATAGGTCTATCTTTTCTTTATAACTATGCTCATTTTGTTTTAGTACTCTATTAGCCTCAGTGCACAGACATAAATATTTTACTATGTTATCATTATGATCCAGTCTCCTTTTGATGCCAAAGATTGCCAAACTTCGATCAGCAGGGAACTTCCAAGATCACTTTTGATGCCAAAGATTGCGTTTTTAGTGCAAAAACACAAACTTTTATGCAATATTGATTGAATCAACACGTAATCAAGAGCCAATAGCTCTGATACCACTTGTTAGGACCTGGTATTTGACCGAAATACCTTATGATTAACGTGTAACCAGATCAAATAGTGCGGAATCCTATTTGATTGGCGATCCAATCAGTGAGAACACACGAAGAATCAATCAAGGATTGAAACTAATGTTAGAAATCGATTGGGAATTGATCTAAAGTGTTCTATGAACTTGGAGAACGATATAGAAGGTTTCTGGACGGCTAGGGTTCGTCTGGAATCGTAATTGATCGAGTATCCTTATTTTTCACGAATTGAGTTGTATTTATAGGTTGGCACTATCCAATCGTGCGACTGAACCATTAGTTTGGTTCAGTCGTGCGATTGAACCATGCGGTTGGTTCATTCGTGCGACTGAGTGTTCAGTTGTGCGACTGAGCCAATCTTATGTTACAATCGTACGACTGATCTAGTCTCCTGGTTCAGTCGTGCGACTGAGTCAATCGTGTGAAGTTCTTCATGCTTATGGTTCATTCGCATGAGCCATTCGCATGAGAACTTCGTTAAGTTAAGTTTGAATGTTTTAGTTAATATAACATGAAGTGCAACCATTTAAGCAATCATAAACCCAATCAATTCAATCACGACTCATTAATGAAATATTAAACATCACAAGTAACACACAATTTATGTGATTTTATTAATCAATACAGATTACATCATACTCAGATAGACAAGATTCATTACAATTCAAATCATGATCTAGGGACACATACATGCATCAACAGTTGACCATTTGACGAAGAGTGCCCACTTCCTACTTATCCGCGAGACATATTTATCCGAGAGGTTGGCTGACATGTTCATCAAGGAGATTGTAACTCGTCATGGTGTGCCGGTGTCTACTGTGTCGGATCGTGACACCCGGTTTACATCTAAATTCTGGAAGAAATTCCATGATGCCATGGGGACGAAGTTACATATTAGCACGGCTTATCATTCCTAAACTGATGTTCTGTCCGAAAGGACCATTCAGACATTGAAGGACATGCTTCGAGCATGTGGAATCAATTTTGGTGGAAGTTGGGATGACCACTTACCGTTAGCTGAATTCTCGTACAACAATAGTTATCATGCCAGCATTGGTATGCCACCATACGAGATGCTATGCGGTAGGAGATGCAGAACACCCGTATGTTGGGGTGATATTGGTCAAAAAGAGTTGGGAAGCATCGAGCCAATCGAGGCTATGACTGAGAAGCTTGAAAAGATTAAAGCCTTCATGAAGGCAGCCAAAGATAGACAGAAGTCGTATGCCGATAAACCATGTAGACCAATTGAGTTCCAGGTGGGTAACCGGGTTATTTGAAGGTCTCACCTTGGAAGGTATTATCAGATTCAGGAAGTGGGGCAAGTTGAGCCCAAGGTATATAGGCCCTTTCTGGATCATTGCTTGTGTAGGAGGTGGCCTATAGATTAGAGTTGCCCGATGAGTTAAGTGGAATTCATCCGACGTTCCATGTATCTCATCTAAGAAAGTGCTTAGCAGATGAAGGCATGATTGTTCCATTGGAGGATATCGAAGTAGACGAACGACTCAATTATGTGGAGCAACCCATGGCAATCATTGATCGAAAGGAAAGAGGCTGAGGAATAAAGTGGTTCCCCTTGTGCGTGTACAGTGGAAGCACAGGAAGGGATCTGTGTCTACGTGGGAGACTGAAGAAGAGATGAGACAACATTACCCATAATTCCTTGAGGAATAACAGGTTTCGGGGACAAAAACTATATACGGGGGGTGGACTTGTAACACCAGCTTTCTTAAATCAAAGAAAAGAATGAATAAAGTGAAAGAAAAGCAAAAAAGGAATAAAAACCAAGTCTAGGGGAAAAAAGTTTCCAAAAGGACAAAATTTTTGAAAAGTGGGTGTAAAAGGCGGTATGGTCGCCCATATGTCACATGCACCTCTGATTTTCGGGTTTTAGAGAAAGAAAGGGCAGCAAGTTCTCGGTTTTGAAGAAGAACAAGGAAGAGTTCAAATTCAAGGTTAGAAATCATGCTTTTATTGTGTTCTTGACTGGTCTTATCCTCAGTTTATGCTTATGTGTGTTTGTATGTGTCTGGGGTATGTTTTTAGTGGGTTTCTAGCAGTTGAATGCAATTTGCAAACGAGTTTGAGGAAGCCATACTCAAAAGCTACAAAGTGAGTTCTAGAACCCCTCTATTACTGGTTTTTAACTGATTTTGGGGATGGAAATGCATGGAAGTATATTCTCATTGAGCTGGGTTTCGAACCCGTATGTTTGAATGCGTGTATGATGATGTTATGATGTGATGTGTGACTATCTTCATGCTTGATGATGTATGATTATGTTTCTAAGGTTTAGAGGGTAAGAATTAAGCTTAGAACATGATGAATGATGTATGGAAATTGAAAATGATGTTTTAGATCCACTTGATAAGCTTCTAAATCTGCCTAAGTGTGAGGAAGCAAATGCGGATGAGCAAGTAAGGCAATGGTATGAGCATTTGACTTAAGTGTTGCAAATGCGGATGAGCAAGTGTGTCAATGCGGTTGAGCATCTGCCTAAGTGCTGAAAATGCGGATGAGCAAGTGAGTCAATGCGGATGAGCATTTGACTAAGTGCTGCAAATGCGGATGAGCAAGTAAGTGAATGCGGATGAGCATTTGACTAAGTGCTGCAAATGCGGATGAGCAAGTGAGTCAATGCGGATGAGCATTTGACTAAGTGCTGAAAATGCGGATGAGCAAGTAAGTCAATGCGGATGAGCATTTGACTAAGTATGGAAATGCGGATGACTAAAGTAAGTCAATACGGAATAAGTGAGTCAATGCGGATGAACTATAATAAATGCGGATGAACTATAGTAAATGCGAATGAACTGTAGGAAATGCGGATGAGTATAGGAAATACGGATGAACACTAAGAAAATGTTGACTTTTTGAGAAATGGTAATGCAGGCTTTGACCTAAGAGATTCCTAGGAGTTACAAATGTTGACTTATGGGGTCATAGATGGTATGATGGGCATGTAATGTGGTGCGCTTATGCATGATGATCATGATGATGATGTTGCATGGTTATGTATGATGTATGTTATGTATGTATGATGCCCTGCATGTTGATGTATGAATGATATGTTTATGTTCCTTGTGATGATGTATGATTATCTTTCCTATGACTTTATGTGTTATGATAACGAATCAATGAATGAACGAAGTATTATGTAACATAAAGTGAAAGATAATGAAAAGAGAACATGATGAATGATGCATGCATTAATGAATGAATGTAAGAAAGGCTTGCAAGCAAATGTATGGAGGTTCACATCCAATGAAGGGTGTTAGCTCAACCGTGTGCGGGTTATCTACCCCAGAAGGATGCACACTGGGGTCTAATCTTTGTGATTGACCATACGAATGGGATCCTTGCCTCTTGCCCTAGGTACTGGAGTCATCTTCGTGCATAATGTTCGAGGTCTATGAGAGACCTCAGGCCTAGTTACCAGCTTCGTGCACAATGTTCGGGGTATAGCTTATGGCATTGATCCAGAATGAAAGAGAAAAGATGAATCGTGAATGTACTTGCCCTAGGTACTAGAGTCAGCTTCGTGCATAATGTTCGAGGTCTATGAGAGACCTCAGGCCTAGTTACCAGCTTCGTGCACAATGTTCGGGGTAATGTACATGTCACTAGAAGTAATGATGAATCAATGAATGTGAGAACGAAAGAATGACGAAGATAATAATGTTATTATCTGTATGTACGTACAATGTATGATCACGAACAAATGTAAAGTATAATATGATTTTAAAGAAAGGATGGTTTTATGATAGAGAAGTATGTTTTGCTATAAAACTAAAACTCGCTCAACATCGCTGACTTTAATGCATTTTCCAGTTCGCAGGTAAGGTTGCTGAGGATGGCACGAGGCAGCTGCCCAGCTCTTTTGGAAGGCATCCATTTATTTAACGCTTTTGTCATGGATTACAACAATAAAGTTTTGTAACCAAAAAACATGCATTACCTTGCAAAAGTTTTTATGCTGAAATGAAATGCCATCTGTTTTATGTTTCCGCTGTAATCTTTTGATAAATAAATGCAAAGTATATGTTTTATGTGCGATGAATTACCAGCTGTAAGTGTCCCGGGAACGGGGCCTTACAAGTTGGTATCAGAGCCAAAGTTTAAGTGAAATGGGTAAATTTTCAAAATAAACCTTAACTTAAATTGAGAAAGGGAAGGAAGGGAATGGGATGCCAATCTGAGTAGTTGCGTGCCATCAGGTATTTTCGTAAAGATAACTAGTTTTATGTGCGCATGGTATGTGGTTATGCGTTGTATGTAGATTTAAATGCTGGTGTAGTCAGGACAGGTAATGCTTGGGGTGTGAAGAGTAAAGTAAGTGGCTAATCGCAACTGGCCACTGTAATAGGGACTTACTATACTTGCCATAAACTGAGTCGTTTCCTTGAATGACCGTATTAGTGTTTAAATCTTTAAGTGTGAGTTAGAGGATGGCCGGTGGTAGATCATCTAAAGCGTCACATGGTGGAGGACGTGGTGCTAAACCACAGGTTACGAGAGGAAGGCCAAAGGGTCGAAAACGTGGTTGATGAAGAACCAGAACCCCTCATCCGGGGCGGAGATGAGAGTGCTAACCTGAGAGCCTCTGTGAGGAGGCAATTGTGGAAGAAGTCCATCAAGTCATGCAGACGATCCTACTGTCTGTGGTGACCGAAGTGATAAAGGCAGTTAGAGAAGGGGAGAGAAGGGAAAGCAGTAGACCTATGGGCGAAAGAAGACAGCCAGACTGAGATTGTTCCATCTAATGATGAAGAAGAAGAAGCATTGCCTATGCCAGAGACGGTACGAGCTGTAACTACGGGGTGTTAATGAGATGCAAGCCCCCTACTTTTGATGGTAACGGCATTGTTGCTGCTGCTCACCGGTGGGTGAGGGAAATGGAGGTTGTACTTGATATCAGTGAGTGCTGAGAAGACCAGAAAGTTAAGTTCGTTACCCACTCTTTTGTGGACTCGGCTCTGTGCTGGTGGGACAATATAGTCCAAGCCGAGGGTAGTCCGGCGATCGGAGAATGAGATGGTAGGAGTTGAAGAAGTTGGTGATCGAGGAGTTTTGTCCTCACCGGGAAATGGATGAGGTCGAGAGGAAATTTCTGCAACTGGAGGCAGGAATGATGACACACCAAGAGTACACCACAAAGTCAATGAAATGGCACGTCTGGTGCCACCTCTAACTCGAAAGATCAAGAGGTACATTCAAGGTTTGCCCACAGACATTCGCAAGCACATGATCGCCGCCCAACCAAGCACGTTTAGGTCAGTGGTGGATCTAGCAGGGAGATTGTATGATGAGAGGACTGTGGTGGTGTGACTGAAAGTAATCGGAAGGGTGGAGGCGATAGAAACTCGAATGGGAAGAGGTTTGGTCGGGGTGGTTCCTCGACGGGTAGCAAGAAGGCTCGGAGTGGATGACCTCTGTGTGGTCGCATCAAGTGCGGGTTGAAAAAGTGTGGCAAGTGTGGCAAGTGTGGGAAGGAGCACGGTGGCGAATGTAAATGGGGGTTGAATGTTTGTTTCAAGTGTGGGAAGCCCGGTCATATCGCTAGAGACTGTGGAGGTGTGAAGTGTTTCAACTACGGGGGAAGTGGTCATATGAGCAGGGAGTGTAAGAAGCCAAGAGTTGAGGGTTCCCGGGCGAAGAAAACGGGAGGTGAGGGACCAAGGGCGTGCGCCAGGGCATTCACGATGACACAGGAGGAGGCTAGAACGGACCCTAATGTTGTGTTCCGGTACGTTTCTGGTGAACCAAACTTTAGCTTATGTGTTATTTGATTCGGGTGCCGGTAAATTTATTTCTGCTGCTTTCGGTACTAAGCTGCCTCTTAGTAGTAGACGAGTTGATGCGCCCTTTGATGTAGAAACGGCCATAGGTAAGTCTACCAGGATTTCTGAGATGTTGGAGGGCTGTGATGTGGAGCTAGAAGGTCATAAGTTTCCTGTTAGACCGTTCGTGATGACCATGGGTAGTTTTGATATGGTTCTTTGGATGGATTGGTTAGCAGACTTCAAGGCGAACATTGTGTGTTGTAAGAAGATGATTCATCTGATAACGCCTAACGGTAGTTCGGTGACGGTTTATGGTGATCGGGTGACTACGATTCCGAAGGTGATCTCAATGGCGATGGCAGGAAAGTGTGTGAGGCGCGGATGTAGTGCCTACTTGGCCTATGTAAAGGATGTGGGTACGCCAACACCATAACTATCCGATGTACCCGTTGTGTGTGACTTTCCATACGTATTCCCAAAAGACTTATCAGGAGTCCCACCAGACCGTGAGATCGAGTTCCAAATTGACTTGATACCGGGTGCCCAACCTATTGCCAAGGCACCGTATCGTTTGGCTCCAACAGAGATGAAAGAGTTGATGGAGCAGTTGCAAGAGCTACTTGATAAGGGGTTCATTAGACCGAGTATCTCGCCTTGGGGGTGCTCCACTCCTCTTTGTAAAGAAGAAGGACGGTAGCATGAGGATGTGTCTTGACTACCGTGAGCTAAATAAGTTGACAGTGAAGAAGCGCTTCCCCTTACCGAGAATAGATGATTTGTTCGATCAGCTTTAGGGTGCCAGTTGGTTTTCAAGGATAGACCTTCGATCAGGTTACATCAGCTTAAAGTGAAGGAGTCGGATATTCCAAAAACAGCTTTTCGCACACACTATGGTCAATTAGAGTTTCTTGTCAGGTCTTTTGGTTTGACCAACGCGCCAGCTGCTTTTTTGGATTTGATGAACCGTGTGTGTGGACTGATGTTAGATAAATCAGTGATTGTGTCTATTGATGATATCCTGATTTATTCGAGGAGCGAGATTGAGCATGCCGGCCACATTCGGGAGGTTTTGGAGACGCTAAGGAGGGAGAAGTTGTATGCTAAATTCTCCAAGTGTGCGTTCTGGTTGCGCGAAGTTTAGTTCTTGGGTCATGTGGTGAATCCCGACGGAATTATGGTGGACCCGGCAAAAGTTGAGGTGGTTATGCAATGGAAGTCACCAAAGACTCCATCCAAGATTCGTAGTTTCTTGGGTTTGGCGGGCTACTATAGAAGATTTATCCAAGACTTCTCTAAGATTGCTTCTCCACTAACTAAGTTGAACCAGAAGGATGTGAAGTACGTATGGGGTCGAGCTCAAGAGAAGGCATTTGAAGAATGGAAGACCAGATTGACTCAACCTCATGTTTTGTCATTACCCGATGGAAGTGAAGATCTGGTGGTTTATTCTGATGCTTCCTACTCGGGTTGGGGTGCGTGTTAATGCAGAGAGGGAAGGTTATAGCCTATGCGTCCCGACAATTGAGGCTTGTGAGGTCAATTACCCTACACATGAGTTGGAGCTAGCAGTCGTGGTCTTTGCATTAATGTTTTGGAGGCACTATCTTTACGGTACGAAGTGCACCATTTTCACTGACCACAAGAGCTTGAAGTAGTTTTTTGAGCAGAAAGATCTGAACATGAGGCAGAGAAGATGGTTGGAGCTCATAAAGGATTATGATTGTGAGATCCATTACCATCCGAGCAAGGCCAATATGGTGGCGGATGCTCTTAGCCGGAAGGAGAGGCCCAAGCCGATTCGGGTGAAAGCATACCAACTAATCATGACCTAGGACGTAATGAAGCAAGTCAAGGAGTTTTAGGATGAGGCATTAAAAGAAGATCATCTAAACTCTCTAAGAATGAGAGGTCTGGTTGGGGAATTGAGTGAAAACACACTTGGTGTTAAAACTCAATTTGGACGGGTGTGGATTCCTCGTTTTGGGAATCCACGTATGAAGACTATGGACGAAGCTCATAAGATCCGATACTCTATCAATCCCGGTGCCACAAAGATGTACCAAGACATAAAGAAGGATTATTGGTGGCCGGGTATGAAACGTGACGTGGTGGAGTATGTGAGCAAGTGCCTTACTTGTTTGCAAGTGAAGGCGGAACATCAAAAGCCGTATGGGAAGATCCAACCTTCGGATATACCGGAATGGAAGTGGGAGCACATCACCATGGATTTCATTACCAAGCTGCCACGTACTCCGAAGGGGTACGATGCCATATTGGTGATTGTTGACCGTTTGACGAAGAGTGCCCACTTCCTACTTATCCGCGAGACATATTCATTCGAGAGGTTGGCTGACCTGTTCATCAAGGAGATTGTAACTCGTCATGGTGTGCCGGTGTCTATTGTGTCGCATCGTGACACCCGGTTTACATCTAAATTCTGGAAGAAATTCCATGATGCCATGGGGACGAGGTTACATATTAGCACGGCTTATCATCCCCAAACTGATGGTCAGTCCGAAAGGACCATTCAGGCATTGGGGGACACTTATCGTTAGCTGAATTCTCGTAAAACAATAGTCATCATGCCAGCATTGGTATGCCACCATACGAGATGCTATACGGTAGGATGATGGACCAAAAGAACCAATGAGCCTGATCAGAAAAACTTCCAAGTCCCACAGACATTACCACTGCTGAAGAAGATCACAACAGCTGAAGAACATCAGCTGATTACAAGGTCTGAAGACAAAGTCTGAAGACAAGATCTGAAGATTACTACTAAAGACAATGTCTGAAACTAAAGTACTGAAGACAAAGTCTGAAGCTATCAGATGAAGACAACGTCTGAAAGTAAAGTATTGAAGAAAAAGTCTGAAATAAAAGTCTGAAGAACAAAGTCTGAAGGCAAAGACTGAAGACTAGAGTGATCAGTAGTTGTCACAATAGCTGAAGTTATTAACTTCAGTAGTTGTGATGGTTTTCCTTTTCAGTACTTGTAATTTACCTTTCAGTAGTTATAGTTTCAGTAGTTTTAGTTCAGTAGTTTTATGTTCTTGTACTTAGCATTCTCTGAGATGTGATCAGTTGTTGAGAACATTGTCAGCAGTTTGCATAGTTTCAGTTGTTTCAAATGTCTAATAGTTAAAACGAAGTCTTCCGTTGTTTTCATACAACTAATGACAACACCAACATTTACAGTCGTTTTCTTTTAAGCTTTTTCTTAACCTATAAATACCTGCATTTATAGCTGAAAGTTTCATTAGCCGTTTTCTATCCTTTTCTCTCTCAACAATGGCGACCATGAAACTCAAACCCAGACACAACTGTGTTGCCAACCTCTCGAAATCGGCCTTTTGGAACAAATTTGATAATGCCATCGATCTTATGGTGGATTCCCAATACAGAATAGCCTTTCTTTTGAATCCTACCATATACCCCGATTCCTTAAACCAATTCTGGACCAACGTCTCTGTAACAACTGGTGAAATGATAGCCAAATCACTCTCCAGTCGTTGGTCAACCAGAAACAGGTGGTAATCACCCCGACATCATTCGCAAAACCCTAAATTTGCATGATGCCACCTGTATTAAAGAATACCCGAAAGGCACCATTGATATGTCTTTCATCACACGGGTATGAAGGAGACTTAAGTGCTACAACCATTCTCAAAAAGCACTTCCATGATGCTAAAAGACTTATCTTCCCATGGTGAATGTCTGCCTTGCTTCAAAGACATCTTCATGGGATCAGATGTCCTCACGATGGCAACAGGTATTGTACTCTATCTTTGAACGACAAAATCTAAATTTTTCTGAGATAGTGTTTCTGGAACTTAAGGATCTCGCTCAGAAACTTGTGACAAACAGATGGCTACTACATCCCAGGTTTCTGATGGCCATAATTTTAAATCAATTAAAATTTGAAGGCCTTGTTGTCTTGGAGTCCCTGCTCCAGCTGTCTTAGCTGAGGTATACACCAGGCATAACTCTGACCCTACTCTCAAAGTGGCTGCCCGGCTGCTCAAACCCAAGCAGAGGGAACCCACAGCCTCCACCTCCACATCCAAAGTCCCCACCAAACCCAAACCCCAAAAGCCCAAAAAGGCTACTCAGGGAGATGAGTTCCCCTGAGGATGCCCCTGTACCACCAATACAGGAAACACATACTGGTTCTAACCCCCTGGTCATGTCAGAGACTCAACGAGCTAAAACCACATAGGTATCCTCTCCACAGCATCCTATTGCAACCAAATTTGGGGATACCACATTACTGGAACCTATCTTGGTTGAGAAGGTTACCATTGAAGAGCATCTCTCACCCTGGGTGCAATCTGCTTCTAACCAATCTCCAAATGCAACCACCCCTCAAAGCCCAACCCTTATAGTTGCTAAAGTGCTAAATCAGTTGCATTCCTCACCCCCTCCCCAGAATCCAATTAACACTAGGAATACCTCAACGACTGAGGGGGAGGACCAAAATGCTGCTGATAACCCATAGCAGGAGGAGGTTAGAACATCTGGTCAGGCTGCCACTTCTACTGATTCAGCAAATGAACAGGATGAAGTTGGTAACATATATAAGACCTCACAAGAGGCAACTGCCAATGATGGACAAAGTCCAGAGGCAGGAAGTCCCCAGAACGAAGAACAAGGGGCACATGCATATACTGATCTACACTCAGGGCATGTACATCCTGATTTAATCAGGAGGTCAGATGATTCAGTAATGACTGATGATGACCTGGGCTTTTTCTTTGATGTCTTAGCCCATAACACAATCCTAGAGACTGAGGTGAGCAGACTCAAAGAACTGCTAGCCAAAATGTCTCAGGATAAAAGTCCATCTGCCCCAATAAACCCAGAGATGGCACCTTCATTTGAAGGTTCACTAAACACACAGCCAATACACTTAACTAAGCCACCAGCCACTGGTTTTGGCACCACCTCTCAGGGACAGAACCCCTCTGAGCAGATGGTTGCAACCTTTCAAAGCTCCTTACCTCTCATCACTCCCATCATCACTGAGACAGTATATAAAGCCATTTATGAGAGGATCTCCTCAAATCTCTAAACACTCCTTGATGATGTTGTTCACAAGTCACTCTCTGCCTTTCAAGCCCCTGATCCTAATGCACCCCAAAAGGGGGAGACTACTAAGTCAAAGGAAGTGAAAGAAAGGTAAAGGAACAGAGTAGAAGATGAGAAAGAAGTAGAAAAAGAAAAGGAGTTGGAGAAAGAACAAGAACTGATCTCAGAGAAACAGCTGATCACAGTGCAAGAGCTGAGCACAGACAAAAAGTAGAAAGATCAGTTGATCACTTACAAAAGGAAGAGAAGTGCTGAGTCAATGTCTGATGGAGAAAAGTCCTTAGAATGTCTAGTCAAAGAAGTTGATGAAGCTCACAGCAGATCTATGGACAAAAGAATAGATCAGCTCTTCAGACAGGGTCATGACACAGCCACCTTAGATGTTGAGATCAGAAGGCTAGAGATAGATTAAATTCAAGCAAGATTGGCTAGTTACAGTGTGATGGATAGGGAAAGGTTGGAGATTTTGATCAGGTTTATTGCCAAATATCTAGGAAGATCATTGATAGAGATGAAGTCTTGGTCCAGAGACAGTATCTTGGAGATAACCAAGAAAATCTATTCTGCTGGAAGCTACAACAAAGGGTTGATCATGGAAGCACTGGATGAAGCAGGTGCTGGGAAGAGAACTGAGATGGCAAAGCCCTCAAAAGCCAAACTCACCACTAAATTACTAGATGAGCCTTCTCATACTCCTACTAAAAAAAAACCCTCAAAGCAATCATCTCTAAAATCTACCAATTGTATCCCTAAACCAAAACCACCCATAACTCAACCCACAAAACCAATTCCATTATCCCAAAAACCATCTCAAACCACACCCAGTGATACACCCAGAAGGAGGAGAAGGGTGTTGAGGGTAGAAGAAGAAGAAGAAGAGGATGCGAATGAAGATAGTCTGCTAATCTCTGTTGTTCTCAAACTTAAAACACCTCAGCCCAGAAGTCAACACATGACCACACCTGAGTTGCAAATGCAAATGGTGAAAGTAAAGATAGAAGAAGTAGAACAGCAGAAGTAGCATGATGAGCAATTTCTCAGAATGGTTGACAAGGACTTCCCTCAGTCCTTATCCATTCAAGAAATGAAGAAACAAGCTCTGAGGTTGTACACTCTTAGGCATACATTCCAACATCAAAGAGAAAGAGTGAGGATTTGGCCAGACCCCAAGGTAAGTTCGAGAATACACAAGAAGAACATACCAAGTAGATATCATGGCCAAGTGAAAAAGACTTCGAATGCTGCAATTATGTTGGCTATGATAGTCTCACCCTGGGAGATTATAGAAGAATTCAAGAGAACTCAAACTCAAAGACAACCCCTCAATCTCTACTTGAGAACAAAATGATCAAGAAGGGGCTGTTATACAAGAGACTTGAAGATCTTCAAAAGAGTGAACTCCAGTTGTTGCTAGAAGGCTCTCATCCAGATGAATTCGCATACAGAGAGATCACAACTGTTGAGTTGAAGAATGGGAAGACAGTAAGGTATTTGTCTAAATATTATGGCCTTGAGTTCTTCTTTGAGGGAGAAGTAGAAGAACTCACCAAGGAGGAACATGTTGTTCTCCTTGAGGCCTATGCAAGAGAGTCTTACACACTCATCAATGGGAATTAGGTTTCATGGTTGGGACAAGACTCTGTGTCCAGTTTCCCCAAGATAGAGTTCCCTTCCACACTTAGCCAATCAAAAGATCACAAACCTTATCCTGACCTGTGCTTACATGATTACTTCTAAAGTTGATCAAGAGGGTGTTTCTACCAATGAATAAGTGGGATCATCAATAAACTTAGAGGATTTGGCTACATTGGTTCAGGGGGTGTTTGTTGGGCCAAAAGAACCAATGAGCCTGATCAGAAAAACCTCCAACTCCCACAGACATTACAACTGCTGAAGAAGATCACAACAGCTGAAGACATCAGCTGATTACAAGGTCTGAAGACAAAGTCTGAAGACAGATCTGAAGATTACTACTGAAGACAAAGACTAAAAGTAAAGTACTGAAGACAAAGTCTAAAGCTATCAGGTGAAGACAACGTCTGAAAGTAGAGTACTGAAGACAAAGTCTGAAGCTATCAGCTGAAGACAACGTCTGAAATAAAAGTCTGAAGAACAAAGACTGAAGACAAAGACTGAAGACCAGAGTGATCAGTAGTTGTCACAACAGCTGACGTTATTAACTTCAGTAGTTATGATGGTTTTCCTTTTCAGTACTTGTAATTTACCTTTCAGTAGTTTATAGTTTCAATAGTTTTAGTTAGTAGTTTTATGTTCTTGTACTTAGCATTCTTTAGGATGTGATCAGTTGTTAAGAACATTGTTAGTAGTTTGCATTGTTTCAGTTGTTTGTATAATTCTGTTAGATGTCACTATCAAGTGACATGAGCAGATGTCACATTCCTTATATAAGGAATGTTGACCTAATTATAACGTGTGACTTTCAGCCACCACGAAAGCATTTGAATGAAGTATTCCTTTGGCAGAATTCTCTCTCTCTATAACCGTGTAATATTCCATTAAGTATCAATTGAGTTCTTGCTAAATTGTCTAATTCATTGTTCGAATTCCGTTGCAATCTACTCTAATTGATCAAACTTAAATCATTGATCCTAACATAGGAGATGTAGAATACCTGTATGTTGGGGTGATATTGATCAAAAAGAGTTGGGAAGCGTCGAGGTAATCGAGGCTACGACTGAGAAGCTTGAAAAGATTAAAGCCTTCATTAAGGCAGCCAAAGATAGACAGAAGTTGTATGCCGATAAACGACGTAGACCAATTGAGTTCCAGGTGGGTGACCGGGTTATGTTGAACGTCTCACCTTGGAAGGGTATTATCAGATTCAGGAAGCGGGGCAAGTTGAGCCCAAGGTATATAGGCCCTTTCCGGATAATTGCTCGTGTAGGAGAGGTGGGCTATAGATTAGAGTTGCCCGATGAGTTAATTGGAATTCATCCGACATTCCATGTATCTCATCTAAGAAAGTGCTTAGCAGATGAAGGCATGATTGTTCCATTGGAGGATATCAAAGTAGACGAATGACTCAATTATGTGGAGCAACGAGTGGCAGTCATTGATCGAAAGGAAAATAGGCTGAGGAATAAAGTGGTTCCCCTTGTGCGTGTATAGTGGAAGCACAGGGAAGGATCTGTGCCTACGTGGGAGACTGAAGAAGAGATGAGATAGCATTACCCATAATTCTTTGAGGAATAACAGGTTTCAGGGAATAAAACTATATACGGGGGGTGGCCTTGTAATAACTGCTTATTTTAAGTCAAAGAAAAGAATGAAAAAAGTGAAAGAAAAGTAGAAAAAGGAATAAAACCCAAGTCTAGGGGTAAAAAGTGTCCAAAAGGACAAAATGTTTGAAAAGTTGGTGTAAAAGGCGGTATGGCCGCCCATATGTCACATGCACCTCTGATTTTCAGGTTTTAGAGAAAGAAAGAGCAGCAAGTTCTCGGTTTTGAAGAAAGAACAAGGAAGAGTTCGAATTCAAGGTAAGAATTCATGCTTTTATGGTGATCTTGACTGGTCTTATCCTCGGGTTTATGCTTATGTGTGTTTGTATGTGTCTGGGGTATGTTTTGAGTGGGTTTCTAGCTGTTGAATCCAATTTGCAAACGAGTTTGGAGGAAGCCATACTCAAAAGCTGCAAAGGTGAGTTCTAAAACCCCTCTTTTACTGGTTTTTAACTGATTTTGTGGCTCGAAATGCATGGACGTATGTTCTCATTGAACTGGGTTTTGAACCCGTATGTTTGAATGCGTGTCTGATGATGTTATTATGTGATGTGTGACTATGTTCATGCTTGATGATGTATGATTGTGTTTCTAAGGGTTAGAGGGTAAGAATTAAGCTTAGAACATGATGAACGAGGTATGGAAATTGAAAATGATGTTTTAGATCCACTTGATAAGTTTCTAAATCTGCCTAAGTGTGAGGAAGGAAATGCGGATGAGCAAGTAAGTCAATGCAGATGAGCATTTGACTAAGTGCTGCAAATGAGGATGAGCAAGTAAGTCAATGCGGATGAGCATTTGACTAAGTGCTGCAAATGCGGATGAGCAAGTGAGTCAATGCGGATGAGCATTTGACTAAGTGCTGAAAATGCGGATGAGCAAGTAAGTCAATGCAGATGAGCATTTGACTAAGTATGGAAATGGGGATGACTAAAGTAAGTCAATATGGAAGAAGTGAGTCAATGCGGATGAACTATAGTAAATGCGGATGAACTATAGTAAATGCGGATGAACTGTAGGAAATGCGGATGAGTATAGGAAATACGGATGAACACTTAGAAGAATTCTGACTTTTTGAGAAATAAGGTAATGCAGGCTTTGACCTAGGAGATTCCTAGGAGTTACGAATGTTGACTTATGGGGTCATAGATGGTATGATGGGCATGTAATCTGGTGCGCTTACGCATGATGATGATGATGATGTTGCATGGTTATGCATGATGTATGTTATGTATGTAGGATTCCCTGCATGTTGATGTATGAATGATATGTTTATGTTCCTTGTGTTGATGTATGATTATCTTTCCTATGACTTTACGTGTTATGATAACGAATGAATGAATGAACGAAGTATTATGTAACGTAAAGTGAAAGATAATGAAAGAGGAACATGATGAATGAATACATGCATTAATGTAAGAAAGGTTTGCAAGCAAATGTATGGAGGTTCACATCCAATGAAGGGTGTTAGCTCAACTATGTGCGGGTTAGCTACCCTAAAAGGATGCATATTGGGACTAATCTTTGTGATTGACCATACGAATGGGATCCTTGCCGCTTTCCCTAGGTACTGGAGTCAGCTTCGTGCACAATGTTCGAGGTCTATGAGAGACCTATGGCCCAGTTACCCGCTTCGTGCACAATGTTCAGGGTATAGCTTATGGCATTGATCCAGAATGAAAGAGAAAAGATGAATGGTGAATGTACTTGCCCTAGGTACTGGAGTCAGCTTCGTGCACAATGTTCGATGTCTATGAGAGACCTCTACCCGCTTGGTGCACAATGTTTGGGGTAATGTACATGTCACTAGAAGTAATGATGAATGAATGAAAGTAAGAACGAAAGATTGACGAAGATAATAACGTTATTATCTGTATGTACGTATGATGTATGATCACGAACGAATTTAAAGTATAATATGATTTAAAGAAAGGATGGTTTTATGATAGAAAAGTATGTTTTGCTATAAAACTAGAACTCCCTCAGCATCGCTGACTTTTATGCATTTTCCAATTGGCAGGTAAGGTTGCTGAGGATGGCACGAGGCAGCTGCTCAGCTCTTTTGGAAGGCATCCATTTAATACAACAATAAAGTTTTGTAACCGACAAAAAATGCATTACCTTGCAAAAGTTTTTATGCTGAAATGAAATGCCATCTGTTTTATGTTTCCGCTACAATGTTTTGATAAATAAATACAAAGTATATGTTTTATGTGCGATAAATTACCAGCTGTAAGCGTCTCGGGAATGGGGCCTTACAGAAACTCCCTCAAAGACTAGCTTCGAATGGTAAAGGTAAAACGAATTGCTTCTCCAAATGTAAGTCTACAAAGAATGTTCTAGACGGTAAAGGCAACACGGGTTGCTTCTCTGGATCAAGAGGTAAAAAGCACACACCTTTGAATGGTTGGATGAAACCCTCCGTCTAAACCTTTTCATGCGAAGCCGGTTTCACAAGATTCAAAGATGAAAATGACCAAAGGTTTAAAACCAAATTCTTTTCCTTCCGGTCTTAAAAGGAAAATGATTTCCAAATTTAATTCACTCAAATCCAAATTAATTGAACCAAAACAAATTGGAAATAAAAAAGAAGGATACAGATATTCATGATTGTTTAAATGGTTGTGTGGAGAAGTAGGTTTCTTATATTGATGAAGAAGGAACTTCCAGGACTATGATGGCCTGGGTTCCCCTTTCAAACAAATCTGTTTACGAGTGCTGGATTAATTCAAAAGGACTGTTAGAAATCCGGTATACTCACAGGGATTGTTTATAATTCAAATTTGAGGCGGAACAAACAGGTTAAGGTCATGGTATTTTGTCCACAATGTGGATTTTTATCTACACAATCACACTTCTCACTTCAAATCACTGCATATTTCTTGAAAATTCATTTCTTATATTCATATTAGTGTAGTTTGGAAGAACTTCATTGATAAATTTTTTTTGTACAATTTTATAAAAAAGTTTAATTAAAAAAAATAAAAAAAATAAAAAAAGTAAAAAAAAAGTTTGTAAAACTAAAAATTTAGGGGGAGAGTATAAGTAAATAAAAATGAAAAGAGGACTGGGAACTTGATTCGAGATGCTTGAGAAATGATTGTATATCTTCTTGAAATGCTTGTTTTTGCGTGACTTGCATTTTCTAAATGAGAAATGATAGTAACTGATGTTGTTATCTCATTTACATCTTACGTTTAATTGCAAGTAATTGAAAAAACAATTAGATTCTTTTGTGATATGCTTGGTAGACTCAGTCTGAAAAATAAAGTAGATAGCAACAAAATGATTTAAATTAAAATCTCTACTTAAGGATGTGTGGATTTACGCAATCATTTTGGCCTGCACGAAAACTGAGTCCCGACAAAAATTAGATTGAGAATTGATCTTTCACCCAACATGTTACAAATCATATAAGCCATATCTTTGAGCCATGATTGGTGCATTTATGTGTCTTGTGTTTGTGCTAATCTCCTCTGCTGTACGGTAGTACTGATGTGGAGTGATGATCTCCTTTGCTGTATGATAGTACTGACCTGGAGCTCTCATCGGCACATGATTAAATGGTCGTCTCTTTTGTTATATGTGAGTACAGACCTAGAGCTCTCACGATGTTGATCTAAGTTGCGTTAAATCATCTAAATGATAAATTCCTCATAGAATGCAATATTCTGTTGATAATCACTTACACAGATGTGCATAAGCCTTGTTCTTAAGATCGTTTCAAAATTCAAGAAATCCTGAGGTTGGGTGAGCGTTTTTGCCAAATGATTATGGGGTCCTATCATTTAAAGCATCTCATCGAACCTTAGCAAATCATCTACTGTTTGTTGAAAAAGATAGGGCATGAGTTTAAGTGGACAAACATATGAGCAATCGTTATTGATCTCTTTGAAAATTTCAAAATCATTCAAAGACTGTGATTAGATCGCACGCTATAAAAACCATCCTATGGGTTAGCCAAGATCGCACGCTATAAAAACCACACGAGGCAACCAAAATCCCACGCTACATAGCACACAGTAAACACCACATCGCACGTATCGGAGCTTTTACCAAAACTAAACTTCCACTGTCTCTATGTCCCCTTATGAGTAAGCCAAGATCGTATGGTATCATACACACACATGTGAGTTAATGACTCTCAGTGAGTCGTGAACCTCCTTCCTTTCTTTCGCAAGCCATCCTATCTCTCATTCATTCGTTTATGCTCGCATTCATTCATTACGTTCCTCTTTTCATTATCTTCCAACGTACGTTACATAATACTTCCATTACATTCATTAACATTCAATGCAAAGCCAAGGGAAGACATACATACATAATAAGGAACACACATAAACATAAACATACATCATCAACAATACAGGCACATCATACATACATAACACACATCAAACATAATCCATCACATCATAACCGGGCCTATCTCCCCGTATTACCCCTTAAAAACCACTTAGAAAACCTCAAGTCCAAAGTGGGCGCATGGGTCCTTCGAGGCGAATTAGCATAAAAATTCGAAGTATAACACAGTCTGGGCGCATGGGCACTGTTTGTGCGTTTCTGCCCTGTTTAGGCGCATCAACACTTTAACATTTCACTTGGGCGCATGGGCACTGCGTAGGCGCATGGCCAATACTTAGCCGTTTCAATCCCTGGGACGCATGGTCATTATTTAGGCACATGGTCCACACTTGGCCTTTTCTTCACTTGGGCGCATGGCCACTATTTAGGCGCATGACCCATCCTTGGGCGCATGGCCAACACTTAGACGCATGGGCCAACATGCTGGGCATATGGGCCACTATTTAGGCGCATGACCCACCCTTGGGTGCATGGCCAACACTTAGGCATCTGGTCACTCATGCTGGATGCTTGGACAACTGTTTGGGCGCATGAACCACTCTTCATGTTCATCAGACATTCTGAAATCTTTTCTATGCCACCAATTTCACCCGATAATCATTCTAAGCACACCCAAACACAGATCTAACATACTAAGTCCATCTAAGCATGCTAATCATCATTATAACACGCATACATATATACAACATACGAACATAAAGGTGTAAACCCACGATTTCTTTCAAAACGTTTACTTCGTATGCATAATAGCCCCAAATCAATTGAAAATCAGTAAAAGAAGGGTTCTAGAAACTCACCTTGAGCAGCTTTTCAGCAACACTCTTCCCGTTCGAGACCCACTTTCAGTTCAGCCCTTGAATCCCGAAAACAAACACTAAACAACCAAAAACTTCGGTTAAGATCTCGAAACCCAGCTGAAACCAAGCTCATAGAAGAGAAGACTTACCTTTTTCAGCTTGTTCTTCCTCTTTCTCTCTCTAGCACCGGGTTCTCTCTCTCTCTCTCCTTATTCAGCCGCTTGAAGAAGAATGAAGAAGGAAGAATGGGCAACCATGCCCTTAAATATCTTAAAATAATAAGATTTGTAATTTGTACACTTTATCCCCTTCCATTTGTGCACAATTTCCATTCTTTGTATTTACTTTTCTTTTCCTTCCATTTAAGTAGAAATTTCGGGGTGTTACACTCAAGATTAGAGATTTGGGAAAGCTGTTCCAATATCCATGCAAAGGTTGCACTCAAAAAGGGGGGGAACACGTAAACAAGGGGAGCTTATGAAATGAATAATCTTTCTAATCAGATTCAAAAAGAATCAAATTGAATATCTTTCAAATGTTGCCTTCTCAGTGCTGAATCATTTGAAAACGTTGATAATGATAGACTAAAGGGGAGTATTGTTCGAGTTGAACAATATGGTCTATATTATCAACACAGTCAAAGTCAACAAAAGTCAACATCATGGTCAAAGTCAACAAAATTTAAACCCGACACGTTCAAGATGAAGAACCGAGACAAGACGTAGAAGATTTAGATGACTAGGAGTTATATTCTAATAAATATATTTTGTGTGAACAAAATACATTTTATCTTGTTTTTAGTCATTTTTATGCTTAATATGTAATTTTGTATTAAATAGCCTAAGTCTACGGGGTTAAGTGCAATTAGTGAATATTAGTCAACACTATAAATAGGTTAATTGGCATTAAGTTTTCGTTAATGGTTCAATTACCAATAGATTGAGGGATTACATGTAAACATATTTTGCAATCTAATTGAAGATGAAAGGGTTTTAATTGTGAAAAAAATATTGTTGGAGCTATACAAGATAGTCTATCTTATCAACACAGTCAAATTCAACAAAAGTCAACCTCACGGTCAAAGTCAACAAAATTCAAACCCGACACGTTCAAGATGAAGAACCGAGACAAGACGTTGAAGATTTAGATGACTAGGAGTTATATTCTAATAAATATATTTTGTGTGAACAAAATACATTTTATCTTGTTTTTAGTCATTTTTATGCTTAATATGTAATTTTGTATTAATTAGCCTAAGTCTACGGGGTTAAGTGCAATTAGTGAATATTAGTCAAGACTATAAATATGTTAATTGTCATTAAGTTTTGGTTAATGGTTGAATGACCAATAGTTTGAGGGATTACTTGTAAACATATTTTGCAATCTAATCAAAGATGAAAGGGTTTTAATTGTGAAGAAAATATTGTTGGAGCTATACAAGATAGTCTATATTATCAACATAGTCAAATTCAACAAAAGTCAACCTCACGGTCAAAGTCAACAAAATTCAAACCTCACACGTTCGAGATGAAGAACGAGACAAGAAGTTGTAGATTTAGATGACTAGGAGTTATATTGCAATAAATATATTTTATGTGAACAAAATATATTTTATCTTGTTTTTAGTCATTTTTATGCTTAATACGTAATTTTGTATTAATTAGCCTAAGTCTAGGGGGTTAAGTGCGATTAGTAAATATTAGTCAAGACTATATATAGGTTAATTTTCATTAAGTTTTGGGTAATGGTTGAATGACCAATGGATTGAGGGATTACTTGTAAACATATTTTGCAATCTATTTGAAGATCAAAGGGGTTTTAATTGTGATTATCATATTTTGATGTATAATCTTCATGATTTAATTCAAGTGTGTTCATGCTGGAGTTACAATGTCGGACTACGCATCGAAAGTTATCTGGGATTCACTCATGAAAAAGGTCACGTCTGAGGTGACCAATGGGGTATTCAAATGTAAAAGGGTCACGTCTGAGGTGACAAATTGTTTTGTTGTTAAAAAGATCACGTCTGAGGTGATTAACAGTTTTCTAAGTTAAAATGGTCATATCTGAGATGATCAATGGTCAAAATGTCTTATCAATAAGTAAAAGGGCTAAGTGTATGAATGGTCATACGGTCTAACTAATAAGTATGAGCCATTCGCACGACTGGACCATGAGTATGGACCTGTGGTACGACTGGACCATAAGTATGAGCCCAATCACACGATTAAACCACACGTATGGACCAGACGTGCAATTGGATCAACCGCACGAGTGGTGGTGACCGAATGAGACAGTCACACGACTGAAACCTAGTCGCACGACTGAAGGGGACGGACTGGGTTAGTCGCACGACTGAGCCATAGTCTCACGAATCAAGAGTGTGAATAGGTTCAGTCGCATGACTGAAGGAAACCCTAGTATAAATAGAGGGGGAGTCGGTCACAGTCACGCATCACCCCCAAGTCGCCCGTAAATCGCACGATGTACCGTTATGTTGCCAAAATCTTGATTGAGTGTTATAGACTGATTACTGTTTCTTCTAACAATTTCTCTTGATTATACAGGTAATGTGCAGCATTATCCACTCAACTGTTTATCAAATCATGCCCTAAATCGACTTAATTTGAGCCCTGATATAAACTGACACTTAGTTCAAAAAATAAACCTTTAAAACTAAGTAAATTGTTAACTTAAAGTGTTAGATGTTAATTGTAATTATTGCGAGTCTAATGAGCTAAACCACAACGTCTAACATCAAGTTTTGCTCAAGATTTGAATTTGAATGGAAACACTGACTTTCATGTGAATGGACTTACTGATGAACTTCAATCGCAAGAGTGAGGTTGGTGAATGGCACAATCGCATGACTATGCCATGCGTTTGAGTTCAGTTGCACGACTGTGTTAACCGCATGGGATAACATACGACTAAGCCCAATTGCATACTCAATCGCACGAATGAGGTCAATCGCACGACTCAGACTTAGTCGCACTATCCATTCGCATGATATAACAGAAGGATTCAAGTCCAATAAATTCAAATGTTATTCAGTTACACACACTTTAATGTTTATCTATCTTGTGTTACAGCAGCATGGCGAGTTAGTGGACGATGAGCACAAAGCACGACATATGTGCTCATCTAGACATGACATCCCAGAACGTGTCTGAGTTCGCGGGCATTATTACATTTGTACGGAGATCGAGGATCTTCAGCCTGTGCACACCATACAAATGGATACAGTAGGCTTTCTGGGTAAGCGGCTGTTGTAGATAGGTCCTCAAAGCCTCACCGTATTAGGAGTTCCATCTTTGGTCAGGACATTGATATTAGTGAGGAGGATCTAAGGATAGTGCTAGAGTTGGGAGATGACAGTGAGTGCCCTACCAGATTGCATCCATTGACTATCTGAGGTTGTTTTATTTTTGCTAAGTACTCGGGGGACATAAACGCAGGAGTGCTCAACAAGAGCAACTTGTGCCCGCAGTTTAAATTCTTAGCCCATGTGCTGCTGAAGTGCATAGCTTCGAGGAAGGGCGGATTTGAAGAGTTTTCAGATCAGATCCAGAACGTGTATGTAGCTATCATGTGAACCACCCATTCAGCTTTTCGAGGATGATTTTCACCTACTTGGTGGAGAACATAGAGGCCAAAGGCAAGGAAGGCTTCTCCATGTATCCACGTTTCATACAGATGATCATCGACCAGAAGCTTCCTTCGCTTCCTAAGGAGGGAGAGGATGCAGTTACACTGGAGGTGATGGATGATACCACCCTAGGAAGGATGAAGGTTTATCGGGGAAAGCAGGTAGAGCCCGGGGTAAGGAGACTGTTTGGGCATTTGCCCGAGAGGACTACGTGGTGCCAGCTAGGAGGAAGTGGTGTCACCATGATAGTGACTCAGATTCCGAGCAGATTGTGCTCCCATCTGATGATTCTGATGATGATCATAGTGGTGATAGTGGTGATACTGGCCCCACCCAATCTAGGGCCACCACCATAGATGTTACACCTCCATCATCCACCCACGGAGGAGCTGAGACGGTAGGATTCCATTAGGACTTTCGTCTTAATGAGTAGGAGGAGTATGATGAGGAGCCGTTAGTTCGGACGGTGGGCGGCAGGGTAGTTGCCACCGAGCGAGGGATTAGGGTGGTAGGTGGATGCTAGGGTGAGTCTAGGGAGGTTGATATTGATCCATCTTACACCCAGACCAGCCCAATAGCCATGGGGGAGCATCCTCCTCGAAGGGATCGAGGAAAAAGAGGATGGCTCAGCTACACGGGATGAAGAGTAAGAGATGGAGATTTACTTTGATCACCACCTCTACCACCACCACCACCACTACTACCACACCACCCACCATTACTGGCACACCACCCACCATTACTACCACACCTCCACCTTCCATTACTACCACACCTCCACCTTCCACTACTACAACCAGACATCCACCAGCTACACCTATACCACCACACATCTATACCACATCTACCACCACTACCACCACCCATCAAGTCGAGACCTCATCTCAGGTCCCACTGAGCTTTAGATCCTTTCTGCCCTCCATTGGGTTAGAGGAGAAGCTGGCCAATCTAAACCGGATTGTGCTTAAGCTACTTGCTACTGATGAGCAATGAGCTACACAACTAAACTAGTTGATGGAGCTCAATGCTACTCAGGCTCAGCAGATAGCAGCTCAGAGTCAGGAGATTGCTGAGCTTCGTGAGCTACAGACTTCTTCAGTACAAAGGATAGATGATCTTGACGCGAAGAACAAGAAGTTGATGCTACGACTCAGAGGCTCTAAAGATGAGCCCTTCAAGATCAGAGAAGGAGATGATGATGGTGATGCTGACGATGATGAGGATGATGAAGATGATGAGGATGATGATGAGACTGATGGAGAAGGTGATAGAGATGAAGGAGATGAAAAAGGAGGAGATGAGGATGAAGGAGATGATGCTGCTGCATGATCATCACACAGGCTAGAGAGCGACGGTCAAAGAAGCCTCAGGATCAGGGAGCCTCACCCTCAGCCCCTCCGGCTGACGAGCCTGCTATTCAGGGTAAAAGTAATGATTAAATATTTATGTATTTGAAAGCTTTTGTACTTGAATCATGTATTAAAATTTTGTACTTAATGTTTATATATATTTAAGGTTTAACTGTCTTCATTAATTACTAACAATTGATGCGTTACATGTTTAAATCAAGCAGATCAAACATCTCGGCAAGATGAATACCATGTTGCTCCCCTTCAGCAAATCAAGTCTCAACTCATGATGATTCTTGATTTGCAAGGGATAGTCAGAAGGTCTGTAAGCTATACTCCTGAAGAAGGAGAAATCATACATGACCTTACTGATGAGCAGCTTGCTGAGATGTTAAGGCTAAATCCTGATAAGATAGTCAAGGACGCTCGTATTTTTGAAGTTACAAGTGACGATGAGCTCAACGATATAGATGAAATCGAGATAGAGGATGTCACTACTGACCATTACCCATAGTACACTAACCGAGAGGGAAATGTAGTCCCCAATTTGGGTGATACTCTCGGCAGTGGTACATTTGACAAGCTGGATCAGATGGAGAAAGATTCTGAGAAGAATGAGAGTCAAGTCCAAGCCTCAGACACTGATCATGACAACAAAAAAGCTCAATGGGCGGCCTGTTTTGCTGAGATCCGAGCCATGCGCACTGTACAAAAGCCAAATGCCTACACAAAGCTGTACAAAGTCAAGAAACACCTAAAGGTGTCAGACAAGATCATTTCATGGGCATATTTTGAGGATCTAAAGGTTTATGTTGTGAAGAAAGAGAAGAGAATTGAGTACTTTAGATTCCCACACGTTCTAATGACTCTCCCTGGTTTGAGCTCAACGAGCTGGCATGCCTAAAGTTGTTATATGCAGATCGAAAGAAAATGTCAGGCTGGTTTGAGGCTGCACTGAGGAAGGAATACCACACCAGGTGGGTAAACTTTAGACCTCAACAACCGAAGAGGTACATCAGAGGTCTGAAGTTGATCCCATTACTGGAAAGCCTAAGGTAGTGTTGAAGTGGAGTCCTCCGCGTACGATGTCCAAATTCCCTCTAAAGGAAATGCCATAGGACTTCACTCCACACTTCAAGTGGTGGTATTATGATTGCAGAACGGGTGAAGCAGTCATAGTCTTACAAAAGGAGAGCCAAATGGATACTATCGGGTATTTGACCCTATGTGGTTGACTAACTTGTTTGTAAACGATGTCTATACTTATACAAGTGGCCACTATTCTATGATTCGCAGGATATTTACAAGCCCTCCAGTTTCAGAACGTAATAAGACTCTGTTTTGCATTCGAGATACATGCTGTAGTTACAGGCGAGGAAAAACACAAGAAGTTTGAGAGCTGATGAAGAATGTTAGAAAATGATGTAAACTAGGTCCAAGGGGGAGTTTGTTGATACATAATGTACCTAGTTTAGGAGCTTAATGTAAAATGTCTATCATGTCTTACATATATGTAATTGAATGGGTATGAATGAAATACAAAGTGTGGTTGATGCTTATAATGTTTCATATTTCATTGTTTATTGTGTGATAACATATAGCGAACTAACTATATAGGTTTATGGTTGTTGTACATGATTCATAGTCAATAATGATTGAGAAACATGTTGAAACTTAATCGTGTGAAGTTCTCATGCGAAAGGACCATTCTAATGGACCATACGTATGAATACTTCATGCTAATGGACCAGTCACACGACTAAACCAGGAGACTGGATCAGTCGCCCGATTGAGACATAAGATTGACTTAGTCGCACGACTGAACCTTCAGTCGTGTGGATGGATCAGTCGTATGATTCAGTTACATGACTGAACCACATGGTTCAGTCGTAGGATTGGAAAACCCTAACCTATATATACCACCTAATTCATGGAAAAACTAAACAATTCTAATACCTACGCACATAATCGTACCCTAGCCTTCCAGAGGCTCAAGAAAACCTGTTCCAAGTTCATAGATCATCGTTGACTGTGTTCTAATCATCCTTAACATTTCATTGATCGTTAGATTGATCTGAACTGTGTTTTGTTGGATTCTTAATGCCCAAGACACATAGAACATTGATGTGGTTAGTACGTTATGATCCAAGTCGGGTCATACCCAACAACAAGCTTAGCAAACACCAAATAATATTTAATTGATGATATGATCATAAATTTAAATAAATACACCAACATAGAAAATGGGTTTTCTAAATAAGTTGCATATGTGATTGAACAACTTATATGGATATTTTGTTCATGGATGTTATTTGTAATGTTGTTTAAATTTGTTAAATAATATCAAATAATAGGAGTGTGTATATATGTTATATAATTAAAAGGTTAATTATATATCTATTTTAATCCAACATTTTAACATTGATTAAAAGTTTTGGGGGGAAAACCCCAAAAGTTTAAGGGGTTCGGCCGCCCCCCTTTTGCACCCAACTCCTCATGTTTTTTTCTTTGGGGTCTTGAGAAAAACTCTCTCCAAGGATACACACACACACACACTCTCATTTCAGATCTCTCTCTCAAACATGCAAAATAGTCACAAGAACATCAACTCTTCTTATGGAAGAAAGAGTTCAAAGTTGAAAAGGGTCCAGCACCCTTGTTGGTTGTTCACGGCTCGAACAAGAGTACAACAACTTCTTTGACCCGATTTTGGTGCTCAAATCCTACCAAAGATTGTGTTTTATTGGAGGCTTGTGGGTATGAATGCTTGAGGACTTCTACCCTTGAAGTCTTAGCCATTTTTCAGACTCATTTCTGCCTTCTTTAAGTCAGTTTTGACAGCATCCGGAAAGGTAGTATCCTGGTATGATAATGTCACGATTTTGGGTGTTCTTGTTCATATTGTATGCTTGCTTTTCAAATTATAAAGATCCTCTTGTTATGGGTTTGTTTGTTTACACATGATAATGGTAATTTTTCAGAAACTTTAACATGTTTAAAGTTGTATATTCCGCTGCGTTTTATATGTTTAAATGGTTAAACAAGATGTAAATGGTCCTACAAACCCCTCATGTTCTCCCTGATTGGATCACCAATCAAATAGGATTTCGCACTATTTGAGTTGGTATACGAGCAGAATCAGTTAGTACTCCGTACGTACACGGTCCCTTACAATATATATATACATATTGTGTATATATATATGTATATATGTATATATATATGTATATATATATATGTATATGTTTATGTATATATATATATATATATATATATGTAACGCCTGGTTATTTCCTTGAAGCCAAAGAAAGAAGAAAGTGAAAGAAAATAAATAAAGCCTACGTCGAGGGACCAATCTTGCAAAAACGGGAGAAGGTTTGGAAGAGTGGGGGATTAAGAGGGGAGGGCAGCCCACTCTCCTCCCCACACTTAGAAATTCAAATACCTACACACATAATCGTACCCTAGCCATCGAAAGACTCAAGAAAACCTGTTCCAAGTACATAGATTGCAGTTGATCTTGTTCTAATCATTCTTAACATTTCTTTAATCATTAGATTGATCTAAACTGCGTTCTCACTAATTGGATCGCCAAGCAAATAGGATTCCGCACTATTTGATCTGGTATACGCGCATTATTAGTTAGTACTCCGTACGTACACGGTCCCTAACAATTGGTAGCAGAGCTTTGGCTCTTGATTTTGCTTGTGATTTCATCATTGTCGGTGTAAAAATCACATTTTTCATTCAAAAATAACATCTTTTTTTAGTAAAACAGTGCTTTCCACGTCTCCAGATCTAAAAATGCATGTTGTTTAGCTTACGGCAGATTAGGGTTCGTTAAAAATTGTATTTTTGTGTCAAAGTACCAAAAACCTTCGAATTTTCATAACCAGCAGCCTTCAGTCACACGATTGACTCAATCGCACGACTGAACTTAATTGCACATCCATTCACACAATTGAACTCTGTCACCCATCCATTCGTACAACCGAATAATCCCATTCGCATTGAACATCCGCATTTGTCTAATCGCACCGCTATTTATCCACAGTTGTCTAATCGCTCCATTGTCTCATCCGTAGTTGTTCAATCACGCGATTGACCCATTCGTACCTCTCCATTCGCACGAGTGAGTAAGACTCAGTTTGAAGTTCAAAGTCTAACGAAATGGAAGATCAGTACACAGTGTTTACTGTCAGTAGGGACTCACAGATCCAGAAGCTTTTACTTTTGGAAAATGAAATTGGGAATCATAATAAACCCCCTAAACTTATAACATTAGATGATTATCCACATTGAAAGCAATGATTCAAGATATATCTAAATGGAGTTGATGCCAATATGTGGGAATCAACTGAGATTGGAAATAGTATGCCAGTTGTTGCTCATGGTGTTAAACTTACTTTGGATGGCATGACTGACAGCCGGAAAGTGAAGTATAATGCTGAAAAGAAGGTGTATGCTTTGTTGACTCAGTCGATTCCTATGGACATATTCCATTAGTTTTCTGAGAAGAAACATGCAAAGAAGCTACAGGAGGCTATGGAAAAATGGTATGATGGGAATGCAACGTTGAAAGCATTAAAGGCAAAGGCTCTAAAGAAGGAGTTTGATAACTTCTCTTCGATATGGAGAGAGAGCTTGGATGACATCATTGACCAATTCTACCACTGATGAGTGAGCTGCAGACTCATGGGGTAACCACGTCTATGGAAGATAAGATGTCAAGTTTTGTAGATGGCTCGCCAATAAAGTGGGTCTCGTTTGTGTCAAATTAGACAGAATGATATGCTTGCGAAGTTGGATATTAATGATTACATTCTGAAGCTGAGAGTGGAAGAATTGAGGATGAAGTACAGGTCACAGAAAGGATCCTACGATCAGAACCCGTTACTATATAACTCATCTCCCACTCCAACAAGTTCAGGAGCACCACTTCAAACAACATTTGTGTCTAGTTCAGCAGCTCCTTCCCAAGCCACTACTTTAGGATCTGAAACATCAGGGTCATTGTGCACCCAATATAGTGCATGAAGCTAATGGTATGAAGTTGAAAACCGAGAATCTCGGTAATATTACTGAGGTGGTTGCTAAAGACCACATGGACCTACTAGCAGCGGTTGTTCATTCCTATGTTGGCGTAGCTGCTAGGAAGATTGGAAACTGCCTACTCGCAGATGAAGATTACGAGCAGGTGGATGAAACTGAACTTGAAAGAATGGATATGATGTGGGCGTTGGCTAGTGTTGTCCGGAGGGCAAAGAAGTTTGTGAAAAAGACTGGACAGAACTTGACAGCCATAAAAGAAACTACCTTTGGTTTTGACATAACCAAAGTTACCTGTTTTAACTATGGAGAGAAGGGGCATTTTAAATGTGAATGTGTTAAGCCTAAGAAGACAGGTAATGGTAATCCATTCTCAACCATCAATTGTCAAGATAAACCCACGAGTGGAGCTACCTCGTCAAGCGAGGACACTAAGGCCTTGACTGCACAAAATGACAAAGGGAAAGATTTGACCTTTTGTTTTATGTCTCTAGGTGAATTGAACATTGCAAATGTTAAGGGCTTAGATGATGACACTGCAAGTGAAGGTGAAATAGCAGTCGAACTAGTGATATCAAATATTGAAGATACTAGTAACATGGTCAATCACCTGATTGAAGAAGATCTTAGAACTACATGTTTAGAATCTCCAGAATCTGAAGAGTCAATTCTTCATTGATGGCTGATTCAACTAAGTCTTCATAGGTAAGTACCAAAGACCAAGTCTTTGAAATTCATGCTTGTAATGAATGTAATAAATTTAGAGAAAGCATTGATCTTAAATTTGCTAGGTTATTAGATCACAATGATAGCTTAGTAAATGACTTACAACTGTGCACAGAAGCTAATAAGATTTTAAAACAAAATGAGCACAGTTATAAAGAGAAAATAGAACTTTTAAATAAACAACTAAAGGAAACCGAAGTTGTTGCTATTAATCAGGCAAAGGACATAAAGTTCTACTTGAACTCCCTAGAAGAAACTAAGAAATAAAAGATAGTTTTTGAAGTCAAAGTCACTTCATTAAAACAAAAACTGCAAAGTTGGACCAGTTCTTCTCACATCATCGAGCACTTAGTGAAAGAACGAAACAACGGGGAGGGTTTGTGTTACAAAGTGGGTCCACTACCACATGAGATCATGTTAAATGCTAAATATAGACCAGTAAATAACAATCCAATCAAGGATCATGTGGTGTCCACTCCTCAAGTTAGTGATCCAGATTCCATGAGTAAACCGGTGGAATCTGTCACTAAACAGAAGGAGGCCACTTTGAAATCTAAAGGTAAGATGCCTATTGTAAATTTGGATGAACAATTTGAAAAGTTTAGTGGAAATTTAGGGTCAAACATGTGTATTTCTAAACCCAAATTGATCAAACCAATTAACCAACCACGTGCTCCACGTCGAAGTCCAAATAAACAAAAGGCTAAAGATGTTAAAAATATTCAAATAATGAATTTTGTTAAAGAATCTAAAACATATAAACAAGAAGTGTCCAAACCTAAACAGACTAAAGTCACACCTGTGTCACACACTTCCCCAAAGAAACAGTTCCACCGACATGTAAAAAGTAGATCATGCTACAATTGTGGAAAGACCGGACACATAGCTTCTAATTGTCCTTATTATCAGACCCCAAGAAAGAAAATTGACCTTTATGATACTAAACAAACTTCTTTAAAAAGGAGTTCTATTACTCCACCAAGAAGAAGTAATATCTAGAGTTAAAACAGTAAGCCAGTCGTCTGTTTATCACAAACAGGACTTACACAAAACTGGTGTAACACCCGGCTTTTTTAAGAAAGATAAGAAAAATGAAGAATTAAAGAATGAAATGCAATTAAACCCAAGTTGAGGGGTCAAAATAATAAAAGAAGGATAAAAGTACAAAAGTTGATGTAAAGGTGGGCATGGCCACCCACCCTCACTTCTCATCACCTTTTCCCTCTGGTTAGAGAGAGAGAGAGAGCAGAAACTATGATTTGAAGGAGAAGAAGAAGAAGAGGCTGAATTCAGTGTTAGAATTCATGGATTTTTAAGTGTTTGTGTTGGGTTTTGGTCTCGGGTGTATGCTTATGTGCTTGTGTGTGTTCGTGTGTCTGTGTGTTGTGGGTTTTTAGGTGTTTGAACTCATTCGCATACGGTTTAGAAGGACGATATGCCCAAAGTTACACCAGGTGAGTTTCTAGAGCTTGCTTTTTACTTGTTTTAAACTCTTTAGGGCTGAAAATGTATTTAAACGATTTTTACAATGTTTAGGTATGTTTACCCGTATGTGTATTTGTGTGTGTTTACGGGTGGGGTTTGATTTTGGGCTATGTTTTGTATGACGATGTTATGGTTGTGTTTCTAAAGAGTAGGATGTATGATTTAAGCTTAGAACACCATAGATAATGAAGGGGAACTGAGTTATGATGTTTATGTGTGTTATAGTCTGCCCATGCGCCTAGACAGTGGCCCATGCGCCCAATAAAATAACGGCCTAAGTGTTCCCATGCACCCAAATAGTACCCATGCGCCAAGAATAAGGCTGGAATTGACTAAGTGTTCAGACATCAAGGATTCCCATGCGCCTAATCACTCATGCAACTGCATAGTGTTCACGCGCCTAGAACTGCCCAGAATAAACTATGTTGCTCATGCGCCTGCATAGTGCCCATACGCCTGAAAGTTTCCCATGCGCCTAAGTTTTCCCCATGCGCCTGCATAGTGCCTATGTGCCTGAAAGTTCCCCATGCGCCTAAGTGTTCCCCATGCGCCTAAGTGTTCCCCATGCACCTGCATAGTGCCCATGCGTCTAAGGACTTAGAATATTTTCTGATTTTTGGGGAAAAAGTGTAATGTAGGCTTTGACATGGGAGGTTCCTGGGGGCTATGTAAGTTGACTTTTTGAAGTCATAAATGTTGTGATGGTGATGTATGATGCGATGTAAGATTGGTGATTATGCATAAAGATGTGTGACTGATGATGTTTGATGATTATGTATGATTATGTGATATGCTCCTTATGATGTTGTATGTTTATCTTTCTTATGGCTTTACGCGTCATGTTAGTGAATGAAGTATTATGTAACTTAAAGTGAAAGATAATGAATGAGGAACACGAAGTAAGAATGCATGCATTATTGAATGATGAATGAACCGAAGAAAAGGCTTGCAAGCACATATGTGAGGTGAGCAACCCTTTTGTTGCAACATACACGGATAGCATGAAATCATTGGGATTGCCTATGAGGTGAGCAACCCTGTGGTTGCAACAGACTCCGATAGCATGCTATCGTGAAGTTGCCATGAGGTGAGCAACCTATTGTCGTAACAGACTCGGATAGCATCCTATCATTGAGATTGGCAATGAGGTGAGCAAGCCTATGGTTGCTACAGACTCGGATAGCGTGTAATCGTTGTGATTGCTAATGAGGTGAGCGACCCTGTTGTCCCAACAGACTCGGGAGAACGAACGTATTAAATGAACGAAAGTTAAAAATGTAATGGAAGATAATAATTATATTATCAATGTGTATCTATATTGCATGGTCACGAATGAATGTAAAGCGCAGTATGATTTGAAGGAAAGTAAAGAACGGTTTTAACGATTGAAATGTATGTTTTATTATAAAACTAGAACTCACTCAGCAACGCTGACTTTTATACATTTTCAGTTGGCAAGTAAACATTGCTGAGGATGGCACGAGGGTGAAGCTACGTAGTAACGGAAAGACTGACATCCATTCATACTTCTTGTCATTGTTGTTTTGTAATGCAATTAAACAATTCTTTTATATTCGGTTAAACTATGGTGTATTGCCAAGCAACAGAGTTTTTAATGAAATGAATGGCTTTTGTTAAAATAATTCCGCTGCTTAAACTTGCTAATTTATAATGTCTAATGTATTTAATGATGTGAATGACCAACTGTGAGGTATCCAGGAACGGGATCTTACAAGTTGGTATCAGAGCCAAAGTTAAGTGAAATGGGTAAATTTTCTAAACAAACCTTAACTTAAACTAAGAATGGGACGGAAATGGGAATGGGATGCCAATCTGAGTAGCTGCGTGCCATAAGGTATTTTCGTAAAGTTAACCAGTTTTATGTGCGTGTGGTATGTGGTATGTGGTTATGTGTTGTATGTAGGTTTAAATACTGATGTAGTTAGGACAGGTAATGCTTGGGGTATGAAGAGTAAAGTAAGTGGCTAATCACAGCTTGGCATTGAAATTAGGGACTTACTATACTTGATATAAACTAAACTGTTCCCATGAATGACCATGTTGGTGTTTGAATCTTATAGTGCGCTTAGAGGATGGCCAGTGATAGATCTTCAAAAGCCCCTCGTGGTGGAGGTCAAGATGCTGCACCGTGACTCAAGAGAGGGAGACCCAAAGTTGAGAAGGTGGTTCCTGAAGAACTGAGACCCCTTATCCGGAGGGTGGTGATGAGAGCATCAATCTGAGAGCCTCAGTAAAGGAGGCTGTGGTGGAAGAAGTCTACCAGGTTATGCAAACAGTCTTACCGTCTGGGGTGACTGAAGTGATTAAGGCGGTATGGGAAGGGGAACGAAAGGAGAGAAACAGGTCCACGGGAGGACGGGAGCAACCAGAGCCAAAACCAGTTCTCTCTAATGATAAAGAGGAGGAAGAAGAAGAGCCTGCGCCGGAGGCGGCACGAGGCTATAACTATGACACGTTTATGAGATACAAACCCCCTACTTTCGATGGAAACGACACTGTTGCTGCTACTCACTGTTGGGTGAGGGAAATGGAGGTTGTTCTTGATATTAGTGAGTGCCGTGAAGACCAAAAGGTGAAGTTCGCTACCCACTCTTTTGTGGACTTGGCTTTGTGATGGTGGGACAACATTGTCTAAGCCGAGGGTAGCAGGGCCATTGGGAGAATGAGATAGCCTGAACTGAAGAAGCTAGCGAATGAAGAATTATTTCCTCACATAGAGATGGATAAGGTAGAAAGAGAGTTCATGCAGCTGGAGGAGTGAACGATGACACACCAGCAGTACACCACAAAATTTAACGAAATTGCACGTCTGGTGCCGGATCAGGTGACACCTGTGTCTCGAAAGATGAAGAGGTATATTCACGGTTTGCCAGCGGATATTTCCAGGCACATGATCGCTGCCTGGCTAAGCACGTTTAGGTCAGCAGTGGATTTGGCGGGGAGACTGTATGATGAGAGAATAGTGGTGGTGACTGAAAGCGGTAGGAAGAGTGGAGGTGATCAAAACTCACATGGGAAGAGGTTTGGTCGGGGTGGTGCCACGATGAACAAAAAGGGTGCATGGGTGGATGACCGGTGTGTGGTCACATCAGGTGCAGGATTAAAGAAACTTGGTAAATACACGAAGGAGCATTCGGGAGAATGCAAACAGGGATCAAACAGCTACTTCAAGTGTGGGAAGCCTGGCCATATGGCTAGAGATTGTGGTGTTGCAAGGTGTTACAACTATGGGGAGAATGGTCATTTGAGCAGAGATTGTAAGAGGCCAAGGGCTGAAAGTTTGGGAGTGAAGAAGGCTGGAGGTAAAGGGTAGAAGGCAAGCGCCCGAGCTTTCACGATGACTCGAGAGGAGGCTAGGACAAACCTCGACGTGGTGTGAGGTATGTTTCTAATAAACCAAACTCTTGCATCTGTGTTGTTTGATTCTAGTGCTAGTAGGAGTTTCATTTCTGCTGCCTTTTGTGCTAAGTTTCCTATTAAGAATAGATGTATTGATGAGCCCTTCGAGGTAGAAACTACAATAGGTAAGTCTACAACGATTTCTGAGGTGATAGAACGTTATGATATAGAACTAGATGGTTATAAGTTCCCTGTTAGACCATTCATGATGACCCTAGGCGGTTTCGATGTAGTCCTAGGAAGGGATTGGTTGGCGGACTACGAAGCGAATATTGTGTGTCGTAAGAAGATGATCCGATTGACAGCGCCTGACGGGAATAAGGTGACGGTTTATGGTGATCGAGTCACGACGATCCCGATAGTGATTTCGATGGTAGTGGCGGGAAAGTGCATGAGGCGTGGATTTAATCCCTAATTCGCCTACGTAAAGGACATGGATGCACCAATACCATAGTTGTCTGATATACCGGTTGTGTGTGATTTTCCGGATGTGTTTCGAGAGGATTTACTAGGTATGCCACTAGACCATGAGATTGAGTTCCAGATTGACTTGATATCGGGTGCCCAACTCGTTGCGAAGGCACCGTATCGGCTAGCTCTGACGGAAATGAAAGAGTTGATGGTGCAGTTGCAAGAGCTGCTTGATAAGGGGTTTATTATACCGAGTATCTCTCCTTGGGGTGCTCTGGTCCTATTTGTAATGAGAATGACGGTAGTATGAGGATGTGCATTGACTACCGTGAGCTGAATAAGTTGACAGTGAATAACCGATACCCCTTACCAAGAATAGATGATTTGTTCGATCAGCTTCAGGGTGCCAGTTGGTTTTCAAGGATAGACCTTCGATCTGGCTACCATTAGTTGAGAGTAAAGGAGCAGGATATTCCTAAGACAACTTTTCGCATGCGATATGGTCACTATCAGTTTCTTGTCATGTCTTTTGGTTTGACCAATGTGCCAGCTGCTTTTATGGATTGATGAACCGTGTGTGTTAGCCGATGTTTGATAAATCAGTGGTTGTGTTTATTGATGATATCCTGATTTATTTGAAGAGCGAGAATGAACATGCCGGTCACATTCGAGAGGTGTTGGAGACATTAAGGAGGGAGAAGTTGTATGCTAAATTCTCCGGGTGCGCGTTCTGGTTGTGCGAGGTCCAAATCTTGGGTCATGTGGTGAATCCTGACTGGATTATGGTGGAGCCTACAAAGGTGGAGGCGGTTATGCAATGGAAGTCACCGAAGACGCCAGTTGAGATTCGTAGCTTCTTACGTTTGGCGAGCTACAATAGAAGGTTTATCCAAGACTTCTCCAAGATTGCTTCTCCACTAACCAAGTTGACCCAGATAGATGTAAAGTTTATATGGGGTCAAGCTCAAGAGAAGGCGTTGGAGGAACTAAAGGCGAGGTTGACTCAAGCTTCTGTTCTGTCATTGCCCGATGGAAGTGACGATCTGGTGGTTTATTCTCATGCTTCCTACTCGGGGTTGGGTTGTGTGTTAATGCTGAGCTGTGGTCTTTGCGTTGAAGATTTGGAGGCACTATCTCTACGGGACAAAGTGCACCATTTTCAGTGACCATAAGAGCCTGAAGTACTTCTTTGAGCAGAAGGACCTGAACATGAGGCAGATAAGATGGTTGGAGCTCATAAAATATTATGACTGCGAGATCCATTATCATCCGGGCAAAGCCAACATGGTGGCTGATGCTCTTAGCCGAAAGGAGATGCCCGAGCCAATTCGGGTGAAAGCATACCAACTAATCATGACCTCCGATGTGATGAAGAAAGTCAAAGAGTTTCAAGATGAGGCACTAAAAGAAGATCATCTTAACTCTAAAACAATTGGTGTTAAAACTCGATTTGGACGGCTGTGGATTCCTCGTTTTGGGGATCTACGCGTGAAGATTATGAATGAAGCTCACAAGACTCGATACTCCATTCATCCTGGTGCCATGAAAATGTATCAATATATGACGAAAGATTATTGATGGCCGGGTATGAAGCGTGATGTGGTGGGGTATGTGAGTAAGTGCCTTACTTGCTTACACGTGAAGGTCGAGCATCAGAAGCCATATAGGAAGATCCAACCTTTGGATATACCGGAATGGACGTGGAAGCACATCACCACGGATTTCATTACGAAGGTACCGCGTACTCCGAAAGGATACCATGCCATAAGGGTGATTGTTGACCGTCTAATGAAGAGTGCTCACTTCCTACCGATCCGTGAGACATATTCATCTCAGAGGTTGGCAGATCTATTCATCAAGGAAATTGTAACTCGTCACGGTGTGCCGATGTCTATTCTATCCGACAGTGACACCCGGTCTACATCCAAATTCTCGAATAAATTCCACGATGCCATAGGGACGAGGTTACATATTAGCACGACTTATCATCCCCAAACTGATGGTCAGTCAGTAAGGACCATTCAGACATTGGAAGACATGCTTTGGGCATGTGTGATTGCGTTTGGCGAAAGTTGGGATGACCACTTACCGTTAGCTAAATTCTCATACAACAACAACTATCATGCTGGCATTGGCATGCCACCATATGAGATGCTATAATTGCTTAAGATTATTGGTGGCCGGGTATGAAGCGTGATGTGGTGGGGTATCTGAGTAAGTGCCTTACTTGCTGACAAGTGAAGGCCGAGCATTAGAGGCCATATGGGAAGATCCAACCATTGGATATACCGGAATGGAAGTGGGAGCACATCACCGTGGATTTCATACTCCAAAAGGATACCATGCCATATGGGTGATTGTCGACCGTCTAGCGAAGAGTGCTCACTTCCTACCGATCCGCGAGACATATTCATCTGAGAGGTTGGCAGATCTATTCATCAGGGAAATTATAACTTGTCACGGTGTGCTGGTGTCTATTTTATCCGACCGTGACACCCGGTTTACATCCAAATTCTGGAAGAAAGTCCATGACGCCATGGGGACGAGGTTACATATTAGCACGGCTTATCATCCCCAACTGATGGTCAGTCCGAAAGTACCATTCAGACATTGGAAGACATGCTTGAGGCATGTGTAATTGATTTTGGGGGAAGTTGGGATGACCACTTACCGTTAGCCGAATTCTCATACAACAACAGCTATCATGCCAGCATGGCATGCCACCATATGAGATGCTATACGATAGGAGATGCAAAACACCCATTTGTTGCAATAATATTGGTCAGGAGGAATTAGGGAGCGTCGAGGTAATTGAGGCTACGATTGAGAAGATTGAGAAGATTAAAGCCTTCATGAAAGCAGCTAAAGATAGACAGAAGTCGTATGCCGATAAACGACGCAGATTGATTGAGTTGCAGGTGGGTGGCCGAGTTATGTTGAAGGTCTCACCTTGGAAGGGTATCATCCAATTCAGGAAACGAGGTAAGCTAAGCCCGAGATACGTGTAAGGCCCCGTTCCCGGGACGCTTACAGCTGGGTTCTCATCACACATAAAACATATAATTACATTTGTATTTAATAAATCACAACGGAAAACTAAAACAAACTTTCATTTCCATGTAGATGCTTTTGCAAACTAATACAACATTCATTACAAAAATAGTTTGTTCGCATTACAATGCAAAAACATTAATCAAAAGAATGCCATCCCAAAAGAGCTGAGTAGTCGCCCGTTCCATCCTCAGCAATCATTACCTGCCAACTGGAAACACATCAAAGTCAGCGTTGCTGAATGAGTTCTAGTTTTATAAATAAAACATACTTTACTTTCATATAAAACGTTCGTTACTTTTACATGATCACACATCATATGTACACATAGATAATATCATTATTATCTTCTTCATTCGTTCATTCGTTCTTTCATTACCTTACTTGCGCATCGGACATCATCCATACCAATACCATGTGCTACACCCCGGTTAGTCGTAGCTACCGGGCCGAAGTCAACAAATGAACAGCTAAACGTATGCCACGGTACTAGGAGTAACCATCAGTCTTAGCTACTGGGCCGAAGTCAACAAATGAACAGCTAACGTATGCCACAGTACTAGGGGTGAGCGGTAGAGGTTCTACATTCAGGGTCAATCACCAAGAAGGACCCGTTATTCGATGTGTGCAAGACGTTTCATTCATTCATTAATACATGCATTCATTCATCATGTTCCTCTTCTTTATCTTTCACTTTACGTTACATAATACTTCGTTCATTCATCATAACAGGTAAAGCCATAGGAAAGATATTATACATCACACTAAGGAACATTAACATGCATCAACATCACATCATACAGGGCAACATCATACATACATAACATACAACATCATCACCCTCATCATGCCCAACATGCTTTCTAAGACCTCGATCGTCATCTTAAAACTCTTATGGGAACCTTTACATCAAAACTTACATATGCACTTTCCCCCGAAAGTCAGAAGTCAATCTACACCTTCCTCGGGTTCAACAGGCCAATTTGGGCGTATGGACACCCTTCAGTCACACTGCCTCCATGCGACTGAACATCATGCGAATGAACTAATACGGATGAACACCTATGCGAATGAACATCCAGTCGTGCGAATGGACAATGCGGATGAGCACCTATGCGACTGGACCTTCAGTCGTGCGAATGGTCCTCAGTCGCATGACACCCATGCGACTGGCCCTCCATCATGCGAATGAACCCCAATCGCACTCTAATCGGCCGTATGGCCTCCATTCGGCCTCCAGTCGGTCGCCTAGCCCTAACTGATGCAGAATGCAGTTCAACCCGACTGCAGCCGAGGGTTTTCGGCCTCCAAACGCATTTAAACCCATTTTAAGCCTAAATCAACCATCCTAAACCTTAGGGATGCATACCATAACATTATTCAAGCACAACCAAGCAAGAAATCAAGCCCCAAACGGGTCATATGCATACATACACGCATACATACGGGTTTTCACCCAAAAACATGAAAAAGGGTTTTCAGATGTGTTCCAGCCCCAAAATCATTCAAAAACATGTAAAAGAGGGGTCCTAGAATTCACCTAAACGAGCACAACGACAAGATCTTCGATTCGGCTTGCTTCACGACAATTTTGGCGACCCGAACCAACCCGAACCAACCCGAACCGGCACTTTTCCTCCTTTTTCTCTTCTTTCTCTCTTCTCCCTTTATGAAGCTGAAATGTGGGTGTGGGGAGAGTGGGCTGCCCTCTCCCACATATATCACCACATTTCCCAACTTTTCTTCGTGGGCGAGTTTGGTCCCTCGACTTTTGGACTTTATTTTCTTTTCTTTCGCCCCCGGCTTCAAAATAGTAAATATTCGGGTGTTACCAATCCACCCCCTTAAATAGGTTTCGTCCCCGAAACTTGTTATTCGTCAAACAAACGTGGATAATGTTGTCTCATTTCTTCATCAGTCTCCCACGTTGACTCGGATCCCTTCCTGTGGTTCCACTTTACACGCACAAGAGGAACCACTTTATTCCTTAGCCTTTTCTCCTTTCGGTCGATGATTGCCACTGGTTGCTCCACATAATTGAGCCTTTCATCTACTTCGATATCTTCGAATGGAACAATCATGTCTTCATCAGCTATACACTTTCTCAGATGAGATACATGGAATGTCGGGTGAATTCCATTTAACTCATCCGGTAACTCCAGTCTATAGGCCACCTCTCCCACTCGAGCAATGATTCGGAAAGGGCCTATATATCTTGGGCTCAACTTGCCCCGCTTTCTGAATCTGATGATACCCTTCCAAGGTGAGACCTTCAACATAACCCGGTCACCCACCTGGAACTCAATTGGCCTACGTCGCTTATCGGCATACGACTTCTGTCTATCTTTGGCTGCCTTCATGAAGCTTTAATCTTTTCAAGCTTTTCTGTCGTATCCTCGATTACCTCGACGCTCCCCAATTCCTTCTGACCAATATCACCCCAACAAACGGGTGTTCTGGATCTCCTACCGTATAGCATCTCATATGGTGGCATACCAATGCTGGCATGATAGCTGTTGTTGTATGAGAATTCGGCTAACGGTAAGTGGTCATCCCAACTTCCACCAAAATCGATCACACATGCCCGGAGCATGTCTTCCAGTGTCTGAATGGTCCTTTCTGACTGACCATCAGTCTGGGGGTGATAAGCCGTGCTAATGTGTAACCTCGTCCCCATAGCGTTGTGAAATTTCATCCAAAATTTAGATGTAAATCGAGTGTCACGATCAGACACAATAGACACCGGCACACCATGACGAGCTACAATTTCCTTGATGAACAGATCAGCCAACCTCTCAGATGAATACGTCTCGCGGATCGGTAGAAAATGAGCGCTCTTCGTCTGACGATCAACTATCACCCATATGGCATCATACCCTTTCGGGGTACGTGGCAGCTTCGTATGAAGTCCATGGTAATGTGCTCCCATTTCCATTCCGGTATATCCAAAGGTTGTATCTTCCCATAGGGCTTTTGATGCTCTGCCTTCACCTGTAAGCAAGTAAGGCACTTACTCACATACTCCACCACGTCACACTTCATACCCGCCACCAATAATCTTTCTTCATGTCATGGTACATTTTCGTGGCACCAGGATGATGGAGTATCGAGTCTTGTGGGCTTCATCCATTATCTTCACCCGTAGATCCCCAAAATGAGGAATCCACACACGACCGAATCGCGTTCTAACACCGAGTGTGTTTTCACCCAATTCCCCAACCAGACCTCTCATTCTTTCCGCGTTAAGATGATCTTCTTTCAATGCCTCATCTTGAAACTCCTCAACTTGCTTCATCACATCAGAGGTCATGATTAATTGATAAGCTTTCACCCGAATCGGTTCGGGCCTTTCCTTTCGACTAAGGGCATCCGCCACCACATTACCTTTGCCTGGATGGTAATGGATCTCGCAATCATATTCCTTTATAAGTTCCAACCATCTCCTCTGCCTCATGTTCAGATCCTTTTGTTCGAAGAAGTACTTCAAGCTCTTATGATCGGTGAATATGGTGCACTTCGTCCCGTAGAGATAGTGCCTCCAGATCTTCAGTGCAAAGACCACGGCTGCTAGCTCCAAGTCATGAGTGGGATAATTAACCTCATGGACTTTCAATTATCAGGATGCATAGGCTATAACCTTCCCTCTCTGCATTAACACACACCCCAACCCTGAGTAGGAAGCATCAGAATAAACCACCAAATCTTCGCTTCCATCGGGTAATGACAGAACAGGAGCTTGAGTCAGTCTTGCCTTCAGCTCTTCGAACGCCTTCTCTTGAGCTTGACCCCATACAAACTTCACATCCTTTCGAGTCAACTTAGTTAGTGGAGAAGCAATCTTAGAGAAGTCTTGGATGAATCTTCTATAGTAGCCCGCCAAGCCCAAGAAACTACGGATCTCGGATGGCGTCTTTGGTGACTTCCATTGCATAACCGCCTCCACCTTCGCCGGGTCAACCATAATCCCGTCAGGATCCACCACATGACCCAAAAACTAAACTTCGCACAACCAGAACACGCACTTGGAGAATTTAGCATACAGTTTCTCCCTTCTCAATGTCTCTAGAACCTCTCGAATGTGACCGGCATGCTCAATCTGCTCTTCGAATAAATCAGAATATCATCAATAAACACAATCACTGATTTATCCAACATAGGCCGACACACACGGTTCATCACATCCATAAAAGCAGCTGGCGCGTGGTCAAACCAAAAGACATGACAAGAAACTCGTAATGGCCATAGCGCGTACGGAAAGCTATTTTAGGGATATCTTGCCCCTTCACCTTCAACTGATGATAACCGATCGAAGATCTATCCTCGAGAACCAACTGGCACCCTGAAGCTGATCGAACAAATCATCTATCCTGGTAAGGGTAGCGGTTCTTCACTGTCAACTTGTTCAGTTCGCGGTAGTCAATGCACATCCTCATACTACCATCCTTCTTCTTTACAAATAGGACCGGAGCACCCCAAGGAGAGATACTCGGTCTAATAAACCCCTTATCAAGCAGCTCTCGCAACTGCTCCATCAACTCTTTCATCTCGGTTGGAGCCAACCGATATGGTGCCTTGGCAACAGGTTGGGCACCCGGTATCAGATCAATCTGAAATTCAATCTATCTGTCAGGTGGCACTCCTGATAAGTCTTTTGGGAACACGTCTGGAAAGTCACACACAACTGGTACATCAGCTAGTTGTGGTGTTGGTGTATCCACATCCTTTACATAAGCCAAGTAGGCGCTACATCCACGCCTCAACACTTTCCCGCCACCGCCATTAGATCACCTTCGGAATCGTAGTAACCCGATCACCATAAACCGTTACCAAACTTCCGTCAGGCGCTGTCAACCGAACCATCTTCTTGCGACACACAATGTTCGCCTCCAAATCTGCCAACCAATCCATCCCGAGAACCAAATCGAAACCACCCAAGGTCATCACGAACGGTCTAACAGGAAACTTATGACCCTCAAGTTCCACATCACAATTCTCTATCATCTCAGAAATCCTGGTAGACTTACCTATGGTAGTTTCTACATCAAAGGGCGCGTCAACACGTCTACTATTAAGAGGCAGCTTAGCACAGAAAGCAACAGAAATAAAACTCCTACTAGCACCCGAATCAAATAGCACAGAAGCTAAAGTCTGGTTCACTAGAAACGTACCGGACACAACGTCAGGGTCCGTCCTAGCCTCCTCTTGTGTCATGGTGAACGCCCTGGCGCTCGCCCTCGGTCCATCACTTCCCGTCTTCTTCACCCCTGAACCCTCAGTCCTCGACTTCTTTCAATCTCTGCTCATATGACCAGTTTCCCCACAGTTAAAACATTTGCCCGATAGGCAATCCTTCGCCATATGCCCTGTCTTCCCACACTTGAAGCACAAGTTTGACCCAAACCTACATTCCCCGCTGTGCTCCCTTCCACACTTGCCACACCATTTCGACCCCGCACTTGATGTGACCACACGACGTTCATCCACCCGCGCCTTTTTGTTACCCATCGGGGCATCACCCTGACTAACCCGTTTCCTGTTCCAGTTCCGATCACCACCACCCTTCTTACTTGCTTCAGTCACCACCACCTCCCGCTCGTCATACAGCCTCCCTGCCAAATCAACTGCCGACCTAAACGTGCTTGCCGGGCGGCGATCATATGCCGGCGAACATCCACCGGTAAACCCTGAATGTACCTCTTGATTTTCCGACATAGAGGCGTCACCTGATCAGGCACAAGCCGTGCCATTTCATTAAACTTGGTGGTATACTGCTGGTGTGTCATGGTTCCAGCCTCCAACTGTAAAAACTCCCTTTCCAACTTGTCCATTTCCCGATAGGACAAAATTCCTCAATCACCAACCTTCTCAGCTCAAGCCATTTCATTTTCCCAATGGCCCTACTACCCTCAGCTTGGACAATGTTGTCCCACCAGCACAGAGCTGAATCCACAAAAGAGTGGGTAGCGAACTTCACCTTTTGGTCCTCTCGGCACTCGCTGATATCGAGAACAACTTCCATTTCCCTCACCCACCGGTGAGCGGCTGTAGCGGTGCCGTTTCCATCAAAAGTAGGGGGCTTGCATCTCATAAAAGCCCCATAATTACTTCCTCGTGCCGTTTCATGCACAGGCTCTTCCTCCTCCTCTCATCATCAGATAGAACCGTTTCCGGCTCTGGTTGTTCCCGTTCTCCAGAGGATCTGTTTCTTTCTTTTCTTTCCCCTTCTCGTACAGCTTTAATAACTCCAGTCACCACAGACGGTAAAATTGTCTACATGACCTGATGGACTTCTTCTACAACAGCCTCCTTTACTGAGGCTCTCAGATTGGCTCTTTCGTCGCCACCCTCCGGATGGGGGGTCTCTGGTTCTTCATGAACCACCCTCTCAACTCTGGGTCTCCCTCTCTTGGGTCGCGGTTCAACACCGTGACCTCCACCCCTAGAAGCTTTCGAAGATCTACCTCCGTCCATCGCACGCCCACTGAAAGATTCAAACACCAACACGGTCATTCAAGGAAACAACTCTGTTTATGTCAAGTATAGTAAGTCCCTAATTACAGTGGCCAGTTGTGATTAGCCACTTACTTTACTCTTCATACCCCAAGTATTACCTGTCCTGACTACATCAGTATTTAAATCTACATACAACACATAACACATACCATGCGCACATAAAACCGGTTAAATTTACGAAAATACCTGATGGCACGCAGCTACTCAGATTGGTATCCCATTCCCATTCCGTCCCATTCTCAGTCTAAGATTAGGTTTATTTTGAAAATTTATCCATTTCACCTAAACTTTGGCTCTGATACCACTTGTAAGGCCCCGTTCCCGGGACGCTTACAGCTGGGTTCTCATCACACATTAAACATATAATTACATTTGTATTTAATAAATCGTAGCGGAAAACTAAAACAAACTTTCATTTCCATGTAAATGCTTTTGCAAACTAATACAACATTCATTACAAAAGTAGTTTGTTCGCATTACAATGCAAAAACGTTAATCAAAAGAATGCCATCCCAAAAGAGCTGAGTAGTCGCCCGTGCCATCCTCAGCAATCATTACCTACCAATTGGAAACACATCAAAGTCAGCGTTGCTGAGTGAGTTCTAGTTTTATAAATAAAACATACTTTACTTTCAAATAAAACCATTCGTTACTTTTACATGATCACACATCATACGTACACATAGATAATATCATTATTATCTTCTTCATTCGTTCATTCGTTCTTTCATTACCTTACTTGCGCATCAGACATCATCCATACCAATACCATGTGCTACACCCCGGTTAGTCGTAGCTACCGGGCCGAAGTCAACAAATGAATAGCTAAACGTATGCCACGGTACTAGGTAACTATCAGTCTTAGCTACTGGGCCGAAGTCAACAATGAACAGCTAAACGTATGCCACGGTACTAGGTAACTATCAGTCTTAGCTACTGGGCCGAAGTCAACAAATGAACAGCTAAACGTATGCCACAGTACTAGGGGTGAGCGGTAGAGGTTCTACATTCAGGGTCAATCACCAAGAAGGACCCATTATCCGATGCGTGCAAGACGTTTCATTCGTTCATTAATACATGCATTCATTCATCATGTTCCTCTTTCTTTATCTTTCACTTTACGTTACATAATACTTCGTTCATTCATCATAACAGTAAAGCCATAGGAAAGATATTATACATCACACTAAGGAACATTAACATGCATCAACATCACATCATACAGGGCAACATCATACATACATAACATACAACATCTTCACCCTCATCATGCCCAACATGCTTCTAAGACCTTGATCGTCATCTTAAAACTCTTATGGGAACCTTTACATCAAAACTTAGATATGCACTTTCCCCCGAAAGTCAGAAGTCAATCTACACCTTCCTCGGGTTCAACAGCCCTATTTAGGCGTATGGACACCCTTCAGTCGCACTGCCTCCATGCGACTGAACATCATGCGAATGAACTAATACGGATGAACACCTATGCGAATCAACATCAGTCGTGCGAATGGACAATGCGGATGAGCACCTATGCGACTGGACTTTCAGTCGTGCGAATGGTCCTTCAGTCGCATGACCCCATGCGACTGGCCCTCCAATCGTGCGAATGAACCCCAATCGCACTCTAATCGGCCGTATGGCCTCCATTCGGCCTCCAGTCGGTCACCTAGCCCTAACTGATGCAGAATTCAGTTCAACCCGACTGCAGCCGAGGGTTTTCGGCCTCCAAACGCATTTAAACCCATTTTAAGCCTAAATCACCATCCTAAACCTTAGGGATGCATACCATAACATTATTCAAGCACAACCAAGCAAGAAATCAAGCCCCAAACGGGTCCTACGCATACATACACGCATACATACGAGTTTTCACCCAAAAACGCGAAAAAGGGTTTTCAGATGTGTTCCAGCCCCAAAATCATTCAAAAACATGTAAAATAGGGGTCCTAGAACTCAGCTAAACGAGCACAACGACAAGAGCTTCGATTCGGCTTGCTTCACGACAATTTTGGCGACCCGAACCAACCCGAACCGGCACTTTTACTCCTTTTTCTCTTCTTTCTCTATTCTCCCTTTATGAAGCTGAAATGTGAGTGTCAAATGGTTCAAGTGATGAAAAAGGGAAAGCTTGTTTCCCAAGCAAGGCTGCTTTCAGAAGAAGATTCTTCTTCCGAAGGGAAAAGGCTTCAGAAGCTAAGTGTCAAGACTCAGACAGCTTCGGAGGAAAAGGTGGTGAAGGATTCTTCCGAAAAGAAAGAAGCTTCGGAAGAATGCCAAGTTACAAAAGTTTCAGCAAGCTCATCCTCCATGATCAACGAAGGGATGGAATAGAAGATCAAGGAAGATGTTGTAGCCCAAACCTCTTCTTCAAAGACATCCATCGAAGCCCCATGCATAAACTTTTCTTCAATTATGTCATTATCTTTGGAAGAACCCAAGACCAATAAAGCTTGGGTTTCGAATCAAAACTAATCATCTCATCTTATGTGCCGGGACATCCATATGACAAGAATAACAACATTTGGATTGTAGATAGTGGATGCTCCAGGCACATGACAGGGAACAGATCTCTCCTTCAACAATTTCAACATTATGATAGAGGTCGTGTCTAGTTTGGAGGTGAGGCTGGAGGATATATTTCTGGCAGAGGGAGTATATCCAATGGTATGTTAACATTTGACAAAGTTAACTTTGTCAAATAGCTTGAACACAATCTATTAAGTGTTTCTCAAATTTGTGATCAAAAGAACCAAATGCTTTTCACAGAACATGAGTGCATTATCCTTAAACCAGGGATGACAAATCCTCCGAAATTGGTGCTTCTTAGATCTCCGAGGAAGGGGATATGTACAAACTTGATGTGAACAATGCTTTCCCGATGGGTGAAGTATCATGCTTTCTTTCCAAAGCTGATAGTGATGAGTCAACACTGTGGCATAAACGTATGTGTTATATAAATTTTAAGACAATGAATAAATTGGCTAAAAATAACTTGGTACATGGTTTGCCTAAAAAGGAGTTTTTCTACAAAGATAACTGTGTTGCTTTCCTAAAAGGGAAATAACACATGACATCTCATAAATCCAAATGTGTTAACTCTATCACCACTCCATTGCACTTATTGCACATGGATCTTTTTGGTCCCACAAGTATAATGAGCATTGGAAGGAAATCATATTGCCTTGTGATAGTTGATGATTTTACAAAATTCACATGGGTATTGTTTTTAAAACTAAAGATGAAACTGCTGAAACATTAAAATCCTTTATTCTTAAAATAGAAAATCAAATTGATCACAAGGTTAAAATAATTAGAAGTAATCAAGGGATTGAGTTTAAGAACTTTGTTCTTTACTCATTCTGTAACTCAACAGGGATTGCCAGACAATATAGTGCTCCCAGAACTGCTCAACAAAACGGTGTTGCTGAGAGGAGGAATAGGACACTTATTAAGGCTGCTCGAACTATGTTAGCTCATTCAAAGCTACCTCTAACATTCTGGGCAGAGGCAGTCAACACTGCATGCTATATGCAGAACAGAGTTCTTGTAGTTAAACCCCATGGAAAAATCCCTTATGAGCTATGGAACAAGAGGCCACCATTCATTGGATTTCTAAGGTCCTTTGGCAGCAGGTTTACCATTCCTAACACAAAAGACAATTTAGAAAAATTTGCTGAAAAGTCGGATGATGATATCTTTGTTGGATACTCTCTAGCTCCAAAGCTTACAGAGTATACAACATTATGAATCAACAATTTGAGGAGTCATCCAATATAGTTGTTAATGAGCACACTCCTTGTGTTAGGGGGAATGGACCTGATCACATATTTGAATTAGAATTGTTTCATAACTATTCTAAACCCTCTTGTGAGAATGTTTCAGGTGGAATAGGTGCTCAAAATGATGCTAATACTGCTGCTAATGATCAACTGTTTGAGCTTCCAGGCCTAGACCAAATTCTCCAAGTGCTACAATACATCAAGCTTCCACTATTCACATATCCGAAAGTTTAACAATATCAAGGAATAGTGAAGCTTCAACAAGTGAATCACCTACTAGCCTCAAAACTCATCAGGCGATCCGCCATAACACCAGGCAGAAGGAGGTAGTATTTTGAACGAACATGCAACTGTTAATACACCTTCAAAACCAACTAGTCATGATGTTTCTCATTCATTCAATCAGTCCTCATTGAATGACTTTGAAACAGCAGCTGGACAGAGTGTTATAGTTCCTGAGCAGAATATGTCTAACCTGGATCTATCTCTGCAACTGGAAGTGATTTCTCGTCTTATGATTCACAACACTCATCCAACTGAGAACATGATAGGAAATGTCTCTCAAGTTGTGATAACAAGAGGACAGACTCATCAAGGGAATGTCTGCTTGTACTCATGCTTTCTATCTCAGATGGCACCCAAGAAGGTAGAAGATGCCCTGAAAGATATTAGTTGGATTGAATCAATGCAAGAGGAGCTGCTTGAATTCAAGAGACAGAAGGTATGGAACCTATGTCCACTACTATCTGGTCAAGTACCTATAGGCACAAATGGGTTTTCAGAAACAAGAGAGATGATAGAGGCTTGATCATCAAGAATAAGGCAAGACTTGTGGTTCAAGGATACACTCAACAGGAATGAATCGATTATACTGATGTCTTCGCAGCAGTTGCAAGACTTGAGGCAGTTAGGATCTTCCTTGCTTATGCTGTATCCAAGGACTTCACAGTATACCAACTTGATGTCAAGTGTGCTTTTCTATATATGGATATAGATAGGGAAGTCTATGCATACCAACCTCCAGGATTTGAAGACCCACATCACCCCAACTATGTGTGCAAATTGGATAAAGCTTTATATGGGCTGCACCAAGCACCTAGGATATGGTATGAGACTTTGTCTCAGTTTCTTCTGAAGAATGGCTACACTAGAGGTACCTTTGCTAAGACTCTCTTTATCAGAAAGTCTTGAAAGGACATTTTGCTCGTACAAGTCTATGTCGATGATATCATATTTGGTTCCTCAAATGACCAAATGTGCAAGGACTTTGAGAGCATTATGAAGAAGAAGTTTGAGATGAGCTCCATGGGAAAAATGGACTTTTTCCTTGGAATTTAGGTAAAGCAACTGAAGGAAGGGTTCTTCATTAATAAATCTAAATATGTCTCTAACATCTTAGAAAGAGTTGAGATGAAGGATTGCAAGCCTGCCAAGACACCCATACCCAGAAACCATAATCTTTGTCCTGACCTTGAGGGGGAGGATACTAATCAGCATCAGTACAAGGCAATTATTGGTTCTCTAATGTGTCTAATAGCAAGTAGACCTAATATCATGTTTGCTACTTGCATTTGTGCAAGATATCAGGCTGCTCCAAAGGTGTCTCACCTAGATGCTGTTAAGAGAATCCTCAGATATCTCAAAGGAGCACCTAAACTAGGTCTCTGGTATCCCAGAAACAAGGATTTCAATCTTTATGGATACTCTGACAGTGACTATGGAGGCCGCAATATTGACAAGAAATCAACATGAGAAGGATGTCAATTTCTTGGTGGAAGGATCATCTCATAGCAATGCGAGAAACAATCCTGTGTCTCTACATCAACTGCTGAGGCTGAATACATTGCTATTGCTAGCTGCTGTGCTTAACTGCTATGGATTCATAATGAGATGTTAGACTATGGATTCAACTTTATGAGTACTCCTATCCATATTGACAAGAACAGTGCTATCTCCATTACTGAAAATCCGATGAAGCACTCCAAGACTAAACATATTGACATCAGGTATCATTTCATTAGAGATATTCATGAGAAAACTCTAATCAAGTTAATCAAAGTTGATTCAAATGAATAATGTGCTCATCTGTTTACCAAAGCTTTTGATGAACAAAGGTTTAAGTATCTCATAACAACTATTGGGATGATAAACATTGATTAATTTGATCTCTTTTGAAAACCTTTTTAATATGAAAGTCTTGTGTCAATATAATTAAAGCCCTGTTACAAGAAATTTTCTCTAAAATTTTCTAAGTGTAAATTCCTTCCGTAGAGAAATTAACCTTCGGAAGTCATTCTCATATCTTCTGAAGAAAAATTTCTCAAAGGATAACTTTCTTCTCGGAAGGATTTTTGCCCTCGGAAGAAGCGATTGATTGTATATCAGATCTACTTCCGAAACTTACAAATTCTCTATTCGGAAGCAACTCTAACCTTTGGAAGCAAAGTTTTGGCTTCGGAAGTAAGAATTGCCTTCGGAAGACAAGTTACCTTCGGAAATGTTTTGCACTCGGAAGAGAGATTTCACTGTGTAACGTAAATTTCTTGGGACCCACACTACACAAAGCAACGATTTTGTTAATGATGTCGGATTATTTAACTGATTTTAACCTTACCGCCACTGTCATTTCATCCACTAAACTATCACATCACCTCATCCTTACCCCCATTACCGCCTTTCCATGATCTGTTAAATAATCTTGACTATTCAATTTCATTCTCTTAGTTGCAAATTTTACTACCCTAGAAATTTATCCTACTCAACTTTACCCCAGCTCAAATCATCCCCATTCATCTTTCCAAATGGCATTCAACCCTCAACACAACCAAGTCGCACTTCTTGATTCTTCAAGAGATGCTGACTTCTTAGATATCATCTCCATTCTAACTCAATCTTCTTACTACGCCGCTATGACTGTAAACCCCACAATTTACTCACACCATATGTCTGAATTTTGGGCAAATGGTCAGATTGAAACCCTAAATGGGGTTTGTGTCATTCGATCGAGCATCTGTGGCCAGGAGTTGGTAATTTCTGAATAGATCATGAGGGAGCATCTCGAGCTTCATGATGAGGGCGCTCCAATGGAATTCCCCAAAGCAGATTTGGACAATACTTATCTCCAAATGGGATATGGTGGAGACATTAGCAGGTCAACAGTCTAGAAATTTAACTTTTCTTACAACTGGAAGTTCCTGCTACATGTGGTTCTTTATTACTTCTCGAATAAATCTGGGGGATGGGATGAAATCCCATATGAAGGGTGCCTAGTTCATGGGTTGATGAAAAGCCTCCGCTTCAACTATTCAAGATTTGTGCTCACTAACCTCATAGGAAATCTTCCAAAGGACACATTCTTCATGTATCCGAGGTTTCTCCAGCACATAATCAACTGCGAGCTGGACCAGAGCAATCTTGTGTGTGCAGTTGCTCTGACTGCTCCTCAAATGAGGCCGACTGGTAGGACCTGGTATTTGAACGAAATACCTAATGATTAACGTGTAAACCAAACCAAATAGTGTGGAATCCTATTTGATTGGTGATCCAATCAGTGAGAACGCACATAGAATCAATAAAATATTGAATCAAACGTTAAGAATCAATTAGAAATCGATCTACAGTGTTCTATGAACTTGGAGTATCAACTTGGAGGCTTCTGGACGGCTAGGGTACGTCTGGAGTTGAAATAGAATGAAAGCACTCTTTTTTTTCGCGAATTGGGTTGTATTTATAGGTTAGTATTGTTCATTCGTGCGACTGAACCATTAGTATGGTTCAGTCGTGCAATTGAACCATGCGGTTGATTCATCCGCACGACTGAGCCAATCTTATGTTACAATCATACGACTGATCCAGTCTCCTGGTTCAGTCGTGCGACTAAGTCATTCGTATGAAGTTATTCATGTGTATGGTCCACTCGCATGGGCCATTCGTATGAGAACTTCATTTTGTTAAGATTGAATGTATTACTTAATAGAACATTATGTGTAACAATTCAAACAACCACAAACCAATTCAACATCGACTCATTAATGAAATATTTAACATTATAAATAACAAACAATCAATATCATTTCATTAATCATTCCAAACTTATATCAGAATCAGACAAACAAGATCTATAACATTCATATCATGATCTAGGGACATACATGTATCAACAAACTCCCCCTTGGACCTAGATCTCTCTAATGCCTTGTTTTCTTCATTACCTCCTCATACTTCTTGTACTTAGCCTCTTTTATGACTCCTGCATGAATCTCAAATTGAAAATAGAGTTTTATGACATTCTGGAACTGGAGGGCTTGTACTATATCCTACGTATCATAGAACAGTGGCCACTTGTATAGAGTGTAGACTTCGTTAGCTGACAAGTTGGTTTGCCACATTGGGTCAAATACCCTGATAGTATCCATTTGGCTCTCTTTGTTTAGGACTATGACCACTTCTCCTGTCCTCCAATCGTAGTACCACCACTTAAAGTGTGGAGTGAAGTCCTGTGGCATTTCCCTGAGTGGGATTCTGGACATCGTGCGCGGAGGACTCCACTTCAACACTATCATTGGCTTTCTAGTAATGGCATTAACTTCAGACCTTCTGATGTACCTTGTAGGTTGTTGGGGTCTGAAGTTAACCCGCCTGGTGTGGTACTCCTTCCTTAGGGCAGCCTCAAACCAGCCTGACATCTTTCGTGGGTCAGCATACAACAGCTTCAGTTTAGCCAGCTGGTTGAGCTCAAAACCTGGTAGAGTCTTTAGATCATGTGGAAATCTAAAGTACTCTATGCCCTTCTCTCTCTTAGCTGCATATACGTTAAGGTCCTCAAAATATACCCATGCTATAATCCTACCCGACACCTTATGACGTTTCTTGACTTTGTAGAGTTTGGTGTAGGCGTCTTGTTTAGGTGTAGCACGTTGGGCTCTAACTTCTTTAAAATAGGCAGCCCACTCAGCCTTTCGGATATCAACATCATCATTTGAGGTTTGGGTCATTCCCTCTGTCTTCTCTGACTCCTGCTCCATTTTGTCTAACACCTTAAACGTATCACTGTCAAGGGATTCACCCAGATTGGGAACCACATTTCCCTCATTGTCAGCATACTGAGGGTAGTGCTCTGCAGTGACATCTTCTATTTCTATTTCATCAATGTTGTTGAGCTCTTCGTTACATGTCAGTCGCACGTTGGAGCATCCTTCACAATCTCATCGGGATTTAACTTGAAGATCTTAGCTAGTTGCTCATTTGATAGATCATGAATTATTTCCCCTTCTTTAGGGGCATAATCACCGACCTTCTGACGATCCCTTGCACATGAAGAATCAACGTCAGTTGAGTCTTGACCTGTTGGAGGGGAGCAATATCGTATTCATCTCTTTGGAGATGAGCATCTGCTTGATTTAAAACATTCATCACAGCAAACATTAGTTAATAATCAAGATAGAAATACATTAATCTTAATATAAACATCTAATACATAAGTTTAAATACATGATTCAAGTACAGAAGTAATCAAATACATAGACATCTAATCATTACTTTTGTCTTGGATCACTGGGTCATCTCTTGGTGGAGCAGAGGAGGAAGCTGGTTGGTCTTGTTTCTTCTTGGATCTCCTATCCTGACCTTGAGTAGAGGCAGATGCAGCTGCATCCCCTCCTTCTTCATGATCATCCTCATTCCTCTCCTCTGTCCTCTTGTCCTCCATCTCCTCATCATCCTCAGTCTCATCATCAACATCATCATCATCATCCTTATCATCATCATCACCATCATTATCATCTCCCTCAATCTTCAGAGGCTCATCTTTAGATCCCTTAAGCTTGAGCATGATGGTTTTCTTAGCATTCTCCAACTCCTCAATCTTCTTAGTAGATGAGACTCTATGCTCTTGGAGCTGGGCGATCTTGTGGCTCTGAGCAGCCATTTGCTGGGCCTGCTCCTCGATCAGCCTAACCTCTCTGGTGTGACTGCGTAGCAGTGAGATCTGCAAGCTGACGGATCTGCGCAGTCTTCTCTTCATCAGCAGCTAACAGGTGCATCACCATCATGTTCAGTGCAGAAAGCTGGTCCTCTACTCCAATTGGAGGTAGAGGAGATCCATATATATGTGTGGGATGGGATGAGGGTCCTGCTAGGTGGCTAGTGGTGGTGGTGGTGGTTGTTGTGAAGATGGGGTTGGGTCTGTGAGATAGTGGAGGTGATGTAGAAGTGAAAGATCTGGTGGTGGTTGGTATATGTACAGTGGTGGGAGGTGTGGTGGTGGTAGTGGTAGTTGTGGTGGTGATGAAGGTGAGTCTTCTCTTCTTCTTCTTCTTGCCATGGGGCTGAGCCATCCGTTTCTTCCTTGATCTAGTCGAGGTGGATGCTCCCCCTAGAACACGCTAGCAGACTTAGGAGCATAGCTGGGATCTGTAGTCGTCTCTCCCGAATCCCTGGGGCGTTCACCAACCGCCCGGAGTCCATACTCTGTAGAAACAACCTTGCTTCCCACAATCCTCGTCAAGGGCTCCTCATCCGACTCTTCTTCCTCCTCACCAGGTATGAAGTCCAAGTGGAAACCTGCAGACTCAGCTATGTCACCTGTTGGAGTAGATACTGGGGGTATAACATCTGAAGCTGTGCCCCTCGTTGGAACAGGCATATCATCCCCAGCATCCCTACTGTCATCATCGTCTGAATCATGCTTTGGGAGCGATAGCCTCTCATCATCTGAATCGCTGTCATCGTGACACCACTTGCGTCTAATTAGCGCCACATATCTTTCATTGGCCAGATAGCCGATCAACCTCTTTACTTGGGGCTTTACCTGCTTGCCCTGATACACTCTCATCGACCCAAAGTCATGTCATCCATAATCTCTAGGGCAACCGCATCTTGGCTCTCCTTGGGAAGTAATGGCAGCTTCTCGTTGAAGATCAGCTGCAGAAATCTGGGGTACATACAAAAACCCTCCTTCCCCTAGGCCTCCAGATTCTCCACCAGATACAACAAGATCATGCTCGAGAAGCTGAAGGGGTGGTTGAGCACCAGTGCCACATAGGCATTCTGAATCTGGTTTGACAGGTCATCAAACCCACCCCTTCGAGAAGCAATGCACTTCAGGATCACATGCGCCAAGTATTTATAATGGGGACGCAGGTTGCTCTTGTTGAGCATACCTGAGTTGATGTCCCCAGCGGACTTAATCCTGAGGAAGCAACATCTTACTGTAAATGGATGTAGTCTGGTGGGGTGATCAGTATCATCCGCAAAATCAAGTACTCTCTGGATGTTAGCTGCTGTAATCTCAATATCATGACCATGAATGGAGCTCCGTATGCTGTAAGGCTCACGTGAATGATCTACGGAGGCATTCTCCAGAAAGCCTGATGTAATGACCTGTAAGGAGTACACGGTGTGGATATGGTTTTATGTATCCGAGAGCGTCGAAGGAACGCAATAATCTCTATAAACTCGGCCCCATTCCGAGTCGTATGGTCCAAATGAGCACATATATTGTGCTTTGGATTGATGGACCATTTATCAACCATTTATCTGAAACACAAGACACAGAACCATTAGTAAGTCATACATCAAACTTCAGTTCAAAGTGTATAGTTTAAATTCAATCTGATTCATTCGTACGAATGAATCATGCGACTGAAGTCAGTCGGTTGTCCTTTCATGCGACTGAGCTCATTCGGGTGAATGAGACATGCGACTTAGTTCAATCTGTTGGCTGAGTCTGCGATTGGTTCAGTCGGCCGATTGAGTTCATTCGCATGATACATTCGGCCGATTGACCCATTCGGCAGCCTCAATCGTGCGATTGATGTTCACCAAGACGACCAATCGCATGACCCACTGTTCAATCGACTGAGGTTCGAGTCTTGATCAATTCATGAAATTAAACGTGGTTTAATGGCTCTTTAGACTTGGATCTCTTAACTAATGACCTATTAGACTTAGTTTTAACATGTTGCTTAGTTTCAGTTGGTTATTAGGTCATTTACGGTCTGATTCTTGTTTCAGTCAAATATCACACAATTAGGGCTTGCTTTCTTCTGATTCCGGTGTGATTTCACTGTTATATACCTGTATAAATGTCAACGCAAGTCAGTATATCAATAAAGATGTGGAAACAAGGTCTAAAGCAATTTCGGCAGAGTAACGGTACAATGTGCGATTTAGGAGCGATTGAGGGTGATGAGTGGAATGCGATCGACTATGGCCATTTAAATACTGAAGCTGAGTTCAATCGGCCGACTGGCCTCATTCGCTCAGTTCATTCGGGCGACTGAGGCTTAGTCGTGCGATTGGCGTAGTCAGTCTCATTCAGTTGTCCGACTGAGTCTCAGTCGGTCAACTGACTCATTCGTGCCCATTCATTCGCACCTTCAGTTAACCGACTGAGTCTCTTCGGCCGACTGACTCATTGGCACCATTTCATTCGGTCGAATGGATAATTCTGATAACCCATTCGAGTGAACGGCTCAATCTCATGTCCAGTCGTGAATGGGATCCATTCGCATGGTTGGTCCATACTTATGATCCAGTCGTGCGAATGGGTTACACTTATGAACATTTAGCACTTAAACCGTTTTTACCTATTGAAATTAACATTATGAGCATTTGATCATCTCAGACATGGTCCTTTTAACTTGAAAACCTTTTGATCACCTCAGACGTGATCCTTTTAAACAATTAGTCACCACAGACGTGACACTGTTAAACTTTGAAAACACATGTGGCCATCTCAGACATGACCTTTTTAGGTGAATTAATCCCATACTGATTTTCATGATATAGTCCGACGAACAAACAAACTAAAATGACTAACTAACTAGAACCTTAAACTAAATACAAAAATAGAACTTGTTTTTGACTTTTTGTGAGAGATAAATCCTAAGATAGACATTTACTGGATTTGGTTCCAGAATAGGCAACTTCAATTTAGTTTGACCACACCTGGAACAATTCAATTTTAGAATGATACAGGCAAGTCAAATCATTTGGGACTTGTTATCAAAACCTTTAGATGCTCAATTCTTGGTTTTCATCCAGAGTCGTTAGCAAATTTAGGAAATCACACTGGTACTATTAGATTCCCACATTGATTTGAACTTTCAAGAATTGCAGCCACAATGATTGTCAGTATATTTGTCCTCTTAAATCCATACACAGACTTTAGACACAAACTGGTGATAGTTTTAGGTTTAATTATTTCAAATAACATTTTGGATCCCACACTTATATGGTAATCAACATTCCTCAGGAGCTTTTGAGTGGTCTATGGGTATTATTACAAGAAGAAACTATTCTTAGTGTTCTCAAAGAGAAGCCATCCTCAGGACAGTGCCATCGCACAGCAGAGAGGCGGCAACCAACAATGAATTCTAGAATATCTAGGCTATGCTTATCCTCAGGTCAGTGCCATCGCACAGCAGAGAGGCACACAACCTATCTTCTTGTTAGAGCAGCTAAATTTTCTTTTGCACAGAATGCACCCACAACATATGTCACTAGCTTGATAGCATTTGTCTTTCATTTTTTCTCATGCTTTGCTCTGTTTATGGTCATCCGCACACATTTGTGGCGTTTACATGCTCATTACCCCTTATTGGAATATTGTTGATTGTGTTAACCAGTGATAAGATGGCAGTCCACAGTCAGTTGAACAACTTAGTTTGATCTTGAGATCACCAATCAGGTCTAATCATCTATTGTGTTGAATCTACCGACACATCATTTGTGGTCTAGCAACCTCTAGGTCTATTTTCTTTGTGTTACCTTAGTAGTTACAAGTTTTTCTATCATCTTCCCTTTTATATTGTTTAGACTACACAGACTTATACTTTGAATTTTGCATCTTTTCTAAATTAAATTATTATTTTTTAAAGTCCCTTTTGATTTGTTCCCGTGTACTATCATTTTCCATAAGGTTCGAATCGGTATCACAGATACGATCTACCTTATATCGGCTATCCACTCCTTCTCCCTCGTTTTTTTATAATATTACTAGCTGACCTACTCCCCCCCTAAAATTCTAAAATCATACTGGATTTAATTATTTTAGGATTTTAACAGACAGCTAAATAACATGAATTTAATTTAAACAGAATAAAATAAATAAGGAAAAATAAAAAATATAACTACAATGCATCGGACTACACATGATCATCATCAGGAATAATATCACTTTTCTTTTTAACGCCGTTGACCTCTAACAAATATAGAAAACGTGGTTTATCAAAGGCTTTTGTATAGAGGTCAGCGCGTTGGAAGTCAGTATTAATTTTTACCACATCGATTAAGTTCTTTTCAAAATAGTCTCTTATGAAATGGTATTTAATACCAATGTGTTTGGTCTTTGGATGTTGTACCGGATTTTTAGTTACTGCAATTGCAGCAAAGTTATCAACAAAGATAGGAGTAGAAGAAAACTTTAAACCGTAATCCCGCATTTGCTGTTGAATCCAGATGATTTGTGAATAGCAACTTGCAGCAGCAACATATTCGGCTTCACAGGTTGACAATGCAACCGAGGTCTGCTTCTTACACTGCCAGCTAACTAATCTCCTCCCAAAGAATTGACACCCTGCTGATGTAGACTTGTAGTTCATCTTGCAGCCCCTGTAATCCGAGTCACTATACGCCATGACCTCAAAGTCATCATCATGAGGATACCACAACCCAAGTGTGGGTGTACCCTTCACATAACGAAATATCCTTTTGACCCCGATCACATGGTTAACCTTAGGCTTAGCCTGATATCTAGAACATAAACATGTAGCATACATGATATCAAGTCTTGAGGCAGTGAGATACATAAGGGATCCAATCATTCCTCGGTACATTGTGGCATCTACCAGATCTCCATTTTCGTCAGGTGCTATATCATGATTTGAAGCAAGTGGAGTTCCAGCAGCAGAAGCATTCTCCATGTCAAAACGACTGAGAATGTCTCCCACATACTTGGTCTGATGTAGAAGGATCCCATTTGGTGTCTGATCCACCTATAACCTGAGAAAGAATTTCATCTCCCCCTTAGCACTCATCTCAAACTCTTTCTTCATAACTCCTTCAAACTCTTTGCATAATTCTTCGTTCTTTGAACCGAAGATTATGTCATCGACATAGATTTGTACTAGCAGTAGGTCTCCATCTTTTTCTTTGATGAACAGTGTGCAGTCAATGACTCCCCTGCGAAAGCCGTGTTTCACCAGATGAGTTGAGAGTTTCTCATACCAGGCCCTAGGAGCTTGATGAAGCCCGTATAAGGCCTTGTCGAGTTTGTAAACTCTGTCCTGATGATAAGGATCTTCAATTCCCTCGGGTTGACTGACATACACTGTCTCCTGAATTTCCCCATGAAGGAATGGACTCTTCACATCTAATTGATGGACTTTAATATTCATATACCATGCATAGGCGAGGAATATACGGATGGCTTCCATCCTTGCCACGGGTGCAAACACATCATTGTAGTCAATCCCATCGACTTGGCGAAATCCCTGAACAACCAGTCGAGCCTTGTTCCTGATAATGACCCCTTGGTCATCCTTCTTGCATTTCAAGACCTATTTGGTGCCAATGCCTTAGCACCTTTAGGTTTATCTACCAGAGTCCATACTCCTAACTTCTTGAACTGAAGAAGTTCTTCTTGCATGGCACTCACCCATGCCTCATCGTTTAGTGCACTACTGACATATTTTGGCTCAAACTGCGAGACAAAACACCGATAAGCACCATCATGAATGTATCCCTTTTCCATAACAGAGGCATAATCAGCTGAGTACAGCTGATTTCGGGTTTGTACTCCTGATCTTACAACCCAATGACATTGTCTAAGGGATGATAGACATTTAGACGTGATCCTGGAGTAGTAGGAACAGCTACCTCAGAGCCAAGATTGTGAACATTTGGTTCTGCATCTGAGGTAGAAGGAGTTTGAGGTTCCGAAGTCAAAGGTGCATCACCGTTAGATGCTTGTGGACTTTCAGGAACTGGAACCTATTGCTCCTGACTGTTCTGGTCATCTTCTTCAGCTTCATCTTCAGAGGAGGAGTCAAGGTCGTCGACTACTCCCCTGACTGAGTAGATGATTCTCCCTGTGATCGAGATGATGTTAAACCAAGACATGGTGTATTCAAGATATCATCCATCATTCGAGTAGCCAAATCATCATCAGAAGGAGAGATAGGGATGTTGAAGGACTTAAAGAATCCATCATAGTCGAAAAAGTAGGCGGGTCCTTTGGCAGTAGGTTGTGTGGTATATCTCTGAACAACAACATTACACCACACTTCTACTAGACCCGTTGAGGTATTGTAAACTCTCTTGTTCGGTATGTTGTATCCTAGGAAGATTCCTTCATCAGCCTTCTCGCTGAATTTACCGTCTTGCGTCTTCTGCAGAAGTGTACACGGTGTGCCAAATGGTTTGAGATACTCCAGATTCGGTTTACGTCGTTGTAGTAGCTCGTAAGATATCTTTTCATGGCGCTTGACTATCAGAACTCGATTCGGTATATAACACGCATTAGCCACTGCCTCATTCCAAAATTGGATAGGCAATTTCGAGTCCACCAGCATTATCCGTGCTGTCTCTATCAAGCTTCTGTTCTTTCTCTCAACAACACCATTCATCTGAGGCATGTAGGCAGAAGTGAATTGATGCACAATTCCCTTTTCCTTGCAGTAAGCCTCCATCCACTGATTTTTGAATTCAGTCCTGTTGTCTGAGCGTACTTGTCTCACTTTCAGCTTGTAGAGAGATTCCAGTGTGGTTACTAACTCCTTGACTGACTCAAATGTTTCTGACTTGGACTTCAGAAACATTACCCAAAAGAATCTTATGTAGTCATGAGTAACCACAAAATTGTACAAGTCGCCTGCAATGCTCTTTGTACTGACTGGACCAAACAGATCCATGTGAAGAAGTTCAAGAGGAAGTTCTATTGAATGAACTTTCTTTTTCATATGAGACTTCTTCGTCTGTTTGCCTTTCTTGCAAGCTACACAAACTGAGGAAGTTGGAAATTCTTGACATTAACTCCTCTCACAAGATCCTTCTGGATCAAGTGATTTATCTTCTGTTGATTGATGTGTCCCATTCTCCTATGCCAGGATATGGAGTCCTTCTTAGTGGCTTTGGATAGAAAGAATTGAACTTCATGATCCGTTGTAGAAGCTGTTGAGAGATCCAAAACATAAAGGTCTTTATATCTTGAAGCTTTATCCTCTGGTCCTCTGGAATAACGTAGTCTTTCTTTAGGATGTAACACTTCTTGTTGTCGAATATGACTTTAAAACCTTTATCACAGGTTTGGGAAACAGAAAGTAAGTTGTTTTGAAGTTGTTGAACGTAGTTCACCTTATCGAACATAACTTTCTAATTTCTAACTTCTCCCTGAGCTCTGATATAGCCCCCCTTGTTTCGAGCAAATGAAACATGCCCTCGTTTTATTTGCTTGACGTTTGATAAAAGAGCCCTGTTTCTGGTCATGTGCCTGGATGCTCCGCTATCTACAATCCACGTGTTGGTTTCAGCACTGTAGCGAACACCCTGCACATACAATGTAAACATTAGTTTAGGTTAGGAACCCAAGCCTTTACTGGCTTGGATTTCCCAGAGGCATCACACATCATGAAGTCAACCCATTGACCCTTAGAGGGTGAGGGTAGCTCAGGTTCTTTCTTGTCATCATTTTCAGACACAGATGATGACTTCTCTTTCCATAAGCCATATTTGTGCAGTGCCTGTTTGTGTAAACAATGGACTGGCTAATGGGTTGAACATTAGGTTCGCTAGTTCTTCTAGGTGGAGTTAAAGAACGCCTCTTATAAGACCTAGGTTTCGAATTCTGAAGATCAATCTTCTTCCTTGGTGTCTGATAGTAAGGACAAAAGGAAGCAATGTGTCCACACTCTCCACAGTTGTAGCATGACCTGCTATCAACTGTATGATTAAACTTTCTTTATGGAGATGTCTGTGACACCCTAGTAACATCACTTAGTTTGGGTTTTGACTCTGTTTCTTTTGATGTTTTCTCCTGTTTAATAGACTTAATTGTTTTAACATTTTTAACATCTTTTTCTTTTTGGTTAAGAGATTATTGACATGACGCTTGTGAAAAATTAACACTAGCAGTCTTTTTAGATTCAGATTTGACTTTGTTTGACCCAGACTTTATATTACCCTTTTCAAATTCTTTTTCCAGATTAACACCAGGCATTTTACCCTTTGCCTTTAAAGTGGCCTCCTTTTGTTTTCTTCGATATTCAATTGACGAACATGCGTAATCTGGATCACTAACAAGAGGAGTTGAAACCACATGATCCTTGATGGGGTTGATATTTATTTGTCTACTCTTAGTGTTCAACAAGGTCTTAGGTGGTGGTGGAACCACTTTATAACCCAAACCCTCCCTGTTGTTTCTTTCTTTCACTAACTGTTGGACAATGTGTGATGAACTTGTCCAACTGTGCAGCTTTTTCTTTAATGAGTTTACTTCTGCTTCTAAAACTGCCTTTTGCTTCTTAGTGTCTTCTATGGAGTTAAGATAGTACCTAATGTCATTAGCTTGGTTAAATGCAAGTACTTCAGTTTCCCTAAGCTGTTTGGTCAAAAGGTCTATCTTTTCTTTGTAACTATGCTCATTCTGTTTTACAACTCTATTAGCCCCAGTGCACAGTTGCAAATCCTTTACTAAGTTATCACTATGATCTAATAACTAGCAAATTTCTTATCTATGCTATCTCTAAAAGTATCACAATCAGAACACGCATGTTTTTTAAACATTTGGTCAGTGGTACTTACCTGAGGTGGTTCAGAAGAGTTAGCCATCAACACAACATCAGATGTCTATGGTTCTAGTGATTCTGTCTTTGCTGTTGAAATCCCTTCTTTAGGCTTGTAGCTGACTTCAGTTGCAGTTGTCTCTTCGATATTTGACATCGCTATCTCAACTGCAATATCTCCCTCACTCGCGGAATCATCATCTAAATATTCTACATTGGCAATATTAGATTCCATTGGAAAGATAAACCGAAAGCTCCAGTCCTGTCCTTCATTATCATGAGTAGTCAAGGCTTTTGGATCCTTGCTTGATGAAGTAGAACTGCTAGCTTGCTTGTCTTGATGAGTGAAGGACGAGAATGGGTTCCCGTTCCCAGTCTTCTTTGGCTTCACACATTCTCTCTTGAAGTGTCCCTTTTCTCCACAGTTAAAGCAGGTCACTTTACTCTTGTCAAAGCCAAATGTGGTATCCTTAGTAACAACCAAGTTCTGTCCGGTCTTTTTCACAAACTTCTTCGCCCTCCGGACAGAACTAGCTAAGGCCCACATAATATTCATCCTCTCCGCTCCATTTCATCCACTTGCTCGTAGTCCTCATCTGCCAGATGGCAGTTTCCAATCTTCCCAGCAACAAGTCCTTCATAAGAATGAACCACTGCTGCCAAGAGATCCATGTGCTCTCGAGCTACTTCCACTGTCACGTTTCCAAGATTCTCAGTCTTCAGTCTAGTAGCATTTGCTTCAGATCCGATATTGGGTACTAGAAGACCCTGTCGTTTCTGATCCTCAACGAGAGACTTGTAAAGGAACAGATGAGCTTGACACAAAAGCAGTCTGAAGAGGTGCTCCAGACGTCTTAGCTTGAGGCGTGGCATTGTACAAAGCTGGATTCTGAGTGTGCGAAGACTTCTGAGCTCTGTATTTCATCCTAAGTGCTTCTTCTCGCAGCGTTAGAATGAAGTCATTGATATCCAACTTTTCCAGCATCTCATTCTGTCTCCGATTTGACACAAATGAAGCCCACTTTTCTGGCAACCCGTCTGCGAAATTTGACACCTTTTCTTCCATGGTAGTAGCAACTCCATGTGTATGCAATTCACTCATCAGATGGTAGAATCTATCAATAACATCATCCAAAATCTCGTCTCCCAGTGATCAGAAGTTGTCAAATTCTTCTTCAGTTCCTTAGCTTTAATTGCCTTCAGCGAAGCATTTCCGTCGTATCTCTTTTCCAGCTCATCCCACAGTTTCTTGGCTGCTTATTCTCTGAGTTCTGGTGGAAAATATCTTTAGGAATAGACTGTGTGATCAATGCATAAACTCTCTTCTCTGCATTATACTTAACTTTCTGAGCGTCAGTCATCCCACCCAAAGTAAGCTTTACCCCATCTGCTCCCACCGGCATACTATACCAAGTCTCGATAGCTTCCTACAAATTTGGATCCACTCCTTAAGTTAGATCTCAAAACGTTGTTTGCAGTGGGGAAAATCATCTAACGTTAAGAGTTTTGATGGTTTATTATGATTCCCACCTCACTCTCAAGCAACAGTAAGTTCTGGATCCTTGAGTCCTTGCCAGCAGTAAACGCTGACATCTGATCTTCCAACTCGATTAACCTTTATGTGTACACACCAAACTGTCAAACTGGTGCGACTGGGTGATACGAATGGGCTATCCGAGCGAATGAACTATGCGATTGGTTCAATCGTGCGACTAAACTAAGCGATTGGTTCAGTCGTGCGAATGAAGCTGATGCGTATAACCACTGCGAATGAATGGTTCAGTCGTACGAATGGAGATGTGACTCAGTCCAATTGTGCGTTTGGTGTATGCGAATGAAGTCCAGTCGTGCGAATGGCTCACTCGCCTAAGTTAAACGTGTTTTCTCCGTAAAAATTCGAAATTTCACAAACCCTAATCGCCTAAGGCTGTAGAAACCGAAACTTGATGAGCAGGAAATGTCCAAGACAACTTTTGACACAAAAGATTGTGTTTTCTAGTGTAAGAACACAAACTTTTAATCAATTTTGATTGAATCACACGTAATCAAGAGCCAAAGCTCTAATACCACTTGTTAGGACCTGGTATTTGAACGAAATAGCTAATGATTAACGTGTAAACCAAACCAAATAGTGTGGAATCCTATTTGATTGGCGATCCAACTATTGAGAACGCACGTAGAATCAATAAAATATTGAATCAAACATTAAGAATCGGCTAGAAATCGATCTACAGCGTTCTATGAACTTGGAGTATCAACTTGGAGGCTTCTGGACGGCTAGGGTACGTCTGGAGTCGAAATAGAATGAAAGCTCTCTCTTTTTTTCCCGAATTGGGTTGTATTTATAGGTTAGTACTGTTCATTCGTGCGACTGAACCATTAGTATGGTTCAGTCGTGCGATTGAACCATTAGTATGGTTAAGTCGTGCGATTGAACCATGCGGTTGATTCATCCGCACGACTGAGTGTTCAGTCGTGCGACTGAGCCAATCTTATGTTACAATCATACAACTGATCCAGTCTCCTGGTTCAATCGTGCGACTGAGTCATTCGTATGAAGTTATTCATGCGTATGGTCCATTCGCATGGGCCATTCGTATGAGAACTTCATTTTGTTAAGTTTGAATGTATTACTTAATAGAACATTATGTGTAACAAATCAAACAACCACAAATGAATTCAACATCGACTCATTAATGAAATATTTAACATTATAAATAACAACAATCAATTTCATTTATTAATCATTCGAAACATTATATCAGAATCAGACAAACAAGATCTATTACATTCATATCATGATCGAGGGACATACATGTATCAACACCTACCATCTTCAAGACTTTGAAAAGAGTGTCCACCAACTTCACTAGAGGAGCTACTGCACTTCTTCCAGGTATGACTGAGCCAATGGCTCCTAGTGACATCCTTGTTAACCCCACAGGTGATGAACCCACACCAGCAACTACCTCCACTTTGCCAAATATACCTTCTCCAACTAGTACTTTACTTATCAGAGACGTCCCAAACGAATCCTTGTTTAATCTTCTCTGATTGAATAAGCTCCTCATGTTCTACCCAAAAAGGCTAGAGTGGAAGAAAGGGCTCCCACTCAGCCTAAGGTCCAACCATCCTTCACAATTGACCTCAATATGGGTCTTGAGTCTCCTCAGTCTCAGACCCATGAGCCCACAACCCAAGCTGAAAGCCCTCAGGGTAAGTCTCTATACTCCCCTGAGCAGCCAAAAAGGGACAATCCTATCACAGGCTCAATGCCTTTAGACATTGATCAAAGGCCCAGGTCATTAGGTTTCACTTCCATATCCTTTATTGACCTTTTACTTGGAACTGATGAAGAGATTATGTCTCTTAAGGGCAATGAAGTTGATCCACAACACCCTCTCAAGGATCAACAGAGCCGGAGAGACCTCTTATCTCTAGCCCCCATCAGCAAACCTTTACTAAGGTGAGTCCCACTGATGTGAAGGGGACTCATGTAGATTCAGCTGCCACTACCAAAGGATTCTCAATGGATTCTCGGGACAGTGGTAACATCAATGAGACTGAATCTACGTCAACCATGCCCTTTGATGATTCTGAAAGATACATCTTTGAGCAAGGGAAACCAGGGTGCCCACAAACCATATCTAGTGGTGAGGATGAACATACAAGGTATGTTACCTCATCTCCCCGTGATTCTTCAAAAGAAGATGAGGGAAGAATGCAATTCACCATTCAAGACCTACTTTCTAAAGTCTCAAATATTGAATCCAAGGTTAAGACTTTAGAGGATAGGTCTGCCACTCAGCAACTTGAGATTGAAACTCTCAAGGTCAAACTAGCTAAGAAACATATTGAGAGGTCTGTTAGGCATGTACCAATTCAGGACCCCTTGACCTCTTCCTCTAGCTCATCAAGCTCTCAGGATGAAGCTACCAAAAAGGGGGAGAGTGTTCAGAGACAAAGTCAAGACAAGAGGAAACCCAAAGTCAAGCTCTCACTTCCTTGAGATCAAAATATCCTGTGCAATAAGCTTCAATTTTCCCTGAGCCTCCTCTAGTTGTTATTCAAGTGGATCAAAGGATGCTAGAAGAACTCAATAGGTTCTTTAACAAGTTCCTATTGGAATCTCTTATAGAACAACCAAGCCCTGATATGTCTGTGATCTACTTCGGAGCTCAAGAGCTTCGGAGGTTAAATGCACCTTCTACAACTATTAAGGATGTTGGTCAACCTAAGGTCCAAGTGGAACCAAAGATTAACTTCAAAGGGGAAACAAGGACTCATGGCCCAACAACTGCAACTGTTGGGACAGATAGTGCATTTTCACAGACTTTCGAAGCACAATTCAAAGCCTCGGAAGAACAAGTTCAATCTTTCGAAGCTGAGATTGCTGCTGCGGAAGGACTATTCTCATTATCCGATGATCTAATAGTCAAAGATGCAATCCTGGAACTTACATCTTAGGTTAATAGAGAAGATTTTCTCACTCAACCTTTAGCTCTAACATCAGCATTAACTCCAGCTCCCATCTCTACTACTCAACTTGAATCTTCTATCCAAGAACCCCCAAAGTCATGTACTTCTGAAGACATCAAAGGAAAGAGGAAGATGACTTCGGAAGAGCTTCAGGAGGAAGACATGTTGAAGAAACTGAACAGAAAAGGTAGGCTGACAACTGGAAAACTGCTACCTGCAAGTACCAAAGCAGCTGCAGCCAACTAGGAGGCGTTCAACAACCGAAAAAGGGTAGAGATATCGATAGACTTGTTAGTCTAGAAGCTGCAACTGAAGATGTACTCCTGCTACCATTAGAGGAGTTAATAGAGCTGGAAAAGACAACCTTGCTTCTAAAACAACAAAAAGAAGAAGCTGCAAGGTTGGCCTTAGAAGAAGAAAGGGAGAGGAAAGAAAAAGAAGCTGATCTACAGCTCAGGAGGGAAAGAATAACTTTCCTAACCTCGAGAGATTTCTCTCAAGAAGAATTATCTCCACATAACAATGATACGATCTTATGGCTCTTCAACAAAGAGCAAGATCAAATGGAGAAAGAGAGAAAGAAAGCTGAAAGGGAAAAGCTATTGCAGAAGAAGAAGAAGGAAGAGGAAGAAGAAGAAGGAAGAGGAAGCAGGACTGACTGCTGCCAAGAAAATATGTGAAAAGGCCTGGATGAAGGGCTATCTCAAAGCTCATGGCTTCTCTGGCAGGCAAGTGGGTCCTATGTCAGAAAAGACTCTCCAGCGACATGTCAGTGACATTAAGGCTGACATTTGTGCTGGGAAGAGGAAGGAGATGTACATAAGGGGACATGGGATGACCTTCAAAGAAACCACTCAACCCAAACCCCAAACCCAACCACAACCTAAACCTTTACCCTTTTCACTCCCCATCAAAACTAAACCAACCACTAAACAATACACACCTGAACCTACATCATCACCCCTACCAACCCCTTCACCTCAACCACCTAAACTACTCACCCTCCAACCCAAAACTTTAGCCAGAAACCAATCACCTCAACCTACCCATCAACCCATCAAACCATCCCCTCAGCCTTCTAAACATCTCCCCTTAGAATAATTCATGGCAGTCAAGACAAAGCTCATTAAATGCACAACTCTGAGCGATCTGTGTGGAGGATTCTATTAATTGACCTATGTTGACGGATCCTCAACTTCCCTCACTAGAGATCAATTTCTTGATCTGCCTATAGGAACATTAGACCAAGCTGCAAATCTCCTTGGCCTCAATTCAGACATTTTGAATGAGGAAGAAAATAAGTTAAAGAGAAGGCTGGTGACTCTACTGGATACCAAGAAAAGCGACCAGGTGCGAAGACAACCTCCTGCACCTAGAACGAAGATCATCCGGTGGAGGTTCGAAGACTCTTCTCACAACTTTTTTGTTGAAAGAGAGAATGGAGAGCTTAACAGGCTGCGTGCCTTACCTCTGCTACACTGAAGCATATTTGACATTGCTAAGTTAGCAGAGAAGACTTTCTCCAACCCTTCAAACTCTGATGTAGCTGCCCATATCAGAAATCATCTAGGCAGCCTTCATATGGCTGAGCTAACTGCTAGAAGCAAGGTTGAAGCAGAGTTGAAACTGAGAGAGGAGGAGGAAAGGAAAGGATCAGCAACCAAAGGCAAAGTCTTCTTACAAATGGTTGAAGGTCCTGAACTTGAATCCGAGTATGACTATAACTCCTGTAAACTAACTCTTTTCAGGGGGACACAACAAAGGGTACATGTCATTCAGAGTGATAGACTGGATCTCCTATCCACCAATGACTTGTACAAGCGTCTCAGCACCACTTCAGGAAAGAACAAAGAGACAGACAAATATCTTTTGTCCCTGGTGCTGAAAGCTTTGAGAAGCAAAAATAAGTGAGGTTTTGGTAGCATCAGCCAAGGAGGAGTTTGTTGGATCTAGAAAGGCTGGTGCAACCAAAACCAAGTCACTTAGAAGATTTTGGTACAACAAATAAAGGACTACCGAAGCTAAGTGTGGAACTTCCGAAGGAAAAAGAAGCTCTTCTGAAGACAAAGTGTAAAGCTTTCTTCCGAAGGAAAAGTTCCAACTTCCAAAGACAAAGAACCTACTTCGGAAGTTCAAGACTTAGAAAGAAAGATATGAAGTCAACTTCCGAAGTGCAGAAGTCCTCAAGCCTCAGAAGTATAGAAGCATCTTCCGAAGTATAAGTGGCTTCGGAAGAACTTGTTCTTTTGAAGCCAACTTACCTTCGGAAAACACTGCTATTATCTAGTGGACATAAGTATGGTCTCCCTGACACTTCGCTGCAAACTCTGAGATACTGCATGCCATTTTCTCAAAAGCCATGCAATTGACCATACTTTAATCCACTATTTACCTTTTTATGTTAGTACAGTTGCCAACTTTAGTTGGTGACAAAAGGTAAGTCATAGACATGTCAAGACTACCATATCTTAGATAATACTTTATCTAAGACACCTTAACTTTAGCATTGTAGTATATGTTTTAGTCTTAGGTTTCCGGCTGGTATTAAAGTATATAAGGCTGTAGGATCTAGTATATATAGTCTCTCATTGTAATTCATGAATCATGCTTCTAAGAGTCTTGTAATATCTTGAGTTGAGAAGTAATATATACAAGTACCTTGAAAATTCATTTCTGTGTGTTCCTTTACTACTTATTATATTATTATCAACTCTTGAAAAAAAAACTTTACTTCATCTGAATTGAGTGTTTCTATAAGTGAGTTTGAGAGAAATCCAAGTGTTTCTGTGACAAACCCGATCCTGCACGTGTATATATACATATACATACATATATATATATATATATATATTATATATATATATATATATATATATATATATATATACATACACATATATATATACGTAATACGTACATATATATACGTATGTATAAATATATATATATATATATATATATATTATATATATATATATATATATATATATATATATACATATATATACATATATACGTATATTATACACGTATACGTATACCTATGTATATACGTATACATGTACGTATAGATATACGTATATCTATATATATACATATATCTATATACATATACGTATACACGTATACGTATATCTATATCTATATATATACACGTATATACGTATACGTATATACGTATATATACACATATATAGGTATACATATATATATATATACGTACATATAGATATATACGTATATATATACGTACACGTACACGTATACGTGTATATATATATATATATAATATATATATATATATACATGTATACACGTATACACGTATATATATATATATATATATATATATGTATACATGTATTATATATAGGTATGTATGTAGGATTCTATATGCCCATGACACGTAGAATATTGATGCGGTTAGTACGTTATGATCCAAGTCGGGTTATACCCAATAACAAGCTTGGAAAACACAATTAATATTAATTGATGATATAATCATGCAATTAAATATTTACACCGATTTAGAAAATGGTTTTTCTAAATAAGTTGCATATGAGATGGAACAACTTCTTTGGATATTTTGTTCAATAATATTATTTGGAATGTTATTTAAATTAGTTAGATAACCTCAAATAATAAAAACGAGTGTATAAGTCACACAATTAAAAGGTTAATTGTACAACAAATTGAAAGAGTAGTTTATCTACTATGTGTGTTAAAGTTTAACGGTGGAAACCCGTTAATTTGAAACATTCGGCCGCCCCCCTTTGATCCCATTGGTTCTTTTGTTCTTGAACACCACATTACATAACTAGTCTTACACTCAAGTTTTTTACTATCTCAATACATGCAAAAGACTCAAAAAAAGGAAAACTCCTCTCTCTCTCTCGCTCTCTCAAACCTCACGGCCAGCAGCAGCATTGGGCGTTTTCTTGGAGTGCTTTGGTGTAGTTTTCTTCCTAACAAGAAGGTGTTTTGCAAAGGGTTTGGGGTATACAAGCTTGAGGGGTCCTTATCTTGGAGCCTTGGCCGATTTTGAGCATCAAACATCCACCTTTCTGTCGGTTTTAAGCTGCTGGGAAGGTAGTTCTTCACAGCTCATTATAGCTGTGATTTTATGTAGTTTTTACTTATGTTCATAGCTTGCTCATTCACATATTATGATCCTTTGATTTTGGGTTTCCTTTATACATTTATATGGTCACTTAAAGAACATGGTTTTCAGCTTGTAAGTAAGTTTATAAAATTGTTATTCCGCTGCGTTTTCTATAAATTTAATGGGTTAAACTATGTTTTGTGTTCTTTCAAACCCATCAATATATGTATGTATATATACGTATACATGTATATATACATATATATTTATATCAATCTATATATATACATGTATATATATACACGTATACGTATATCTATATATATACGTATACGTATATCTATATATATACGTATACGTATATCTATATATATACGTATACGTATATCTATATATATACGTGTGTGTGTATATATATATATTATATATATATATGTACACGTATATGTATATCTATATTTTACGTATACGTATATCTATATCTATGTATACGTATACGTATATATGTATATATATACATATATAGGTATATATATATACGTATATATAGATATATTCGTATATATATACATAACGTATAGGTACATGTATTTATATGTATACACATATCTATATATGTATATGTATACGTATATGTATCTCTATATCGAAAGTAGAGTTTGTCTTCGGAAGTTGAACTTTCACTTTGTTCTTTGGAAAAACTCTATTTCTTTTGAAAGTTCCATACTTGGCTTCGGAAGTCTCTTATTAGATGCACCAAAATATTTTATGTGATTTGGTTTTGGTTGCACTAGCCTTCTTCTTGATCCAATAAACTCCTCCTAAGCTGATGTTACCAAAACCTCACTTGTTCCTGCTCCTCAAAGCTTTTAGCACCAGGGAAAACATATATTTATATGTTTCTTTGTTCCTCCTAGAAGTGGTGATAAGAAGCTTCTACAAATCATTAGTTGACAGGAAATCCAACCTGTCGCCTTGAACAATATGCACCCTGTGTTGGGTCCTTCTGAAAAAAGTTAGTTGATAAGAGATGTAGCCAAACTCCCATCTAACTATTGGTTCCAATTCAGGGCCTTCCACCATCAATAGAAAAGCAATGCTTTTGGTGGTTGACCATTCCTTGTCTTCCTTCTCTCTCAACTTCAACTCTTCTTCCATCTTTGCTTTTATGGTAAGTTCAGCAAGATGAAGGCTGCTAAGGTGACTTCTGATGTGAGCAGTAGTTTCGGAGTTGGAGGGGTTGGAGAATGGTTTCTCTGCTAGCTCAGCAATGTCAAATGTGCTAGAGTGTAGTAGAGAGGAGGCATTCAGCCTGTTGCTTTCTCCATTCTCTCTATCCATAACAAAGTTATGAGAGGCTTCATCAAACCTCCACCGGATGATTTTATATCTAAGCACAAGAGGCTGACTAGGGATCTTGTTCTCTTTCTTTGTATCCTGTAGAGTCACGAGCTTTCTTCTCAGCTTCTTCTCTTTATTGTTTATGGAGTTAGAGTTGAGACCAAGAAGTCTTGCAGCATAGTCGAGTGTTCCTATGGGCAGATTATGAAATTGATCTCTTGTGAGGGAACATGAAGATCCATCAACATAAGTTAGTTTGATAGAGTCTTCATCATAAGAGATGTCGCTCATGGTTGTGCAGTTTGAGAGCTTTGTCTTGATTGCCTTGAATTCCTCTAGGGGGAGATGTTTGGAAGGCTGAGGCATTGGTTTGGGAGGTTGTTGGGTAGGTTGAGGTGTAGAACATCTGGGGAGTGTTTTGGGTTGGAGGATGGGTAGTTCGAGTGGTTGAGGTGAGGAGATAGGTATGTATAGTGGTGTAGGTTCAAGTGTGCGGGATCCAGTTTTGATAATGAATGTAGAGGGAGTTGGTTCAGGTTGGGGTTGAGTGGTTGGCTTGAAGATCATCCCGTATACCCTTCTATACATCTCTTTGTTTTTTCCCATACGTATGTCAACCTTGATTTCACTGGTAATTCGTTGAAGTGTCTTTTCAGACATTGGTCCCACCTGCCTACCAGAGAAGCCGTGACCCTGGAGATAGTCTTTTATTCAAGCCTTCTCACCTATCTTCTTGGTCTCAATGACCACAACTTCTTATTCTTTTTTTCTTCTCCCTCAACTTCCCTCTTACAGCTCTTTTCCTTTCTTTCTCTAGTTGATCCTGCTCTTTCTTGAAGAGCCATGGATCGTATCATCATCATGTGGAGATAGTTCTTCAGAAGAGAAACATCTCGAGGATTGGAAAGCAATCCATTCCCTCCTGAGCTGCATGTCAGCTTCCCTCTTTTCTCTTTCTCTTTCCTCATCTAAGGCCAACTGTGTTGCTTCCTTCTATTGTTCATTCTACAGCCTAGTTGCCTTTTCTAGCTCTACCAAATCCTTTAATGGTAGCAGGAGTATGTCTTCATTGGTATCTCTAAGCTTGATGAGCTGGTCAATGATCTCTACCCTCTTCTTGTTATTGATTGCATCCGGTTGGTTGTAGCTGCTTTGGAACTAGTGGCTAACACCTTCCCATTTATGTGTAATCAAAGACAAAATGACACTCTTGCTACTTTAGAGATAAATGATTTCATTTTGAAGTTAAGGGTGGAAGAAGTACATATGAAATACAAGTCAAAGAAAGGATCCTATGCTTAGAATCCTGCACTATACAATTAGTTCTAACTCCGGCTGCTTCAGGCGGACCACTACATATGGAATTTGTGTCTAGCTCTGCTCCTCCTTCCCAAAATAGTGCATTAGGAACCATAACGTCAGGGTCATCTGGAACCCAATACAGAGTTCCTGAGGTAAATACTACCAAGTTGAAGACCGAGAATCTCAGAAATGTCACCGTGGAAGTAAAGAGCACATGGACCTTCTAGCAACTGTTGTTCAATCTAATGATGGATTAGTTGCTGGTAAGATTAGAAACTATCATCTTGCTGACGAGGACTACGAGCAAGTTGATGAAACTGAGCTAGACACATGGATATTATGTGTAACACCCAGTTATTTGTAAAAGACAAAGAAAGAAGAATAAAGTGAAGAAAAAGAAAGAAAGCATATTTTACCCAAGTTGAAGGGTAAAAGGTGTCCAAAAGGAGAAAATGATTGAAAAAGTGGGTGTAAAAGGTGATGGCCACCCATCACCCTCTCCTCACCCATATCAATCGGATTTTCGAGAGAGAAAGTGCAGAATTCGGATTTTGAAGAAGAACAAGCGCATCAAATCGAATTCAGGGTAAGAATTCATGTTTTTAATATGTTCATAACTGGTTTCATTGATACGACCACATAGATCCATGTGAAGCAATTTGAGTGGTGTAGTATTTGAATTGATAGTTTTGTATTTATGTGACACTTTATGTGTTTTCCTTTGTAACATGAAGAATAGTGAGTTGAGCAATGAAACTCTTTGTTTGGCAATCCAATGACCAGATCATTTTTCACCAATTTATTCATGTTCTTCATGTTAGAATGGACAAGCCTTCGATGCCATAGGTGAGACAAATCTTCTCATAGTTTAGATATAAGGCATGTTTCATGTTTTGTGAGAGAAGTGTTGTTCATATTCAAAATATAAGTGTTTTCTTTTCTTGCTGCTTTGAGGAGGATCCAATCTTCTGGAACAATAAATCCTGGCATAAGAATGTAACAGTTAGTATTATCAAACAATATGGTGTAATTTTGATCACAGATTTGAGACACACTAAGTAGATTATACTGTAAATTTTTACAGTAATTTACTTTATCAAATTTGAGCACACCATTTGTTATCATCCCTTCACCAACAATTTTACCTCCCATTTTATCCCCACCAAATGCCACATAAGAAGCATTTTTATGTTTGAAGTCCTGGAGAAGAGAACAGTTTCCTGTCATATGCCTGGAACAACCACTGTCAACATACCACTTGTTGTCAGCTCTCTAATATTGTTCCTGCATTCAGAAATAAATCAGTTAGAAGTGACAACGCAAGTCTTATTGATCTTGGGTTTGTCAACAGAGTCTAAACCATTTACTCCTTCATGACTTAATCTTGACACTTCAGTATTAATTTCATATCTAGTTGATTCATTTTTATTTGATGATGGTGAGGATGATTCTATTGAATGTGATGCAGAAGCTTTGGAGTCTTCTTTCTTCATTGATTCTTCCTTCACCTTATCTTTCTTTGGTAGATATTTTGATTTAGAAGATGATCTTACACTTTTGAAGGTTTCATCATCTTTTGCTTTTGATTGAGACACATGTGATCCCTTTTCAAAAGGAGCAAAGAAATTATCATTGATGATTGACTTTTTCTCAGCCAAGTCCACCTTTTTGTGAGGTGTTTTGGATTGGCTAGATGTTTTCTTCATAGATTTAGCATCTTCAGAAGATTTCTGCTTTGGTTTTGCCTTTTGCTTTTGATTTACCTTCTTTTGCTTTGAATCATCTTGACTTTCAGTAGATTGAGAGTCTGATTCTGTCAAATCAGTTTTTGACTTCTTTGTGCTTTTGTTTTTGTTCCTTTTTTTAAAATAGCATTCCTAAGTTGAATGATTATTTTTGTTGCAAATAGCACAGAATTTGTTAAAGTAACACTCTGAAGTCATATGATTCTTCATATTGCATATGGAACAGTAACTGCTAAAGTAGCAGTCCTCTGTATTGTGATTAGTCATATCACACAACTTGCAATACATTTCTTCAGATTCCTCTTCATGCTCATTTTTCTTATTTTTCTTGTTCAGTTTGGGAGCTTTTGTTTCCTCTTTTGAAGAGCTTGATTTGTTCTTGCTGTTCCTAGGAATATGAGCAATTGAATCTTTCTTATCCTTTGATGACTTTTGTTGCTTCAGATTCAAGATCTTTTGATTGTTAACAACTACTCTTTATGATACTTCATCCGTAGATTCGGCTTTCTTATTCCGCAGAAGTTCTACGGATTCAGCAGACTTTGCTTTCCGCAGTTCTTCTACTGAAGAGTTTTTTTTTTGCTTATTTGAATCTTGTTTCTTCTTACCTTTATCTGCAGGAAATAAAAGTACTTCTTTAGTTGGTCTTTGGCTATCAACTTCTTTTTGAAGATTCAGTTCTTGGAGTCCTTCATTGAGTTCAGCAATCCTCTTGCAAATAGTCTTTAGCATGTTTCTCTGCTTTGGAGGATATTGAAGCTTTGATTCTCCAAGCACTGTTGGAATACCAGTTTTAATGTGAACATTCTTACCAATGGTCCTTTTACCAACATCAGGTTCATCAGAATCATCCAAGTCATCACAATTATCATTATCAAAGTCTGAATCATTTTGATACAAAGATTTTGTTTCAGAGGATTCAGTTTCACTCACCTCAGATTTATTGTTAATGTTGATTTAAGTTGATTCTGTTTCAAACTTGGTGCTAGGCACAAAATGATTTGACAGAGTATTGGTCATTGTTGTAGGTAAAGATGTATAATTATCATTTATAGGTAGTGGAACAACATTATAACCCAACCCAGACCTTTTCTTTGATTCAATATGAGAATTTAGTAATTTCTCATATTGCTGAGATGATAATTGAAACTTCTGAAGTTACACTTCAGTTGATGCATGATCAGCCATGGATTTTGTTAAGGAAGTGGTCAAATGCTCAACTTGGGATTTTAGGCTATAGTTTTCAGAAACAAATTTTTCTAAATCTTTTTGCAAAGAGTTAATTTTGATTTGATACAATTTATATTCTCTAACATGGGATTTATTCAAAATCATAGTTTTTTTACTTTGTCAGCTAACTGTTGAGCATGGACTCTATAACGTTCAACTTCCTCAACACATGTTGATGAACACAACCTTTCTTTCACCTCTCTTGCCATTGTTGGAACTGTTTGATCCATATGAGTCATCAATGTTTGATTCTCTTCCAAGACTTCTTTTTCATACACACTCTAGTCACACGTTCCATCTTGAAGTATGATCAGTCCTGACTCCTTTGAGTTACTAGGTCCAGCTAATTCATTGGTGGCTAGTGGGGATGCATTGATCAGTTGAGAATGTCTGTGTAGAGGTCTTTGAGAATTTGGTTGTTGATGAAGTGGAATCTGATGTTGTTGATGCTGCTGATGTTGTCTCATCTCTGGATATGACTGTTGATTGCATTCTCTTGAAAAATGTCCATAGAGATTGCATTCGAAGCATCTTACCTTTGACTTGTCAACACCAATCTTTGATGGTTTACTTGCTAATGCCAAGTTCTTATTTCTTCTGAGATATTGCTATGCTTTGTAAGCAATCATGGCCATCTGCCATTGTAGGTCCATTTCTTCCACTACATCAGGAGTTAGTTCTTCTAAATCTTGTTGGCAGATATTTGCTAGCGTTAGAGAGCTTCCTAGATATGCTTGGAAACTGGAACTAAAAGCTGCAAAAGCTGTTTTTTGTTCTTCAAAGTCCAATATCACAGTAATTGGTTCTGACGGATTGGTTGAATGTGAAGACTTAGCTGTTGCTGTAGTTGTATCTTCACGATTAGCAGTTCTTCCTTTATTCTTTTGTTTCTTATCTTGGGATGATTTCTTTGAGGGTTTAAAAGCATAAAAGCTAACTTCCTTCTTATTATCACTCCTAGCATAAGAGTTATCACTTTCATTATTTGAAATAAATGCACTTCCAACATTATTTGTTTCTTTGAAGTGATAGGGTGAGACATGAGTTCTCATACTCTTGTTTCTTGATTTTTCGTCCATTTCAAGAGCTTCCACTTTTGCAACTAGAGTATCTAGACCAGTTGATTTCAGATCTATTGTGTTCTTGAACATGGACACAGTTTGCTTCTAACTTTCTGTCAAAGTGTGGAGCATTTTCTTATTTAATTCCTCATTGGTATATTTCAACTCCAGAATGTTCATCTCAGTTACCAACTGCATGAATCTATGAAGTTGTTGAGGAATTGACTCACCCTCAATATGATGAAATGTTTCATATTGCATCCTGAGGGTGTCTCTCCTTATGCTTCTTATCTCATCACTCCCTTCGCAGAGAGTGTGGAGTATCTTCCATAAGGAGTGTGTTGTTTTGTAGTTCTCACACCTATCTGTGTCTCTTCAGGTAAAGCCATACTTAGCAAACTGTATGCTTTGATATCAACTTTAACCTTTTTGACATCATCAGGGGATAGATCTTTGGTATTGATTGGTTGATTTTTGTCGTTATAATCCGGCCCAAGTGTGGGTGGAATATAAGGACCTTCAGTGATGGATACCCATAAGTCAGAATCAGTATAGTTTACATGATTCCTAAACTTAATTTTCCATGACTTGAAGTCTGCTTTTGTGTCCAACTTTGGTGGTTGGTAAGATGATCCACTGAAGTTGCTCATGATGTTAATTGATGAGAAAGATTAAGAAGGTCTGATATTCAATTGATTTGAATATAGATACAAGTTAATCAAAATCTACAGAGTAAAGAACTAACAAATTAAAATCAATGAAACACAACTGACACTGATAGATCAATCGATCTAGATCAATAAGCACTTGGCCCTGAAACCACCTGTGAATCCAAGGATCGCGAATAAGAATTATCAATGTCGGTCGATTCACAAGTCAACGTTTGCGGAAACAACGTTGATTTGGTTTAATTGTTTTTTTCAATAACTTTAAATATCAATAAATGTTCAAGAACACATGTAGAAAAACACAATTAATGATTAATATGTATTTCATTAGAACATGTTAATTATTACAAAATAATGAGCGAATGATATCAAAGTATGTTATGATGTGATGGCCGTAGGTTTTGATTGAGAGACTTTGAAGTGATTGTTATAATGTTGTTGCTGTTGTCGCTCAATCAATCGTCTAAAACAACCTCTGTTGAATCGAAACCTAGGATCCATATATATAGACAATGATGTTTCTGTTATACGAACACCGGATCTCTTAGGATTTGATTTGTGTCAGTTAAGAAATCATTGGATTTCTCGGGAATCGCATAATTGCCTTGTTGACCTTCTGACTTGTAACACTTGCATTATACAAGTGTTTGGACTCCGTAGGAATAGTGTCTTCCGTAGGAGTTTGTTCTTCCGCAGAAGAATTGTTCTTCCGAAGCAATCTTGTTCTTCACTTCTGGTTGTTCATCCATAGGGGATCTTTGGATGACAAGTTACTTGTAAGAAATATATCTATGGAAGAACAAAATGTTCATCGGTAGATGTTTCTTACAGTTGGTCAATTTCATAAGTTGACCGAGTATAATGTTTGTACCTGCAACCATACATAAATCAACACACACAAAAATGGGTTAACCTATATATTTAATGCATACACAATAATGAATTACAAACATTCATTACAGATATTAATTCAAGTACTAAGCCTATACATAATGAATTAGATCTATTGAAACTAGACCTAACATGTGTCACCTAAGGTTACACCTAAGATTATTAGTGAACCTAAAGTTCAAACCATAAGCCAGTCGTCTATTTACCACAAACAGGCCTTGCACAAAACTGGTCTATGGAAGGAAAAAAACAAGTAATGTGTGTCTTTGTGAGAACAAGAAGAAGAAAGATGTGCCCTCACCCTCTAAAGGACAGTGGGTTGAGTTCATGATGTGTGATACCACTGGGACACCCAAGCCTGTTAAGGCTCGGGTCCCAAACCTCAACTAATAAATTCCTTTGTATGTGCAGGGTGTCAGCTACAACGCTGTCACTAATACCTAGATTAATGATAATGGGGCTTCCAGGCACATGACCGGGAATTCGTCTCTCCTTTTCAACGTCAAGCAATTAAAGGGGGACATGTATCATTCGCTGGGAATAAAGGAGGTTTAATCACCGCTCAATGCAAACTGGGAAACGAGAAAGTAAAGTTTGACAAGGTGAACTACATTCAACAACTCCAAAACAACTTGCTTTCTATCTCTCAAATCAGTGATAAGGGATTCAAGGTTGTGTTTTTCAACAAGAAGTGCTACATGTTGAAGAAGGAGTATGTTATCGAGGAGGATAAAATTCTAATGTCAGCTTCAAGATATAATGATCTTTATGTCTTGGACCTATCAAAAGCCTCCACAATTGAGTCTACTGCCTAGTGTTTCTTGACAAAGGCAACAAAGAGGGATTCAGTCTCTTGGCATAGGGGAATAGGACACATTCAGTCTACACATTAATCTCGAGCTTCTACATATGGATTTGTTTGGCCCAGTCAGCACAAAGACCATTATGGGAGATTGGTACTGCTTTGTAGTAAGTGATGATTACTCAAGATTCTTTTTGGTGATGTTTCTGAAAGCCAAGTCAAAGACATTGAATTATTCAAGCATCTAGTCACTACATTGGAATCACTCTACAAGATGAAAGTAAGAAAGATTCGATCAGACAACAGAACAGAGTTCAGAAATCAGTGGATGGAGCGGTTCTGTCGAGAGAAATGAATTGTTCATCAATTTACTTCTGCCTACACTCCACATATGAATAGGGTTGCTAAACAAAATAATCAGAGCTTGATAGAGACAACAAGGACATTGTTAGCCGACTCTAAACTGCCTATTCAATTATGGAATGACGCAGTTGCTAATGCATGCTACACTTAATCTAGTCTTAGTGGTCAAACATCATGGAAAAACGTGTTATGAATTACTCCAACAACGTAAACCCGACTTGGAGTATCTAGAACCATTTGGAGCACCATGCATGCTGTTAAAGAAAATTTAGACCGGGAAGTATTATGAGAAGGCAGAAGAGGGTATCTTTATCAGATATAGTATACCAGACAAGAGAGTTTATAACAACTCAACGGGTCAGGTAGTAGTGCGGTGTAATGTTGATGTCCAAAGATACACCACCCCTTGCTGGCAAAGGACCTTCCTTCTTCTTTGACTATGATGGTTTTTTCAAGTCCTTGAGTCTACCTCCTTCTCATCCTCATTATGAGGTACCTGCTCAAATGATGTACGATGTGTTGAACACTCCTACACTAGACTCGACATCATCGGTTCCATTAGATGATACTTCTTGCCCTTCAAGGGGAGAGCTTGAGGTAAGTGAGTCTTCCTCTGATGATGAAGTAGTTGAGAATGCAAATGTGGACGAGGAGGAACAGGTTCCCACTATCGAAAGTACCCAAGTATCTGATCTTCATGCCACTCGAACATCTTAACCCCATACTCCAACAACCATAAAACTGAACCTGGGATTCAAAATCTGGATAATGAGGTAGTTGTTCCCACCACTCCCGGAACTCAACTTAATACGCATCATCCCCTGGACAACATCATTGGGGATATTCTATTGGTACTTCATAAATGAAATGAGCTCTACTCAGCTAATTATGCCACAGTCATGGAAAAAGGATATCTACACGATGGTGCTTATCGATGTTTTGTGTCTCAATTTGAGCCAAATATGTAAGTGAAGCTTTAAACGATGAGGCATGGGTTAGTGCTATGCAAGAAGAACTCCTTCAGTTCAAGAAGTTAGGAGTATGGACTTTTATGGATAGACCAAAAGGTGCAAAGGTGATTGGAACTAAATGGGTTCTTAGGTGTAAGAAAGATGACCAAGGGGTTATAATAAGAAACAAGGCTTGGCCTGTCATTGAAGGGTTTAGACAAGTAGAAGGCGTTGACTACAATGAAGTGTTTGCACCTCTGGCAAGGATGGACGCGATTCGTATCTTCTTAGCCTATGCATCCTACATGAAGATCAAAGTTTTTCAATTAGATGTGAAAATTGCATTCCTTCATAGTGAAATCCGTGAAACGGTGTATGTCAGTCAACCCGAAGGATTTGAGGATCCTATCATGGAAATAATGTTTATAAACTGGACAAGGCTCTTCACGGGCTTCATCAAGCTCCTTGACCCTGGTATGAGAAACTCTCTACTCATCCGCTGAAACATGGTTATCACAGAGGAGTTATGTACTGCATGTTGTTCATCAATGAGAAAGATGGTGATTTACTACGGGTACAGATATATATGGATGACATAATCTTTGGTTCCAAAAATGAAGCATTGTGTAAAAAATTCAAATCCTTGATGAAAGCTGAGTTTGAGATGAGTGACATAGGAGATATGAAGTTATTTCTTGGGTTATAGGTGGACCGGACACCAATTGGAATCTTCATGCATCATTCCAAATATGTAGGAGATATCCATAGTCGGTTTGACATGGAGAATGAAACGATTGCTCGGACTCCACTTGCCACGAACGACGATGTGGCACCCGACAAAAATGGTGATTTGGTAGATGCCAGTATGTACCGAGGAATAATCAGATCTCCAATATACCTCACAGCCTCTCATCCTAATTGGGGTAAAAGGATCTTTCGTTATCTCAAGGGTACTCTATAACATCTTGTATTTTTAGGTTAAATTAAAGTTAACCTTGTTAAATTTGTTTAAGGACCATGTTTGCCTAATATGAAACTTATGGGGTCTTATGCACATTGCTTTAATTTGTCTTTAATTTACTTAACTTGAAGGTTGTTAATGTTAATGAATAAGTAACAAACATAATAAAGATTTTAATAATAACATTAACAAGAAAAGATAGTAAATGATATAATAATAATAATCCTAAAAATAATAGTAAAAGCTAATAATGATAACATTAGTAATAATGATAAAAAAATATTAATAATAATATGTATACTAATGATAATAATAATAATAATAATAATAGTAATAATAATAATAATCATAATCATAGTAAAATAATAATTGTAGAACATATTAAACTTAAAAAGGGGTTAAAAGAAGGTTAGGGGGCTTATTGTCACTTTTGAAACTTTAAAAGAATGTTTTTAAACATAAAATGTTAACTATAAAACCACAGGGACTAAATGTGTCAAAACCAAAACCCAAATTCCCTCCCCCTTTTTCTCCCGTGTTTCCGGCGGGACTATTCCGGTCACCGCCGGCGAGCCTTCCAGCCACCTCCAAACGACACCAAAATGCCTCAAATTTATCACCAAATCGCCTCAAATCAAACCTAGCACACGAATCGAACTTGTAACCGTTGATTAATCAATATGAAAATGCTTCTATTATCAAAAATCCACTTGAAACCGAACCCCAATTTACTTCATAACCGTTCAACGTGCAAATCATAGTAATTACTCAATTAATTGAACATAAGCCATCGATTAACTATTCCTAACTTACCATTACTTGCAATTTCACCTGAAACTCGCACACACACCACTTACCATCATCATCTCTTTCGCGAAACTGCAACTATTCGAACATCATCTTCAGAGCTTCAAAACTCAAAATCAACATAGGGCTTTTCATCATTTAAGTTATTTGAAGCTTCCTGCAAAGTGAATTGGATTATCAAGATCATTTGCTATCTAAACGAATTCAAGCATTGGTCGCGACTCATTGGCAACTGTTCTCTCAATCTAAGCAACGAAATGGGTAATTGAATACATGAACATGGTCAAAGTTTATTAAGGAATCAAAGCCCTATGTTTGTTACACTAAACGATTGTGATTTGAACTTCAATTTGGATTAATCCGATTCTAGGGTTCTTAGGATTTGGGGGTTTCTGCGTGGTTTACTTTAAAACATATGGGAATGGGGTTTTATCAGGCCTAGGCGAGCCAGCCTAATTGTAAACTGTCGCCATGTGAACCTGGAGGTCCCGGGTTCGATCCCGGGCCACCCCACATTTTCTTTTTTGAGGCTTTTAGCCTTCAACTATAATTTTATATAGTTTCAAAAATTTATAAAAAGACATTTTATAAAAGCTGATAATTTTAAAATGTTTCTAAGTATTTTCTGGAAATTTATTTCCTTAAAAGAAATATTTATTTTATATCTTTGACATATATGAAAAATAAAAATAATAATAATAAGTTTGTTTTATAAAAAACTATACTTTCACTAATACGTTGTTCCACAAATATGATTTTCTCAACGTTGCTTTTAAACTATAGTTTAAAATGTGTTATTAGACTTTATCTAACCTATATATATACATATATACAAAATTATTATAGGAGTTATAATTTTATATAAAACTTTATATAAAATATAATAACTTTCTTTAATAGTAATAATTAAAATTGTTTCCAGATTGTTGACATAGTTATTCGACAATCCCTAAATTCCATCTAGAACCCTAGTCCCCGTTAATCCGTTAAACTTAATTTAAATAAACTTAAAAATCTTATAAATATATATATTTTAGGTAGATTGTGAAGGGCTACGTTGAATCGACGCTTATGATTATTTCTTATTAATCATCCAATAAATACTTATTGATCAAGTGAGTATTTCCATACCCCTTTTTGCTTATTTTCACACTTTGGGGTGAAACATGTTAACTTATTATCATTGCACTTGTAAACTTGTTTGAGACTTGTAATCTTTATGGCAATTCATCATGCAAAGTTGTGGTTAGTTGAACTTTTGTGGTTACCATGTTATGGCGTTATATGTACAATCATTAACTATTGCTAGCCCAGCAAAGTCATAGATCTATGGGCAAGACAAGCCTGCTTTGGTTGATCCAAGTACACTTAGCTCATCGTATAATCTTGTAAACGTTTGAGACTTGTAAAACTTTGTCCAGGTTTGATCTCTTAGTTGATCCAAGTTCATTTCGAATCGATGATCTCTTTGATCAACTTCAAGGAGCAACTCAATTCTCAAAGATCGATCTACGTTCTGGGTATCATCAACTACGTGTTCATGATGATGACATTTCAAAGACCGCTTTTCGTACTCGATATGGGCACTACAAGTTCATGGTTATGCCTTTTGGCTTGACCAATGCACCTGCCATGTTCATGGATCTCATGAATCGAGTATGTAAACCATATTTGGATAAGTTCGTAATCGTGTTCATTGATGACATTCTTATCTATTCCAAGACGAAAGTCGATCATGAGACACACTTACGACAAGTTCTTGAACTTTTGAAGAAGGAGCAATTGTACGCTAAGTTTTCCAAGTTTGAATTTTGGTTGGAAGAAGTTCAATTCTTATGGCATGTGGTGAATAGCCTAGGAATTCACGTTGATCCTGCTAAAATTGAAGCGGTGAAGAATTGGTGTGTTCCCACAACCCCAACCGAGGTTCGTTCTTTTTTCTGGGTTTAGCGGGATATTACCGTAGGTTCATAGCAAATTTCTCGAAGATTGCTAGACCATTAACGGTGCTAACACAAAAGAATCGACTCTTTGAATGGGGACTCGAGCAAGAAGAGGCTTTCGAGACATTGAAAAGCAAGTTGTGTAACGCTCCCATTCTCACACTTCTCGATGGAAACGATGACTTTACCGTATATTGCGATGCTTCTCATCAAGATCTTGGTTGTGTTCTCATGCAACGAGGCAAAGTTATAGCATACACGTCGAGGCAATTGAAGGTTCATGAAGTGAACTACACAACTCATGATCTTGAACTTGGTGCTGTGGTTTTCGCATTAAAGATTTGGCGAAACTATTTATATGCGATGCAATGCATAGTCTACACCGATCATAAGAGTCTCTAACACGTGTTCAATCAAAAGGATCTCAACATGAGACAAAGACGTTGGATTGAGCTGATTAGCGACTACGACTGCGACATTCACTATCACCCTGGAAAGGCGAATGTTGTAGCTGACGCGCTAAGCCGCAAGGTCCACAACAAGACTGTCTCGCTTCAAGAAATTTGAGATCGAAGGCAATGGTTTGATACGCTAGGAGAATTTGATACCGAGATTCATGTGGATGTCAACGAGGCTACTATCATGCTTCAAAACATAAGGATCGATAGTGACCTCGAGTTATGCATTCACGAGGCTCAACAAGCGGCACTAACCGACGAAGGGAAAGATGAAGATTTGATGTCTAACGTTCGGTCACAACTGGAGACAAAACTAAATGGCATGTGGTACTTCTTGAATCGACTTTGGATCCCGAATCGTGACAACCTTCGGCACTTCATTATGAACGAAGCTCATCAAACCCCGATATTCCATTCATCCTAGCTCCGATAAGATGTACATGGACCTGCATGGTCAATATTGGTGGCCTGGAATGAAGAAAGATATCGCGTCTTGTGTTCCAAGTGTCTCACGTGTGCAAGGGTCAAAGCCGAACATCAATGACCAACTGGTTTACTTGAGCAACCTCAAATCCCTATGTGGAAATGGGAACATATATCCATGGATTTCGTAACCAAGTTACCTCGTACACCTCGTGGTCATGATAGCATATGGGTCATTGTTGATCGTTTGACCAAGACAACACATTTCATACCCATACGAGATACGTACAAGGTTTCAAGGTTGGCTCGAATCTATGTCGACGAAATTGTGAGTCGTCAAGGCATGCCGTTGCACATTATTTCCGATCGAGATGCTCGTTTCACTTCGCACTTTTGGTCTTCGATGCAAGAACTCTTGGGTACTCAATTGGATTTAAGTATGGCTTACCATCCTCAAACCGATGGTCAAACCGAACGAACAATCCAAACCTTCAAGGATCTACTGCGTCATTGTTTTCTTGATTTTGGCGGCGATTGGGATACGAATTTTCGTATAACAATAGTTATCACTTAAGTATCAAAATGGCACCATTCGAGGCTTTGTATGGTCGTAAATGTTGTTCCCCAATATGTTGGACTAACATTGGGGAAAATCTTATCACTGGTCCGGAACTTATTCAAGAAACGACCAACAAAATTTCCAAAATTCGAAATAATCTTGAGGTGGCTAGAAGTCGCCAAAAGAGTTATGCCGATAAAAGACGCATACCGTTGGAGTTTCAAGTCGACGACATGTTTCTTCTAAGGTCTCTTCATGGAAGGGTGTTGTACGTTTTGGGAAGAAGGGTAAGTTAGCCCCACGTTTTGTAGGACCCTTCAAGATTCTGAAAAGAACTGGGAAAGTGACTTACAAACTGGAGCTACCTTCTGAACATAGCGGAGTTCATCCTATCTTCCATGTCTCAAACCTGAGGAAGTGCTTGGCTCATGAAAATTTGCATGTTCCAATAGAGGAAATTCAAATTGATGAGTCATTGCATTTGTTGAGAAGCCTATTGAGATTATGGATCGCACCCTGAAGAAGACCCGAACAACTACCACACTTATCGTTAAAGTCCGTTGGGAAAACAAACGTGGAGCTGAGTTCACTTGGGAGCGTGAGGATCATATGAAGGAGAGATATCCGCATTTGTTCTCTTAGCTTTATTCTTAATTTCGGGACGAAATTCTTTTAAGTTGGGGAGACTGTAACATCTTGTATTTTTAGGTTAAATTAAAGTTAACCTTGTTAAATTTGTTTAAGGACCATGTTTGCCTAATATGAAACTTATGGGGTTCTTATGCATATTGCTTTAATTTGTCTTTAGTTTACTTAAGTTGAAGGTTGTTAATGTTAATGAATAAGTAACAAACATAATAAAGATTTTAATAATAACATTAACAAGAAAAGATAGTAAATGATATAATAATAATAATCCTAAAAATAATAGTAAAAGCTAATAATGATAACATTAGTAATAATGATAATAAAAATATTAATAATAATATGTATACTAATGATAATAATAATAATAATAATAATAATAGTAATAATAATAATAATCATAATCATAGTAAAATTAATAATTGTAGAACATATTAAACTTAAAAAGGGGTTAAAAGAAGGTTAGGGGGCTTATTGTCACTTTTGAAACTTTAAAAGAATGTTTTTAACATAAAATGTTAACTATAAAACCACAGGGACTAAATGTGTCAAAACCAAAACCCAAATTCCCTCCCCCTTTTTCTCCCGTGTTTCCGGTGGGACTATTCCGGTCACCGCCGGCGTGCCTTCCGGCCACCTCCAAACTACACCAAAACGCCTCAAATTTATCACCAAATCGCCTCAAATCAAACCTAGCACACGAATCGAACTTGTAACCGTTGATTAATCAATCTGAAAACGCTTGAATTATCAAAAACCCACTTGAAACCGAACCCCAATTTACTTCATAACCGTTTAACGTGCAAATCATAGTAATTACTCAATTAATTGAACATAAACCATCGGTTAACTATTCCTAACCTACCATTACTTGCAATTTCCCCTGAAACTCGCGCACACACCACTTACCATCGTCATCTCTTTCGCGAACCTGCAACTATTCGAACATCATCTTCAGAGCTTCAAAACTCGAAATCAACATAGGGCTTTTCATCATTTAACTTATTTGAAGCTTCCTGCAAAGTGAATTGGATTATCAAGATCAATTGCTATCTGAACAAATTCAAGCATCGATCGCGACTCGTTGGCAACTGTTCTTATCAATCTAAGCAACGAAACGGGTAATTGAATACATGAACATGCTTGAAAATTATTGTGGAATCAAAGCCCCATGTTTGTTACACTAAACTATTATGATTTGAACTTCAATTTGGATTAATCCGATTCTAATGCTCTTAGGATTTGGGGGTTTCTGCGTGGTTTACTTTAAAACATATGGGAATGGGGTTTTGTCACGCCTAGGCGACCCAGCCTAATGGTAAACTGTCCCCATGTGAACCTGGAGGTCCGGCGTTCGACCCCGGGCCACCCCACATTTCTTTTTGAGGCTTTTAGCGTTCAACTATAAGTTTCTATAGTTTCAAAATTTTATAAAAAGACATTTTATAAAAGCTCATAATATTAAAATGTTTCTAAGTATTTTCTGGAAATTTATTTCCTAAAAAGAAATTTTTTTTATATCTTTGACATATATATAAAATAATAATAATAATAATAGGTTTGTTTTATAAAAAACTATACTTTCACCAATACCTTGTTCCACAAATATGATTTTCCAAACGTTGCTTTTAAACTATCCTTAAAATGTGTAATTAGACTTTATTCAACCTATATATATATATATATACAAAATTATTATAGGAGTTCTAATTTTATATAGAACTTTATATAAAATATAATAACTTTCTTTAATATTAATAATTAAAATTGTTTCCACATTGTTGACATAGTTATTCGACAATCCCTAAATTCCATCTAGAACCCTAGTCCCCGTTAATCCGTTAAACTTAATTTAAATAAACTTAAAAATCTTATAAATATATATATTTTAGGTACATTGTGAAGGGCTACGTTGAATCGACGCTTATGATTATTTCTTATTAATCATCCAATAAATACTTATTGATCAAGTGAGTATTTCCATACCCCTTTTTGCTTATTTTCACACTTTGGGGTGAAACATGTTAACTTATTATGATTGCACTTGTAAACTTATTTGAGACTTGTAATCTTTATGGCAATTCATCATGCAAAGTTGTGGTTAGTTGAACGTTTGTCGTTACCATGTTATGGCGTTATATGTACAATCATTAACTATTGCTAGCCGAGCGAAGTCATAGATCTATGGGCAAGACAAGCCTGATTTGGTTGATCCAAGTACACTTAGCTCATCGTATAATCTTGTAAACGTTTGAGACTTGTAAAACTTTGTCGAGGTTTGATTGTTGCATTGTTCATAACATCCCTAATCACTTTATTCACTAACTTATGACTTAGATTGCCATCTTTTATATAATCTATGTATTAAAAACTATGGAATGCTCACTAACATTATTATTGACCTTTTACTTTTAACATGTTTCAGGAAACGCCCAGTTTGATATCTACTCTTTGAAGCTTGCACATCTAGGAATGGACCTAGATAAATAAATGAAATAAGAATGACTTGTTACATTCTATGTTATGTTTTTAATTTCTTTGAGTCTTAAGCTTGTAATGCTACAATTGAATCTTATGATTAATTTATGTTTGGGTTATTACTAGCGTTATGTGGCTCTTAACGATCTTAACACTCACTCGTCGACGTTTTCGCCGTCAAGGTTGTGGTGTGACAAACTCCAACACTCGGGTTATGGTATCCACATGATGGTGACTTTGAGCTTACAACGTATAGTGACTCGGACTATGCTGGTTGCAAGATGAATTACAAGTCAACATCAGTAGGATGTGAGTTCTTTAGAAGATGCTTAGTCACCTGGCAGTGTAAGAAGCAGACATTTGTTGCTATGTTAACATGTGAAGCTGAATATGTTGCTGCTCGATGTTGCTATTCACAAATCATTTGGATTAAACAACAAATGCAAGACTACAGTTTGAAATTTTCTAACACCCCTATCTTGGTTGATAGTTTTGCTACAATTGTTGTCACTAAAAATCCGGTCCAACACCCAAAAACTAAACAAATCGGTATTAAATATCACTTTATAAGTGACTATTTTGAAAAGAAATTAATCGATGTTGTTAAAATTAATACATATTTTCAACTCGCCGACCTCTACACAAAAGCTTTTGACCAACCTCGGTTTTTATATCTTTTGGACGTCAATGGCGTGATAAAGAAAAGTGTTGTGATTCCAGAAGAATCGAGTTCTTAGTCTCACAAATTTTTCTTATTTTTTAATTATATTCTCCTGCCTTTCAAAATCTAAAAACACAAAAACATTTTCGGTTTTATAATTTTAGGTGGAGAATAGTTTAGTTTTAGTATTTAATTACTTAAAAAATGGGGGTGGGTAGATAAGCTGAAAGCAAAGAAATCAAATGTGTGATATGTATTAAAAAGTTATGGAAAATGAAAGTACATAAGGAACTAATTGTTTGGACATCATAAGGATTTAAATGATTAAAATGCTATATTCACATTACAAGTCTGAGAAGTCTAAGCAAAATAAAAGAAAAATGATAGTAGACTAGTCTGCTACTGAGGTAACATAGAGAAAGTAGGCCTAGGGGTTATTAGTTTATTATATGATGTATGGGTAGATTCAACACAATATACGAGTAGACTTCACTGGTGAATCAAATTAAAACTAATTTGTTCAACTTGCTATGGGTTTTCATCTAATCCCTAGTTAACACAATCAACGCATTTCCAATAAGAGGTGACGAGCAAAATAAACGCCACAAATGTATGTGGATGACCATAAAAATGTGCAAAGCACATTAAAAAACTGTTAAGCGCAATCAAGCTAATGACTAATGTTGTTGGTGCGTTATGTGCAAAAGAATAAATTCCTCTAACAAGAAGATAGGTTGTGTGCCTCTCTGTTGTACAATGGCATTGACTTGAGGATAAGCATATCCTAAATATTCTAGAATTCATTGTGATTACCATACTAGGTTGTGTGCCACTCTATTGTGCGATGGAACTGACCTCAGGCTTGGCATCTCTTTGAAAGCTCTTAGAATGGTTTCTTCTTGTCAAACACCCATAGACTGCTCAAAAATCTCCTAATCAATGTTGATTACCATATAAGTGTGGGATCAACAAATGCTTGTTGAAATAATAAAACCTAACTCATCAACAATAATCATGGCTTCAACTCTCGTGAGTCTAAATCATTGTATGCATCTTACAGCTCAAGTATGATTTCTTGCAAGTGTTGTTGACTCTCAAACAAATAAGAATCTAGTATCCAATTGCATATAAAAGGGTCCCAAATGATTATTGTATATGTGTATGATTCCATATGAATCTTTCTAGAAATGATAAAAATAAATTGAAGCTGTTCTTCTCAGGAGGAAAAATCGGTTAGATAATTTTTAAAAGGTTTCAATTTCTTTTTTTGTTTTTGTTATCTTCTTTGCGTCGATGTCAGACTATATAACAAGATGAACTCTATGAATCACAAATTAAAAAGGTCACGTCTAAGGTGACCAATCGGCTCTCAATTAAAAAGATCACGTCTAAGGTGATCAAATGATTTTCTGTTAAAAAGGTCATGTCTGAGATGATCATTGGTCATAATTTTATATATCAAAAGTTATATTTTGAGTGTATGGAAATGTATGAAGTAAAAATCATAAGTATGAGCCAACCGCACGATTGAATCATAAGTATGAGCCAATCGCACGCTTTAACCATAAGTATGAGCCAATCTCACGATTGACCATGAGTATTGGTCAATTATGCGTTTGGAATAAAACAATGAACCAATGGTACGACTAGACGAAGGAGTTTGAGTCAGTCACACGACTGAACCCCAGTCACATGAATGAATCATGCGTATGGATCCCACAGTATTAAAAGGGGGGTCAGTCGGTCGTATACCCTACGCGACTTCAAAAAAACCGCCTAATACCCAAACAGTCTGCCAAAATTTCTATTATTGTGATTACTTTCTCATAGTGATACTAACTGATATCCTATTCATCTTCAGCAATATTGCTCAGAGATGGACAATGAGCACCAAGCATAACATTTGTGCTCATCTAGATGTTGCGTCTCGAAATGCTTTTAAGTTCACCTGGATTATAGCCTTCCTGTGTAGATCGAGGATCTACAAGGCCAATTCTACCCCATGCACACCATACTAATCGATTCAGCAGGCTTTCTGGGAAATTGGCACACTTGACCAGTCGTTGAGCCCCAGAGTATCCGGAGCTCTATATTCGGACAAGATATTAAGATGAGGGACGACGACCTGAGGAGAATCTTGGATTTGGGTGAGGACGGAGCCCATCCAACAAATTTGCATCCCCTAATAGTTCGGGGATGTTTTCTGAGGATCAAGTACGTTGGTGACATCAATGCCAGTGTACTGAACAAGAGCAACATGTGCCCCTACTTCAAGTATCTGGCACATGTTATCCTCAAGTTTATAGCCTCCAGACATGGAGGATTTGATGAGATGTCCGACCAAATCCAGAATGCATACATTGCACTAGTACCGAACCACCCATTCAATTTCTCATACAGGCTACTCTCGTACTAGAAAGAGAACATAAAGTCCAAAGGCAAGGAAGGCTTCCGCATGTATCCAAGGTTCTTTCAAATGATCATAGACGGGAAGCTTCCACTACTACCTAAGGAGAAGGACAATGCAGTGATATTAGAGGTGATGGATGACACCACCCTGGGTATGATGAAGGTGTTCCGCGGGAAGCAGGTGAGCCCCCGGTCTCGAGACTCTTTGGCCATCTGGCCAACGAGGATTACGTGGCGCCATCACGTAAGAAGTGGCGTCATGATGACAATGACTCAGATGTTGATCCCATAGTGGTTGCTACTGACGAAGATGACGACGATGATGATGACGATGATGATGGTCAAGGTGGTAGAGATGTTGGCCCCAATCAATCACAGGCCACCGACACGTCTACCATATCTCCACTACCTCCACACAGTACTTCATCTGCTTCTGGTGGATCTAAGCGGGCTGCTATCCACCAGGACTCTTGGTAGATGAAGGGGATGAGTATGATGATAAGCCTCTCACCAGGAGAGTTGGGAGCCGGGTTGTGGCTACCGAGAAGGGGAAAGAGGCAGTTGGTGGACACTAAGTTGGTACTAAGGCTGGTGACACTGATGTCACAGATCCGACATACACACCCAACCAGCAGATTATCTAAGGGGAGCCCCGATAGCCAAGGATTGCCTAACCCTACGGCAAGAAGGCTAAGAGGCAGAAGATTACTTTGATGAGTTCTTCCACCACCACAACCACTGCCACCACCATTGTTCCCCACACCACCAGCACTATTCCCCACCTTAACATCACTACTGCCACCTCTACTTCCACTAACACTCCCACCACCACTCATATATTCACACCTACCTCACCCATAATACCCAAGTCAGTTCAACCACAATCCACTTCCATTCCTACTCCCATCTACACCACATCAACCACTACACCCACTACTCCCCAAGCTGGCACATCCACCCAAGTCCCACCTACACAGGGCTCTACTCTATCCACTGTTGGGTTAGAGGAATAGTTGGTGAGCCTAAATAGACTGGTGCTCAAACTGCTAGCGACAAATGATTTGAGAGCCAACTAAGTGAATCAGCTGATGGCGGTCGATACTGCACAAGGCAAGCAAATAGCTTAGCTTACTGAGAAGAACGCTGCATATGAGAGAGATTTAGTTCTAGCTCACCATGCCCAGAAGACTCAAAATGAGTTTGTGATAGCATCCGTCAAGCGGATCGAGGGGTTAGAGAAAAACAACAAAAAGCTTATGTTGAGGTTGAAGGGAACAAAGGGTGAGCCCCTAAAGATTAAGGATGATGGAGATGATGATGATTTGACGAATGATGAATGAGAAAAAGATGATGATGATGAGGAAGCTGGAGGAAGGGGAAAGGGAAAAAGAGATAATGATTAGGAGGAGGATGATCAAGAAGGTGATATACCTGCATTAGCCTCAAATCAAGCAGCAAAGGAGAGGCGCACCAAAAGAGGCTTGTTCTCCACACCTGCAGCTGAAGAGACACACGATCAAGGCAAAAATAAAGCTCCACAAACTGAGCATTATGATGTCGTTCCCCTTCAGCAAGTCAAGACTGAACTTACTATGATTCTTGATTTGCGAAGGAATGTGAGAAGTTTGTGAGCTACACTCCAGAGGAAGGAGAAATCATCCATGACCAGACCGATGAGCAACTCGCAGATATGTTTCAACTAAATCTAGATGAGTCTGTCAAAGATGCTCCAGAGGTAGATGTCTTGAGTGACAAGGAGTTACAAGGTGTGGATGAGATATAGATTGAGGATGTCACATCTGATTACCATGCTCAGTACACTAACCCTTAGGGCAATGTTATCCTCGACTTGGGTGAAACATTTGGCAGTGATACTTTTGACAAGCTGGATGAGATTGAGAAAGAGAAAGCAAAGGATGAAAGTAAAGCCCAACCTACACATGCTAATGTTGATCTAAAGAAGGCTGAATAGGCAACTTGTTTATCAGAAATGAAGGCACAACATGCACCTCCAAAGCTGAATGCCTACACCAAACTTTACAAAGTAAAGAGACATCAGAAATTTTTAGGCAAGAACATCAATTGGGCCTTTGAAGATCTGGATGTATATGCTATTAAACGAGAGAAGGGGATTGAGTACTTCTAATATCCACATGATCTGAAGACTCTTCCTAGTTTTGAGTTTAACAGATTGGCATGTTTAGATCTTTTGTATGCCAACCCGAGGAAGATGTCGGGATAGTTTGAGACAACATTGAAAAAATAATACGACACCACTTGGGTAAACTTTAGACATTAAAAACCTAATAGGTTCATTAATAAGAATGATGTTGATCCTATATTTGGAAGGCCTAAGGTGGGGTTGAAGTGGAGTCCCCCACACAAAATTTCTAAGATTCCTTTATAGGGATGCCTCAGGACTTCCCTCCACCCTTCAAATAGTGGCATTACGACCGGAGGACGGGGGAAGCGGTCATAGTTCTGAACAAAGAAGGTAAGACCGAGACTATCAATGTATTTGACCCAATGTGGCTTACAAACTTGCTTGTTGAAGATGTTTACACTCTATAGAAGTGGCCACTGTTCTATGAGACGTAAGATATTGTACAAGCTATACAATTCCAACATGTTATACGACTTTGCTTCGCGTTTACGATCCACAAGGGAATCACCAAAGAATAGAAGTACAAGAAATTCCAAGAGCATATGATTAATGTTAGAAAAATAGGATAAACAAGGTCCAAAGGGGAGTTTGTTGATACATCTTGTTCCTAGTTTATGTTCTTAAATGTAAAAGTCTTTCATTTCTTACACATATGTAATATGACTACATAATTTAATATGATATGCATCTTGATGTTTATTTGTCTATGATTATGTCATATTATTAATGTTTTTAGTATATTTCATATGTATGAACATCATATATAGGTTTGAGGTTGTTGTACATAGTTCTAAGTCAATAATGATTGAGAAATGTGTTCAACTTAGTCGGTGGTTATTTATGCTAATTGACCTTACTTATGGACCATATGTATGAATGAATCATACTTATGGAGTAGCCGCATGACTAAACCAGGAGACTGGATCAGTCGTATGACTGAGACATAAGGTTGATTCAGTCGCACGACTGAACCGTTAATCATGCGTATGAATCAACCATATGAGTCAGTCACACGACTGAACTAATGGTTTAGTGGTACGAATGAAACTAAAAACCTAAAAATACCACTTAATTCGTGGAAAAACATGAGGCTTCGAATATTGACAAACCCTAGCTGTCTTGAGTGCCCTAAGAGCCTATCCAACTTCATAGTTGGTTGCTTATCGATTTCTACTCAATTCTTAACGTTTGTTTTACCGTTAAATCAATCAGGTTGTCATTCTCACTGATTGGATCGCCTAACAAATGGGATTCCACAGAAATTTTTAGGCAAGAACATCAATTGGGCCTTTGAAGATCTGGATGTATATGCTATTAAACGAGAGAAGGGGATTGAGTACTTCTAATATCCACATGATCTGAAGACTCTTCCTAGTTTTGAGTTTAACAGATTGGCATGTTTAGATCTTTTGTATGCCAACCCGAGGAAGATGTCGGGATAGTTTGAGACAACATTGAAAAAATAATACGACACCACTTGGGTAAACTTTAGACATTAAAAACCTAATAGGTTCATTAATAAGAATGATGTTGATCCTATATTTGGAAGGCCTAAGGTGGGGTTGAAGTGGAGTCCCCCACACAAAATTTCTAAGATTCCTTTATAGGGATGCCTCAGGACTTCCCTCCACCCTTCAAATAGTGGCATTACGACCGGAGGACGGGGGAAGCGGTCATAGTTCTGAACAAAGAAGGTAAGACCGAGACTATCAATGTATTTGACCCAATGTGGCTTACAAACTTGCTTGTTGAAGATGTTTACACTCTATAGAAGTGGCCACTGTTCTATGAGACGTAAGATATTGTACAAGCTATACAATTCCAACATGTTATACGACTTTGCTTCGCGTTTACGATCCACAAGGAATCACCAAAGAATAGAAGTACAAGAAATTCCAAGAGCATATGATTAATGTTAGAAAAATAGGATAAACAAGGTCCAAAGGGAGTTTGTTGATACATCTTGTTCCTAGTTTATGTTCTTAAATGTAAAAGTCTTTCATTTCTTACACATATGTAATATGACTACATATTTAATATGATATGCATCTTGATGTTTATTTGTCTATGATTATGTCATATTATTAATGTTTTTAGTATATTCATATGTATGAACATCATATATAGTTTGAGGTTGTTGTACATAGTTCTAAGTCAATAATGATTGAGAAATGTGTTCAACTTAGTCGGTGGTTATTTATGCTAATTGACCTTACTTATGGACCATATGTATGAATGAATCATACTTATGGAGTAGCCGCATGACTAAACCAGGAGACTGGATCAGTCGTATGACTGAGACATAAGGTTGATTCAGTCGCACGACTGAACCGTTAATCATGCGTATGAATCAACCATATGAGTCAGTCACACGACTGAACTAATGGTTTAGTGGTACGAATGAAACTAAAAACCTAAAAATACCACTTAATTCGTGGAAAAACATGAGGCTTCGAATATTGACAAACCCTAGCTGTCTTGAGTGCCCTAAGAGCCTATCCAACTTCATAGTTGGTTGCTTATCGATTTCTACTCAATTCTTAACGTTTGTTTTACCGTTAAATCAATCAGGTTGTCATTCTCACTGATTGGATCGCCTAACAAATGGGATTCCACACTATTTGATCTGGTCTCACGCAGAATCCGTTAGTGCAGGTACGAGATCCTTCCTCCTTTTCTCTTCATCATGAACATTTTTAGCCCTATGTGGTATTTCCAACTTATAAATTTCTTATCCGCATCTTTCTTGCTTGACCCTTGTATATTTTGGTATAGAGGGGTCAGCTCTTGTTGGACTTTCCTCTTTACAAACCAATCATCCTTCTTAAATTTAAATACATCACCTTCAGTCGAGCCCTTCTTGGCCACATATGTCAAGGGTCATTCATCAACATCAATATATTCGGGCTCTGAATCATTGTAACCTTTTGTATTTTCATTAATTTATTGTTAACCTTGTTATGTTCTTCTAAGTGTGTTTTTGTCATTTATAAAATTAGGTGGGTGCATTTATACTTGTATCTTTTGTTGCATTAATTTAAAAGTTAATAATGAAATTTATTTGATAATAATAATAATAATAGTAATAATAATAGTAATAATAATGGTAATGATAATAATAATAATAACAATAATAATTATAATAATAATGATGATTATGATGATGATAAATACATTTATAAACTTTAGTTATTAACTTTACCATTAATAATAAAATACAAATGAAATTATAAATGTTAAATAAATCAATGATATAAAAATGTTTAAAACTTAGAGTTAATAAGTTAAGGTGGCATTAGCGTCAATTTAGAAACCTTAAATAGAAATTTTATACATAAAATAAAAAAACTTAAAAGTATAAGGATCAATTGTGTAGACTTACAACCCAACCCCCCACCATTTTTCTTTCCACGGTTTTCCGGCCACCGGCCGGCCAAGCCCAGCCGACGCCGGCGAGACCAAAGTTAGTCAAAATAACCGTGAATTAAATTCCAAAAGATGCCAATTGCTTCGGGGAATCATTTCAAACCCTTATGTGCACTTTAATTTGAGTTTAAAAGTAGTTATGGAGTCGTTTGAGTGCGGTAATCGTTCACAATCAACTTTCGAATCGATTGTCAATTAACACCTAAAAATAATCTATTTAATTATCCTGAAACGATCATTTAAATATTCCTAAACTATTACCACATGCAATTTCTTCTGAAACACACACGAACATCATAATCAACCCTCGAAAATCATCACCATTTGCATCTAGCCAAACCCCATTTTCTCTACAATATTGCCTTTAATTGATAGAGGGCTTTCATTTCTCAACATCTAAAGATGCTAAAACTACAATTATTTGGTCTATTATCAACCTAATCGTCTTGAATCAATCATCCTCGGTCATGGCTCAAAATCTTTTTGTTCCCATCAGTTGTGCATCAAAACAAGGTAATTCCACCCATCTTCATACACGATTTCATGTGTTAAGAAAAATCCCCATGAATATTCATGTTAACATAATCGATTTACACTTCAATTTTGGTTCATTTGCATCTAGGGTTCATAGGAATTGGGGATTTCATGTAATAATGCTTTTAACATTTACGAACCGGCTCTTAACAGGCTTAGGTGCCCCTGCCTACCGGTTAAGAGCTTGTTACCTCAACCTTGACGTCCCGGGGTCGAACCCGAGCACCCTCATATATTTTCTGTTGGACCAAAAGAACCAATGAGCCAGATCAGAAAAACCTCTAAGTCCCACAGACATCACAACAACTGCTGAAGACTTGATCAGCTGTTTGACAAAGTCTGAAGACTTCAACAGCTGAAGACTAAAGTACTAAGACTTCAACAGCTCAAGACCAAAGTCTGAAAATCAACGGCTGAAGACTAAAGTACTAAAGACTTCAACAGCTGAAGACTTCAACAGCTGAAGACCAAAGTCTGAAGATCAACAACTAAAGAACAAGTACTAAAGATCAACAGCTGAAGTACAAAGACTGAAGACATCAGCTGATGACAACAACTGAAGTTCAAGTACAAGTACTGAAGCCTTCAGAGTTTGTTACAACAGCTGAAGAAGCATTCTTCAGTTGTTATGATGGTTTCCTTTCAGTAGTTTTCTTTTTGTTTCAGTATTTGTAAAACGACTGAAGAGCATGTTCTTCAGTCGTTGTAGTTTCAGTAGTTTCTCTTCAGTAGTTGTAGTGATAGTTAACACTTAGTATTTTTGTAAGAAGATGTCAGTTGTTTTGACATCTTCAGTAGTTGTGTTAACTCTCAGTAGTTTGAATAATTCTGTTAGATGTCACTATCAAGTGACATCAGCAGACGTCACATCTCCTATATAAGGAATGTTCCACCACGACATTCCTATATAAGGGATGATTAACCTGATTGTAAGCGTGATATTTTGCCACCAAGAAAGCGCGTATTGAATGAAATCTTTGATTTGCAGAATTCTTTCTATAATTGTTTGTTCTTACTTTGAATATCAACTGTATTCTTGTGAATTGTCTAAATTCATTGTTTGATTTCCGCTGTAATACTCTCTAATCAATCAAACGTAGATCACTGATCCTAACAATTGGTATCAGAGCGGGTTAATCATTGATCGATCTAACAATTGATCATTGAAACTGCTAATCGATATCTGCATTTGATTGAATTGGCATATTTGCATGAATTGGTTATAGTTAAATTGAATTTCTGCTACTTTCGTTTTATTGCTTTCTATTTTCTCTTGGTTCAATTTGGTCTGTTGTGTTCTGTTCTAAATCTGTTAAAACTTAATTGATTTTGGTTGAATTTGAGAATGACTACTTCCTCTAATGACCCTCACAATACCGGTTCCTCAACCAAGCCTCCGATGTTGGTTAGGACTGAGTATAACATATGGCAACGAAGAATGCTTCACCACATGTCTGTTAACAGTTTAGGTTGTTGGACATCAGTGGTACATGGTCCACAAAAGCCTATGGTGAACAATCCGGAAACCATCAAATGGTTCCGAAGAAGAAGGAACAATACTCAGATGAAGATCGGAAACTGTTTGAGATTGATGCTAAAGCCCATGGAATTCTGGCCATGGCACTGCCGAATGAAATCTATTTAGGGCTTATGCATCATGAAACTGCTCATGACCTCTGGAATGCACTGAAGGAACAGTTCGGTGGAAGTGATGAGGTCTTAGCAAACAACAGAGAAATCCTTGTCCAACAATATGAAACATTCTCTCATAGGAAGGGTGAGACATTGACTCAACAGTTTGAGCATTTTTCTTGTTTGATCTCTGAGCTAAAAATGGTCAAACATGAATATACCAATAGCCAGATGAACAACAGATTCCTTAGATCACTGCCTGAGAGATGGGACACATACATTATTGTCCTACGCTCCGGTGCAAATCTGGATAAACTATCTCTCACCCAACTTCATGGGAAACTGCTTACATTTGACAGAGAGATAGAGCAGAAAAGGAAACTGGCATCATAAGGAAAGCTCACTGATGACTTTGTACCAGGGAACACTGCCTTGGTTGGTCATGAGTCAGAATATGCTGCATCTCAAAGTAAATATGATGAGCATATAGATTTCTCTTCAAACTGTTCACATCATGCATTTGTTGGTGTTGATAGTCACTCAGGATGTAATAGTGACAATTTATGTTTTATCATGGATGATTTGAAAGGAATAGCTGATGATGATCTAGAAGAGATGGATATTCTGAGCTAAATAGCCTTGATTAATATCATATCTCAGAAGTTCTACAAGGGGACTGGCAGGAAATTTCCAGGACTCTCTGGCAAAACCAAAGTTGGTTTTGACAAGAGTAAGTTGAGGTGTCACAAATGCCAAACGCTTGGACACTTTGCAAGAGAGTGTAGATCATCTGGATCTAACTCCTCTGCACCCTTTGTGACTTTTCCAAGCACTAGTCCATAAAACAGGGGGCAACAACCTGCTAGTTCTGGTCATCATTCACAACCTGTTTCACCTCCATATTTTGTCCCTCAGGGTCCAATGTCATATCCGTATCCCTGCTATTATATGCCTCAGCCAAATCCAGTTCAAGTTCCTACTTCACAACAACCACAAGCATTACCTGAGCCTCTACCATCTCATTCACAACCTCATCACAGCTTTTTCACCCCTGGTAATATTGACTGGAGCAGTTTACCAGATGATCTCTCTGGTACTGAGCAATTATTTACTGGTGATGGTCAACATGGTGGTGAACATCCTTTTGGGAATCTAGCTCTCATGGCCCTGGAATCTACTGATGGTTCATGCTCCAATGCATCTTCTTCACAGGTAACCCAGATATCTTCTGAGGCTAAGGCCAAGCTTTGTTCTGAATCTTGCATAGATGCATTTGTCTCTATTAGAGAAGCAAATGTAGCTGTAATTAATCAAAATCTAGAGCTTGAGCAAACTATTTCCAAAAGAAAAGCTCAATACGAGTCTGTCCTTAAGGACAAAGATGATGAGATTTATAAGCTTAAATGCCAATTAAATGATGAAAAGGCTAAGCTAGAGGTCATTCTTGAGAACCATAAGGAACTCAAAGAAAAACCTGCAGTTACCCAAGTTGAGTGTGACCGCTGGGTGTCATCCTGCAAGGGATTTGAAATGCTGCTCAGTAAGCAATCTGCTTCAAATGTGAAGTTTGGAATTGGTTATAACCATATTGCACCTCCAACAGATTTTACTCCAAAACCAATAGTAAAATCTGAAAGTGAAAGCAATCTCCAACCACATTATCATGTGCATCATTCACAAGTGACCTTCCAAAATCACAAGATGAAACCAGGGTTGATACCTCAGCAAGTCAATTAGCTGATGGTTAACTACTGATAAGTGCATGAAGCTGAGTATTTCAGAAGTTGTCCCTCAAAGTAACTTTAGTACCGAAGGGCAAGTTACAACAACTGAAAAGCATTTCAAATCAGCTGAAATAAATGGATTCACAACTGCTGACAATAAACAGTTGAAGAACAACTCTTCAGTTGTTACAGATTCTTCAGCACTAAATAAAATTACTGAAAGGAGGAAAGTACTAAAGAGCACACCTTCAGTAGTTTCCTCATCAGCAGTTGATCAATCCAAGATGAAGAATAAGCCATGTGAAATATGTGGTAAATTCAATCATCTTTCTCATGAATGTTGGTACAGAAAGGGTTCCAAACTCAACAGAAATAAGCTCATTAAAATCCAGATGGATGAAATGAAAACTGAGTTTGAGACCAAGTTTGTACCGCAATCATTCCATTGTGATAAACCCAAGCCTTCAACCAAATTCAAAAAGAAGGAGAAGATTAATCACAAAACAGCTGATGGTGCTCCTCATGATAAACATCAGACTAAGTCTGTCAATTTTAAGGAGGAAATGGTGGATCATAGGAACTCATCAAACACAAGTACTGATATGTCACAAGAGCTGAAAGCTATGGCTTCAAATCAGACACAACTTGTTATGATGGTTCAGCATTTTTTGGGGAGAGTTAACCAATTAGATGCACCTGTGATCAATCACTGAAAAGGCATTCCAAGCCCAAATCCAAGGAATCCATTTCAGCACCATCTCCTTCTTCAGCTGTTAATCATAAGAAACAAGTTATGGTTGCATCTGTTGATGAAAACAGACCCAAAACCAAAAAGGTTTGGGTCTCAAAATCTAACTAGTTTTCTTTCATGCAGGGTTCTTCAACATGCCAAAGGAGCATCTGGTATGTGGATAGTGGAGGATCTATGCATATGACTGGGAGCAGTTCTCTTCTTAGTGACTACTCTCAAGGAAAGAAGGGATTTGTTTCATTTGGAAATGATGCCAGAGGTTACATCATTGGGAAAGGATATGTGTCTAATGGACAAATCAGGTTTGATGATGTCAACCATGTGGAGAAGCTCAAGTACAATCTGCTGAGTGTCAGTCAGATGTGTGATAAAGGGCATGTTGCACTTTTCACAAGCCAGAACTACAGGATTCTGTCTTCCCAAGTTCTGAGGCTGACTAACAAGGTAATGGATGAACATACTCTCCTGAAGGCCAACAGGATTGGAAGAGCGTATGCCTTGGATTTGTCAAAGAAGATTGATTTGAAGGGTCATCCATGCCTATTCTCCAAAGCCTCTCTTCAGGAATCTAAACTATGGCATAGAAGGTTGGGTCATGTTAATCTCAGAAACATGAACCAACCGATCCAAAATCGTTTAGTGCGAGGTTTATCAACAAAGGAGTTCCACTGTGACGAAGCCTGCACTGCTTGCTTGAAAGGAAAACAACACAAAGTCTTATTCCCTCCCATTGAAGAACCTAAGTCCACTGCCTGCTTCCACTTACTGCACATGGATCTATTTGGTCCTGTGAGAGTGATGAGCATGGCAAAGAACAAATACTGTCTGGTAATTGTGGATGATTACTCCAGATTCATATGGACTTTCTTTCTACATTCAAAGGATGAGGTTGCTCAGAAGATTATAAACTTTGTGTTGTATGTTGAGAAGCAGTATTCCCTATCAGTCAAGTGTATAAGGAGTGACAATGGTACTGAATTCAGAAACCATGCACTTGATGATTTCTATCTTTCAAAAGGAATCAAAGGCATTTAGCATCCCAAGGACTCTAGAACAAAATGGAGTAGTGGAGACAGGACTTTAACTGAAGCCGCAAGGTCCATGTTGGCTGACTCTGGTTTGCCTTTGACCTTTTGAGCTGAAGCTGTCAATACAGCTTGCTATGTGCAGAATAGAGTGTTAGTAAATCAGAGGTTGATGAAGAGTCCATATGAAGCTCTACATCATGTGGCTCCTTTGATTTCATTCTTCAGAGCCTTTGGATGTCCTTGTTTCATTCTCAACACAAAGGGTCAAGTACACAAATTTGATCCTAAGGTGGATGCAGGGTATTTTGTAGGTTATTCATCCACTTGCAAGGCTTACAGAGTCTTCAACTGCAGAAAAAAGATAGTTGAAGAAACCTTGCATGTGAAATTCAATGAATCTCTTAAGGATAAAATTCCACAAAACCCTATGGAGTTGTTTGATCTGGACATACTGCAATATGCTCCTTATCAAACTCCAGCTGTTGCAGATCACGTGGATAAATCATCTTCTACAGCAAGTCTTCCACCTGGTGGTACTGAAGATGATGATGATATCAGTACTCACCTTTTCAAGTTCAGTGACCAACTGCCTGAGTCTGCTAAACTTGATGTTCTTGTACCTTTAGCAGCTCCATCCACAACAAATGCTGATGAGATTTCTGATTCCTCTACATCGTGTGATTTGCCATCTAATACTTGGTTTCAAGAATTTGAATCAACATCTGCTGATGCTGAACCAGCTACAAACACTTGCACTGATCTTATTGTGCACCAAGAGCTGAAGAATCACCCCATGTCTCAAATTATCGGTGGTCTCAATGTTGGCGTCTCAACCAGAAGTCAATTGTCTAACTTGTGCTTCTATGCTCTCTTCATCAGTCAGCAAGAGCCAAAGAACTATCATGTTTCTTTAAGAGACAATGGATGGGTGGAAGCCATGCAGCTTGAGCAACTTCAGTTCAAGAAACAACAAGTGTGGGAACTGGTTCCTCTACCCCCAGGTAAGTGTGCAATAGGCACTAAATGGGTGTTGAGGAACAAAACATATGAAAATGGGCTTATTGTTAAGAACAAAGCCAGACTGGTTGTTCAGGGGTTTTCATAAGAAGAAGGTATTGATTATGATAAGACCTTTGCCCCTGTAGCCAGACTGGAGGCAATTAGATTGTTCTTATGCTGCATTTCACAATCTTAAAGTTTTTCAAATGGATGTTAAAAGTGCATTTTTATATGGTAAAATAAAAGAAGAAGTTTATGTGTGTCAACCACCAGGTTTTGAGGATAATAAACATCCAGATTGGGTATACAAGCTTGATAAGGCACTTTATGGGTTGAAACAAGCTCCTAGAGCCTGGTATGTGACATTATCAAATATTCTTCTTTAAAATAATTTCACTATAGGCTCCATAGATAAAAATTTATTCATTAAGAAGGTGGATCAACATAAGCTACTTGTTCAAATTTATGTTGATGATATTATTTTTGCATCCTCTGATCCCCAGTTGTGTGATGACTTTACCAATATAATGCATAAGAAGTTTGAAATGAGTGCAATGGGAGATTTACAGTTCTTTTTAGGATTGCAAATCAAACAAAAGGCTGATGGGACTTTCATTCATCAGTCTAAATATACAAAAGATCTTTTGAATAAGTTTGATTTACAAAATTGTAAGCCCTGTTCTACTCCCATGTGCAACACCACACAACTGGATGCTGATCAGAAAGGTAAGGCTGTTGATGAAACACTTTACAGATGTATGATTGGGTCCTTGATGTACTTAACAGCTTCTATACCATATATCATGTTCGCAACGTGTGTTTGTGCTAGATTTCAGGTTGCTCCTAAAGAGTCTCACTTGATTGCAGTCAAAAGGATCTTTAGATATCTGCAAGGTACACAATCTCTAGGTTATGGTATTCCACTGGACACTCTTGCCAATTGGTTGCTTTTTCTGATAGTGACTATGCAGGATGTAAGTTAAGCAGAAAGTCAACTTCTGGTGGATGTCAATTCCTAGGCAACTGTTTGATTTCTTGGCAACATCTGTTGCTACATCTGCTGCTGAAGAAGAGTACATTGCTGCTGCAAGCTGTACTTCTCACGTACTCTGGCTTCAGAACTAACTTTTGATTATGGCATTACAGAGACTAAGACTCCATTATTAATGGACAGTGCTTCAGCTCTTTGCATTGTAAAGAATCCTGTCCAGCACTCTAGGACCAAACATATAGAGATCAGACATCATTTTATTAGGGACTATTTTCAACTCAGAGATTAAACATGAAAACCACTCAAACTGCTGAGTCAGAGTCTCACCCTTTCTATGAGCAAAAGTCTCATACTGTTGGGCGAGGATTTCGCTGTTGTTTGCTAAGACCTCATCAGTGCCACCAAATTGTTCTTTCAGTGCATTCCAAAGGTCATGAGCAGTTTCATGATGCATAAGCCCGGAATAGATTTCATTAGGCAGTGCCATGGCCAGAATTCCATGGGCTTTAGTATCAATCTCAAACAACTTCTTATCCTCATCAGAGTATTGTTCCTTCTTCTTTGGAATCAACTGATTTGTTTCCGGATGATTCACCACTGGCTTACGTGGTCCATGTACCACGGATGTCCAACAACCTGAACTATTGACAGACAGGTGATGGAGCATTCTTCGTTGCCAAATGTTATACTCATTCCTAACCAGCATCGGAGGCTTGGTTGAGGAACCAGTATTGTGTGGATCATTAGAAGGTGTAGTCATTTTCGAAAATTCAGACAAATTCAAGATAAGCAAAACAAATTTTGCTCAAAACCACTAAGAACCACAATAAAATAGCCAAAAGCGACAGAACTTCAATCTCTATAACAGATTCGTGCGAATTTGCCAGTTCGATCAAACTTAGAGCAAATGAGCAGTTTCAATGATCAATTGTTAGATCGATCAATGATTAACCTGCTCTCATACCATTTGATAGGATCTCATCATCTAGTTTGATCGATTCGAATGATTTCAGCAGCGGAATAGAGTACCAACTAGCACAATTCGAGCAAGAATACTAAAGATATAGCAATGAACAGAATTAGATATAGAGAGAGAAAGTTTCTACAAAAGGAATATTTCATTCAATCACACGCTTTGGCATGGCTTTAGCAAAATTACAATTTAGGTCATTCTTCCTTATATAAGGAAAGATGACGTAGGCTGATGTCACTTGATAGTGACATCTAACCGTTATTTAACAAACTACTAAAACATTAAAATTACTGAAGATGTTAAGCAGCTGACATCTTCTTACAAGAAGCTAAGAGTTTACTTATTACAAAACTACTGATAAGAAACTACTGAAACTACAACGATTGAAGAACAAGCTCTTCAGTCATTTTACAAAACTACTGAAAGTAAAAACATAAAACTACTGATAAACACAACTACCAAAGAAGTACTCTTCAGCTGTTGTGACAAACTACTGAAACTTCAGCACTTGGTCTTCAGACTTGAACTTCAGACGTCTCATCAGCTGATGACTTAGATGTCATCAGCTGATGTCTTTAGTCTTTGCCTTCAGACTTTGTACATCAGTTGTTGATCTTCAGCACTTGTGGACTCTTCAGCTGTTGAACTTCAGTACTTTGGTCTTAAGCTTCAGCACTTGTATTCTTCAGCTGTTGACCTTCAGTACTTTGGTCTTCAGCTTCAGCACTTGTGTTCTTCAGCTGTTGGACTTCAGCACTTTAGTCTTCAGCTTCAGCACTTGTGTTCTTCAGCTGTTGGGCTTCAGCACTTTAGTCTTCAGCCGTAGAAGTCTTCAGTACTTGATCTTCAGCTGTTGAAGTCTTGAGCACTTGTCGAACTGCTGATGAAGCCTTCAGCAGTTTTTGTGATATCATGTGGGACTTAGAGGTTTTCTCATCTTGGCTCATTGGTTCTTTTGGTCCAACACATCTTCAATCATCAACATGAAGAAGCACGCTCTCAGATTATACACTCTTAAACATACATTTCAATATCAAAAGAAGAGAGTGAGGATTTGGCCTGATCCCAGGGTGTCTCATAGGATTCACAAGAAAAACATTCCACAAAGATACATTGGCCAAGTGAAGAAGATTGTAGATGAAGTGATCTCACTGGTCTTTGTAGTATCACCCTCGAAAATCCTAGATGACTTCAAGAAAGCCTATAAAGCTAACCTGACCCCACAAAAGATACTGGAAAATAAATGGTGAAAAAGGGGTTAGTATATAAGAGGCTTGAGGAAGTTAGAAAGAATGAGCTCCGGTTGTTCTTAGAGGGTAATCACCCAGATGAATTTGCTTATAGAGTAATAACAACTGTGGAACTCAAAAATGGGAAACAGGTCAAATACCTATCTGAATATTATGGGCCAGAATCACTTTTTGAAGGAGGAGCTGAAGAACTTACCATGGAGGAACAGATAACCTTCCTTGAGGCCTATACAAGGGAGTCATACAGACTCATTGTTGGGAAGTAGATCTCGTGGATGGGGTAACAGCTCTGTGTCCAGTTCCCCAACACAGACTTCCCATTCATCCTTTGCCAAACAGATCATTGAGACTTCTTCCCAGGCCTGTGCTTATATGGGTCACTTCTGAGCTGATCTAGAAGACAAAAAGACCAAATCTCTCTGCCATAATAAGTGGGACATCTTCAATAAGTTTAGAGGTTTTGGCTGCATTGGTTCAGGGGGAGTTTGTTGAACCAAAAGAACCAATGAGCCGGATCAGAAAAACCTCTAAGTCCCACAGACATCACAACAACTGCTGGAGACTTGATCAGCTGTTTGACAAAGTCTGAAGACTTCAACAGCTAAAGACTAAAGTACTGAAGACTTCAACAGCTGAAGACCAAAGTCTGAAAATCAACGGCTGAAGACTAAAGTACTGAAGACTTCAACAGCTAAAGACTAAAGTACTGAAGACTTGAGCAGCTGAAGACCAAAGTCTGAAGATCAACAATTGAAGAACAAAGTACTGAAGATCAACAGCTGAAGTACAAAGACTGAAGACATCAGCTGATGACAATAGCTGAAGTTCAAGTACAAGTACTGAAGCCTTTAGAGTTTGTTATAACAGCTGAAGAAGCATTCTTCAGTTGTTGTGATGGTTTCCTTTCAGTAGTTTTCTTTTTGTTGCAGTATTTGTAAAACGACTGAAGAGCATGTTCTTCAGTCGTTGTAGTTTCAGTACTTTCTCTTCAGTAGTTGTAGTGATAGTTAACACTTAGTAATTTTGTAAGAAGATGTCAGTTGTTTTGACATCCTCAGTAGTTGTGTTAACTCTCAGTAGTTTGAATAATTCTGTTAGATGTCACTATCAAGTGACATCAGCATACGTCACATCTCCTATATAAGGAATGTTCCACCACGACATTCCTATACAAGGGATGATTAACCTGATTGTAAGCGTGACATTTTGCCACCACGAAAGCGCGTATTGAATGAAATCTTTGATTTGCAGAGTTTTTTCTATAATCGTCTGTTCTTCCTTTGAATATCAACTGTATTCTTGTGAATTGTCTAAATTCATTGTTGATTTCCACTGCAATACTCTCTAATCAATCAAACGTGATGAGGAATTGTTGAGGAGGGTTGACAAAGAATATGCTGCCACATCTTCAATCATCAACATGAAGAAGCATGCTCTCAGATTATACACTCTTAAACATACATTTCAATATCAAAAGGAGAGAGTGAGGATTTGGCCTGATCCCAGGGTGTCTCATAGTATTTACAAGAAAAACATTCCACAGAGATACATTGGCCAAGTGAAGAAGATTGTAGATGAAGTGATCTCACTGGTCTTTGTAGTATCACCCTGGGAAATCCTACATGACTTCAAGAAAGCCTTTAAAGCTAACCTGACCCCACAGAAGATGCTGGAAAATAAAATGGTGAAAAAGGGGTTAGTATATAAGAGGCTTGAGGAAGTCAGAAAGAATGAGCTCCAGTTGTTCTTAGAGGGTAATCACCCTGATGAATTTGCTTATAGAGTAATAACAACTGTGGAACTCAAAAATGGGAAACAGGTCAAATACCTATGTGAATATTATGGGCCAGAATCACTTTTTGAAGGAGGAGCTGAAGAACTTACCATCGAGGAACATATAACCTTCCTTGAGGCCTATACAAGGGAGTCTTACAGACTCATTGTTGGGAAGTAGATCTCGTGGATGGGGTAACAACTCTGTGTCCAGTTCCCCAGATAGAGTTCCCATTCATCCTTTGCCAAACAGATCATTGAGACTTCTTCCCAGGCCTGTGCTTATATGGGTCACTTCTGAGCTGATCTAGAAGACAAAAAGACCAAATCTCTTTGCCATTATAAGTGGGACATCTTCAATAAGTTTAGAGGTTTTGGCTGCATTGGTTCAGGGCGAGTTTGTTGGACCAAAAGAACCAATGAGCCAGATCAGAAAAACCTCTAAGTCCCACAGACATCACAACAACTGCTGAAGACTTGATTAGTTGTTTGACAAAGTCTGAAGACTTCAACAGCTGAAGACTACAGTACTGAAGACTTCAATAGCTGAAGACCAAAGTCTGAAAATCAACGGCTGAAGACTAAAGTACTGCAGACTTCAACAGCTAAAGACTAAAGTACTGAAGACTTCAACAGCCGAAGACCAAAGTCTGAAGATCAACAACTGAAGAACAAAGTACTGAAGATCAACAGCTGAAGTACAAAGACTGAAGACATGAGCTGATGACAACAGCTGAAGTTCAAGTACAAGTACTGAAGCCTTTAGAGTTTGTTACAACAGCTGAAGCATTTTTCAGTTGTTGTGATGGTTTCCTTTCAGTAGTTTTCTTTTTGTTTTAGTATTTTTAAAACGACTGAAGAGCATGTTCTTTAGTCGTTGTAGTTTCAGTAGTTTCTCTTTAGTAGTTGTAGTGATAGTTAACACTTATTATTTTTGTAAGAAGATGTCAGTTGTTTTGACATGTTCAGTAGTTGTGTTAACTCTCAGTAGTTTGAATAATTCTGTTCGATGTCACTATCAAGTGACATCAGCATACGTCACATCTCCTATCTAAGGAATGTTCCACCACGACATTCCTATATAAGGGATGATTAACCTGATTGTAAGCGTGACATTTTGCCACCACGAAAGCGCGTATTGAATGAAATCTTTGATTTGCAGAATTCTTTCTATAATCGTTTGTTCTTACTTTGAATATCAACTGTATTCTTGTGAATTGTCTAAATTCATTGTTTGATTTCCGCTGCAATATTCTCTAATCAATCAAACATAGATCACTGATCCTAACAATTTCTATAAAATGTTTTCTTTAATTAATTAAATTATAGAAAATTATTATTATTATAAAAATCATTTATATTAACTAAATTTATTTATAATGTTGCCAAATTATTTTCAAGGAATTCTCAAATTAAATACTTATATATTTTCTTAATAAAACGTTATAACAAAGATTATTTTAAGTTATTTCTTATGATCCCATAAAATGGGCTTTAAGTTAAATAATTTATCTAACAATGGTTTAAATTTATAAATTGGACAAAGACGTAATCTAACAATTATTCAATTATTTGTTTAATTGTGTTAACAAAATTGTTATATTTTCCTTTAATACTTTATATTGGATCAAGAAGGATCGTGCTACCAAAACCAAATAATTAGGCTATTTTGAGTACAACTAATAAAGTTTTTCCAAAGACAAGTTCAGCACTTCCGAAGGTATATGTTGAACTTCCAAAGCAAAGCTCATAGGAACATCAGAAGATAAGCTGCATCTTCCGAAGACCATGTTTACGCTCTTCCAAGAGTTCAACACTTAGAAGAAATGAAAACTACAACTTTCGAAGTATGAAGTCCAAAGGAAGCCTGAGAAGAAGTAGCCATTCCGAAGTATAAGTGGCTTTGGAAGAACAAGTTCTTCCAAATCCAGTTAACCTTCAAAAGTACCTACTATGAACAAGTAGTCATAACTAAGGTGTCTCTGACACTCCGCTGCAAATACTACATGGTGCTTTCCCACGCCCATGTAGTTGATCTTACTTTAATCCACTGTTCACACTTTTTAGTTTGTACAGTTGCCAAGTTTAGGTGGCGACAAAGGGTAAGTCATGGACATTTCATGACTAACATATCTTAGATAAGACATTATCTAAGATACATTAACTATAACTTTGTGGTATGTGCCTTAGTTATAGGATTCCAACTGGTATCAAAGTATATCCGGCTGTAGATAGTAGTATATATAGTTTGTCATTGTAAGTCTTGTAGTAAGCTTTTAAGAGTCTTGTAATACTTTGAGTTGAGAAGTAATATATAAAGTATCTTGAAAATCATTCTCTTGTGTTCTCTTTGTGTTACTTATTATATTATAATTAACTCTTAGAAGAACTCTGCTTCTTGAGTGTTCATTAGTGAATTTGAGAGAAATACTTATGTTGAATACAAAAACCTATCCTGCACTTTTTTGGGTAAAGGGTTACCCCGGTGATTCTATTTATAAAGAGGAAATTAAACGTACAAGTAGTGTAGATAAGTTATACACTAATTCTTATATAGGACATGCCCCCTATATAAGGAAACCCAAAAAAACCAGCTAACAAGTTAACTAGCCCATGAAACAAACAAATAAAGACAACTAACTAAATTAAGACCAATGCACCCCTAAATCAACCTCCATCATGCAAGACTAATGTATTTCTGATTTTCCAATCTGCAAGAATAGCAAGTACTCCTTGTTTCTTCATGAATTTTAGACCCATAAGCTTAACCTAATAGTTGATAATATGATATGACTCAACACCTTTGGATGACGTGACTGGTTGTTAAAGATTCGATTGTTCCTTTCTTGTCATATGAAGTAACCCGCAGCTGCAATCATTAACTTTCGTATAATATTAGGAAGCATCTTCGAACCAGCATCCTATTGTAATCGCTGCTTAACATCAAGCCAAACACGAGAGCACATTTCCATGTGAGCTTTATCCTTGATCAACGACCTCACCTTAGACGAGTATGAACATTCCAAAAATAAATGGTTGTGAGAGTCTATGTTTTGAATGCACAATAAAAAACATAGCATATTCGTATTCCCTTGGTGGGAGGGACTCCATCTCATAATCTGGTCTTGAGTGAGTAACTTTTCCTTCAAGACCAACAAAAGGAGAAAAGCATGTCGAGGAACACATTGGGATACCATATACACTTTTACCAATCAAACTCTTCCTCCCTGTACCGGATATAATCCCACACCACAGATGTACAGTAATTCTACTTCTTATTATTGTACCACCAAACCCATTTATCCTCCACTCCTTGCGAGAGAGTAGGACATTGTATTTGCAACAAGACCGGATAAACATCATGCCATCCAACCGGCCACCTCCACCTCCCTTCAAAATAGATATCTGCTACAGTTGAATAAGTAGTCCATGAATCATACCATGCAGAGGTAGTGCACCCATCCCTAATAGATTTGCGGAAGAAGGGCCTGACCTTTGCACATAAGCCCAATACTTTACGCCACACCCAAGAGTAGGATGAGGGAACTCTAACAACCCAGAAATTCTTCTGAGAGAGCTTGAAATGATAGATCCAGTCTACCCATAAAGATTATCTTTTCCAAAGAATGCTCCAAATATGAAAAATCATAAGAGCAATGTTCATCTCTTTTATCCTTCTTATTCCCAAGCCACCTTCATTCTTTCGCAAAGATACTGTTTTCCACGAAACCTTGGATTTACCATATTGCATAGGACCTTGACACCACAAAAAACCCCTCATCTTAGACTCGAGCTTATTAATAATATGCATAGGAAGGATGAAAACTGAAGACCAATAAACATTCATGGATGATAGAACAAAAATAATAAGCTGACATCGCCCCGCAAAAGATAGGCTTTTGTTCTTCCAATCAAATATTTTCCATTCTATCCTTTCAAATAGAACATTACAATTTTGAGATCGCAGACCCGACAAAATCAGTGGAACACCCAAGTATCTAACACGAAGAGAGCCTTCTCCTAAAGGCTTGAGGCCAAGAATCTCTTGCATAGTCTCATGAGGCACATTACAAAACAAAAGCGTGCTCTTCTAAATGTTAGGTACTAAATGTGGCATCTCTTCAAACACCTTTAAACCCTTCATAATACAGTTAACACAATGTTTTTCCCCTCTTGAGAACATATATAAATCATCGGCAAAACATAGATTTATCAGTTTTTGTTTTTCACATAGGTGATGAAACCTGAACCTAGTATTAATCCTGGTTTGATGATCCAACAACAACATGAGAACCTCTAATACAAGAGTGAACAAATATGGGGAGAGGGGATCACCTTGCCTATGACCTCTTTTACCTTTAAAATAACAATGAAGTTGACCATTAATAGCTATGGAGAAAGATAGAGAAGTAACACAAATCATAATCCAATTCACCATTTTTCTAGGAAAACCGAAGCCATGCAAAACATCCTTAAAAATGTCGAGTTAACAGTATCATAGAGCTTCTGAATATCAATCTTGAATGCACGTCTAGGAGGACCTGATTTCCTGTGATAGTTATGCATGATTTCTTTTGTAAGCAAGACATTATCTGAAATTCTCCTACCGGGAATGAAAGTTGACTGATTTATGCTAACAATATCCTTCAGGCCATCCTAAATTCGATTAGCAATAATTTTGTTAATGCACTTATAAAAGACATTACAGCAAGCAATAGGCCTAAAATCAACAATACGAGATGGAGTGGAAACCATAGGCACAAGAGCTATAATAGTATGATTTATCTCCTTTAGAAGCGTTCCCAAAACGAAAAATATCCATAATAGTAGGTGAAATCTCCATACCCGTAAGTTGCCAATACTTTTTGAAAAACACCGAAGCAAACCCATCAGGCCCTAGGGCTTTATTATTATCAATTGAGGACATAGCCTTTCTAAATTCATCATAGGTAACTTCCCTTATCATATCCAAGGCCGATTGAACCTCTAGGTGATTGGGAAACAACATAGACGTAGGCCCCCTAACGCAAGCATATTCGGTCCCCAGAAATTTTTCATACTGATGCACAAACGCTTTGGCAACTTTAACACCCTAATGAATATCACCTGTCCCATCCACAATTGTCTCAAATCTATTCTTGTCATTTCTAATTTTAATCACATTATGAAAGGAATTTAGTTTTGCGATCTCCTTCCGCCAACCATTGAATCTTAGATTTTTGTTTAAGGATCCTCTCTTCATCAAGACTTGCTTCATTAAATTTTGTCAAAATTTCAGCCTCATTTGCTCTTAAACTTATGTTTCCAAGGACTAGAACAATATCCTTGTGAATAAAATCAAGCGAATGGCATAGTAGACAAACCTTTTTATGGAGATTACCTTGTTGGAAAAGAAGGGATCGAAGTGGACCTTTCAGCAACTTCAACTTGGTAACCACATTGAATTCAGGCACTCATTCTGTAGATACATGTATACCTAGTTTAGGAGCTCAAATGTAAAATGTATTTCATGTCTTACGTATATGTAATAGAATGGGTACGAATGAAATGTAATGTGTTGGTGATGCTTATAATGTTTAATATTTCATTGTTTATTGTGTGATATCACATATTGAATTAACTATATAGGTTTTTTGTTGTTTACATAGTTCTTAGTCAATAATGATTGAGAAAGGTGTTTAAACTTAATCATGTGAAGTTCTCATGCGAATGGACCATGCCAATGGATCATACACATGAATACTTCATGCTAATGAACCAGTCACATGACTGAACTAGGAGACTGGATCAGTCGCACGATTGTGTTATGAGATTGACTCAGTCGCATGACTGGACCTTTAGTCATACGAATGGATCAACCGCATGCTTCAGTCATACGACTGAACCATGCAAATGGTTTAGTCGCACGAATGAGTACTTGTACTTGAACTTCAGCTGTTGTCATCAGCTGATGTCTTCAGTCTTTGAACTTCAGCTGTTGATCTTCAGTACTTTGTTCTTCAGCTGTTGATCTTCAGACTTTGGTCTTCAGCTGTTGAAGTCTTAAGTACTTTAGTCTTCAGCTGTTGATCTTCAGACTTTGGTCTTCAGCTGTTGAAGTCTTCAGTACGTTAGTCTTCAGCTGTTGAAGTCTTCAGCTGTTGATCTTCAGACTTTGGTCTTTAGCTGTTGAAGTCTTCAGTACTTTAGTCTTTAGCTGTTGAAGTCTTCAGACTTTGTCAAACAGCTGATCAAGTCTTCAGCAGTTGTTGTGATGTCTGTGGGACTTAGAGGTTTTTCTGATCCGGCTCATTGGTTCTTTTGGTCCAACAAACTCCCCCTGAATCAATGCAACCAAAAACTCTAAATTTATTGAAGATGTGCCACTTATTATGGCAGAAAGATTTGGTCTTTTGTCTTCTAGATCAGCTTAGAAGTGACCCATGTAAGCACAGGCCTGGGAAGAAGTCTCAATGATCTATTTGGCAAAGGATGAATGGGAACTCTGTCTTGGGGAACTGGACAAAGAGCTGTTACCCCATTCATGAGATCTACTTCCCAACAATGAGTCTGTATGACTCCCTTGTATAGGCCTCAACGAAGGTTATCTGTTCCTCCATGGTAAGCTCATCAGCTCCTCCTTCAAAAAGTGATTCTGGCCCATAATATTCAGATAGGTATTTGACCTGTTTCCCATTTTTGAGTTCCACAGTTGTTATTACTCTATAAGCAAATTCATCTGGGTGATTACCCTCTAAGAACAACCGGAGCTCATTCTTTCTAACTTCCTCAAGCCTCTTATATACTAACCCCTTTTTCACCATTTTATTTTCCAGTATCTTTTGTGGGGTCAGGTTAGCTTTATAGGCTTTCTTGAAGTCATCTAGGATTTTCGAGGGTGATACTACAAAGACCAGTGAGATCACTTCATCTACAATCTTCTTCACTTGGCCAATGTATCTTTGTGGAATGTTTTTCTTGTGAATCCTATGAGACACCCTGGGATCAGGCCAAATCCTCACTCTCTTCTTTTGATATTGAAATGTATGTTTAAGAGTGTATAATATGAGAGCGTGCTTCTTCATGTTGATGATTGAAGATGTGGCATCATATGCTTTGTCAACTCTCCTCAACAATTCCTCATCATGTTGTTTATGAAGCTCTTCTTCTTCTAGCTTCACTTTCACAATTTGTCTTTGAGTTTCAGGAATAATTGTTGGGAGGTGACTTGTGGCCTTAGGCAATTGTATAATCGCTGAGATTGGCAGCCTATCTTCATCTTCATCATTATCTTCTTTTTCTTCTTCTAGCCTCAGTACCCTTCTCTTCCTCTTCTGGGGTACATCATCGGCTATTGGTTTTGAAGGTAAGGGAGTTGGTTTGTTGGGTTGTGGTTGTGGTGGTTTTTGGGGTAAAGGTATTGTTTTAGTGGGTTTTGGTGTGGGAATTTTGACAGGCTGTTCTAGCATTTTGGATGTGAGTTCGGCTTTAGATTGCTTGACTAGTTCAGTCCTGCTCCCAGCACCAGCTTCGTTTAAGGCTTCAATAACCAATCCTTTCGTGTATACTTCAGACGAACAGATCTTGGTGGTTATTGCCAAGATGCTGTCCCTGGACCATGCCTTGATTTCAATCAATGATCTACCAAGATACTTCGCTATGAACCTCATCATGATTTCTAGCCTTTCCCTTTCCAACACATCATAACTTGCCCATCTAGCTTGAATTTCTTCAATCTCTAGTCTTCTTATTTCTGAGTGAAGTTTTTCAGTGTCGTGACCTTGCCTAAACAACTGATCAATGATGTTATCCGTTATCAGCTGTGTTCGGCATCAGCCTTCTTCACCATTGTCTCCAAGTCAGTCTCCTTTTCATTCTTCCTTTTCTTGTATGTGACATGAAAGTCTTTAGTACTTTCAGTCACTTTCTCCATGTCAGCATCCTTCACCTTCTCCTTCTCACTTTCTTTCCTATCTGCAATCCTCTTTCTCTTTGCTTTCACTGACTGAATCTCCCCCTTTTTGGTTACATTGGTTGCAAGGGTTGATTGTCAGAAAGCCTTTTGCTCACATCATCCTCTATCAAGGGTTGTATAACTGAGGGAAGCCTCTTATCAAGGGTTTTAAGCACCATATCAGTGATAGTTGATGTGATGAGAGGTAAGGAATGTTGAAAGATAGCAGCTATTTGCTCAGGGGGGTTCTGTCCCTGAGAAATAGTACCAGAAGCAAGGCAGGTGGCTGAGTGTTTTGGAGTGGCTCTGTGTATGGGAGACCTTCAGAGGAAGGTGCCATCTATGGGTTTTGAGGGATAGATGGTCTTTGATCCTGAGAAATTTTGGCAAGCAGCTCTTTGAGTCTGCTCACCTCATCCTCAAGGATGGTGTTTTGGGCTAAAACATCATAAAAGAAGCCCATGTTATCATCAGTGTGTACTGAGTCACCTGACCTCCTGATAGAATCAGGATGAACATGCTCTGAGTGTATATCAGTAGTAGCATGTGCCCCTTGGTCATGGTACTGGGGACTTCCTTCCTCAGGACCATGTCCTTCATCGGCAGTTGCCATTGGTGAGGTCTTATGGATAGTACCAAATCATCCTGATCATTTGCTGAAGCAAGAGAAGTGGCAGCCTCACCAGAAATTTGAATCTCTGTTTCTACACTTGGAGATTGAATATGGTAACCCCTATGCTATGGGGTGTCAGAAGAACTTTGGTCCTCCCCCTCAATGGTTGAGGCCATTCTAGTTTTGATTGGTATCTGGGGAGGAGGTGAGGAATTCAACTGAGTCAGCACTTTGGAAATTATGATGGTAGGACTTTGGGGGGCGGTTGCAGTGGGAGAGGGTGTGAAGGCAGTATGCACCAGGGGAGAGTGGTGCGTTTCAATGGCAACCTCCTCAAGTGAGGAAGGTTCCAGATGTATAGGTGCCCCAGAGGTGGTTGCTACAGGCTCCTGTTGAGAGGAAACCTGAGCGGTTGAGGGTGAGTGAGTACGTGTATCTACTGGGGGGTTATGACCTGTAGATATCACTTGTGTTTGTGTTGCAGGGGCATGCTTAGGGGAATCATTTCCCTGAGTAGCCTTTTTGGCTTTCTTGTGTTTGGGTTTGGTGGGGACAATGGATTTGGAGGTGGTGGCTGTGGGTTCCAGCTGCGTGGGTTTTCGCAGTTTGGCAGCCAGTTTGAGTGACTGGTCTGAGTTGTGCCTGGAGTATACTTCAGGCAATACAGCCGTGGCAGGGACTCCGAGGCCAACAAGTCCCTCAGCTTTCAGCTGGTTTACTATAATAGCCATTAGGAACCGAGGATATAATAGCCATCGGTTAGCTATAGGCTTGGAGGCCATATCCTTGAGTTCAAGAAATAATATTTCAGAAAAATTTAAGCTTTGTTGGTCAAGGATAGAGAATAATACCTGCTGCCACCTCATCGACATTTGATCCCAAGAAGAAGTCTTAGGAGCTAAGCATACATTCACCATATGAAAAATTAGTCGTTCCGCATCATGGAAATGCTTCTTCAGGATGGTAGAGGCACTAAGGTTACCCTGGTATCCATGTTAGGCAAATGATAGATAAGTGGTGCCCTTTGGATACCCAGTGGGGAAAGTGGCATTATCCAGTTGTAGGGTTGGCGAAGGATTTCTGGAGTGATGACCACCTGACGATTGTTGACAAACGACTGGAGAGAGTCGGTGTCATTCTCCCCAGTGATGAGGGTGACGTTCGTCCAGAACTGATCGAGGGATTCGACATGAATGGTAGGATTTAGAAGGAAAGCCATTTTGTATGGAGAGTTGATCATTAGATCATTGGCATTATCAAAGTTTGTCAAGAAGGGTGATTTGGTAAGGTAAGCAACAAAGTTGTGTCGTGGTTTAAGCTTCATGTTCGCCATTAATGTGAGAGAAGGTTCTGAGTTTTTTAACGTTAGGTTTGAGATGATGAAGCTCTGTAAGACAAGGTATTTATAGGGTATGGGTTATAAAGCAACTGAAGGGTTTGGTATGAGTCATCAGTACTTTTTAGTGACTGATGACGTGGTATTAACCTTCAGAGGTTGAAACAACTGAAGTCTTGTTTTTAGGCATCAGTAGTTATAAAACTACTAAAGACCATGGTTTTAGCTTTAGATGTTGGAAACAACTGATAACTTCGTGTTAGCCATTAGTAGTTATGAAACTACTGAAGACATGGTTTTGTCATCAGTTGTTGTAAACAGCTGACGACGTGGTATTAGTCATCAGTAGTTGTGAAACTACTGAAGACATGGTTTTGTCATCAGTTGTTTAAGATGAAGTAGCAGTTTTAGAAACAACTGAAGAGAAAATTCTCATCAGTAGTTTTCGTCAATTCATAGCTTTTCAGCTGTTTCATACTGTCCTCAACACTTACTTATCAGTCTTTTTGGCTGTTTTTCTAGTTGTTTCATAGGACATCAGTACTTATCTGCTTGTACTTATATCAGTAGTTATGACTGTATCAGTTCTTGTAACAGAATCAATACATATTTGTGATATGTTTACAAATGATCATCAGTACTTATTTACTGAGTAGTTATCACTTATTCTAGTTGCAGCATACCAAGCCTTAACACTAGGTTTTGGAAAGTCGAACTATCCAAAGGCTTAGTAAAAATGTCTGCAAGCTCATCAGCACTAGGCACAAACTTTGGATCAATCAGACCTTTTTCAAAACAGTCCCTAATAAAATGATGTCTGATCTCTATATGTTTGGTCCTAGAGTGCTGGACAGGATTCTTGACAATGCAAAGAGCTGAAGCACTGTCCATTAATAATGGAGTCTTAGTCTTGTAATGCCATAATCCAAAAGTTAGTTCTGAAGCCAGAGTACCTGATAAGTACAGCTTGCAGCAGCAATGTACTCTGGTTCAGCAGCAGATGTAGCAACAGATGTTTGTTTCTTACTCTGCCAAGAAATCAAACAGTTGCCTAGGAATTGACATCCACCAGAATTTGACTTTCTGCTTAACTTACATCGTGCATAGTCACTATCAGAAAAAGCAACCAATTTGCAAGAGTGTCCAGTGGAATACCATAAACCTAGAGATTGTGTACCTTGCAGATATCTAAAGATCCTTTTGACTGCAATCAAGTGAGACTCTTTAGGAGCAGCCTGAAATCTAGCACAAACACACATTGCGAACATGATATATGGTCTAGAAGCTGTTAAGTACATCAAGGACCCAATCATACATCTGTAAAGTGTTTTATCAACAGCCTTACCTTTCTGATCTGCATCCAGTTGTGTGGTGTTGCACATAGGAGTAAAACAGGGCTTACACTTTTGTAAATCAAACTTATTCAAAAGATCTTTTGTATATTTAGACTGATGAATGAAAGTCCCATCAGCCTTTTGTTTGATTTGCAATCCTAGAAAGAACTATAATTCTCCCATTGCACTCATTTCAAACTTCTTATGCATTAAATTGGTAAAGTCATCACACAATTGGGGATCAGAGGATGCAAAAATAATATCATCAACATAAATTTGAACAAGTAGCTTATGTTGATCCACCTTCTTAATGAATAAAGTTTTATCTATGGAGCCTCTAGTGAAATTATTTTGAAGAAGAAAATTTGATAATGTCTCATACCAAGCTCTAGGAGCTTGTTTCAACCCATAAAGAGCCTTATCAAGCTTGTATACCCAATCTGGATGTTTATTATCCTCAAAACCTGGTGGTTGACACACATAAACTCTTCTTTTATTTTACCATATAAAAATGCACTTTTAACATCCATTTGAAAAAACTTTAAGATTGTGAAATGCAGCATAAGCAATCATAATTGCCTCCAGTCTGGCTACAGGGGCAAAGGTCTTATCATAATCAATACCTTCTTCTTGTGAAAACCCCTGAACACCAGTCTAGCTTGTTCTTAACAATAAGCCCATTTTCATCTGTTTTGTTCCTAAACACCCATTTAGTGCCTATTGCACACTTACCTGGGGGTAGAGGAACCAGTTCCCACACTTGCGGTTTCTTGAACTGAAGTACCTCAAGCTGCATGGCTTCCACCCATCCATTGTTTCTCAAAACAACATGATAGTTCTTTGGCTCTGCTGACTGATGAAGAGAGCATAGAAGCACAAGTTAGACAATTGACTTCTGGTTGAGACGCCAGCATTGATACCACCGATATTTGAGACATGGGGTGATTCTTCTTCAGCTCTTAGTGCACAATAAGATCAGTGCAAGTGTTTTAGCCGGTTCAGCATCAGCAGATGTTGATTCACATTCTTGAAACCAAATTAGATGGCAAATCAACACGATGTAGAGGAATCAGAAATCTCATCAGCATTTGTTGTGGATGGAGCTGCTGAAGGTACAGGAACATCAAGTTTAGCAGACTCAGGCAGTTGGTCACTGAACTTGAAAATGTGAGTACTGATATCATCATCATCTTCAGTACCACCAGGTGGAAGACTTGCTGTAGAAGATGATTTATCCACATGATCTGCAACATCTGGAGTTTGATAAGGAGCATATTGCAGTATGTCCAGATCAAACAACTCCACAGGGTTTTGTGGAATTTTATCCTTAGGAGATTCATTGAATTTCACATGCAAGGTTTCTTCAACTATCTTTGTTCTGCAGTTGAAGACTCTGTAAGCCTTGCAAGTGGATGAATAACCTACAAAATACCCTGCATCCACCTTAGGATCAAATTTGTGGAGTTGACCCTTTGTGTTGAGAATGAAACAAGGACATCCAAAGGCTCTGAGAATGAAATAAAAGGAGCCAAATGATGTAGAGCTTCATATGGAGTCTTCATCAACCTCTGATTTACTAACACTCTATTCTGCACATAGCAAGCTGTATTGACAGCTTCAGCCCAAAAGGTCAAAGGCAAACCAGAGTCAGCCAACATGGACCTTGCAGCTTCAATTAAAGTCCTGTTCTTTCTCTCCATTACTCCATTTTGTTCTGGAGTCCTTGGGATGCTAAACTGCCTTTTGATTCCTTTTGAAAGATAAAAATCATCAAGTGTATGGTTTCTGAATTCAGTACCATTGTCACTCCTTATACACTTGACTGATAGGGAATACTGCTTCTCAACATACATCACAAAGTTTGTAATCTTCTGAGCAACCTCATCCTTTGAATGTAGAAAGAAAGTCCATACGAATCTGGAGTAATCATCCACAATTACCAGACAGTATTTCTTTTGCCATGCTCATCACTCTCACAGGACCAAATAGATCCATGTGCAGTAACTGCAAGCAGGCAGTGGACTTAGGTTCTTCAATAGGAGGGAATGAGACTTTGTGTTGTTTTCCTTTCAAACAAGCAGTGCAGGCTTCATCACAGTGGAACTCCTTTATTGTAAACCTCTTAATATGATTGTGGATCAGCTGGTTCATGTTTCTGAGATTGACATGACCCAGCCTTCTATGCCATAGTTTAGATTCCTGAAGAGAGGCTTTGGAGAACAGGCATGGATGACCCTTCAAATCAATCTTCTTTAAAATCCAAGGCATACACTCTTCCGATCCTGTTGGCCTTCAGGAGAGTATGTTCATCCATTACCTTGTCAATCAGCCTCAGAACTTGGGAAGACAGAATCCTGCAGTTCTGGCTTGTGAAAAGTGCAACATGCCCTTTATCACACATCCGACTGACACTCAGCAGATTATACTTGAGATTCTCCACATGGTTGACATCATCAAACTGGATTTGTCCATTAGACACATATCCTTTCCAATGATGTAACCTCTGGCATCATTTCCAAATGAAACAAATCCCTTCTTTCCTTGAGAGTAGTCATTAAGAAGAGAACTGCTCCCAGTCATATGCATAGATCCTCCACTGTCCACATACCAGATGCTCCTTTGGCATGTTGAAGAACCCTGCATAAAAGAGAACTAGTTTGATTTTGAGACCCAAACCTTTTGGGTTTGGGTTTGTTTTCATCAACAGATGCAACCATAATTTGTTTCTTATGATTACAACTGAAGAAGGAGATGGTGCTGAAATGGATTCCTTGGATTTGGGCTTGGAATGCCTTTTCAGTGATTTGATCACAGGTGCATCTAGTTGGTTAACTCTCCCCACAACAAATGTTGAACCATCATAACAAGTTGTGTTTGATTTGTAGCCAAAGCTTTCAGCTCTTGTGACATATCAGTATTTGTGTTTGATGAGTTCCTGTGATCCACCATTTCCTCCTTAAAATTAACACACTTAGTTTGATGTTTATCATGAGGAGCACCATCAACTGTTTTGTGATGAACCTTATCCTTCTTTTTGAATTTGGTTGAAGGCTTGGGTTTATCACAATGGAATGATTGCAGTACAAACTTAGTCTCAAACTCAGTTTTCATTTCATCCATCTGGATTTTAATGAGCTTATCTCTGTTGAGTTTGGAACCCTTTCTGTACCAACATTCATCAGAAAGATGATTGAATTTACCACATATTTCACATGGTTTATTCTTCATCTTGGATTGATCAACTGCTGATGTGGAAACTACTGAAGGTGTGCTCTTCAGTACTTTCTTCCTTTCAGTAATTTTTCAGTACTGAAGAATCTGTAACAACTGAAGAGTTGTTCTTCAGCTGTTTATTGTCAGCAGTTGTTAATCCATTTATTTCAGCTGATTTGAAATGCTTTTCAGTTGTTGTAACTTGCCCTTTAGTACTTAAGTTACTTTGAGGGACAACATCTGAAATACTCAGCTTCATGTGCTTAACAGTAGTTAACCCATTAGCCAATTGACTTGCTGATGTATCAACCCTTATTTCATCTTGTGATTTTGGGAGATCACTTGTGGATGATTCACATGATAATGTGGTTGGAGATTGCTTTCACTTTCATATTTTACTATTGGTTTTGCAGTATAATCTGTTGGAGGTGCAATATGGTTGTAACCAATTCCAAACTTCACACTCGAAGCAAATTGCTTACTGAGCAGCATTTTAAATCCCTTGCAGGATGACACCCAGCGGTCACACTCAACTTAGGTAGCTGCAAGTTTTTCTTTGAGTTCCTTATGGTTCTCAAGAATGACCTCTAGCTTAGCCTTTTCATCATTTAATTGGCATTTAAGCTTATAATCTCATCATCATTGTCCTTAAGGACAGACTCATATTCAGCTTTTCTTTTGGAAATAGTTTGCTCAAGCTCTAGATTTTGATTAATTACAGCTACATTTGCTTCTCTAATAGAGACAAATGCATCTATGCAAGATTCAGAACAAAGCTTGGCCTTAGCCTCAGAGGATACCTGGGTTACCTGTGAAGAAGATGCATTGGAGCATGAACCCTCAGTAGATTCCAGGGCCATGAGAGCTAGATTCCCAAAAGGATGTTCACCACCATGTTGACCATCACCAGCAAATAATTGCTCAGTACCAGAGATCATCTAGTAAACTGCTCCAGTCAACATTACCAGGGGTGAAAAAGCTATGATGAGTTGTGATTGAGATGGTAGAGGCTCAGGTAATGCTTGTGGTTATTGTGCAGTAGGAACTTGAACTGGATTTGGCTGAGGCATGTAATAGCAGGGATACGGATATGACATTGGACCCTGAGACAAAATATGCAGGCGAAGCAGGTTGTGAATGATGACCAGAACTAGCAGGATGTTGCCCCCTGTTTTGTGGACTAGTGCTTGGAAAAGTCACAAAGGGTGCAGAGGAGTTAGATCCAGATGATCTACACTCTCTTGCAAAGTGTCCAAGCCTTTGGCATTTGTGACACCTCAACTTACTCTTGTCAAAACCAACTTTGGTTTTGCGAGAGAGTCCTGGAAATTTCCTGCCAGTCCTCTTGTAGAACTTCTGAGATCTGATATTAATCAAGGCCTTTTGACTCAGAATATCCATCTCTTCTGGATCATCATCAGCTATTCCTTTCAAATCATCCATGATAAAACATAAATTGTCACTATTACAGCCTGAGTGACTATCAACACCAACGAATGCATGATCTGAACTGTTTGAAGAGAAATCTATATGCTCATCATAATTACTTTCAGATGTAGCATATTCTGACTCATGACCAACCAAGGCAGTGTTCCCTGGTACAAAATCCTCACTGAGCTTTCCTGATGATGCCAGTTTCCTTTCTGCTCTATCTCTCTCTCAAATGTAAGCAGTTTCCCATGAAGTTGGGTGAGAGATAGTTTATCCAGATTTGCACTGGAGCGTAGGACAATAGTGTATGTGTCCCATCTCTCATGCAGTGATCTAAGGAATCTGTTGTTCATCTGGCTATTGGTATATTCATGTTTGTCCATTTTTAGCTCAGAGATCAAACTGGAAAAATGCTCAAACTGTTGAGTCAGTGTCTCACCCTTCCTATGAGAGAATGTTTCATATTGTTGGCCAACGATTTCTCTGTTGTTTGCTAAGACCTCATCAGTTCCACCGAATTGTTCCTTCAGTGCACTCCAGAGGTCATGAGCAGTTTCATGATGCATAAGCCCTGAATAGATTTCATTTGGCAGTGCCATGGACAGAATTCCATGGGCTTTAGCATCAATCTCAAACAATTTCCGATCTTCATCTGAGTATTGTTCCTTCTTCTTCGGAACCATTTGATTGGTTTCCGGATTGTTCACCATAGGCTTATGTGGACCATGTACCACCGATGTCCAACAACCTGAACTGTTAACAGACAGGTGATGAAGCATTCTTTGTTGCCATATGTTATACTCAGTCCTAACCAGCATCAGAGGCTTGGTTGAAGAACCGGTATTGTGAGGGTCATTAGAAGGAGTAGTCATTCTCAGATTCAACCAAAATCAATTAAGTTTTAACAGATTTAGAACAGAACACAACAGACCAAATTGAACCAAGAGAAAACAGAAAGAAATAAAACGAAAGTAGCAGAAACTCAGTTTAACTATAACCGATTCTTGCAAATATGCTAATTCAATCAAATGCAGATATCGATTAGCAGTTTCAATGATCAATTGTTAGATCAATCAATGATTAACCTGCTCTAATACCAATTGTTAGGATCAGTGATCTACGTTTGATTGATTAGTGAGTATTGTAGCGGAAATCAAACAAAGAATTAGACAATTCACAAGAATACAGTTGATATTCAAAGTAAGAGCAAACGATTATAGAAAGAATTCTGCAAATCAAATATTTCATTCAATACGCGCTTTCGTGGTGGCAAAATGTCACACTTACAATCAGGTCAATCATCCCTTATATAAGAATGTCGTGGTGGAACATTCCTTATATAGGAGATGTGACGTCTGCTGATGTCATTTGATAGTGACATCTAACAGAATTATTCAGACTACTGAAAGTTAACACAACTACTGAAGATGTCAAAACAGCTGACATCTTCTTACAAAAATACTAAGTGTTAACTATCACTACAACTACTAAAAAGAAACTACTGAAACTACAACGACTAAAGAACATGCTATTCAGTCGTTTTACAGATACTGTAACATAAAAGAAAACTACTGAAAGGAAACCATCACAACAACTGAAGAATGCTTCTTCAGCTGTTATAACAAACTCTGAAGGGTTCAGTACTTGTACTTGAACTTCAGCTGTTGTCATCAGCTGATGTCTTCAGTCTTTGTACTTCAGCTGTTGATCTTCAGTACTTTGTTCTTTAGTTGTTGATCTTGAGACTTTGGTCTTCAGCTGTTGAAGTCTTCAGTACTTTAGTCTTCAGCTGTTGATCTTCAGACTTTGGTCTTCAGCTGTTGAAGTCTTCAGTACTTTAGTCTTCAGCTGTTAAAGTCTTCAGACTTTGTCAAACAGCTGATCAAGTCTTCAATAGTTGTTGTGATGTCTATGGGACTTAGAGGTTTTTCTGATCAGGCTCATTAGTTCTTTTGGTCCAACATTTTTCACTAAAAAACTTAATCTTTTTGTGTCAAACAGTGTTTTGACATCTCTAGGCCAAGAAGTTAACATTTTTTAGCAACCGACAATTAGGGTTGGTGAGAAATTCGTGTTTTTGCATCAAAGTGTTCAAAACCTTTGTTTTTGCAAAAACAGCAGCCTTCAGTCGCACGATTGACTCAATCACACGACTGAACCCATTCACACCTCTCATACGCACAATTGGCTCGGTCATTCATCCATTCGTACGACTGAACTCATTATTCGTATTGTTCATCCGCACCTGTCCAATCGCCCGATTGAGCCATCTGCATTTGTTCAGTCACACGATTGAACCATCCGCATTGCTCAATCACACGAATAGCTCAATCGCATTCTTTCATTCCCACAAGTACAATAGTTTTGTTCTAACGTGTTAAACAAAACCAAATAGTGCGGAATCCTATTTGATTGGCGATCCAATAAGTGATAACGCACGTAGACACAATAATATATTGAATCTAACATCAAAAATCGATTAGGAATCGATCTACAGTGTTCTATGTACTTGCAGTACGAACTTAGAGGCTTCTGGACGGCTAGGGTACGTCTGGAGTTGAAGTGTTTTCAATGTTTACGTTTTCCATGAATTAAGTTGTATTTATAGGTTAGGGTTGCTCATTCGGGCGACTGAACCATTAATACGGTTCAGTCGTGCGATTTAGTTATACGGTTGGTCCATTCGCCCGACTGAGTGTTCAGTCGTGCGACTGAGCCAATCTTACGTGACAATCATATGACTGATCCAGTCTCCTGGTTCGGTCGTGCGACTGAGTCATTCGCATGAAGTTGTTCATGCGTATGGTCCGTTACCATGTTCCTTCACATGATACTTCATGATGTTAAGTTTGAATGTATTAAATATCATAATGTTATTTATATTAATTCAATCAACCACCAACCTATATAATCAAACCAATATGCATTAAAAAACTCATTAATGAAATATAACAAGACAAATCACAAACAAATATCTCATTTCATAAGTACCCAATATTACATAAGTGCAAGACGTTCAGACATATTACATTGAGATCAGGATCTAGGTACATATATGTATCAACAACTCCCCCTTGGACCTAGATCTATCTATTGTCTTACACCTTTCATAATTCCCTCAACTTCTTGTACTTAGCTTCTTTGGTGACTCCTGCATTTATCTCAAAAGCAAAACAGAGTCGTATTTCATTCTGAAATTGCAAAGCTTGCACTATATCTCGTGAGGCATAGAAAGTGGCCACTTAGTATAATGTATAACATCATTTGCTGACAAGTTGGTGAGCCACATTAGGTCAAACATTGTAGTACCACCATTTGAAGTGTGGAGTGAAGTCACGTGGCATCTCACGTAGTGGGATCTTTGACATTGTATGTGGTGGACTCCACTTTAACACTACTTTTGGTTTGCCAGTTATGGCATCAACCTCATATCGTCTGATGTACCTTGTTGTTGTTGAGGTTTGAAGTTGACCCATCTGGTGTTGTACTGTACTCCCTCTTTAGAGCTGCTTCAAACCAGCTTGACATCTTAGGAGGGTGAGCATATAGCATTTTAACTTTGCTAACTAGTTAAGCTCAAAACATGGAAGAGTCTTTACATCTGTGGGAATCTGAAGTACACTCACTCCCTTCTCATGTTTAACACGCAAACATTGAGGTCTTCAAAATGTGCCCATACTATGATCCCCCTGCCATCTTTTGATGTTTCTTGACTTTATACAGCTTGGTGTAGACAGTTGACTTTGTAGCGTTGCGTGGGCTCTTAGGTCATCAAAATAAGCAGCCCACTCAGCCATTCTGGTATTGACTTTAGCATCTGTGGCTTGGGCTATATCTCTTTCTTTTCTGACGCTTCTTCCATTTTATCCAGAGTCTCGAAGGTTTCACTGACAAGGATGTCACCCAGATTGGGTACCACATTGCCTTCCATGTCAGTGTATTTTGGATAATGTTGATCAGTGACATCTTCTATCTCGATCACATCAATGTCATTGAGTTCGTTGTCACTATCACCTTGGACTGTTGGAGCGTTTTCCATGATCTCGTCGGCATTTAGTTTGAACTTTCGGCCAACTGCTCGTCAGTAAAGTCGTGAATTATCTCCCCCTCTTCTGGGGTGTAACTCACAGATCTCCTTACGGTCCCTTGCAGATCAAGAATAATGGTTAATTGAGTCTTGACCTGCTGAAAGGGATCTACATCATATTCATCCCTCTGAAAATTTGGATCTGTTTGATTTACACATTCAACACAACAATCATTAGTTAATAATCAAGACAGAAACATTAATAATCCAAATATGAACATTCATTACATTAATTTGATACATGATTCAAATACGTATGATTCAAATAACAAAAACATCTAAGCATTACTCTTGTCCTGGATCATCTGCTTTTCTCCTGACGGGGCAGATGTGGAGGCACCTTGATCTTGTGCTCTCTTCGTCCTCCTTTCACTGGCAGGTGTGGCACCCGCAACAGGTGAGTCGTCATCATCATCATCAACCTCATGTTGAGTTTTGTCACATGTAAAACATCTTAGTTTAACCATTTAAACTATGAAAACGCAGGGGAAAAATGAGTTTAATACATGATTTATAATGTGAAATATTTGACATATTAAACTACAAACAAAACCCAAGAATAGGGATCAAATGTATGTGAAATAATATGCTATCAACAAACACAAAACCAACCATAAGGTGTTAATAGAAGACAACCTTCTTGTGCAAATGTTATGGATGAAAGAGATAGATGATGATGTCTTGAATGTGTCTAGCCTTCAAAGAGGAGGCCTCAAGAAGTGATACTCACAAGCTCTTCAAAACTTGCTTGTTAGGATGCAACACCAAAGAAAGCCTTCTTTTGCTCCTCCAAAAACGAAATAGGCAGCCCCTTTCAAGCTTCTGAAAACCGAAAATCAGTCCCTTTTTCAGCTTCTAAAACCCGAAAATGCAGCCTTGTTTGAGGTTCTTTTGCTTGTGATGTTATTGAGAAAAGTTTGTAATAATATGAGAGTGTAGAGAGGAGAAAGAACACTCAAAAATCAAGACAAAAGCTGGTCACAATGGACCCTTTTGGGCGGCCGATTTGAGCTTCCAAAATGGGTTTCCCCCCATTTTGGTTTTAGATAAAATTACTCTCTAACCCTTAACTTTATAAAATTAAAACCACTTTTCATTTTATAACAATAACACACTTTTATTTGTTATTATTTAACCAACTTAAATAATAAACAAATAATATCTCATGAACAAACTCTCCATATAGTATTGTTGTATTACAAAGCAATGTTTTAGAAAAACCATTTTCTAATTGGTGTCATGTTTATATGTATGATCTCATCAACAAATAAACATTTATTGGTGTTTGTTTAGCTTGTTAATGGGTATGACCCGACTTGGATCATAACGTACTAACACAACAATCTTGTATGTGTCTTGGGCATACAAGATTCAACAATCTCCCACTTGGACAAAATTCATAAAAGATTGATGCAAGCAGTAAATACCGCCTAACAATGGTTCACTACCTTTACTACGTATGACTAAGTGTCATTCAATAACATCATCTCCTTCAAGTACCATACTTGAAATGTTTTAGGGGAACCAATCATCTATCATTTTGTCATACATGTCATGTTAAATCCTAGAGACACAGAGTGATCATTCTCCATTGATTTAACTTTATTAGGCCTTAGACATCTTACTCTTAATGAATAAGAGCGAAAAATCCCATCTTGATAACATAAGTCTCTCACAGTTACCTTATATCATACCTGAACTCAAATTACGTACTGCCATGTTTCAGAACAGCGAAGAGCTGAGTCAAAGTATAATATTCGGTAAATATCAAGACCCAATATGTGTCTCAGGTCAGAGGATACTAACTGATGTTTGCCTTAATCAAAATTACTTATAACAATGAAAGACCCATGTAGAATATTTGAGATGCAGGTCAGTCCAATATTTGCATTCCACAAATATCTATGACTTTCAGCAACCTTTTGCCTACATTCATATATATGAATGTCTACCAATCCAAGTTCATAATAGCATTACCTTCATGCTCATTCGCACAAGCATGAACAACTACGGACTATTCGAGTAAATACTTTACTCATGGATTTACATGCAAAATAGGAATATTAGTTGAATCATTATAACCGAATAATTCATTAAAGTAAAAAGGGTGTCAATATCTCAATACAAAATTAAACATCAAATCCAGTCACTAGAATATTGTAGTTGTTAGGACCTGGTATTCGACTGAAATACCTAGAGATCACGTGTATACCGGATCAAATAGTGCGGAATCCTATTTGATTGGCGATCCAATCAGTGAGAACACACGAAGAATCAATCAAGGATTGAAACTAACGTTAGAAATCGATAAGGAATAGATCTAATGTGTTCTATGAACTTGGAGAACGATTTGGAAGGTTTCTGGACGGCTAGGGTTCGTATGGAATTGAACTTGAACGAATCTCCCTGTTTTTCACGAATTGAGTTGTATTTATAGGTTGGCACTCTTCAATCGTGCGACTGAACCATTAGTTTGGTTCAGTCGTGCGATTGAACCATGCGGTTGGTTCATTCGTGCGACTGAGTGTTCAGTCGTGCGATTGAGCCAATCTTATGTTACAGTCGTACGACTGATCCAGTTTCCTGGTTCAGTCGTGCGACTGAGTCAATCGTATGAGGTTCTTCATGCTTATGGTTCATTCGCATGAGCCATTCGCATGGGAACTTCATTAAGTTACGTTTGAATGTTTTAGTTAATTAATATAATATTATATGTAATCATTCAAGTAATCATAAACTCAATCAATTCATTTACGACTCATTAATGAACTATTAAACATTATAACCAACAGACTGTCAATATTAGTTGATTAATCATACCAACAAGATCTATTACATCACATATCACGATCTAGGGACATACATGTATCAACAAACTCCCCCTTGGACCTAGATCTCTCTAATGTCTTGTTTTCTTCATTACCTTCTCATATTTCTTGTACTTGTCCTCTTGTGTGACTCCCGCGTGAATATCAACGCGAAGCAAAGTCGTATAACATTTAGGAACTGGAGGGCTTGTACAATGTCTTGTGTGTCATAGAACAGTGGCCACTTGTATAATGTATAGACATCATTAGCAGACAAGTTGGTTAGCCACATTGGGTCGAATACCCTGACAGTATCCATTTGATCCCCTTTGTTTAGAACTATGACAGCTTCAGCAGTTCTCCAATCATAGTACCACCATTTGAAGTGTGGAGTGAAGTCCTGTGGCATTTCCTGAGAGGGATTCTCGACATAGTGCGAGGAGGACTCCACTTCAACACAATCTTAGGTTTTCCAGTAATGGCATCCATCTCAGACCTTCTAATATACCTTGTAGGTTGTTGAGGTCTGAAGTTAATCCATCTGGTGTGGTACTCTTTCTTGAGGGCAGCCTCAAACCAGCCTGACATTTTTCTCGTGTCAGCATACAACAGCTTCAACTTGGCCAGCTGGTTGAGCTCAAATCCAGGTAGAGTCTTTAGATCATGTGGAAATCTAAAGTACTCTATGCCCTTTCCCTCTTAACGGCATACACGTTAAGATCATCAAAATATGCCCATGCTATAATTTGCCTGACACCGTAAGATGTTTCTTGACGCTGTAGAACTTGGTGTAGGCATCCCTCTTCGGTGCATCACGTTGGGCTCTGACTTCTTTAAAACATTCAGCCCATTCAGCCTTTCGAATGTATACGTCATCGTTTGAGGCTTGGGCTGTTCCTTCGGTCTTTCTGCTTCCTGCTCCAACTTGTCCAGTACCTCAAACATATCACTGACTAGGGACTCACCCAAATTGGGGATCACATTACCCGCATTGTCAGCGTATTGAGGGTACTCTTCAGCAGCAATATCTTCAACCAACTCTTATCAACGTCGTGTGGTTCGTCGTCACTGGTTGAATCAACTGTTGGAGCATCCTTGACAATATCATCAGGATTGAGTCTGAACATTTCTGCCAGTTGCTCGTTAGATAGGTCGTGAATTATTTCACCTTCTTCAGGTGTATAACTCATTGACCTTCTGACAATCCCTTGCAGATCAAGAATCATTGTGAGTTGAGACTTGACCTGTTGAAGGGGAGCAATATCAAACTCATCTCTGTAGTACTTTGGATCTGTTTGATTTACACATTTCACATTCAAATCATTAGTAATATATCAAACAAAATGTATTAAGTTAATATAAACATTCAGTACATCGTTTTTCAATACAGAATACAAAAGTAATTAAATACATAACAATCCACTATTTACTTTTATCCTGTATGCTAGTCTCTTCGTGTGAAGGTGCAGAAGTAGAAGCTGACTGATCCTGTCGGTTCTTTGTTCTTTGCTCCTGACCGGGAGCCGAGACAGAGTCAGCTGCTTCTCCTTCTTCAGTCTCTTCATCAGCACACCACTCTTCTGTTTTCTCTTCATCAGAATCACTATCATCATCATCATCATCACTCTCTCTTTCTCCATCCTTTATCTTTAAAGGTTCCTCGTTTGATCCTTTTAATTTAAGCAAAATGGACCTCTTTGCCTTTTCCAACTCTTCAATCTGCTTACCTGATGTGACGCTTTGTGCTCGGAGTTGGTCCAACTCAGTGTTCTGAGCAGCCAATTTCTGGGCCTGCTCCTCAATAGCTCGATCCTGCTCTGCAATTTTCTGCGATTGTGCAGCAGTCAGGTCGGTGAGCTGGCGGATCTTAGAGGTCTTTTCCTCATCAGCCGCCAGCACTCGTAACACCATTCTGTTTAAGGCTGCCAGCTGTTCCTCTACCCCGATTGGAGGTAGAGGAGATCTAGAGGTGTGTGAGGGTAGGCTGAGGGCTCGGTTTGGTGGCTAGTGGTGGTGGTGGAGGTGGTGAATATCGGGTAAGGTCTGGTGATGGTGGGGTGAGTGTGGGATGAATGTAGTAGTGGTAGAGGGGTCTGGCTTGTGGTGATCGGTATGTTGGTGGTTGTGGTTGCTGTGGGGAGAGGTATGGTGGTGGAAGGTGTGTCTGCAGAGGTGGTAGTGGTGGAAGGTATGGGGGATGTGGTGGTGATGAAGGTTACCTTACGCTTTTTCTTTTTCTGGCCATGGGGTTGAGCCATCCGTTTTCTCCTCGTTCCCCTCGAGGTGGATGCTCCCCCTTCAACCCCGCATGAGGACTCCGGAGCATATGATGGATCAGTCTCTGTATCTCTGGATCCTCTCGGTTGTTCACCGACAACCCTCAACCCGTGCTCTGTGGGAACCACTTTCCTTCCCACAGTCCGGGTCAATGGCTCCTCATCAGATTCATCTTCATCTTCCTCGGTAAGCACAAAATCTTGATGGAATCCTGCTGACTCAGTTACCTCAGTAGGTGAGCCAGACACCGAGGGAACAGAGTCAGACACGGTGCCTCGGGATGAACAGCCTCATCCTCATGTCATCCTCCTCAGAGTCATCACTAGGGAGGACAATCGGCTCCACGTCGGAGTCACTATCCTCGTGACGCCATTGGCGTCTCCCCGGTGCAACATAGCTTTCATCTGCTAAGTGGCCAATCAGTCTCTTTTCTTGGGGCTTAACTTGCTTGCCCCGATATACCACCATCCTACCCAATGTGGTATCATCCATAGTTCCAATGTCACTGCATCTTGACTTTCCTTGGGAGCTGAGGCAGCTTCTCATTGAATATCATCTGAAGGAATCGTGGGTACATACAAAACCTTCTTTCCCTTTAGTTTCAATGTTCTCTATCAATAAGCAAATATCATATTAGAGAAGCTGAAAGGTGGTTCAGCACTAGAGCCACGAAGGCATTCTGTATCTGATCTGATAGGTCATCAAAGCCACCCCTTCTCGAAGCGATGCATTTAAGAATCACATGTGCCAGATATTTGTATTGAGGGCACAGGTTGCTCTTATTTAGCACCCCCGAGTTGATGTCTCCTGCATACTTGATTCGGAGAAAACACCTCTCACAGTCAATGGGTGTAACTTAGTGGGGTGAGTAGAGTCATCCCAAACTCAGGATTCTTTGGATGTCCGTGGCGGTGATGTCGATAGCTTGACCCAAGATGGTGCTTCTGATGCTGTATGGCTCATGAGACCGATCCACTGAGGCATTCTCCAGAATGCCTGTGTAGTGATTGTAAGGTGTGCAGGGCGTAGATATAGCCTTATGTATCCGTGAACGTTTGAGGAAGGCTATAATATCAGAGAACTTGGCCCGTTCCTTGTCGTGTCGTCTAAATGGGCAAAGATGTTGTGCTTGGATTAGAGACCATCAGTCAGCCATTTTTCATGTAGAACACACAAGACTAAGAACCATTAGTATATAAGACATGAAAGCTTCTGTTCTAAGTGTAAAGTTGAAAGTCAGTTTGATTCATTCGTGCGAATGAATCATGCGACTGAAGTCAGTCGCCTGTTTGAGTCATGCGATTGAGTTCAATCGCTGATTGAGGCATGCGATTGAGTTCAATCGCTGATTGAGCATGCGATTGGGTTCAATCGGCTGATTGAGCCATGCGATTGAGTTCAATCGGCTGATTGATGCATGCGATTGAGTTCAATCTGCCGACTGGACTCATTCGGGTGGTTCAGTCGGTCGAATGATCCAATCGCATGGTTCAATCGTGCGATTGGAGTTCATTCGAACGTCCAGTCGCTTGCTCCACTGTTCGATCCCTGTGGGTCGAATCTTGACCCTTCTAAGTCTTTTAACAGTGTGTAATGGTCACTAGTCTCGTATACTTGTCACTAATAACCTATTAAACTCAATTTTAACATTTTGCTTCATTTACATAGGTGATTAGGTCGATTCGCAGGTCGGTTCTTGATTAATCCAATGTCGCTATTGTAGTTCGGTGATGTACTGATTTTGGTATGATTCAAGGAGTAGTGTACCTGTAAACGTCACTGGAATGAAGAATCTTAAGCGCAAAGTATATCAGAATCGGAGGCAATTCGACAGGGTAACGGTAATGAGCGCGATTCGGGGTGTTTTGGGAGTGATGAGTGATATGCGATCGATTAAGACCTTTAAATACTAAACCTAGGTTATTCGGCGACTGGCCTCAGTCGCTCAGTTCAATCGGGCGACTGAGGTTCAGTCGTACGATTGGCCTAGCCAATCGCATTCAGTCGGCCGACTGAGTCTCAGTCGGTCGACTGAATCATTCGGTCTCCTTCATTCGCCCCTTTCCATTCGGTCGAATGAAACAATTTCATGTCCATTCGGCCGATTGGAAGCCATTCGCATAGTGGTCGATAACCATGATCACTAGTGCGAATGGGTCACACTTTGTGAGTTTACAGTCATTTTTAACATTTACTTCAGACCTTTTCACTTTTGATAAAACATTGTAAGCTCTTAACCAATTCAGTCACTTCAGACGAGACCTTTTAAATTTAAAAAAACCATGTGGCCATCTCAGACATGACCCTTTTTAAGGTAAGTTAATTCCTTCTGATTTCCTGATGTAGTCGACAGACACACACCTTAAAAAATAAACATAGTAACTTAAACTAACTACACAACTAAAGTTTATGTTTGACTTTTTGTGAGAGATAAAACCCTAAGATGAAAATCTAAGGGATTTGATTAGGAGTAGACAACTTTAACTTAGATGATCATATCTGGACCAATTCAATTTTGGAATCATACAGGATTATCAAATCATTTTGGGACTTGTTATTAAAGCTCTTTGACGCTTAAATTCTCGGTATTCATCCAGAGTCGTTAGCAACTTAAGGAAATCATACTGAAACTCTTAGATCTTCACATTGAGTTTAACTTTTGAGAAGGTAGCCACTAAGATTGTCAGTATATTTGTCCACTTAAATCCATACACAGACTTTTGACGCAGACTGGTGACTGATTTGGTTTAATTATTTCAGCTAACATTTGTGGATCCCACACTTATATGGTAATCAACATTCCTCAGAGGTTTTTGAGCGGTCTACGGGTATTATTACAAGAAGAGACTATTCTTAGAGCTTTCAAAGAGAAGCTGTCCTCAGGTCAGTGCCATCGCACAGCAGAGAGGCGGCAAACAACATGAATTCTAGAATATCTATGTTATGCTTATCCTCAGGTCAGTGCCATCGCACAGCAGAGAGGCACACAACCTATCTCCTTGTTAGAGCAGCTTACTTTTATTTTACACAAAATGCACCAACAACATGAGCCATTAGCTTTATTGCATTTGTCTTTCATTTTTCCTTGCTTTGCTCTAATTTGGTCATCCGCACACTTTTGTGGCGTTTAAATGCTCATTCCCCTTATTGGAATATATTTGATTGTGTTAACCAGTGATAAGATGGAAGTCACAGTCAGTTGAACAGCTTAGTTTGATCTTGAGATCACCAATCAGGTCTAATTGTCTATTGTGTTGAATCTACCAACATATCATTTATGGTCTAGTAGCCTCTAAGTCTACTTTCTCTGTGTCACCTTAGGAGTTGCCAGTTTTCTATCATTTTCCCCGTTTTATATTGCTTAGACTACGCAGACTTATACTTTGAACTTTTGCATCTTTTCAAACCTTAAATTTTAAAATCCCTCTTGATTTGTTCCTGTGTACTATCATATTCCAGGGTATGAATTAGTATCACAGACACAATCTACCTTATTTCAGCTAGTTCCCCCTTCTCCTTCTCTCATTTTTTTTTTAATATTAACTTGCTAACATATTCTCCCCCTAAAATACTAAAATCATTTCGGATTTAATTATTTTTGGATTTTAATAAACAGCAAGGTAACATGAAGTTAAATGTAACAGACAAAAAAAACAGATAACATAAGATAAATAAACTTTAACGAAACTACATCGGACTACACATTCTTCTCATCAGGAATTACCTCACTTTTCTTTTTAACGCCGTTGACCTCTAGCAAGTATTGAAAACGTGGTTTATCAAAGCTTTTGTATAGAGGTCAGCACATTGAAAATCAGTATTATTTTAACCACATCTATTAAGTTCTTTTCAAAACAGTCTCTTATGAAGTGGTATTTATACCGATGTGTTTGGTCTTAGGATGTTGAACCGGGTTTTTGGTTACTGCAATTGCAGCAGAGTTATCAACAAAAATAGGGAGAGAACGAGATTTCAAACCGTAATCCGCATTTGCTGTTGAATCCAAATGATTTGGGAACAGCAACTTGCAGCAGCAACATATTCGGCTTCACAGGTTGACAATGCAACCGATGTCTGCTTCTTACACTGCCTGTAACTATCTTCTCCCAAAGAATGACACCCTGCTGATGTAGACTTGCAGTTCATTTTGCAGCCTCCATAGTCCGAGTCACTATACGCTGTGAGCTCAAAATCGTCATCATGAGGATACCACAACCCCAGGGTGGGTGTACCCTTTAGATAGCGAAAGATCCTTTTGACCCCGATTAGATGATTGACCTTAGTTTTAGCCTGATATCTGGAACATAAACATGTAGCATACATGATATCAGGTCTTGAGGCAGTGAGATACATGAGGGATCCAATCATTCCTCGTACATAGTGGCATCTACAAGATCTCCTCTCTCATCAGGTGCTATATCATGATTCGTAGCAAGTGGAGTCCCAGCAGCAGAAGCATTCTCCATGTCAAAGCGACTGAGAATGTCTCCTACATACTTGGTCTGATGTAGAAAGATCCCATTAGGTGTTTGATCCACCTGTAACCCGAGAAAAACTTCATCTCCCCCATTGCACTCATCTCAAACTCTTTCTTCATCACTGCTTCAAACTCTTTGCATAAATCTTCGTTCTTTGACCCGAAGATTATGTCATCAACTAGATCTGTACAAGCAGTAGGTCGCCATCTTTTCTTTAATAAACAGTGTACATCAATGACTCCCCTGCGAAAGCCATGTTTCACAGATGAGTGGAGAGTTTCTCGTACCAAGCTCAAGGAGCTTGATGAAGCCCATATAAAGCTTTGTCGAGCTTGTAAACTCTATCCCGATGATAAGGGTCTTCAAATCCCTCGGGTTGACTAACATAGACTGTTCCCTTATTTCACCATGAAGAATGCACTCTTCACATCTAATTGGTAGACTTTAATCTTCATGTACGAGGCATAGTCGAGGAAGATACGAATAGCTTCCATCCTGCACGGGTGCAAACACTTCGTATAATCAATACCCTCGACTTGGCGAAAACCTTGAACCACCAGTCGAGCTTTGTTCCTTATGATGACTCCTTGGTCATCCTTCTTACATTTTAGTACCCATTGGCCAATGATTTAGCACCTTGTCTATCTACCTGAGAGGATCAGCGATCACAAGTTTGATGTATTAGAGTTCAAAGCAGCGAAATACGAACAGGAATTAGACATTGTAGCAAGCAATCGATACTTGTATGCATTAAGAGCACATACGGTTATAGTGAGAGAATATATATTTCTAATTTTAAGGAATGTTTATAATATAGAATATTTCTAATCAAATCATTCAAACATTCATTCATTCATTCACTCACATTATTACAATAGGTTGTCACTCCTTATATAGAGTGCAACAATCACTACTGTTCACAGAAAGTGACAACTGGCAGATCTAATACAAAATAACTAACTCTTAACAAACTACTGAAATGTTCACAACTACTGAGAACATAACAGAGTGTTAAGTACAAATATAAAACTACTGATTAGAAACTACTGAACTACAACGACTGAAGAACAAGCTCTTCAGTCGTTTTACAAAACTACTGAAACATAAAACTACTAAAACTAGAAATATAAAACTACTGATATCACAACTCCTGAAGAAGTACTCTTCAGCAGTTGTGACAAACTACTGAGGCTTCAGTACTTGATCTTCAGACTTTGACCTTCAGGTGTTTCATCAGCTGATGACTTCAGTAGATATCATCAGCTGATGTCTTTAGTCTTTGTCTTCATACTTTGTACATCAGTTGTTGATCTTCAGCACTTGTAAACTCTTCAGCTGTTGTACTTCAGTACTTTGGTCTTTCAGCTTCAGCACTTGTGTTCTTCAGCGGTTGTAACTTCAGTACTTATTCTTCAGCTGTTGAAGTCTTCAGCACTTGATCTTCAGCTGTGCCAGTCTTCAGCAATTGTCAACTGCTGATGAGGCTTTCAGCAGTTGTTGTGATACCATGTGGGACTTAGAGGTTTTCTGATCTTGGATCATTGGTTCTTTTGGTCCAACAAACTCCCCCTGAACCAATGCAGCCAAAACCTCTAAATTTTTATTATCCCACTTATTGTTGGCAAAATGTTGGTCTTTTTCCTTCTTGATCAGTAGAGAAGATGACCCATGTAAGCTCCGCCTGGAAGAATCTCAGATATTTGTTCGGCAGAGTATGAATGGGAACTCTGTTTTGGGGAACTGGACACAGAGTTGTTATCCCATTCATGAGATTTACTTCCCCATAATGAGTCTGTATGACTCTCGAACATAGGCCTCAAGGAGAACAACTTTTTCCTCCTGAGAGAGTTCTTCTACTCCCCCTTCGAAGAAGAACTCTGGACCATAGTACTCTGATAAGTACTTCATGGTCCTGCCATTTTTCAGCTCCACCGTAGTTACCTCCCTATATACAAATTCATCAGGATGGTTGCCTTCAAGGAGTAACTGGAGCTCATTCTTCTGGATATCTTCAAGCTTTTTATATAACAACCCCTTCTTAATCATCTTGTTTTCAAGTAAGCTTGAGGGGTCTTTTTTGCTTGGTGAGCTTTCTTGAATTCATCAATGATTTCCCAAGGTGAGACTACAATGGCCAACATGATGGTAGATCTATTGTTTTTCGTACCTGGCCATTGTATCTGTGTGGAATAGTTCTTTTATGGATTCTAGAACTCACCCTGGGGTCTGGCCATACTCTCACTCTCTCCTTCTGATACTGAAAAGTGTGCCTGAGAGTGTACAGCCTTTGAGCATGCCCTTTCATGGCTTGAATAGATGATGACTGAGCAAATTCCTTGTCAACCATCTTCAACAGTTGCTCATCGTGCTGTTTCTGCTGTTCTTCTTCTTCTATCTTGACTCTGACCATTTCCCTTTGAGAGTCAGGTGTGATCATGGGTTGACTTCGGGGTTTTGGTAGCTTTAGAACAGCAGAGAGTGCAGACTATCATCTTCATCTTCCTCTTCTTCTTCTTCTTCCATCCTCAGCACCCTTTCCTCCTTCTGGGTGCATCACTGGATGATGGTTGGGTTGGTGAAGGAGTTGGTTTTGAGAATGAAGATGTTTGGATTTTGGCTTAGAGATTGGTTGGGAGATTTGAGGGATAGGCTCTGTTTGAGTGGGTGGAAGGGAAGGTTGATCCAGCATCTTTGTAGTTAGTTTTGCCTTTGTGAGTTTAGCCATCTCTAACCTTTTACCAGCCCCAGCCTCATCAAGGGCTTCCACAATAATCCCTTTGTTGAATTGCTCAGACAGACAGATTCTGGTGGCTATAGCCAAAATGTTGTCCCTGGTCCATGCGCGAATCTCCATTAACGATCTTCCTAAGTATTTTGCAATAAAGCGGATCATTATTTCCAATCTCTTTTTTTCCAGAGCATCATACCCTGCCCATCGGGTTTGTATCTCTTGCACTTCCAACCTTCTGATCTCACTATCCAGTGTGGTTGTGTCAAACCCCTGCCTGAAGAGTTGTTCAATTATTTTATCCATGGATCGGCTGTGTGTAGTGTCAGCTTCTTTACCATACCAGCTCCTCGAAGGATTTGTCTTCAGCAGTATGATCATCAGCACTTTTCTTTTGCTTGTAAGTGAGCAGAGGTTGCTTTTCTTTCTCCTCCTCTTGGGCTTGCTTCTCTTCCTTCTTTTCCTCTGTTCTTTTCCTCTTCTTTTCTTTCACTGCAGTACTCTCCCCGTTTTGGATGCATTGAGGAAGGGGTTTGTACCGCAGAAAGAGTCTTTTGTACAGCAGCATCAATCAAGGGCTGTAAAGTGAGGAAAGCCTCTCATCAATGGCTTCAGTCACAATATCAGTGATTATGGTGTGATGAGAGGGAGGGAATTTTGAAGTACAGCACCTATTTGCTCAGGAGGATCTGTTCCTGAGAAATAGGGCCTGAAGCAGAGGCAGGTGGTTGAGTTGGGAGTGGCTCAGGTTTGGGGAACCTTCAAGTGAAGGTGCCATCTGTGGGTGGGTAGAGGCAGATGGTCTTTCTCTCTTGTGAGAGTTGATCAAGTAGGTTTTGCAGCCTACTGACTTTCTCTTCAAGGATTGTGTTCTGGGCAAGAACATCGTAGAAAAGCCAGGTCATCATCAGCCGAAGCTAATCATCTGACCTCCTGCTTAGAGCAGGATTTACATGCACTGGGTGTAGACCAGTTGTTGCATGTGCCCCTTGTGCTTGGTACTGGGAACTTCCAGCCTCAGGACAGTGTCCATCATCAGCTGTTGCCTCTAATGAGGTCTTAGCAATATTACCAGCCTCATTCTGATCATGTGCTGAGTCAGAGGAGGTGGCAGCCTCAGTAGATATTCTAAGCTCCTTGTCTACACCAGGAGATAGAAGTGGTAAACCCCTGTGCTGTGGGTTCTCAAGTGCACTGTGTTCCTCCCCCTCAATTGTAGAGGTGTTCCCAGCAGTGAGTGGTTTCTGGGGAGGGGTGAGGAGTGCAATTGAGTCAGCACTTGTGCAACTATTAACGTTGGGCTGTGAGGGGCGGTTGTTTGGGGTGAAGGGATAGAAGCAGTGTGCACCTGGGGAGGTTGGTGCGCTTCAATGGCAATCCCCTCAAGTGAGGAAGATCCCAGATATGTAGGTACCCTTTGTGTGGTTGCTGCAGGCTCCTGTTGAGAGGAAGCCTGAACGGCTACGGCTGGAAGAGTCATTGTATCCACTAGGGTTTTGGACTAGTGGATATATCCTGCGTTTGTGTGTGCAGGGCATCCTCAGGGGACTCAATCCTTGAGTATCCGTTTTGGGTTTCTTTTGGTGGGTTTGGTGGGGACTTTTGATTTGGAGGTGTGGCTGTGGGTTCCAGCTGCGTGGGTTTTCGCAGCTTGGCAGCCATTTTGAGTGTCTGGTCAGAGTTGTGCGGGAGTATACTTCCTGCAGAACAGCCATAGCAGGGACTCCCAAGCCAACAAGTCCCTCAGCATTAAGCTGGTTTGTAATGATGGCCATTATGAACCGTGGATATAGTATCCAACGGTTGGCAGTTAGTTTTTGAGCCATATCCTTGAGCTCCGAAAATATTATTTCTGAAAAGTTTAGTGGTTGTTGCTCAAGAATAGAATACATTACCTGCTGCCATTTTGTCGACATTTGATCCCAAGACGACGTCTTAGGAGCCAAACATACATTCACCATGTGAAAAATTAGGTGCTCAGCGTCATTAAAGTGTTTCTTCAGGATAGTGGAGGCACTGAGATCGCCTTGATATCCATGTTGGGCAAAGGATAGATCTGTGGTGCCCTTTGGATATCCAGCAGGAGAACTAGCATCATTCAGATGAAGAATTTTGCGGATTGTTGCAGGAGTGATGACTACTTCTTTGTTGTTTACGACCGACTGGAGAGATGGTGTGTTGTTCTCCCCAGTGGTAATAGTAACGTTCATCCAAAATTGGTGAAGGGATTCGGCATGTAGTATGGGATTCAGAAGAAATGCCGTTTTGTATTGGGATTGAACCATAAGATCGATAGCAGTATCGAACTTAGTCCAGATAGGCGATTTAGTGAGGTAGGCAACACAGTTGTGTCGTAGTTTAATTTGCATGGACGCCATTGAGAAGAGGGAAGTTTTGGAGAGGAACGTTAGGTTTGAAGAAGATGAGGCATTGAAGGATTAGGTCAGGGGTATTTATAGGGTACGGGTAAGAAAACGACTGAAGGATGTGGTGTTAGTCATCAGTAGTTTTAAACGACTGTTGACATGGTATTATCCTTTCAGACGTTGAAACAGCTGAAGTCGTGGTTTTTAGGCATCAGAAGTTAGAAAACTACTGAAGCCCGTGGTTTTGACTTCAGATGATTGAAACAACTGAGGACTTGGTGTTTGTCATCAGTAGTTATGAAACTACTATGACAGTGGTTTTGGTCATCAGCTGTTGTAAACAACTGAAGACTTGGTATTAGTCATCAGTAGTTATAAAACTACTGAAGACATGGTTTTGCTTCAGTTGTTTAGAATGAAACAGCAGTTGTAGAAACGATTGAAGAGAAAGTTCTCTTCAGCTTTTTCGTCAATTCTTAGCTTGTCAGCTGTTTCATACTGTCCTCAACACATTCATCAGCCTTTTTGGCTGATTTCAGTTGTTTCATAGGACATCAGTACTTATCTGTTTTTACTGATTGTAGTAGTTGTAGCTGCATCAGTAGTTGTAACTACATCAGTAGTTTAGAACAGATGAAGTACTCCAGTACTTGTGAGACTTTAGCCTTTAGTAGTTATAAAAACTGCTGAGGGTAAAAGAGCTCATCAGTACTTATATGTGACATAGTACTAATGATCATCAGTACTTATTACTAAGATCATTAGTAGTTGTCACTTATTCTAGCTGCAGCATACGAAGCCTTAACACCAGGTTTTGGAAAGTTGAACTATCCAAAGGCTTAGTAAAAATGTCTGCAAGCTCATCAGCACTAGGCACAAACTTAGGATCAATCAGACCTTTTTCAAAACAATCCCTTATAAAATGATGTCTGATCTCTATATATGTTCCTAGAGTGCTGGACTGGATTTTTGACAATGCAAAGAGCTGAAGCACTATCCATTAACAATGGAGTCTTAGTCTCTGTAATGCCATAATCCAAAAGTTGGTTTTGAAGCCAGAGTACCTGAGATGTACAGCTTGCATGTGCAATGTACTCTGCTTCAGCAGTTGATGTAGCAACTGAGGTCTGTTTCTTGCTCTGCCAAGAAATCAAGCAGTTGCCTAGGAATTGACATCCACCAGAAGTTGATTTCCTGGTCAACTTACACCCTGCATAGTCACTGTCAGAAAAAGTAACTAATTTACCAGAATGTCCAGTAGAATACCATAAACCTAGAGATGGAGTGCCTTGCAGATATCTAAAGATCCTCTTGACTGCAATCAGATGAGACTCTTTAGGTGCAGCCTGAAATCTAGCACAAACACATGTGCAAACATAATATCTGGTCTAGAAGCTGTTAAATACATCAAGGACCCAATCATACATCTGTAAAGTGTTTCATCAACCACTTTACCTTTCTCATCTGTATCCAGTTGTGTGGTGCTGCACATGGGTAGAACAGGGCTTACAGTTTTGTAAATCAAACTTTTGCAAAAGATCTTTGTGTATTTGGACTGATGAATGAAAATTCCATCAGCCTTTTGTTTGATTTGCAACCCGAGAAAGAACTGTAATTCTCCCATGGCACTCATTTCAAACTTTTGTTGCATCAACTTTGTAAAGGCATCACACAACTTTGGATCAGAGGATGCAAAAATGATATCATCTACATAAATTTGAACAAGTAGATTATGCTACCCAGCTTTCTTATGAATAAAGTCTTATCTATGGAGCCTCTAGTGAAATTATTTTCCAGAAGAAAGTTTGATAATGTCTCATACCAGGCTCTAGGAGCTTGTTTTAACCCATAAAGAGCCTTATCAAGCTTATACACCCAATTAGGATGTTTATTGTCCTCAAAGCCTGGAGGTTGACATACATAAACTCTTCTTTAATTTTTCCATACAAAAATGCACTTTTGACATCCATTTGAAAAACTTTAAGGTTTTGATAAGTAGCATAAGCTAAAAACAATCAAATTGCTTCCAGTCTGGCTACAGGGGCAAAGGTTTCATCATAATCAATACCTTCTTCTTGTGCAAACCCCTGAACAACCATTCTGGCCTTGTTCTTAACAATAAGTCCATTTTCATCAGTTTTGTTCCTAACACCCATTTAGTGCCTATTGCACACTTACCTGGAGGTAGAGGAACCAGTTCCCACACTTGCTGTTTCTTGAACTGAAGAAGCTCAAGCTGAATGGCATCAACCCATCCATTGTCCTTTAAAGCAATGTGATAATTCTTTGGCTCTTGCTGACTGATGAAGAGAGCATAGAAGCAGCAAATTTGACAATTGACTTCTTGTTGATACTCCAGCAGTGATATCACCAATGATTTGAGACATAGGGTGATTCTTCAGATCTTGATACACAATGAGATCTGTGCAAGTGTTTGTAGCAGGCTCAGCAGTAACAGATGGTGATGGTGAATCATTTCCTTGAAACCAATCAGTGGATGGTAATTCAAAGGAAGTTGAATTCGAAGATATCTCATTAGCATTTGTTGTGGATGGTGCTACTGGAGCTACAGGAACATCATCAGTCTAGCTGAATAGGTAGCTGATCACTAAACCTGAAGAGGTGAGTACTGCAATCATCATCATCATCAGCAGTACCACCAGGTGGTGAACTCTTGACAGGAGCAACAGCAGGAGTTTGATAAGGAACATATTGCAGTATGTCCAAATCAAATAACTCCACAGGGCTTTGTGGAATCTTGTCCTTTGGAGATTCATTGAACTTAACATGTTGAGTTTCTTCAACCATCTTTGTTCTGCAGTTGAAGACTCTGTATGCCTTGCAAGTAGATGAATAACCAATAAAGTACCCTGCATCCACCTTAGGATCAAATTTATGGAGTTGATCCTTTGTGTTGAGAATAAAACAAGGACACCCAAATGCTTTGAAAAATGAAATCAGAGGAGCCAAATGATGAGGACTTCATATGGAGTCTTCATCAACCTCTGATTTACTAAAACTCTATTTTGCACATAGCAAGTTGTTAACAGCTTCAGCCCAAAGGTCAGTGGCAAACCAGAGTCAGCCAGCATGGACCTTGCAGCTTCAATGAGGGTCCTATTCTTTCTCTCCACTACTCCATTTTGTTCTGGAGTCCTTGGAATGCTAAACTGCCTTTTGATTCCCTTTGAAAGATAGAAGTCATCCAGTGTATGATTTCTGAATTCAGTTCCCTTGTCACTCCTAATACACTTGACTGGAAGGGAATACTGCTTCTCAATATACAACACAAAGTGAATAATCTTCTGAGCAACCTCATCCTTTGAATGTAGAAAGAAAGTCCATACAAATCTGGAGTAATCATCCACAATTACCAGACAGTATTTCTTCTTTGCCATGCTCATTCTCACAGGACTAAATAGATCCATATGCAGTAATTGCAAGCAGGCAGTGGACTTAGGCACTTCAATAGGAGGAAATGAGACTTTGTGCTGTTTTCCTTTTAAACAAGCAGTGCAGGTTTCATCACAGTGGAACTCCTTTATTGGTAAGCCTTTGACTAAACTATTGTGGTAAGCTGATTCATGTTTTTGAGATTAACATGACCAAGCCTTCTGTGCCACAGTTTAGATTCTTGAGAAGAGGCTTTGGAAAATAGGCAAGGATTGCCTTTGAGATCTATTTTCTTGGAAGATCTAAGGCATACACTCTTCCTGTCCTATTGGCTCTCAGGAGAGTGTGATCATCTAACACCTTGTCAATCAAGTGCAAAACTTTGGATGACAGAATCTACAGTTTTGACTGGTGAAAGAGCAACATGGCCTTATCACACATTTGACTGACACTCAAGAGATTGAACTTGAGATTTTCCACATGATTAACATCATCAAATTTGATTTCTCCATTAGAGACAAAACCCTTACCAATGATGTAACCCGTAGCATCATTGCCAAAAGAAACAAATCCCTTCTTTCCTTGAAAGTAGTCATGAAGAAGAGAGCTGTTCCCAGTCATGTGCATAGATCCCCCACTGTCTACATACCAGATGCTACTTTGGCATGTTGAAGAACCTTGCAAAAATAACAATCAGTTAGTTTTAGAGACCCAAACCTTTTGGTTTTGGGCCTGTGGTCATCAATAGATGGTAAACTAACAGGTTTATTTGAAACAACAGCCTGAGAGGAAGAAGATGGTGTAGAAGAGGAGTCCTTGGCTTGGACCTCCTTTTCTGTGGTTTCAACATAGGAGCATCTAGTTGGTTAACTCTACCCAACAGATGTTGAACCATCATAACCAGCTGTGTCTGATTTTGTGATAAAGCTTTCAGCTCATCAGACATATTGCCAGTGAAGTTTGATAGGTTCCTATGTTGCACCTTCTTCTTCTGAGCATTCTCAGCTGTCACCTGTTTAACCCCCTTTTTTTTTGGATTTATTTGAGGACTTAAGGGTTATAGGATTTGATGTTGCTCATACAAATGTGGTCTCAAACTCAGTTTTCATTTTTAACATTTTCTCGTTAATTTCTTCTTTTTGTTTGAGTTTGGAACCTCTTTTGTACCAACAATCATCTGTAAGATGATTGAACAAACCACATACTTCACATGGTTTCTTCTTCATCTTAGGTTGATCATCAACTAAAGAGGGTGAAGCAACTGAGGACTTGTTCTTCATTCTTTGGAAGCATTGTTTGCTTTCTTGACTGCCTCTTTAGTAGACTTCAAACTCTTTCTACTGGCAGTTTTCTTCTCTTCAGTACTGACAGCAGTTGAAGTTTGAACTTCAGGTGTTAAATCCTGCTCTCTAGTCCTTTCAGGACCTTCAGAATTAACTCCTGATTTGATCAACTCATTTATCATGTGAGTGTCAGCATTTGAACCATCAACATCAGCTGATAGGTTCAAAGAGGGCTTGATGCTGACTGCTACTTCTGATTGTGCTGTATTAGAAGGTAGATCACATGATGTGATGGATTGGTTATCACTCTCACCATCAGATTCTTCCTCTGCTCTTGGGTAAAATTTGTAGGTGGAGCAGTGATTGTAACCAATTCCAAACTTCACATTTGAAGCAGATTGCTTACTAAGAAGCATTTCAAAACCTTTGCATGATTGTACCCATCTATCACACTCTACCTTGGTAACTGCAAGGGTTTCTTTGAGATCTTTGTACTTCTCTAGAAGTACCTCTTCTCTAGCCTTATCATCAATTATTTGGCAATTCAGTTTATAAATCTCATCATTTTTATCTTTAAGCACAGACTCAAACTCAGCTTTGTTTTTGGAAATTATTTGTTCTAGCTCAATGTTCTTATTAATTAGAGCTACATTTGCTTCTCTAATGGAAGCAAATGCTGCTATGCATGGTTCAGAACATAATTTGGCTTTTGCCTCAGAGGATACCTGTGATACCTGAGGTGTAGAGGCATTAGAAAATGAAGTATCAGCAGACTCCAAAGCCATAAGAGCTAGATTCCCAAAAGGACTGTCACCACCATGTTGACCAGCACCTGAGAACAGTTGGTCATGACCAGACATGTCATCTGGTAAACTGCTCCAGTCAACAACTCCTGGGGTGAAGAAGCTGTGTTGTTGAGGTTGAGGTTGTTGAGATTGGGATGCTGAGGTTCTGGTAGGGCATGAGGTTGTGGTGCCATAGGAACTTGAACTTGATTTGACTGTGGCATGTAATAACAAGGGTATGGATATGGCATTTGACCCTGAGGAACAAAATATGCCGGAGATTGCTGTTGAGGATGATGACTAGAAGTGACAGGATGTTCCCTCTGTGTTGTTGACTATTGCCAGGAAAAGTCACAAAGGGTGCAGTGGAGTTAGATCCAGTTGATCTACACTCTCTTGCAAAGTGTCCAAGCCTTTGGCATTTGTGACACCTCAACTTGCTCTTGTCAAAGCCAACTTTGGTTTTGCCAGAGAGTCCTGGGAATTTTCTTCCAGTTCTTTTATAGAACTTCTGAGATCTGATATTTATCAGGGCCATTTGGCTCAAAATATCCATCTCCTCTAAGTCATCATCAGCAATCCCCTTGAAATCATCCATAATGAAGCATAGATTGTCATTATTACACCCAGTAAACTGACCATCAACACTCACAAATGCAGAATCAGAAGTGCTTGAAGAGAAATTAATATGCTCATCATACTGGCATTCAGATGAAGCATATTCTGACTCATGACCCACCAATGCAGTGTTGCCTGGTACAAAGTCTTCAGTGAGCTTTCCAGATGAAGACAGCTTCTCTTCTGTTCTATCTCTCTCTCAAACGTGAGCAGTTTCCCATGGAGTTGGGTGAGAGATAGTTTGTCCAAACTTGCACTGGAGCGTAGGACAATAGTATATGTGTCCCATCTCTCAGGCAGTGATCTGAGAAATCTGTTATTCATCTGAATATTTGTGTACTCAAGTTTGACCATTTTTAGTTCAGAGATCAAACAAGAGAACCGCTCATATTGTTGAGTCAGTGTCTCACCCTTTCTATGAGAGAATGTCTCATATTGTTGGGCAAGAATTTCTCTATTATTTGCCAAGACCTCATCTGATCCTCCAAATTGTTCTTTCAAGGCATTCCAGAGGTCATGGGCAGTTTCATGATGCATTAGCCCAGAATAGATTTCATTGGGCAGTGCCATGGCCAGAATTCCATGGGCTTTTGCATCAATTTCAAGCAACTTCTTATCCTCATCTGAGTATTGCTCCCTCCTCTTCAGAACCATTTGATTGGTTTCCGGGTTATTCACCATAGGCTTGTGTGGACCATGTACCACTGATGTCCAACAACCTGCGCTGTTAACAGACAGGTGATGGAGCATTCGTCTTTGCCATATGTTATACTCATTCCTAACCAGCATTGGTGGCTTGGTTGAGGAACCAGTATTGTGAGGATCATTGGAGGGAGTGGTCATTTTCAGTTCCAAAACAATTTAATTCAAGCTTTTAAAAGTTTTACACAGACCACAACAAACTCAATGAAAACCAAGAAAGATCTCAGGATGAATGACCAGAAATACAGAAAATTCAATCTCTATAATAGTTTCTTGCAAAAACAAAAGCTAATTCAATCAAACTTAGATCTTGAATAGCAGTTTCAATGATCAATTATTAGATCGATCAGTGATTAACCTGCTCTGATACCATTTGACAGGATCAGCGATCACAAGTTTGATGTATTAGAGTTCAAAGCAGCGGAATACGAACAGGAATTAGACAAATTGTAGCAAGCAATCGATACTTGTATGTATTAAAAGCACATACGGTTATAGGGAGAGAATATATATTTCTGATTTTAAGTAATGTTTATAGATATAGAATATTTCTAATCAAATCATTCAAAACATTCATTCATTCATTCACTCACATTATCATAGGTTGTCACTCCTTATATAGAGTGCAACAATCACTGCTGTTATCACGGAAAGTGACAACTGGTAGATCTAATACAAAAATAACTAACTCTTAACAAACTACTGAAATGTTCACAACTACTGAGAACATAACAGAGTGTTAAGTACAGAATATAAAACTACTGATTAGAAACTACTGAAACTACAACGACTGAAGAACAAGCTCTTCAGTCGTTTTACAAAACTACTGAAACATAAAACTACTGAAACTAGAAATATAAAACTACTGATATCACAACTACTGACAAGTACTCTTCAGCAGTTGTGACAAACTACTGAGGCTTCAGTACTTGATCTTCAGACTTTGACCTTCAGGTGTTTCATCAGCTGATGACTTCAGTAGATATCATCAGCTGATGTCTTCAGTCTTTGTCTTCAGACTTTGTACATCAGTTGTTGATCTTCAGCACTTGTAAACTCTTCAACTGTTGTACTTCAGTACTTGGTCTTTCAGCTTCAGCACTTGTGTTCTTCAGCTGTTCTTCAGTACTTTAGTTCTTCAGCTGTTGAAGTCTTCAGCACTTGATCTTCAGCTGTTGAAGTCTTCAGCACTTGTCAACTGCTGATGAGCTTTCAGCAGTTGTTGTGATACCATGTGGGACTTAGAGGTTTTCTGATCTTGGCTCATTGGTTCTTTTGGTCCAACACTACCAGTGTCCATACACCTAACTAACTTCTTAAACTGCAGAAGTTCTTCTTGCATGGCACTCCACCCACGCCTCATCATTTAGTGCTTCACTGACATTTTTGGCTCAACCTGCGAGACAAAACAGCGATAAGCACCATCATGTATGTAACCCTTCTCCATAACAGAGGCGTAATCAGCTGAGTATAGCTGATTTCGGGTTTGTACTCCTGATCGGACATCTCCAATAACGTTGTCAAGGGGATGATAGACGTTTAGTCGTGATCCTGGAGTAGTCGGCACAGTCACCTCCGAACCAAGATTGTGCACATTTTGGTCTGCATCTGAGGATTTTGAGTTTGAGGTTCCGAAGTCGAGGGTGCATCACTTGTGGATGCTTGTGGACATTCAGGAACTGGAACCTGTTCCTCCTGACCGTTCTGGTCATCTGCTTCAGTTTCATCTTGAGTGGAGGAGTCACTTTCATTGACTACCCCTTCTGACTGAGTAGATGACTCTCCCTGTGTGCTGGATGGAGTGTTTAGTATATCATACATCATCCTAGTAGCTAACTCACCATCCGAGGGAGAGAGAGGGATGTTGAAGGATTTAAAGAATCCATCATAATCGAAGAAGTATGCAGGTCCTTTGCCTGTAGGTGGTGTGGTATATCTCTGAACGTCGACATTACACCACACTTCTACAAGACCCGTTGAGTTATTGTAACTCGCTTGTTCGGTATGTTGTATCCTAGAAAAATTCCTTCCACTGCCTTCTCGCTGAATTTTCCTTCTTGTGTCTTCTTCAGAAGTGTACACGTGCGCCAAAAGGTTCAAGGTACTCCAAATTCGGTTTGCGTCTTTGAAGTAGCTCATAACATGTCTTTCCGTGGCGCTTGACTATTAGGACTCTGTTCAATGTATAGCAAGCATTTGCCACAACCTCGTTCCAGAATTGGATAGGCAGTTTCGAGTCTGCCAGCATAGTCTGGGCTGTTTCTATCAAGCTCCTGTTCTTTCTCTCAGCAACTCCATTCATCTGAGGTGTGTAGGCAGAGGTGAATTGATGCACAATTCCCTTTTCCTTGCAGTATGCCTCCATCCCTTGATTCTTGAATTCTGTCCTGTTGTCTGAGCGTATTTGTCGAACTTTGAGCTTGTAGAGTGATTCCAGTGTGGTTACTAATTCTTTGAATGTCTCCAAAGTTTCTGATTTTGATTTCAGAAACATTACCCAAGTGAACCTTGAGTAGTCATCAGTGACCACATAATAGTACGCGTCGCCTGTGATGCTCCTTGTACTAACTGGACCGAACAGATCCATGTGAAGAAGCTCAAGAGGAAGTTCTATTGAATGAACTTTCTTTTCCTTATGAGACTTCTTTGTCTGTTTTCCCTTCTTGCAAGCTACACAAAAGTCAGGAAGTTAGAAGTTCTTGACATTCACTCCTCTAACTAAATCCTTCTGAATCAAATGATTCATCTTCCTTTGACTAATGTGTCCCATTCTCCGACGCCAGGAGATGGAATCCTTCTCAGTAGCTTTAGATAAGAAACACTGAACCTCATGATCCGTTGTGGCAACTGTTGACAGATCCAAGACATAAAGGTCTTTATATCTTGAAGCAGTCATCAGAACTTGGTCTTCTGGGATCGTATATTCTTTCTTTAGCATGTAACACTTCTGATTATCGAAGACGACTTTAAATCCTTTATCACAGATTTGGGACACAGAAAGTAAGTTGTTCTGAAGTTGTTGAACGTAGTTTACTTTATCAAACTTAACGTTCTGATTTCCCACTTCTCCCTGAGCTGTGATATAGCCTCCTTTGTTTCCTGCAAAGGAAACATGCCCTCCATTTATTTGTTTGACGTTAGATAAAAGGGCGCTATTTCCTGTCATGTGCCTGGATGCTCCGCTGTCTATAATCCACGTGTTAGTGTCAGCACTATATCGAGCACCCTGCGCATACAAAGTAAAAGAATCAGTTTAGGTTAGGAACCCAAGCTTTGACTGTCTTGGGTTTCCCAGAGGCATCACACATCATGAACTCCACCCATTGACCCTTAGAAGGTGAGGGTAGCTCAGGTTCTTTCTTGTTATCAGTATCAGACACGAGGGTGGATTTTTCTTTCCATAAGCCAGATTTGTGCAGTGCCTGTTTATGATAAACAGTCGTCTGGCTTACAGGTTGGACTTTAGGGTCACTAGCTCTTCTAGGTGGAGTTAGAGAACTCCGCTTAGAGGACCTAGATCTAGAGTCCAGAAGATCAATCTTCTTCCTAGGTGTCTGATAGAAATGACAGTCGGAAGCAATGTGTCCACATTCTCCACAGTTGTAGCATGACCTGCTATTAACTTTATAAGTAGACTTTCTTTGTGGAGAAGTGCGTGACACTCTAGTAACATCAATCACTTTAGTTTTTGACTCTTGTATGTTTGATGTTTTCTCTGGTATAACAAATTTTACTGATTTAACCTGTTTTCCTTTTTGGTTAGCTGGTTTTTGACTTGAAGCATGTGAAAAAGTAACATTTGAAGTCCTTTTAGGTTCTGATTTGACTCTATTTGACCCTGACTGTAAATTAACTTTTTCAAATTCATTTTCCAGGTTCACACATGGCAATTTACCCTTTGCCTTTGAAGTGGCCTCCTTTTGTTTCTTACCAGATTCAGTAGATGAACATGAGGTGTCTGGATCGGTAACAAGCGGAGTGGTCACCACATGATCCTTGATGGGGTTATTATTTACTGGTCTAGACTTGGTGTTCATCAAGGTCTCAGGTGGTGGTGGGACCACTTTGTAGCCTAATCCCTCCCCGTTATTCCTTTCTCTTACTAAGTGTTGAACTATGTGTGAAGAACTAGTCCAACTATGCAGTTTCTGTTTTAATGAATTAACTTCGACTTCTAAAACTGCTCTTTGTTTCTTAGTGTCTTCTAGGGAGTTAAGATAGTACCTAATGTCGTTTGCTTGGTTAAAAGCCACTACTTCGGTTTCCCTAAGTTGTTTGGTCAATAGGTCTATCTTTTCTTTATAACAATGCTCATTTTGTTTTAGCACTCTATTTGCCTTAGTACACAGACTTAAATCTTTTACTAAGTTATCATTATGGTCTAATAACCTAGCAAAATTTTCATCTATGCTCTTCCTAAACGTGTCACAATCAGAACAAGCATGGTTATTAAAAAGTCGGTCAGTGGTACTTACCTGAGTTGGTCCAGAAGTATTAGTCATCAGTGTTGCATCAGATGATTCAGGTTCGGTCGACTCTGGCTTTTCAGTCTCTGAGGTGGAGACTTCCTCATTTGGCTTGTAGCTGACCTCGGCTATAGTTGTTTCTTCACTATGTGACATTGCAATTTCAACTGCTATATGACCTTCACTCGCAGAATCAACGTCAATATCCTCGACACTGGCAATGTTAGATTCTCCTGGTGAGACAAACCTGAAACTCCAATCCTGTCCTTCATCATCATGAGCAGTTAGTGCTTTAGGATCCTTGTTTGATGAAGTAGAATTAGAGGGTTGCTTGTCCTGGCGAGTAAATGATGAGAACGGGTTCCCATTCCCCGTCTTCTTTGGCTTGACACATTCTCGTTTGAAGTGCCCCTTCTCACCACAGTTAAAGCAGGTCACTTTACTCTTGTCGAAGCCAAAGGTGGTGTCCTTAGTAGCAACCAAGTTCTGTCCAGTCTTTTTCACAAACTTTTTCGCCCTTCGAACAGCACTTGCTAAGGCCCACATTATATCCATTCTTTCGAGCTCCATCTCATCCACCTGCTCGTAGTCCTAATCTGCCAGATGGCAGTTTCCAATCTTCGCAGCAACGAGTCCATCATATGAATGAACCACTGCTGCTAGGAGATCCATATGCTCTCGTGCTACTTCCACGGTCACATTACCGAAGTTCTCGGTCTTCAGTTTAGTAGCGTTAGCTTCTGATCCAATATGATGGGTACATGATGACCCAGACGTGTCTGATCCAGAAGTAGAGGCATGTGAAGGACCTGACGAGCTAGACACAAAAGCAGTCTGGAGAGGTGCTCTAGATGCCTTTGCTTGAGGGTGGCGTTGTATAAAGCTGGATTTTGTGTGTACGAAGACTTCTGAGCTCTATACTTCATCCTTAGTGCTTCTTCGCGCAACTTAAGAATGAAGTCATTTATATCCAGCTTTACAAGGATACCATTCTGTCTCAGGTTAGACACGAATGTAGCCCACTTATCCGGCAACCCGTCTGCGAAGTTGCTTACTTTTTCTTCCATGGTAGTAACCACTCCATGGGTATGCAATTCGCTCATCAAGTGGTAGAATCTATCTATGACGTCGTCCAAGCTTTCATTACCAATTGATGAGAAGTTATTGAATTCCTTCTTTAACTCCTTTGCCTTGATTGCCTTCAATGATGCGTTACCATCATATCTCTTCTCTAGCGCATCCCACAGTTTCTTGGATTGCTTGTTCTCGGAATACTGGTGGAATGTCTTTGGGGATCGACTGAGTGATCAATGCATATACTCTTTTCTCTGCATTGTACTTTACTTTCTGCGCGTCGGTCATCCCGCTTAATGTTAGTTTAACCCCATCAGCTCCCACCGGTGTACTATAACCTGTCTCAATGGCTTCCCACAGATTAGGATCTACTCCATTAAGGTAGATCTCAAAACGTTGTTTCCAGTGGGGAAACTCATCTAAAGTCAAGAGCTTTGGTGGTTTATTGTGATTCCCCACCTCACTCTCAAGCAGCAATAGATTCTGTATCCTTGAGTCTTTCCCAACAGTAAAGGCTGACATCTAATCGTCCATGATGAATATACTTATAATCTAATCAAACAAACTTTTACTGATGCGACTGAAGGATGCGACTGAGCTAATCGTGCGTATAAGCTCTGCGATTGGTTCAATCGTGCGAATGAACTGGGCGATTGGTTCAGTCGTGCGAATGAATCTGGTACGTATGAGCTATGCGAAAGAATGGTTCAATCGGCCGAATGAGGTGCGACTAGGTCCAATCGTGCGTATGAGTAGTACGAATGGAGTCTAGTCGTACGACTGAGTCAGTCTTGCGATTGAAGCCGCTGGTTTGCGAAAATTTCTAGGTTTGACGGTTTTCAGCCGTAAAAACTCGAAATTTTACAAGCTCTGATTGCCTGAGTCCGTAGAAACCAAACGTCGATGAGCAGGGAACTTCCAAGATCACTTTTGATGCCAAAGATTGCGTTTTTAATGTAAAAACACAAACTTTATGCAATCTTGATTGAATCAACACGTAATCAAGAGCCAATAGCTCTGATACCACTTGTTAGGACCTGGTATTCGACTGAAATACCTAGAGATCACGTGTATACCGGATCAAATAGTGCGGATCCTATTTGATTGGCGATCCAATCAGTGAGAACACACGAAGAATCAATCAAGGATTGAAACTAACGTTAGAAATCGATAAGGAATCGATCTAATGTGTTCTATGAACTTGGAGAACGATTTGGAAGGTTTCTGGACGGCTACGGTTCGTATGGAATTGAACTTGAACGAATCTCCCTGTTTTTCACGAATTGAGTTGTATTTATAGGTTGGCACTCTTCAATCGTGCGACTGAACCATTAGTTTGGTTCAGTCGTGCGATTGAACCATGCGGTTGGTTCATTCGTGCGACTGAGTGTTCAGTCGTGCGATTGAGCCAATTCTATGTTACAGTCGTACGACTGATCCAGTCTCCTGGTTCAGTCGTGCGACTGAGTCAATCGTATGAGGTTCTTTATGCTTATGGTTCATTCGCATGAGCCATTCGCATGGGAACTTCATTAAGTTAAGTTTGAATGTTTTAGTTAATTAATATAATATTATATGTAATCATTCAAGTAATCATAAACTCAATCAATTCATTTACGACTCATTAATGAACTATTAAACATTATAACCAACAGACTGTCAATATTAGTTCATTAATCATACCAAACAAGATCTATTACATCACATATCACGATCTAGGGACATACATGTATCAACAGAAGTCCCATGGCACAAGCATGAATTTCATGCTTCGCCTTTTCAAGAAGCTTCGTGAGTGGATCCGCAATGTTTTGATCCGTGTGAACTTTGTGAATACATATCTTTCCCTTTTCAACTTCGTCCCTTATGTAGTTAAATCTTCATTCAATGTGCCTAATCTTCTGATGTGCATGGGGTTCCTTGATTTAAGCAATCGCACCCTCGTTATCACAAAGAATTTCTATGGGTTCCTGAATGGAAGGAACCACCCCTAGATCGACAATGAACTTCTTTAACCATGCAGCTTCATGAGCTGCTAATGAAGCAGCAATGTATTCTGACTCTGTAGTTGATAATGCCACCACATCTTGCTTAGGGCTCTTCCAAGAGATTGCTCCTCCATTCAAGATAAATATGTATCCCGATTGTGATCGTGAATCATCCCGATCAGTTTGGAAACTCGCATCCGTGTAACCTTTTACTACGAGCTCTTCTTCACCAGATCCATAGATTAGGAACATATCTTTAGTCCTCCTTAGGTACTTAAGTATGTTCTTAACAGCCATCCAATACAACTTCTAGGATTTTGTTGGTATCGGCTTATCATGCTTAAGGCTCATGACACGTGCGTTCTAGTGCATATCATTGCATACATGATGGATCCTATGGCAGACACATACGGGATTCCCTTCATTTTGACTTGTTCATCCTTTGAGCTTGGACATTGAGTCTTACTCAATATCGTTCCTCTTTGAATAGGTACGGTACCTTTTTTGGAGTTTTCCATCTTCAACCTTTTCAAGATCTTATCAATGTATGCACTTTGATTCAACCTATCAACCGCCTTGATCTATCCCTATAGATCTTTATTCCTAAAATAATGCGGCTTCACCAAGATCCTTAATGGAGAAACAGCTTCCAAGCCAGGCTTTTACACCTTCCATGGTTGGAATGTCATTTCCAAGTAGTAGAATGTCATCAACATACAATACTAAGAAAATGGTGATGCTCCCACTAGCCTTCTTATATAGACATTCTTCATCAGTGTTTTTAATGAACCCAACTTTGGTTATCTCTTTATCAAAACGGTGATTCCAACTTCTTGATGCTTGCTTCAATCCATAGATTGATTTCTTTAACTCGCATACTTTGTTAGGATGTTTTGAGTTGACAAAACCTTGAGGCAGAACCATATAGACATCTTCCTCAAGATATCCATTTAGAAAAGTGGTTTTGACATCCACTTGCCAAATTTCATAATCATAATGAGCAGCTATGGTAAATAATATCCTAATAGACTTTAGCATTACAACTGGTGAGAAGTCTCATCATAATCAACCCCTTGAGTTTGAGTGAAACATTTTGCTACAAGTCTAGCTTTATAAGTATCCAAGTTTCCATGCATATCGGTTTTCTTCTTGAAAACCCACTTACATCCAATTATCTTGGAGTTTAGAGGTGGTTCAACCAAGTCCCATACTTGGTTGTCATACATGGATTGCATCTTAACGTTCATGGCTTCAAGCCATTTGTCACAATCCAAATTGGACATTGCATCATGATAGGTGGTTGGTTTATCGAAATCTACCACATAGCATTCATGTACGAAGAATCCAAATCTTTTAGGTGGATTATTAATTCTACCAGATCTGCGAATGTTTTGTGTATATTGATCAACTACTTGATCATTCTCAACATCCTCATGATGAGTGCTAGTGTCAACCAAACGTGTATCTGTTTGTGGTTCTTGATCCTCCTCAAGAACCACAATTCTACTGCTAGCTCCTTCCATAAGGAACTTAGCTTCTAAGAACTCAGCTTTCTTGGCAACAAACTCTTTTTGTTCCAATGGATCATAGAAATAATATCCGATAGAATCTCTGGGATATCCAATGAATATACACTTAGTGGAACGACTTTCAAGCTTGTTTGAGGTGGGAGTCTTAATATAAGCCTCACAACCCCATACCTTTAAATATGAAAATGATGGAACTCTTCCATTCCATATTTCAAAAGGTGTCGTTTCCACTTTCTTGGTTGGGTCCATATTCAAAATATGGACCGCAGAGAGTAAAGCGAAACCCTGAAATGATAGAGGCAGTGAGCTTCTAGCCATCATTGATCGAACCATATCTAATAGAGTTTGATTTCTCCTCTTGGACACACCATTATGTTGTGGTGTTCCTCGTGGAGATAGTTGTTAGACAATACCACAACTTTAAAGATGGTCTCTAAAGGCATCACTTAGGTATTCACCTCCTCTATCGATGTAGAGAATTTTTATCTTCTTATTGAGTTGATTTTCTACTTCATTTTGGAAGATTTTGAACATTTCAAAAGCTTCATCTTTGTGTCTTAACAAGTACACATAACCATATCGACTATAGTCGTCGGTAAAGGTAATGAAGTATCTTTCATGGTACCTAGTCATTGGCTTAAAGGGACCACATACATCCGAATGTGTGAGGCCTAATAAACCTTTTGCCCGTTCGAAATTGCCGCTAAAAGGTGCCTTAGTCATTTTACCTTGTAAACAAGACTCACATACATCGAATGAATCATATTCATTTGCTTTTAAAAGACCGTTCTTTTGAAGTGTTTGTATGCGCTTCTTGTTTATATGACCAAGACGGCAAGGCCAAAGATAGGTATCACTCAAATCCAATTTGAGTTTCTTAGTGGTGGTCTAGTAAAATGAGCTATCATATAATGTGTTTTCACGAACCAATTCATAAATACCATTAACAGGAATAGCTTTAAAATAAAACGTGCCATTTAAAGAAACATGAATTTCATTCTCAATAAATGACAAAACATAACCATATTGTCTTAATTGGGCAACAGAAATAATGTTCCTAGTCAAACTAGGAGCATACCAAATATTGTTCAAAATTACTTCCAAACCATTTAGAAGCTTCAAGATGTAGTCCCCTCAGCCCTCAACTTGAACCTTTGCCCCATTGCCCATGAAGAGGTTCACATCCCCTTTCTTGAAGTCCTTACTTCTTTTGAACCCCTGCAATAAGTTGCAAATATGAGGTCCACATCCGGTATCCAATACCCATGTGTTAGAGGATATTAATTTAGACCAATATGGATCATGAAATATGCACTGATGTTTGCCCGGCATCCCTCTTTGCTTGCAACTCTTTGAGATGGACTGAGCAATTTCTTGCCCAATGTCCAATCTCCCCACACATAAAACATGGGTCATTTGAAGCAACCTTTTTGCTATTCTCCACTGATTTTGGTGGTGGCGCTCTAACCACTCAGTTTCCCTTTCCCCTAATGTGCCCTTTACCCTTGGCAACATTTGCCTTGGGTGCGGGGTGAGGCCTCTTCTTGTTCCCACCTTCACTCATGGTGAGAACGGGTAAAACCCGTTTACCCATGGCCGCCTCGGTAGTTTTGAGCATAGAGTGAAGCTCACTTATGTTCTTGTCCCACCCGTTCATGTTATAATTCATGACAAAATTGTCAAACCTTTTTGACAAAGAGTTGAGGATGAAATCCGTAGCCAACTCTTTCTAGACGGGACAATTCAGCCGTTCGAGGCGGTCAATGTGGCTTTTCATCTTTAGTACATAAGATGAAACAGATTGGGTGTCGTCCATAGGACACGTGTAGAGTGCTCGAACCGTTTTGAAACGCTCAACCCGTGCTTGTTGTTGAAACGTTTCCTTCAACTGGGTTATCATGTCGTATGCTCCATGATGCTCATACTCCTTTTGGAGATCTGGATTCACACTTGCCAACATGAGGCAAGTCACTTGGACTGAGTCCTCAGTGTATTTCACCCAATTATTATATGCCTCCTCATCATCCTCACTAGGTTGATCGGGAATTGGATCGTCTACTATGTATGATCGTTTCTCTTGCTTGAGAACAATTCTCAAGTTTCCAAACCAATCAATAAAGTTGTTATGGTTTAGACGCTCCTTTTGGAGAATGGTTCTTAGTGATAGCGAGCGAGCGGTCGGGATTTCGTTGTTATCATTATTGTTCGTGACCATCTACAAAATATAACAAAGTTCAATTTTAGTAATTTTGATATTGTTCATATTTTAATAATTAAAACCCTTTTTAAGTGTCTTACACAATTTTAAATCTAGAATCCAACATTTCATTTAAATAGTGGTTAGGTGACCTTTATCCCATTATTTAAATTAACAAGGTAGTCAACATTTTGACAATTGCAACCCTTTGCAACTTCTAGGGTATGGGATCGACTTTAAACATCATATGTATTGTCGGCATGTTAATCCCATCAACACCTTTGTAAACCATATTGTAGGTGATCCATTTAATATGGTTTGAAAATCATGTTACCCTACTTGCACACACATGTGAGTTTTCCAACATAAGTGGTTAGGTGACCTTTATCCCGTAAATATGGTATCCCCACCTCAAGTCACTAGTTCCCTCAAAACGGTTAGGTGACCTTTATCCCAATAAGAGTTTCCAATGACTCAAGTGTTGTGCAAAAGGATGATGTTAAGCTTGTTTAAAAGGAATTTAAGTTTTCATGATCTTAGTTCAGAAAACTCTGTGTACCTTATATTTGCATGCTTTCAAATACAAGGTACCCTATGGTTCACTTTTAATAAAACCTCTTTTATTAAAACCATTAATCCTTTTAATAACCTTTTATTAACCACATAATGATAAAGAACCATCAAATTTTCAGCTTGTTAAGTTTATTAATGAGTTTGTAATGCATATCCAATATCAACCAAACAATCAAACAACAAACATCCAAACAACCATAAACATACAAACATAGGTGCATAACCATAGCTACTAAGTTGACCACACTTGTTTGCCATCACGAGTGTTGTCATAAGGTATTTCCTAAGGATGAAGATGACACATCAAAATGTGTCCATGAACTCCCACTTGAATCCACATCCAAATGCTTCAAGTGTCCATGTCTTTTGTGTCCTTCTTTGAGTCTTCATCTTGTGCGTCTTCTTTTACAAAAACATATCCTAATACAATTTTTCTAATAAAAGAAACGCACCTATTCTATTTATTACATAACCAAATGAATAAATAAATTACAACCCAAGATACAAAACACAAATTACAACCCTTTCAAGAACAACCAACATGACAACACACAATCAACCAAAACCAACACATAAGGCCAAGGCTATGTTATGCACCATAATATAAAACACATACAACATCCAAGAACATCAATAAATCCCTTATTTCAGCCCCAAAGTTTCAGCCAACATAAACTAAAACTTTAAGGTTGGTCCAAACAACACAATCAACCATTTGATGTAAATCTTTCAAGGTTTAAACCAAAGCATGCAAGATTAAACCTTGAAATGTAAGGGATTCATAAATCCACAACAAAGCAGCCCCTAATGGGTTGAAAAAGTCCATGAAAACTAATTTTTCAAGACCTTTTGAAGCACATATTCCACATAATCGGCTCTAGATGCCATTGTTGGGTTTTGTCACATATAAAACATCTTATTTTAACAATTAAAACTATGAAAATGTAGCAGAAAAATGAGTTTAATACATGGTTTATAATCTGAAATATTTGCCGTATTAAACTACAAACAAAACCCAAGAATGAGGATCAAATGTATATGAAATAATATGCTATCAACCAACACAAAACCAACCATAGGGTGTTAATAGAAGACAACCTTTCTTGTTCAAATGTTGTGGATGAAAAGAGATAGATGATGATGTTCTTGAATGTGTGTAGCCTTCAAAAGAGGAGCCCTCAAGAAGTGATACCCACAAGCTCTTCAAACACCTTGCTTGTTAGGATGCAACACCAAAGATAGCCCTTCTTTAGCTCCTCCGAAAACCGAAATAGGCTGCCCCCTTCAAGCTTCTAAAAACCAAAAATCAGTCCCCTTTTTCAGCTTCTAAAACCCGAAAATGCAGCCTTGTTTTGAAGGTTCTTTTGCTTGTGATGTTGGAGAGAAAAGCGTGTAATAATATGGAGTGTTAAAGAGGAGAAAGAACACTCAAAAACCAAGACAAAAGCTCGTCACAAAGGACCCTTTTGGCGACCGATTTTGAGCTTCCAAAATGGGTTTTCCCCCATTTTCGTTTTAGATAAAATTACTCTCTAACCCTTAACTTTATAAAACTAAAACCACTTTTAATTTTATGACAATAACACACTTTTATTTGTTATTATTTAACCAACTTAAATAATAAACAAATAATATCTCATGAACAAACTATCCATATAGTATTGTTGTATTACAAAGCAATGATTTAGAAAACCCATTTTCATAATTGGTGTCAATGTTTATATGTATGATCTCATCAACAAATAAACATTTATTGGTGTTTGTTTAGCTTGTTATTGGGTATGACCCGACTTGGATCATAACGTACTAACCACATCAATCTTGTATGTGTCTTGGGCATACAAGATTCAACACCTCATCGTCTCCAGCATCGCCAGCAACATCAGTATCATCATCACCATCATCATCCTCATCACTGTCATCATCTCCATCCTATTCCTTGATCTTCAGGGGCTCTTCCTTGGATCCTTTGAGATGTAGCATGATGGTCTTGTTTGTAGTCTCCAACTCCTCAATACTTTTTGCTCATTGGACATGCTGCTCCCGGAGTTGGGACATCTCTACACGCTAAGCATCCATCAACTGGGCCTGCTGAGATATCTGCAGGGCTTGGGCAGCAGTAGGTCTACTAGTTATCGTAACTGAGCAGTCTGAAACGTTTTGTCACATGTAAAACACTTACTTTAACCATTTAAACTATGAAAACGCAGCGGAATAAGAGGTTTATCATATGGTTTACAATGTGAAAATTTATGCCATATTAAACAACCAACAAAAACCAAGAATGAGGTCGAAATATATATGAAATAGTATGCTATCAAAGAAGACATAACAACCATAGGGTGTTTAGAGATACAACCTTTTCTACAAAAGTTGTAGATGTATGAGATGAACGTGGAGATGTTGTTGAATGTCCAACCCTCAAGAGAGAGAACCTTAAGCTTGTATACCCACAAGCCAAAACAAACACCTAATCTTGTTAGGTAGAAGAACACCAAGATGTACTCCCTTTTGAACAATCCGAATCTGCCAAGAAGATCTTGAAGTGCTGCCAACAAAATCGAATATTTCGGCCCCTTTCTTTCTTCCTTTTTGAACGAAAATGGATTGTTCTTTGAGAGAGTTTTTGCCTTGTGTGTGTATGAGAAAAGTGTGTATTTGGGTTGAGTGAAAGAATAAGTTAAGTCTTGCAAAAGCCAAGACAAGACAAAGCTGCCAATCAACCCACATGGGCGCCCGAAAATGTTAACCCAAAGAGTAAGTTAAGTCTTGCAAAAGCCAAGACATGAACTTTCATCAAATTACTCTTTCAACCATAAGTTTTTATAAAAATAATACCCCTTTTAATTTTATAACCATAACACACTTTTTTTTGTTATTATTTAACCAACTTAAATAATGAAACAAATAATATCTCATTAACAAACTATCCATCTAATGTTGTTCTACCACAAAGCAATGTTTTAGAAAACTCATTTTCTAGATTGGTGTCAATGTTTATCTGTATCATCTCATCAACAAACAAACATTTATTGGTGTTTGTATAGCTTGTTATTGGGTATGAGCTGACTTGGATCGTAACATACTAACCACATGAATCTCCTATGTATCTTGGGCATATGAGGTCCAACACAGCCTTCTCTGTGTCTGCAGCCAATAGCCTCTGCATCATACGGTTGAGTGTCGAGACCTGTTCTTCTACCCTACTGGGAGGCAGTGGTGATCCTGATGTGTAGGAAGGGTATGATGGTGGTACAACATGGTGGCTAGTGGTGGCAATGGTGTGGATTGGGGGTGGTATTGGTATAACAGGTGGAAGTATGGTAGTAGTAGTGGAGGGTGGAGGTGTGGTAGTGATGGTGGGTGGTATGGTAATGGTGATAGAGGGTGTGGAAGAAGTGGTGGTAGCTGTGGTGGTAGGTGGAGTGGTGGTGATAGGTGTAGTGGTGATGGTGGTAGTGATGAAGGTGAGTCGTGTCTTCTTCTTCTTCTTTATGTCGTGGGGCTGAGCCATCCTTTTCTTCCTTGATCCTGTCGAGGAGGATGCTCCCCCTAGAACACAGCTTGGCTGATCGGTAGCATATGTTAGACCAGTGTCAGCCTCTCCCGACCGCTAGGGCGTTCACCAACCACCCGGAGCCCTCGTTCTGTGGCAACGACTTTACTTCCCACAGTCCGAGTCAAAGGCTCCTCATCTGACTCCTCCTCCTCACCTGGTATGAAATCCTGGTGAAATCCAGCAGTCTCTACTCCGTCATGGGCATGTGTCGGAGATGCTATATTAGCAGTGGGGGCCCTTGGTTGGGTAGGCCCTGCATCTCCAGCATCACCGCTGTCAACGTCATCAGAGTCGTTCTCCGGGAGCTGTAACTGCTCATAATCTGAGTCACTGTCTATGTGATGCCACTTACGCCTGCCTGGTGCCACGTAGTCCTCGTTGGCCAGATGAGCTATAAGTCTCTTTACCGGGGGCTTGATCTACTTTCCACGGTAAACTCTCATACGACCCAATGTCGTATCATCCATAATCTCTAAAGCCACCACGTCGTGGATGTCCTTTGGAAGTGAGGGCAAATTCTCGTCAAAATCATCTATAACAACCTAGGGTACATGCAGAAACCCTCTTTGCCCTTCGTCTCCAGGTTCTCTATAAGGTAGGAGAAGATCATGCTCGAAAAGCTGAAGGGGTGGTTTAGCACCAGTGCCACGTAGACATTTTGTATCTGGTCTGAGAGGTCATCGAACCCACCCTTTCTGGAAGCTATGCACTTCAGAATGACGTGTGCCAAGTACTTATACTAGGGGCACAGGTTGCTCTTGTTGAGCACACCTAAGTTTATGTCCCTAGAGTACTGAATCCTCAAAAAACAACCTCTCACCATCAGTGGGTGAAGCCTGGTAGGGTGGCCAGCATCATCTCCCACCCAAGTACACGCTGAATGTCTTCAGCTATAATCTCTGTGTCCATACCAAAGATGAAGCTGCGATGTTGTATGGCTCTCGTGATCTATCAACAGATGCATTCTCCTAGAAGGCCTGTTGTATAGACCTGTAAGGAGTGTATAGAGTAGAAATAGCCTTGTGGATCCTTGATCGCTTGAGAAAAGCGATGATCTCTGCAAACTCGGCACCATTCCGAGTTCTGTGGTCTAAATGAGCACATATATTGTGCTTGGGGTTGATAGACCATCTATGAGCCATCGATCTGTAACACAAGAGACATAGACATTAGATAATCACACAATACAAGTAAGTCTTAATTAACTTGGTTGAATTCATCCAGGTTCATTCATGCTATTGAACTATGCGACTGTGTTCAGTCGGTTGTCTTATGATGCCACTGGACTCATTCGGGTGAATGAACATGCGACTGAGTTCAATTGGTTTGTTGAGCCTACGATTGGTTTAGTCGGCCGACTGAGCTCACTCGTATGATACATTCGGCCCATTGAGATATTCGGGCAGCTCAATCGTGCGATTGGAGTTCATCCAGACGACCAGTTGCATGACCCACTGTTCGGTCGACTTAGGTTTGAATCTTGACCAATTCGTGAAATTAACATTCTGTTATAGCTCTATAGACTCACAATCACATATCTAAAAACATAAAACCTTCAATTTTAACATTTTACTTGGTTTAAGTAGGTCATTATCCCGTTTACTGGTTCAGTTCTTGTTTCATTCGAACTTCACAAATTAGGGCACCATTTCTGTTGATTTCTTTTCATCGTATTTTACCTGTATAATCACACACAATTGTCAAATATTCAATAGAAGTAGGAAATCTTGGTTTGATGAAAATTTGGCAGAGTAACGATAGGCTATGCAAAATCAGAGCGGTTCGGGGTGATGAGTTGAATGCGATCGACTAGGCCCTATTTATACTGAATCTGAGTTCAATCGGCTGACTGGACTCATTCACTCGGTTCATTTGGGCGAATGGACCTTAGTCGGGCGATTGGCTTAGTCGATCACTTTCATTCGGCCGTCTGGAGTTCATTCGTGCGACTGACTCATTCGCATACTCTTATTCGGTCGAATGGATTATTCTCACAAGCCATTCGGGTGAATGGTTCATACTCATGTCCATTCGGCCGTTTAATGCATGAGTATGGTCCATTCGTATGATTGTTCGATACTCATGGCCAATTCGTGTGAATGGGTCAGACTCATGAATTTGACTTTATAATCATTTCACGTTTTCTCTGTTTAACTTATGAATAAACGTTATGAGTATTTGATCATCTCAGACATGATCAATTTATCTTGAAAAACAATTGATCATCTTAGACATGATCCTTTTAAAACATTTTGTCACCTCAGACATGACCCATTTTTAATTTTTTTGTTTCAAAGCAGGTGTGGTCACCTCAGACGCGACCTTTTAGATGATAAGGTCCCTTATCAACTTCCATGACATAGTCCGATACTCAACAATTGAAATAAGCTGACTTTCTATATAAATAAAAGAAATAATAATATAAACTTAAAAGCTAAGACATGTTTTGTGTTTTTATGAGGGTTAACAAAAATTTTCTGAGAGAGCTACTTCAATCATTTCAACCATACGTGGACCAATTCAATATCGAATCATACAGGATATTCAAATCATTCAGGACATGTTATTTAAAAAAACCTTTGATGCTCTAATCTTGTTTTTCATCTGGAGTCATTTAGCAAATTTGGGAAATCATATCACACTGATTTGAACTTTCAAGAATTGTAGCCACAATGATTGTCAGTATACTTGTCCTCTTAAATCCATACACACTTTCAACACAAATTGGTGATAGTTTAAGCTTTGTTTATTTCAACAAGCATTTGTGGATCCCACACTTATATGGTATCAACATTCCTCAAGAGATTTTTGAGCAGTCTCAGGGTAGTATTTCAAGAAGAAATTATTCATAGAACTTTCAAAGAGATGCCAAGCCTCAGGTCAGTGCCACCGCACAACAGAGAGGCGGCAAACAACGATGAATTCTAGAATATATAGGTTATGCTTATCCTCAGGTCAGTGCCACCGCACAGCAGAGAGGCACATAACCTTTCTTCTTGTTTGAGAAATTTCAATCTTTTTGCCCAGATCTCACAAACAATATAAGTTATTAGTTTGATTGTATTTGCATTTTTATGTGTTTTTGCTCATGCTTTGGTCTTACGCACACATTCGTGGTGTTTATTTTGCTCGTCACCCCTTATTGGAATCTTGTTGATTGTGTTAACCAGGGATAAGGTGTTACCCACAGCTAGTCAAACATTTTAGTTTAATCTTGAGATTACCAAAAAATTCTAGTTATCTATTGTGTTGAATCTACCAACATATCATCTGTGGTCTAGCAACCTCTAGGTCTACTGTCTTTGTGTTACCTTAGTAGTAGCTAGCTTATCTATCATATTTCCTTTTATATTGTGCAGACTACACAGACTTATACTTGAGCGTTGCATCCTTTTCAATTTTGATTTTTAATGTCCGAAATGGTTTGTTCCTATGTACTATCATATTGCAAAGATTGAATTAGTATCACATATACCATCTTATTTTATGAGCTTGCATCTCCTTCTCCCTCGTTTTGTTTTTGTTTTTTATTACTGCCTAAACCTATTCTTCCCCTAAAATCATAAAACTGTCACGGATTAGCGTTTTAGGATTTTAATAGGCATGGAAATTAACTAATAGTAATTAAAGTACTTAAAATTAAGCAAATAAAATAAAATAAAATAAAATAAAACTAATAAATGAATAAATAAAAGGAACTAGACACGACGCATCGGACTATACATGGTCATCTTGAGGAATGACCTCACTATTCTTTTTAACTACATTGACCTCTAACAAATATAAAAAATGTGGTTTGTCAAATGCCTTTGTATAGAGGTCAGCACGTTGAAAATCTGTATTTATTTTTACCACATCGATTAAGCTCTTTTCAAAGCAATCACGTATAAAGCGATATTTAATGCAGCAGAGTTATCAAAAAAGGTAGGAGTAGAAGAGAAATTCAAACCGTAATCCCGCATTTGCTGTTGAATCCATATGATTTGAGAATAGCAGCTTGCAGCAGCAACGTATTCGGCTTCACAGGTTGACAATGCAACCGAGGCCTGCTTCTTACACTGCTAGGTTACTAATCTTCTCCCAAAGAACTGACACCCTGCTCATGTATACTTGTGGTTCATCTTGCAGCCACCATAATCCGAGTCGCTATACGCAGCAAGCTCAAAGTCAACATCATGAGGATACGACAATCCAAATGTGGGTGTACCCTTCACATAACGAAAAATCCATTTGACCCTAATCAGATGATTCACTTTAGGCTTTGCCTGATATTGTGAACATACACATGTAGCATACATGATGTTAGGTCGAGAGGCAGTTAGATACATGAGAGATCCAATCATCCCTCGGTACATAGTGGCATCTACCAGATCCCCATTCTCGTTGGGTGCTACATCATCGTTTGTAGCAAGTGGGGTTAAGCATTCTCCATGTCAAACCAACTGAGAATATCACCTACATACTTGGTCTGATGTAGGAAAATACCATTTGGTGCCTGATCCACCTATAAACCGAGAAAGAATTTCATTTCTCCCATTGCACTCATCTCAAATTCCATCTTCATTACTGCTTCAAACTCTTTACATAATTCTTTGTTCTTGGAACCAAAACTTATATCATCGACATAGATTTGTACAAGCAGTAAGTCCCCATCCTTTTCTTTGATAAACAATATACAGTCAATGACTCCCCTGCGAAAATCGTGTTTCACAAGATGAGTCAAGAGTTTCTCGTACCAGGCCCTCGGAGCTTGATAAAGCCCATATAACACCTTGTCGAGTTTCTAAACTCTCTCCCGATGATATGGATACTCAAATCCCTCGGGTTGACTCACGTACACTGTCTCTCTGATCTCACCATGAACGAACGCACTCTTCACATCTAGTTGATAAACTATTTTCATATAAGATGCATAGGCAAGGAAGATGCGGATGGCTTTCATCGTTGCCACGGGTGCAAACACTTCATTGTAGTCCATACCTTTAACTAGTCGAAAACCCTAAACAACAAGCCGAGCCTTGTTTCTGATGATCACTCCCTGATCATCTTTCTTGCATTTCAAGACCCATTTGGTGCCAATGACCTTTGCACCTTTAGGTCTATCCACTAGTGTCCATACACCTAACTTTCTTAAACTGAAGAAGTTCTTCTTGCATGGCACTCACCCAAGGCTCTTTATTCAGTGCTTCACTAACATACTTTGACTCAAATTGAGACACAAAGTAGTGGTAGGTACCGTCATGAAGGCATCACTTTTCCATCACAGAGGCATAATTAGCTGAGTACAACTGATACCTAGTCTGAACCCCTTATCTCACATCTCCTATTACATTATACAAAGGATGATAGACATTTAGACGAGAGCTGAGAGTTGTTGGAACAACAACCTCAGAATCAAGATTTTGAACAGTTGGTTCTTGATCTGAGGCTATAGGAGTCTGAAGTTCTGAAGGTTCAGAAGCATGAGTATCATATGCTTGTGGACTTGTGGTAGGCGGAACCTATACATCCTGGTTGTTCTGATCATTTTCTATAATTTCTTCATCAGAATGGGGTTGCTGAACAAAAGATTTCAAGATTCAAGGACATATTTGACTCCTTCAAGGATTCAAGTGTAGTTACCAGTTCCTTGAAGGAGTCAAATATGTCTGATTTGGGTTTCAGAAACACTACCAAGAAAATATTGAGTAGTCATCAGTAATAACATAGCAATACAAGTCGCCTGCCATGCTTCTTGTACTGACTGGACCAAACAGATCCATGTGAAGGATTTCAAGAGGAATTTCTATTGAATAAACTTTCTTTTCCCTATGAGACTTCTTCGTCTGTTTGCCCTTTTGGCATGCAACACAGAAATCCGGTAGTTGGAAGTTTTTGACATTTACTCCTCTCACAAGATCATTCTGGATCAAGTGATTTATTTTCCTCGGATTTACGTGTCCCATTCTCCTATGCCAGGAGATGGAGTCCTTCTCTGTAGCTTTGGACAAGAAGCATTGGACTTCACGATCCGTTGTGGAGGTCTTTTAGAGATCCAAAACATAGAGATCATTAAATCTTGAACCTTACAATAGGATTTGTTCCTCCGGGATCACATAGTCTTTCTTCGGAACGTAGCACTTCCTGTTGTCAAAGAATACTTTGAATCCTTTATCACATATTTGAGAAACTGAAAGTAAGTTATTTTGTAATTGTTGGACGTAGTTTACCTTATCAAACTTAACTTTCTCATTTCCCACTTCTCCTTGGGTTGTGATGTACCCGCCTTTGTTTCCAGCAAATGAAACATGCCCTCCTTTGATTTGTCTGACGTTTGATAAGAGAGCTCTATTCCCTGTCATGTGCCTGGATGCTCCACTATCTACAATCCACATGTTAGTCTCAGCACTATAGCGAACACCCTGCACATTCAATGAAAACATTAGTTTATGTTAGGAACCCAAGCCTTCACTAGCTTGGGTTTCCCCGAGGCATCACATATCATAAACTCAACCCATCGACCATTTGAGGTAGAGGGAAGCTCAGATTTCTATTTGTTCTCATTTTCAGATACCAAGTTGGATTTTTCTTTCCACAGGCCAGCTTTGTGTAAGGCTTGTTTGTGATAAATAGACGACTGGCTGATGGGTTGAACTTTGGATTCACTATCCCTTTTAGGAGGCATCACGGAGTTCCTCTTAAAAGATCTAGTTTTAGATGCAGGAAGTTCAACTTTCCTCCTTGTTGTCTGATAATAATGACAATGAGATGCAATGTGACCGTACTCTCCACAATTAAAGCAGGATCTGCTTTTAACTTTACGGTATGTTTTGGTGGAGATGTAGATGTCACATGATCGAAATTATTTTTGTTTAGATTGAGACAGTTCTTTGTTAGATGTATGATAGGGTTTTAGAAACTTAATTGCTTTACCTAGTTTAACATATTTTATTTCTTGTTTACCTAGACTTTGACATGATGCTTGTGATTGATTAGGTTTTATAGTCCTTTTGGGTTCTGATTTACTTTATTGGATCGTGACTTTAAATTAACCTTTTCAAACTCAATTTCTAGGTTAACACAAAGCATATTTCCTTTTTCCTTTGAAGTGGCCTCCTTTGTTTAGCGTCAGATTCATTGGATTTACTTATGGAATCTGGATCGCTAAGAAGAGGAGTTGACAACACATGATCCTTGATGGGGTTATTGTTAATCGGTTTACTTTTGGTGTTCATCAAGGTCTCAGGTGGTGCTGGAACCACTTTGTATTCCAATCCCTCCCCATTGTTTCTCTCTCTCACTAAATGTTGGACAATATGAGATGAGCTTGTCCAACTATGTAGTTTTGTTTTATGGAGTTGACTTCTACTTCTAAAACTGCTTTCTGCTTCTTAGTGTCCTCTAGGGAGTTTAGATAGCACCTAATGTCATTTGCTTGGTTAAAGGCAACTACCTATGTTTCCTTAAGCTGTTTATTCAATAGGTCTATCTTTTCCTTATAACTGTGCTCGTTTTGTTTTAATACTCTATTAGCCTCAGTGCACAGTTCCAGATCCTATACTAAGCTATCATTATGATCTAATAACCTAGAAAATTTCAAATCTATACTTTCTCTAAATTTATTACAATCTAAACAATCATGATTATTAAACAACTAGTCAGTAGTACTTACCTGAGATGTTGAAGAGGAATCAGCCATGAGCGCAGAATTTGTTGTCTCTGGTTCTGCTGATTCTGTCGTTGATGCAGAATTTCCTTCTTCAGGCAGGTGGTTGACCACATGTGTAGTGTCTTCAAAATGTGACATCGCGAGCTCTACTGATATATCTCCCTCATTGGCAGAATCATCATCAATGTCCTCCGCATTAGCTATGTTGGACTCTCCCGGTGAGACGAAACGGAAGCTCGAGTTCTGTCCTTGATCCTCAATAGCAGTCAAGGCTTTGGGGTCCTTGCTTGATGAAGTAGGACTGCTAGATGTGGCCTTGTCATGACGATTAATGGACGAGAAGGGATTGCCATTCCCAGTCTTCTTTGGCTTCACACACTCCCGCTTGAAGTGTCCCTTCTCACCACAGTTGAAACAAGTTACCTTTGACTTGTCGAAGCCAAAGGTTGTATCTTTGGTAGCAACCAAGTTCTGTCCGGTCTTTTTGACAAACGTTTTAGCTCGTCGGATAGCACTTGCCAAAGCCCACATTATGTCCATTTGTTCAACCTCCATTCATCCACCTGTTCATAATCCTAATCTGTCAGGTGACAATTTCCTATCTTTCCAGCAACTAGTCCATCATAGGAGTGGACTACAGCAGCTAAGAGGTACATTTGTTCTTTGGCCACCTCAACAGTCACATTATCGAAGTTATCGGTTTTGAGTTTTGATGCATTAGAATCAGGTATAATATAGTGGGTGCCAGACGACCCTGACGTTTCGGACTCTGAAGTTGACGGTTGTGCTGGAATTGTTGCGCTTGAGTCGAAGGCAGTCTACAGTGGTGCTCCAGATGTCTTAGCCTAAGTAGTTGCATTGTAGAGTGCAGGATTATGATCGTAGTTAGCCTTTTGGGCTCTATACTTCATCCTAAGCTCCTCTTCCCTTAGTTTCAGAATGTAGTCATTTATTTCTAACTTCGAGAGCATCCCATTCTTTCTGAGATTTGAAATGAAAGAGGCCCATTTTTCCAGTAGTCCATGAGAAAAATTGGATACCTTATCCTCTATCGATGTAGTTACTCCATGAGTGTGCATCTCACTCATCAGGTGGTAGACTTTGTCGATCACATCATCCAGGCCTTCCTTTACCATTAAAGAGAAGTTGTCGAACTTCTTTTTCAAAGCTTTTGCCTTAATGGCCTTCAATGAGGCATTTCCGTCATCCCTCTTTTCCAACGCATCCCATAATTTCTTTGCTTGATTATACTCCGAATACTAATGGAAGATGTCCTTCGGAATAGACTGAGTGAACAAAGCGTAGACTTTCTTCTTAGTGTTGTGTTTTAATTTTTGTGCATCCGACATGCCACTAAGTGTAAGCTTGACTCCATCAGCTCCTACTGGCATGATGTACACCGACTCTATTTCCTCCCACAAATTTGTATATACTCCATTTAAGTAGATTTCAAAACGTTGCTTCCATTAAGGGTTGTGATCTAACGTGATAAGCTTCGGGGGTTTATTGTGAATTCCCACTTCGTTCTCCAACAGCAGTAGAATTTGAATACATGTATCTCTACTTGCTGTGTATGCTGAAAATTGGTCCTCCATTTCACATAAAACTACTCTTTAACAAACTGCTGATGTATGCGAATGAAGGTATGCGATTGGGCTTATTTGGGCGATTGAACAAATGCAGATTGTAAGGCTCCGTTCTCGGGCACCTCCCAGCTCGTGGTTCATCGCACTTAAAACATTATCAAATGTACATTAATTTTGTAGCGGAATTTAATACATTCATTAATAACTAAAAACTTGTCAATTACAACATCAGTTTTCATCTCAAAATACATGACATGTCAAAATACGGATGCCAGCCTCAAAATACTCCCAGTAGCTTATGCATCAATGCTCGCAACTCCTCGGCATCAACATATACCTGCCAACTATCATGCATACAAAAGTTAGCTATGCTGAGTGAGTTCTAGTTTTAATAATAAAATACTTTACTTTCGTTAAAATCGTTCTTTCAAAACATACTATACTTTACATCATTTGTGATCATGCATGATATGTACATACAGATAATATCATTATTATCTGCATCATTACATTCATTAACTTGTTCATTCAACATATTACATTATCATTCACTTCCCTTTTTAGATCCGGTCAGACTTTACCCTCTTCGTGGCACTCAGCCATGATTACTGAGGTCGAATGACGAGGATCCTATGCTGTACTTTATTACGTTAATTCATTTACGTTCATACATACGTTCGTTCTTTACATCATTATTTTTCACTTTATTCGAGATCTGGCCAGACTTTACCCTCTTCGTGGCACTCAGCCACGATTACTGAGGTCGAATGAGAAGGATCCGTATCGCATATTTCATACTGTTATCATCATCCATTTCTCATCTAGATTGTGTCAAGCTTTACCCTCCTCATGGCACGCAACTATGACTACTGAGGTCGAATGATGTGGGCGACCATGCCCTTAAATATCATAAAATAATAAGATTTGTACTTTGTACCTTTTTCCCGTACCACTTGTGCCCAATTTTCATTCCTTCCACTTACTTTTCTTTTCCTTTCCTTTCTTTTAAATAGAAATTTCGGGGTGTTACGCGGATGCTTTAGTCGTGCGACTCGACTTATGCGGATGAGTCAATCGGCCGAATGAACTAATGCGGTTGAACAGTCCGAGTAAGGTTCTCAATCGTACGAATGAGTCCAATTGTGCGGTTAGAGAATACGAATGAAATCAGTCGTGCGATTGAGCCAATCGTCCGACCGAGCAAGCTAAAGTTTGATAATTCGTAGGTTAAACGTGTTTTGGTTGTAAAAACATGAATTTTAACAAACCCTAATCGCCGCATGCCGGAAAAACTAAAATTTTAGGTCAGTAAATATCTAAGACTCCGTTAGACACAAAAAGATTGCGTTTTTGATGAAAAACACAATTTTTGTGTCAAAACTATTGAATCAACACGTAATAAAGAGCCAAGGCTTTGCTACCACTTGTTGGGATTTGGTATTGATCAAACACCAACTGAATAACATGTTAAACCAACCAAATAATGCAGAATCCAATTTGATTGGCGATCCAATCAGTGAGAATGCATGTAGACACAATAATGTATTGAATCTAACCTCAAGAATCGATTAGGAATCGATCTACAGCGTTCTATCAACTTGGAGTATGAACATAGAGGCTTCTGGATGGCTATGGTATGTCTGGAGTCGAAGTGTATTCAATGCATACGTTTTTCCACAAATTAAGTGGTATTTATAGGTTAGGGTTGCTCATTTGGGCAATTGAACCATTAATATGGTTCAGTGGTGCGAATGAGTTATATGGTTAGTCCGTTCGCCAGACTGAGTGTTCAGTCATGCGACTGAGCCAATCTTATGTGACAATCATAAGACTGATCCAGACTCCTGGTTCAGTCGTGCGACTGAGTCATTCACATGAAGTTGTTCATGCATATGTTCCATTAGCATGGGCCATTCGCATGATAACTTCATGATGTTAAGTTTGAATGTATTAAATATCATAATGTTATTCATATTAATTCAATTAACCACCAACCTATATAATCAAGTCAATATGCGTTAAAAAACTCATTAATGAAATATTAATCGAGACAAATCACAAACAAATATTCTCATTTCATTAAATACCCAATATTACATAAGTGCAAGACATTCAAGACATATTACATTGATATCAGGATCTAGGTACATATATGTATCAACATAATCTATTACTTCTGGAAAATGAAGTGGGGAATCACAATAAGCCTCCTAAGCTCATAACCTTAGATGATTACCCACAATGGAAGCAAAGGTTCGAGATATACCTTAATGGAGTAGATCCTAATATGTGGGAATAAAATGAGACATGGTATAGCATGCCGGTTGGTGCAGATGGATTTAAACTTACGTTAGGCGGCATGATTGATAGCCAAAAGTAAAGTACAATGCAGAGAAGAAGGTGTATGCTCTGTTAACTCAGTCAATTCTTAAGGATATATTCTATTAGTTTTCTGAGAACAAGCAAGATAAGTAGCTATGGGATGCTCTGGAAAAGCGGTATGACCGGAATTCATCGTTAAAAGCTCAAAAGGCTAAAGCTTTGAATAAGGAGTTTGATAACTTCTCGTCAATGGGTAAGGAGAGTTTGGATGGCGTTATAGATCACTTCTACCATTTAATCAGTGAGTTGCACACTCATGGGGTTGCTACATACATGGATGACAAGCTATCGAATTTCATAAATGGATTGCCAGAAAAGTGGTTTCATTTGTGTCAAACGTCACACAGAATGATATGCCGGCGAAGTTGGATATCAACCACTTCATTCTGAAGCTGAGAGAGAAAAAGTTGAGGATGAAGTACAGGTCACAAAAGGTGTCATATGATCAGAACCCGTCACATTACAACGCAACTCCTCAAGCAAAAACCTATGTAGCGCCACTTCAGACGGCATTTATGTCGAGTTCAGCCGCTCCGTCTCAAGCCACTACTTCAGGATCTGACATGTCAGGGTCGCCTTGCACCCAATATACAGCACCTAAAGCCAATGCTACAAAATTGAAAACCGAGAATCTTGGTAACGTGACTGTAGAGGTAGCAAAGAGCATATGGATCTCTTAGCAGCTGTCGTTCACTCCTATGATGGTCTACTTGCGGGGATGATTGGAAACTGCCATCTGACAGATGAAAACTATGAGCAAGTAGACGAGACTGAGCTGGAAAGAATGGATATCATGTGGACATTGGCAAATGTTGTTCGGAGAGCAAAGACTTTGTTAAGAAGACAGCACAGAACCTGATTGCCACAAAGGATACAACCTTTGGTTTTGAAAAAACCACAGTTACCTGTTTTAACTGTGGAGAAAAGGGGCACTTCAAACGTGAATGTGTTAAGCCCAAGGTGATAGGTAATGGTAATCCATTCTCATCCCTCAATCATCAAGATAAACCCACAAGTAGTCCCACATTGTCAAGAAAGGATCCTAAGGCCTTGACTGCTCAAGAAGATGAAGGGCAAGATTGGACCTTTTGATTTGTAACTCCGGGAGAATCCAAGAGCAGTAGAATTTGAATACGTGTATCTCTACTTGTTGTGTATGCTGAAAATTGGTCCTCCAATTCACTTAACTTTACTCTTTAACAAACTTCTGATGTATGGGAATGAAGGTATGTGATTGGGCTTATTTGGGCGATTGAACAAATGCAGATTGAAAGGCTCCGTTCCCGAGCACCTCCCAGCTGGTGGTTCATCGCACTTAAAACATTATCAAATGTACATTAATTTTGCAGCGGAATTTAAAACATTCATTAATAACTTAAAACATGTCAATTACAACTTCAGTTTTCATCTCAAAATACATGACATGTCAAAATACGAATGCCAGCCTCCAAATACTCCTAGTAGCTTATGCATCCATGCCTGCAACTCCTCGGCATCAACATATACCTGCCAACTATCATGCATACAAAAGTCAGCGACGCTGAGTGAGTTCTATTTTTATAATAAAATACTTTACTTTCGTTAAAATCATTCTTTCAAAACATACTATACTTTACATCATTCGTAATCATGCATCGTACGTACATACAGATAATATCATTATTATATTCATCATTAGATTCATTAACTTTTCGTTCAACGTATTACATTATCATTCACTTCTCTTTTTAGATCCGGTCAGACTTTACCCTCTTCGTGGCACTCGGCCACGATTACTGATGTCGAATGACGAGGATCTTGTGCTGTACTTTATTACAATAATTCATTTACGTTCATACATACGTTCGTTCTTTACATCATTATTTTTCACTTTATTCGAGATCCGGTCAGACTTTACCCTCTTCGTGGCACTCAGCCACGATTACTGAGGTCGAATGACAAGGATCCGTATCGCACATTTCATATTGTTATTATCATTCATTTCTCATCTACATCCTTTCAAGCTTTACCCTCCTCATGGCACACAGCTATGACTACTGAGGTCGAATGACAAGGATCCCGTTCGTTCATTATCGCACCTTCGCTTCATCGTACCGGAAGTACATATCACAAGGATCGCACACATAAGGAAGCCAGAATCGCACGCTATCTCATGGGTTAGCCAAGATCACACGCTATAAAAACCACACGAGGCAGCTAAAATCGCACCCTACCTTATGCCGTCCATTACACATATCGCTCAAATCGCACCATCGCATCATCGTACCCGAAGTACATATTGCATGGATCACACACAAAAGGAAGCGAGAATCTCACGCTATTTCATGGGTTAGCCAAGATCGCACGCTATAAAAACAACATCAGGCAGCCAAAATCGCACGCTACCCTTATGCCGTCCATCGCACATATCGCACCAATCGCACCATCGAAGTGGTCACGAAGACTGACTCCCCCTGTTTGTGTGAGAACTCTCAGGGTTTTGCCAGAATCGCACGCCACCAAATGCTAAGCCAAGATCGCACGCCATAAAACCACATGAGGCAGCCAAAGTCGCACGCTACATTGCACACAGTAAATACCACATCAAACGTATCGGAGCAATTACCAAAACTGATTTCCCACTGTGTCTATGTCCCCTTATGAGTAAGCCAATATCACATGCTATGATACACACACTGTTGAGCTAACGACCCTCAGTGAGTCGTGAACCTCCTTCCTTTCTTTCGCAAGCCATCCTATCTCTCATTCATTCGTTTATGCTCGCATTCATTCATTACGTTCCTCTTTTCATTATCTTCCACTTTACGTTACATAATACTTTCATTACATTCATTAACATTCAACGTAAAGCCAAGGGAAGACATACATACATAATAAGGAACACACATAAACATAAACATACATCATCACCATACAGGCACATCATACGTGCATAACACACATCAATCATGCCATCACATCATAACCAGGCTTATCTCCCCATATTACCCCTTAAAAACCAATTGGAAAACCTCAAGTCCAAAGTGGGCGCATAGGTCCTTCCAGGCGCATGAGCATAATAATTCTAAGTGTAAAACAGTCTGGGCGCATGGGCACTGTTTGGGCGTTTCTGCCCTGTTCAGGCGCATCACCAACACTTAGTCGTTTCAAGCACTTGGGTGCATGGCACTGCCAAGGCGCATGGCCAATACTTAGACATTTCAATCTCTAGACGCATTGGCACTATTTAGGCGCATGGTCCACACTTAGCCTTTTTTTCACTTGCAAGCATGGGCAATATTTAAGCGCATGATCCACCCTTGGGCGCATGGCAAACACTTAGACGCATGGGCCAACATGCTGGGCGCATGAGCCACTATTTAGGCACATGACCCACCCTTGGGCGCATGGCCAACCCTTAGGCGTCTGGCCACTCATGCTGGACGCGTGGACAACTATTTGGGTGCATGAACCACTGTTCATGTCCATCAGACATTCTGAAATCTTTTCTATGCCACCAATTTCACCTGATTCTCATTCTAAGCATACCCAAACATAGATCTAACATACTAAGGCCATCTAAGCATGATAAACATCGTCTCTAACGCATAATCATCATTATAACATGCATACATACATACAACATACGAACATAAAGCTGTAAACCCACGGTTTCTTTCAAAACGTTTACTTAGTATGCATAATAGCCCCAAATCATTTAAAAATCTGTAAAAGAGGGGTTCTAGAAACTCACCTTTAGCAGGTTTTGAACAACACTCTTCTCGTTCAAGACCCACTTTGATTCAGCTCTTTGAATCCCGAAAGTAAACTTTATACAACCGGAACATTGGTCAAGAACTCAATACCCAACTGAAACCGAGCTCAAACAAGACAAGACTTACCTTTTTCAGCTTCTTCTTCCTCATTCTCTCTCTAGAACCGAGCTCTCTCTCTCTTCTTCTTCCGAGATCAAGCAGCTTTCTGCTTGATGTGGGCGACCATGCCCTTAAATATCTTAAAATAATAAGATTTGTACTTTGTACACTTTTTCCCCTTCCACATGTGCACAATTTCCATTCATTCCACTTACTTTTCTTTTCCTTTCTTTTAAATAGAAATTTCGGGGTGTTACACACATGCTTTAGTCGTGCGACTGGACAAAGGCGGATGAGTCAGTCGGCCGAATGAACTAATTCGGTTGAACAGTCCGAGTAAGGTTCTCAGTCGTACGAATGAGTCCAATCGTGCGGTTAGAGAATACGAATGAAATCAGTCGTGCGATTGAGCCAATCGTGCGACCGAGCAAGCTAAAGTTTGATAATTCGTAGGTTAAACATGTTTTAGCTGTAAAAACTCGAATTTTAACAAACCCTAATCGCCGTATGCCGGAAAAACTAAAATTTTAGGTCAGGAAACGTGTAAGACTCCATTAGACACAAAAAGATTGCGTTTTTGATGAAAAAACACAATTTTTATATCAAAACTATTGAATCAACATGTAATCAAGAGCCAAGGCTCTGATACCACTTGTTGGGATTTGGTATTGACGAAACACCAACTAAATAACATGTTAAACCAAACCAAATAGTGCGGAATCCTATTTGATTGGCGATCCAATCAGTGAGAATGCATGTAGACACAATAATTGTTAGGATCAGTGATCTAAGTTTGATTAATTAGAGAGTATTGCAGCGGAGTACGAACAACGAATTAAACAATTCACAAGAACACAATTGATATTCAATGTAACAGTAAATGGTTATAGAAAAAGAGTATTCTGCAAAAGAGATATTTCATTCATATGCTTTCATGGTGGCACAATGTCACACTTTACAATTAGGTCAACATTCCTTACATAGGACATGTGACGTCTGCTGATGTCACTTGATAGTGACATCTAACACAATTATTCAAACTACTCAAACTATGCAAACTACTGAGAATGTTCTCAACTACTGATTACATCTTAGAGAATGCTTAAGTACAAATACATAAAACTACTAAAACTAAACTACTGAAACTATAACTACTGAAAAGTAAATTACAAGTACCGAAAGGAAACCATCACAACTACTGAAGTTGATAACTTCAGCTATTGTGACAACTACTGATCACTTTGATCTTCAGTCTTTGTCTTCAGTCTTTGCTCTTCAGAATTTGTTCTTCAGACTTTTACTTTCAGATTTTGTCTTCAGCTGATAGCTTCACACTTTGTCTTCAGTACTTTACTTTCAGACTTTGTCTTCAGCTGATAGCTTCAGACTTTGTCTTCAGTAGTAGTCTTCAGTTCTTGTCTTCAGACTTTGTCTTCAGACCTTATAATCAGCTGATGTCTTCAGCTTTTGTGATCTTCTTCAGTAGTTGTAATGTCTGTGGGAGTTAGAGGCTTTTTTGATCAGGCTCATTGGTTCTTTTGGTCCAACAAACTCCCCCTGAACCAATGCAGCCAAAACCTCAAAACTTATTGATGATCCCACTTATTCTTGGCAGAAACACCCTCTTGATCAGCTTCAAAGGTAATCAGTTAAGCACAGGCCGGGAAAAGGTTTCTAATCATTTGATTTGCTATGTATGGAAGGGAACTCTATTTTGGGGAAATTGAACATAGAGTCTTATCCCAACCATGAAACCTAATTCCCATGAATGAGTCTATAAGACTCACTAGCATAGGCCTCAAGGAGAACAACTTGTTCCTCCTTGGCGAGTTCTTCTGCTTCTCCTTCGAAGAAGAACTCTGGGCCATAATACTCAGACAGGTTTCTCACTGCCTTTCCATTTTTCAACTCCACAGTTGTTATCTCTCTATAAGCAAATTCATCAGGGCGAGAGCCTTCAAGCAATAACGGGAGTTCACTCTTCTCAAGATCTTCAAGTCTTTTGTATAACAACCCCTTCTTGATCATATTGTTCTTAAGAATAGATTGAGGGGTTGTCTTGGATTTGTGAGCTCTGTTGAATTCTTCAATGATTTCCCAGGGTGAGACTACCATGGCCAATGTAATTGCAGCATTCAAGGTCTTCTTCACTTGGCCATGATATCTACTTGGTACATTCTTCTTATGAATTCTAGAACTTACCTTGGGGTCTGGCCAAATCCGCACTCTTTCTTGTTGATGTTGAAAGGTATGTCTAAGAGTGTACATCCTCAGAGCCTGTTTCTTCATTTCTTGAATGGATGAGGACTGACGGAAATCCTTATCAACCATCTTGAGAAACTTCTCATCATGATGTTTCTGTTGTTCTGCTTCTTCAATCTTTACCTTCACCATCTGCATTTGCAAGTCAGGAGTAATCACTTGTTGACTTCTGTGCTCAGGTGATTTGAGTTTGAGAACAGCAGAGATTGGCAGACTATCATCATCATCATCCTCTTCTTCATCTTCTTCTACCCACAACACCCTTCTCCTCCTTCTGGGTGCATCACTGGGTAAGGTTTGAGGTGGTTTTTGGGGTAAAGGGATTGGTTTTGTGGGTTGAGTTCTGGGTGGCTTTGGTTTAGGGATTGATTTGGGAGATTTTAGAGATAAGGGTTATGTTTGATTGGGAGTGTGAGAAGATTGACTTAGCATTTTGGTGGTGAGTTTGGCTTTGGAGAGCTTTTCCATTTCAGTTCTTTTCCCTGCACCTGTTTCATCCAGTGCTTCAATTATCAACCCCTTATTATAGCCTCCAACAGAGCAGATCTTCTTGGTTATCTCTAGGATACTGTCTCTGGACCAGGCCTTTATCTCTATCAATGATCTTCCAAGATATTTGGCAATGAATCTGATCATTATCTCCAATATTTCCCTTTCCAACACACTATAACCGGCCCATCTAGTTTGAATCTCTTCTATTTCCAGCCTTCTAATTTGAGTGTCTAGTGTAGCTGTGTCATGACCTTGTCGAAAGAGCTGATCTATAATTTTATCCATGGATCTACTGTGAGTTTCATTAGCATCTTTGAGAAGATCTTCTAAGGATTTATCTTCATCAGCTTTTGACTCAGCACTTTTCTTTCTTTTATATGTGATCAGCTGTTCTGAGATCAGTTCTTTCTCCACTTCCTTCTCTTTTGCAGGTTCTTTCTCATCATCAAATCTTTTTCTTTTCTTTCACTACCTTAGATTTGGAAGTCTCCCCCTTTTTTATTGCATTGGGATCAGGGGCTTGAAAGGCAGAAAGAGATTTTTGAACAACATCATCATGAGGAGTTGTAGATTTGAGGATATCCTCTCATCAATGGCTTTATGCACGATGTCAGTGATGATGGGAGTGATGAGAGGTAAGGAGTTTTGAAAGATAGCAACCATCTGCTCAGAGGGGTTCTGTCCCTGAGAGGTGGTGCCAAAAGCAGTGGCTGGTGGCTCAGTTATGTATATTGGCTCAGTGTTTGGGGAACCTTCAATTGAAGGTGCCATCTATGGGGTTGTGAGGTAGATAGACTTGTATCCTGAGACATTTTGCCTAACAACTCTTTAAGTCTGGTCACCTCAGTCTCAAGGATGGTATTATGGGCTAATACATCATAGAAAAAGCCCAGGTCATCATCAGTTTGGGCTGAATCACCTGACCTCCTGATGTGTAGATCAGTAAAAGCATGTGCCTTTTGTTCTTGGTACCGGGGACTTCCTACCTCAGGACTGTGTCCTTCATTGGCAGTTGCCTCTGGTAAGGTCTTATGGATATTACCAACGTCGTCCTGATCATTTGCTGAATCAGTAGGAGTGGCAGCCTTACCAAATGTTCTATTCTCCGTTTCTACACTTGGAGAGTGAAGATTGTAACCCCTGTGTTGTGGCTTATCAGAAGCATTTTGGTCCTCCCCCTCAATAGTTGAGGTATTCCCAGTGCCAAGTGGTTTCTGGGGAGGGGGTGAGGAATGCAATTGAGTCAGCACTTTAGCAACGATCAGTGTTGGTCTTTCAGGGGCGGTTGCATGTAGAGATTGGTCTGAAGCAGAATGCACCCGGGGAAAGAGTGTTGGGTTTGTTGTGCCAAAACAATGTTGTTTAACCATTTAAACAAGAAAAACGCAGCGGATAAACATTTAACAAATACCATTTGTAATCTGAAAATTGATGTTCATAACTTAATTTCAACAAACCCAAAGACATAGGATCATATGTATGTGAATAAACTAGTTATCAACAAGCTAAAACAACCAAAACAACATCAACAAACTACCTTTATGGGCGATTTGAAGAACCGACATTAGAGCTGCTGGAAATCACGTTTTGTTGAAGAAGTGGCTGTCCTTGGATGGCCAAAACACCAAGGATAGGTGTCCTCAAGTGTACATACCCACAAGCCCTCAAGAAACACCATGTTTGCTAGGATTTGACACCAAAAATCGCATCAAAAACCCTGCTGAAAACCTTTTTCAGCCGTGAAACATCAAGGAGATGTCAAAGGCTTTGTTCCAGCCGTATGACTTCTCTTCCATAAGAGAAACTCGAGTTCTTGTGCGATTTCATGTGAGAAAGAGGAGTAGATCAGATGTGTGTATGTTCATAGATTGTTTTTGTTTCAAAACAAGAAGAAAAAGAAGAGAGGGAAGAGTCCTTGCGGCCGAAAATCCCCTCACCCTTATTAGGGTTTTTTTTTTCTTTTAAAAACTCTTTTAATTTGACTAATCTTATAAATTACAAAATTAACCTTTAATTATATAAAATATGCACACACACACTTTTATTATTTGATGTTGCTTGACTAATTTAAACAACATAACAAATAATATCCATGAACAAAATATCCTCATAATTTGTTCATTCTCACATATAATTTATTTAGAAAACCCATTTTCTAAATTGGTGTAATTATTTAATTGCATGATCATATCATCAATTAAATATTAATTGGTGTTTGCTAAGCTTGTTATTGGGTATGACCCGACTTGGATCACAACGTACTAACCACATTAATGTTCTATGTGTCTTGGGCATACAGAATCCAACAATCTCCCACTTGCACAAGATACATAGAAGATTGATGCAAGCAGTAAATACCTCCTAACAACGGTTTACTACCCTTAATACGCGTGACTTAAAGCCATTCAATAACATCATCCCCTTCAAGTATCCAACTTGAAATGATTTAGGTGAATCAATATCTATCCTTTTGTTACAGATGTAATGTTAAATCCAAGGACATAGAATGATCATTCCTTGTTGATTTAACTTAATCAGGCCTTAGACATCATGCTCTCAACGAATAAGAGGTACAAATTCCATCTTGACTACATACGTTTCTCACAATCACCTTATGTTGTACCTAAACATAGCCTTATGTACTGACCATTATTTCAGAGCAGCGAAGAACTAGCTCAAGGTATAACACTTGGTGAATATCAAAACCCAATATGTATCTCAGGTCAGAGGATACCAAATGACATTCGCCTTTACTCAAATTTACTTATGATCAATCTAGAAGATCCAATGTAGTAAAATTGAGATGCGGGTCAGTCCAATATTTGCATCCCACAAATATCTATGAACCTTGGTAGCAACCAATTGCTCTATATTCATACCTTATGAATATCTACCAATCCATGTTCATAATAGTCTCATATTCATATTTGTTCCCACAAATATGACCAACTACGGACATTTAGAATAATAAACATATTCATGGATGTAAACATGCTAAAAGGGAACACGACTCAAAAGGTCAAAATTACAATTGTTCCATACATTAATGCTAAATAGATCAATTCCAATCACTAGAATATCGAAGTCCTAAGGCACAAGTATGACCCTCATACTTTGCCTTCGCAAGGAGCTTCGTGAGTGGATTCGTAACGTTTTGATCTTAATGAACTTTACGAATACATATCTTTACCCTTTTCAACTTCATCCCTTATGATGTTGAATCTCCGCTTAAGGTGCTTAGTCTTTGATGAGTACGGGGTTCCTTGATTTGAGCAATCCCACCCATGTAATTACCAATGATCTTTAGGGAGTCTTGAATGGTAGAGACCACCCCTAGATAAGCAATGGACAAGCTTATCCATGCAGCTTCCAAAGCTGCCAATGAAGCGGCTATGTATTCGGATTTTAGACTGAATAATGCTACCGTGTCCTGCTTTGAACACTTCAAGGATACCACACCTCCATTCATAATGGAAGTACACCTGATTATGATCGAGAGTTGTATCGATCTGTTTTGGAAGTCCTTATCTGTGCAACCCTTTACACAGATTTTCACTTCAACAGATCCGTATATTTGAAACATATCCTTAGTCTTACTAAGGTGCATCAACATACTTTTAGCAACCATTCAATGGTTATTTCTATTGGTATCTACTTTGTCATACCTGATAAGCATGACTCGTCCGGTTTAGTGCATATCATGAGACAAATGACGGATCCTATAGCAGATGCGTATGGGATATCCTTCATTTGATTTTGCTCATCCTATGAGCTTGGACATTGAGACGTAGTCAACATGGTCTCTCTTTGAAAGGGTATCATACCTTTCTAAGAGATTTCCATCTTGAACCTTTTCAAGATTTTATATATGCACTTTGGTTTGACCCTATCAACCACCTCGATCTATCCTTATAGATCCTTATTCCAAAATATGGGTGATTTCAAAGAGATCCTTTTTATGAAAAACATCTTCGAAGCAAGGTTTGAACACCTTCCAAGGTTGGAATATATTTTTAAAATAGCAGTGTGTCATCAGCATACAACACTGAGAGTATACTTCTGCTCCCACTAGCTTTCATATATACACACCCTTTTGATGCTTGTTTCAATCCATAGCTCTATCACTTTAACTTGTATACTTTATTGGGATGTCGCGGATCGACAAAACCTTCATGCTGAACTATGTGGACAGTCTCTACGAGATGTCCATTAAGGAAAGCGGTTTTGACATCCATTAGCCAAAACTCATATTCAAAATATGCAGTTATGGCACTTAACATCCTAATCGACCTTAGCATTGCCACGGGCGTAAGACTTTCATCATAATCAACCAATTGAGTTTGATGAAAACCTTATGCTATAAGTCTTGACTTATAAGTATTCAAGTCTCCATGTATATTTGTTTTCATCCAGAAAACCCACTTGTATCCAACCGATTTGGAGTTTAAGTGGAGGTTCAACCAATTGCCAAACTTGGTTGTTATACATGAATTGCATCCTTACGTTCATGGCCTCTAGCCATTTGTCCCAATCCAAATTGGACATAACATCTTGTGTATGGTTAGCCTACAGGGTATAACCACATAGCATCCATTCATGAAATATCCTTATCTTTCAGATGGAATACTAACTCTACCAGATTTGTGAACGTTTTGTGTGTTGATCAACCTCTTGATCTTTATCAACAACCTCTTGCTGATTGCTAGTGTCAATCAAATGTGTATCGCCTTGTGGATTTTGATCCTTATCAAGTTCCACAGTTCTATACGTCATTCCTTCCATAAAGGACTTGGTTTCAAGAACCATAGACTTTGGAGCAATAAATACTTCTGATTCGTTGAGTCAAAGAAACGGTATCTTATACAGTCTCTTTGGATTCTAAATGAATACACACTTTCTTTGTCCGGGTCATATTCTAATATGAGCCTTAGAGAGCGATGCGAAAACCCAAAATGATAAAGGTGGTAAGTTCATAGCCATAATAAATTGAACCATATCCAATAGGGTTCAGTTTCTCCTTTATCTGAATGAAGAGCATAGATAACTATGCGGAGTTGATTTTCTACTTCATTATTGAAGATTTTGAACATTTCAAAAGCTTCATACTTATGTGTCATCAAGTGCACACAATAATAGCGACTGCAATCGTCGTTACATTAATGAAGTATCTTTCACCAGTCATAGACATTGTCTTAAAAGGATCATATGCATCCAAATGCATCATTCCTAATTAGTCTTTGGTTCATACTTATCAAATGAAACATTTTCATTTGTTTCCTAAAGACCATTCTTTTGAAGTGTTTGAATCTAATTCTGGTTAATGTGACCAAGGCGACAATGTCAAAGATAGTAATAACTTAAACCCATTTTAAGTTTCTTTATGCTAAATGAGTATCAATGAGTTATAATAGGATGATCTATCATGAACCAATTCATGGATGTCATTAAAAGGCATATCCTTAAAATGATATACATCATTCAAACTCAATACCATTATTTACAAATTTTGAATCATGATCATATTGTTTTAAAAGGAAACATTAATCATGTTCCTAGTCAAACTAGGTGCATACAAAATGTTTTGAGAACAACTTCCAAACCATTTGAAGGTCTCAAAATAGAGTTTCCCTTCTTGAAGCGGACATTTCTTTTGAACCCTTTTGCAACAATTGCAAGTATGAGTCTCACATCCGGTATCCAATACCCATGTGATTGAAGAAATGGCTTTTAAAACAGCGTATGAATCATGGAATTGTATTTGAGGTTTGCCCAAAACCCTTCTTGTGTTTCAACTCCTTGAGATAGAAGGGACAATACCCTTTTCATAGTCCTATCTCTCCATACTCAAAGCATGGATCGTTCTCCGTTACCTTAGGCTTCATAAGCTTAGGTTTTGAGGTTTCGCTATAACCTTTGCTTTGACGTATTCCTTTCCTTTAGCAATAATTGCTTTAGGATCGGGATTGGCCACTTCTTATAGCCTCCGTTATTGATTGAGAGAATAGGTAGAACCTCTCTACTTATCCCCGCCTCAGTTGCTTTGAGCATTGCATGAGGTTCACCGATGCTCTTGTCCCATCCGTTCATATTACAGTATATTATGAATGTCTCAAACCTTTAGTTAGGCAATCAAGGATCAAATCCTTGGCCAACTACTTTGAGACAGGACAGCAAAGCATCTTGAGGCTATCAATACGGCTTTTATCTTAAGGATATATAAGATGATATTGATTGGGTCTTTTCATGTGACATGTATAAAGTGCTTGAACCGTTTCAAAGCAATCTTATTAAAGTTTGTGGAAGGAACATTTCCCCTTTTAGATTAACATGTCATGTGCCCCATGAGGCTCCAAACCCTTTTGGAGTCTGGAATCATATTCCCAACATGAGATCGGATGCTTGCACAGAATCCTAAGTGTGCTTAACTCAATCGTCAAAAGGCCATAACATCAACAGCGTGGGTTGGTGAGGTATGGGATCGTCAAGGACATAGACCTTTACTCATTCTTGAGAACGATTCTCAAGTTTCAAAATGAGTCCATAAGATAATTATGGTTAGGACTATCCCTCTCGAGAATAGGTCTCAGTGATAGGGAAGGGACGATCGGGGTGGTAGCATTATAGTTAGAGGTCATCATTACAAAATTGACAAAGTTCATATTAGTATTTCTCATAAATTTATTTTAATCGTTAATACCCTTAAATGTCTCATAGACAATTAACAATTAAAATCTAGAATCCAACGTTACATTTAAATGATGGTTAGGTGACCTTTATCCCATTATTTAAATTAACAAGGTAGTCAACAGTTGACAATTGCAACCTATTGCAACTTCTAGTCTTATGGGATCAGTTAAACATCATATGTTTAGTCGGCATGTTTAATCCCATCAACACCATTGTACGCCATGCTTCGGTGACCCTAAGCACATGGTTTCCAATTCAAGTCGTCCTACTTACACACACGTGTGAGTTTTTACATATAAGCGGTTAGGTGACCTTTATCCCACAACTATGTTAGACTCACCTCAAGGACACAAGTTCCCTACAAGTGGTTAGGTGACCTTTATCCCACAAGTAGTTCCCAAGTGATTCGAGTGTTGTGTAAAAGGATGGTGTTAGACTTGTTACCAAAGGGTTTTAAGTTCCATTAATTTTAGACTTGAAAAACCTATGTACCTTGTAATTGCATGCTTTCAAATACATGGTACCCTATGGTTCTCTTTTAATAAAACCTCTTTTATTTTGAAATCATTAATCCTCTTAATAACCTTTTATTAATTACTTAATGATTTAGAACCATAAAATTCAGCTTGTTATCATAATTATTTAGATTGTTAAGCATATTCATATATCAAACAATCAACATAAAACAAACAAGCATAATCATACAAACATATGTGCATAACCATAGCCACTAAGTTGACTACACTTGTTTGCCATCACAAGTGTTGTCATAAGGTCTTTTCCTAAGGGTTCAACACAACACAAATGATGAGATCTCCAAAGACCCCCACTTGAACTTGCATCCAAATGCTTCAAGTCCATCCTTTGTGTCTTCCTTTTGTGCTTCTTCCCGAGCATCTTCTTTTACAAAATATATACATCCTAATACATATTTTCTAGTAAAGGAAAAATGCTCCTAATCTATTTATTACATTGCCAAATGAATAAATAAATTACAAACCAAATGGAAACACAAAAGAAATTACTACAACCCATAAAGAAAGAATACAATCAACATGACAATTCCATAATCAACCAACCCAAAACAACCATGGTCAAGGCTATGTTATGCACTAAAATTATGTATCCATATACATCATACTAAGAACCAAAATGAACCCCATTGACCCTAAATTTTCAGCCAACATAAACCAAAAATCTAGGGTCTTTTGTCCAAACAAAACACAATCAACCAAATTGATATCTTTCCTTTCAAGGTTTAATCACTAGCATGTTTGATATAACCTTGAAAGATTGCGGTATCATCAAATCAATACAAAACAGCCCTAAAATTGGTTGTTAAACCTTATATAACCATTATACAAGAACACATGAAACTAATTATCCACATAACCGGCTCTTGATGCCAATGTTGGGTTTGTTGTGCCAAAACAATGTTGTTTAACCATTTAAACAAGAAAAACGCAGCGGATAAACATTTAACAAATACCATTTGTAATCTGAAAATTGATGTTCATAACTTAATTTCAACAAACCCAAAGACATAGGATCATATGTATGTGAATAAACTAGTTATCAACAAGCTAAAACAACCAAAACAACATCAACAAACTACCTTTATGGGCGATTTGAAGAACCGACATTAGAGCTGCTGGAAATCACGTTTTGTTGAAGAAGTGGCTGTCCTTGGATGGCCAAAACACCAAGGATAGGTGTCCTCAAGTGTAGATACCCACAAGCCCTCAAGAAACACCATGTTTGCTAGGATTTGACACCAAAAATCGCATCAAAAACCCTGCTGAAAACCTTTTTCAGCCGTGAAACATCAAGGAGATGTCAAAGGCTTTGTTCCAGCCGTATGACTTCGCTCCATAAGAGAAACTCGAGTTCTGTGCGATTTCATGTGAGAAAGAGGAGTAGATCAGATGTGTGTATGTTCATAGATTGTTTTTGTTTCAAAACAAGAAGAAAAAGAAGAGAGGGAAGAGTCCTTGCGGCCGAAAATCCCCTCACCCTTATTAGGGTTTTTTTTTTCTTTTAAAAACTCTTTTAATTTGACTAATCTTATAAATTACAAAATTAACCTTTAATTATATAAAATATGCACACACCACTTTTATTATTTGATGTTGCTTGACTAATTTAAACAACATAACAAATAATATTCATGAACAAAATATCCTCATAATTTGTTCATTCTCACATATAATTTATTTAGAAAACCCATTTTCTAAATTGGTGTAATTATTTAATTGCATGATCATATCATCAATTAAATATTAATTGGTGTTTGCTAAGCTTGTTATTGGTATGACCCGACTTGGATCACAACGTACTAACCACATCAATGTTCTATGTGTCTTGGGCATACAGAATCCAACAAAGAGGTGCTCTTTAATGGTAACCCTCTCAATTGAGAGAGGTTCCAGAAATGTGGGATCCCCAATTGTGGTTGCAACAGGATCTTGTTGAGAGGATACCTGTGCGGCTTCTGCAGGTTGAGTCTTGGACATAACTGGGGGGTTATAACCAGTATGTATTTCATGTGTTTGTGGTACAGGGGCATCCTCAGGGGACTCATCTCCCTGAGTAGCCTTTTTGGGCTTTTGGGATTTGGGTTTGGTGGGGACTTTGGATCTGGAAGTGGAGGTTGTGGGTTCCCTCTGCTTGGGTTTTAGCATCCGGGCAGCCCCTTTAAGAGTAGGGTCTGAGTTATGTCGGGAGTATACCTCAGCTAAAACAGCTAGAGCAGGGACTCCAAGACCAACAAGGCCATCAGATTGTAATTGATTCAAAATTATGGCCATCAGAAACCTGGGATAAAGTATCCATCTATTTGCCAAAGGTTTCTGAGCCAAATCCTTTCGTTCCATGAACACTATCTCAAAAAAATTTAGATTTTGGCGTTCAAGGATAGAGAACAATACCGGTTGCCATCGGGAAGACATCTGATCCCAAAAGGATGTCTTTGATGCAAGGCAGACATTCACCATATGAAAGATAAGTCGTTGAGCATCATGGAAGTGCTTTTTAACTATAGTTGTAGCACTTAAGTTGCCTTCATACCCGTTACGGATAAAAGACATATCAGCGATGCCTTTCGGGTATTCTTTAGGATAGGTGCCATCATGCAAATTTAGGGTTTGGCGAATGATGTCGGGGGTGATGAGCACCTGTTTCTGGTTCACCAACGACTGGAGAGTGATTTGTCTATCATTCTCACTAGTTATTACAGAGACGTTGGTCCAGAACTGGGATAAGGAGTCAGGATATATGGTAGGATTCAGAAGAAAGGCTGCTCTGTATGGGGAATCCACCATAATATCAATGGCAGTGTCAAACATGTTCCAGAAGACCGATTTCGAAAGGTAGGCAACACAGTTGTGTCGGGGTTTGAGTTTCATGGTTGCCATTATTGATAGAGAGAGGTTTCAAAATGGCTAATGAAACGTTTGCCTATAAGTGCAGGTATTTATAGGTTAAGAAAAGGCTGAAAAGAAAATGACTGAAAGTGTTGGTGTTGGCATCAGTTGTTATTAAAACAGCTGAAGACGTGGTTTTAACTATCAGACGTTTGAAAACAACTGAAGACTTGGTTTTAGTCATCAGTAGTTGTGAAACTACTGAAATCCTTGGTTTTGTCTTCAGCTGTTGTAAACAACTGAGGACTTGGTATTAGTCATCAGTAGTTATGAAACTACTGAAGACATGGTTTTGTCATCAGTTGTTTAGAGTGAAACAGCAGTTTGTTTAAACGACTGAAGTGAAAATTCTCATCAGTAGTTTTTGTCAATTCTTAGCTTTTCAGCTGTTTCATACTGTCCTGAACACTTACTCATCAGACTTTTTAGCTGATTTCAGTTGTTTCATAGGACATCAGTACTTATCTGTTTTTACTGATATCAGGAGTTATAACTACATCAGTAGTTGTAACTGCATCAGTTTCGTTTAACAGAATTAGTACATATTTGTGACATGTTTACTAATGACCATCAGTACTTGTTTACTCAGATCATCAGTAGTTATCACTTATTCTAGCTGCAGCATACCAATCCTTAACACAAGGTTTTGGAAAGTTGAACTATCCAAAGTCTTAGTAAATATATCTGCAAGCTCATCAGCACTAGGCACAAACTTTGGATCAATCAGACCTTTTTCAAAACAATCCCTAATAAAATGGTGTCTGATCTCTATATGTTTGGTCCTAGAGTGTTGGACTGGATTCTTGACAATCCACAAAGCTGAAGCACTGTCCATTAATAATGGAGTCTTAGTCTCTGTAATGCCATAATCCAATAATTGGTTTTGAAGCCAGAGTACCTGAGATGTACAACTTGCAGCAGCAATGTACTATGCTTCAGCAGTGGATGTAGCAACAGATGTTTGTTTCTTACTCTGCCAAGAAATCAAATAGTTTCCTAGGAATTGACATCCACCAAAAGTTGACTTTCTGGTTAACTTACTCCTGCATAGTCACTATCAGAAAAAGCAACTAGTTTGCATGAGTGTCCAGTGGAATACCAAAGACCTAGAGATTGTGTACCTTGCAGATATCTAAAGATCCTCTTGAGTGCAATTAAATGAGACTCTTTAGGAGCAGCCTGAAATCTAGCACAAACACATGTTGCAAACATATATCTGGTCTACAAGTTGTTAAGTACATCAAGGAACTAATCATACATCTGTAAAGTGTTTCATCAATAGCTTTACCTTTCTGATCTGCATCTAGTTGTGTGGTGTTGCACATGGGAGTAGAACATGGCTTACAGTTTTGTATATCAAACTTATTCAAAAGATTTTTTGTATATTTTGTCTCATGAATGAAGGTTCCATTAGCCTTTTGTTTGATTTGCAAGCCTAGAAACAACTGTAATTCTCCCATTGCACTCATTTCAAACTTTTGCGTCATTAAACTTGTAAACTCATCACACAACTGGGGATCATATGATGCAAAAATAATATCATCTAGCTTATGCTCATCCACTTTCTTTATAAACAAAGTTTTATCTATGGAGCCTCTAGTGAAATTATTTTTAAGAAGAAAATTTGAAAGTGTTTCATATGAGGCTCTAGGAGCTTGCTTCAACCCATAAAGAGCCTTATCAAGTTGATACACCCAATTAGGATGTTTATTGTCCTCAAAACCTGGTGGTTGACACACATAAACCTCTTCTTTTATTTTACCATATAAAAATGCACTTTTGACATCCATTTGAAAAACTTTAAGATTGTGGAATGCAACATAGGCTAAGAACAATCTAATTGCCTCTAGTCTGGCTATAGGGGAAAGCTTTCATCATAATCAATACCTTCTTCTTGTGAAAACCCTTGTACAACCAGTCTAGGCTTGTTCTTGACAATAAGCCCATTTTCATCAGTTTTATTCCTGAACACCCATTTAGTGCCTATTGCACACTTACCTGGGGGTAGAGGAACCAGTTCCCACACTTGCTGCTTTTTGAACTGAAGTAGCTCAAGCTGCATGGCTTCAACCCATCCATTGTCTCTTAAAGCAACATGATAGTTCTTTGGCTCTAGCTGACTGGTGAAGAGAGCATAGAAGCAGAAGTTGGACAATTGACTTCTAGTTGAGACACCAACATTGATATCACCAATGATTTGAGACATGGGGTGATTCTTCAGCTCTTGGTACACTATAAGATTAGTGCAAGTGTTTGTAGCAGTTTCAGCAGCAGCAGATGTTGATCCAGACTCTGGAAACCAAGTATGAGATGGCAAATCAAATGATGTAGAGGAGTCGGAAATCTCATCAGCATTTGTTGTGGATGGAGCTGCTAAAGCTACAGGAACATCAAGTTTAGTGGACTCAGGCAGTTGGTCACTAAACTTGAAAAGGTGAGTACTGATATCATCATCATCTTCAGTACCCCGAGGTGAAAGACTTGCTGTAGAAGATGATTTATCCATAAGATCTGCAACAACTGGAGGTTGATAAGGAACATATTGCAGTATGTGCAAATCAAACAACTCCACAGGGTTTTGTGGAATTTTATCCTTAGGAGATTCATTGAATTTCACATGCAAGGTTTCTTCAACTAACTTTGTTCTGCAGTTGAAGACTCTGTAAGCCTTGCATGTGGATGAATAACCTACAAAATACCCTGCATCCACCTTAGGATCAAATTTATGGAGTTGATCCTTTTTGTTGAGAGTAAAACAAGGACACCCAAAGGCTTTGAAGAATGAAATTAGAGGAGCCAAATGATGTAGAAGTTCATATGGAGTCTTCATCAACCTCTGATTTACTAATACTATATTCTGCACATAGAAAGCTGTGTTAACAGCTTCAGCCGAAAAGCTCAATGGCAAACCAGAGTCAGCCAACATAGACCTTGCAGCTTCAATTAGGGTCATGTTCTTTCTCTCCACTACTCCATTTTGTTCTGGAGTCCTTGGGATGCTAAACTGCCTCTTGATTCCTTTTGATAGATAAAAAACATCAAGTGTATGGTTTCTGAATTCAGTTCCATTATCACTCCTTATACACTTGACTGATAGGGAATACTGCTTCTCAACATACAACACAAAGTTTATAATCGTCTGAGCAAACTCATCCTTTGAGTGCAAGAAGAAAGTCCATACAAATCTGGAGTAATCATCCACAATTAGCAGATAGTATTTCTTCTTTGCCATGATCATCACTCTCACAGGACCAAATAGATCCATGTGCAGTAACTGCAAGCAGGCAGTGGACTTAGGTTCTTCAATAGGAGGGAATGAGACTTTGTGTTGTTTTCCTTTCAAACAAGCAGTGCAGGTTTCATCACAATGGAACTCCTTTATTGGTAGACCTCTCACAAAACTATTGTGGATCAGCTGATTCATGTTTTTGAGATTAACATGACCCAGCCTTTTATGCCATAGTTTAGATTCCTGAGGAAAGGCTTTGGAGAACAGACAAGGATGACCCTTCAAATCAATCTTCTTTGACAAACCCAAGGCATACACTCTTCCAATCCTGTTGGCCTTCAGGAGAGTATGTTCATCCAATACCTTCTCAATCAGCCTCAGAACTTGGGAAGACAGAATCCTGAAGTTCTGGCTTGTGAAAAGTGCAACGTGCCCTTTATCACACATCTGACTGACACTCAGCAGATTATACTTGAGATTCTCCACATGATTAACATCATCAAACCTGATTTGTCCATTAGACACATATCCTTTCCCGATGATGTAACCCTTGGCATCATTACCAATGAAACAAATCCCGTCTTTCCTTGAGAGTAGTCATATGCATAGATCCTCCGCTGCCTACATACCAGATGCTCCTTTGGCATGCTGAAGAACCCTGCATTCATCATAAAGAACTAGATAGGTTTTGAGACCCAAACCTTTTTGGTTTTGGGTCTGTTTTCATCAACAGATTTAACCATAACTTGTTTCTTATGATTAATAGCTAATGAAGAAGGAGATGGTGCTGAAATTGATTCCTTGGATTTGGCTTGGAATGCCTTTTCAGTGGTTTGATCACATGTGCATCTAGTTGGTTAACTCTCCCCAACAAATGCTGAACCATCATAACAAGTTGTGTCTGATTTGTAGCTAAAGCTTTTAGCTCTTGTGACATATGAGTACTTGTGTTTGATGAGTTCCTATGACCCACCATTTCCTCCTTAAAATTCACAGACTTAGTCTGATGTTTATCATGAGGAGCACTATCAGCTATTTTATGATAAACCCTATCATTCTTTTTGGATTTGGTTGAAGGCTTAGGTTTATCACAAAGGGGTGACTGTGGTACAAACTTAGTCTCAAACTCATTTTTCATTTCATCCATCTAGATTTTAATGAGCTTATCTCTGATGAGTTCAGAACCCTTTCTGTACCAACATTCATCAGAAAGATGATTAAATTTACCACATATTTCACATGGCTTATTCTTCATCTTGGAGTGATGAACTGCTGATGTGGAAACTACTGAGGGTGTGCTCTTCAGTACTTTCCTCCTTTCAGTACTTTTGTTTAGTACTGAAGGATCTGTAACAACTGAAGACTTGTTCTTCAGCTGTTCTCTATTAGCAGTTGTTAATCCTTTTATTTCAGCTGATTTGAAATGCCTTTCAGATGTATGAATTGCCCTTCCGTACTTGAGGTACTTTGAGGGACAACATCTGAAGTACTCAGCTTCATGTGCTTATCAGTAGTTAACCCATCAGCCAATTGATTTGCTGAGGTATCAACATTGATTTCATCTTGTGATTTTGGGTGATCACTTGAGGATGATGCACATGATGATGTGGTTTGGAAATTACTTTCACCTTCAGATTTTACTATTGTTTTGGAGTAAAATCTGTAGGTGGTGCAATGTGGTTGTAACCTATTCCAAACTGCACATTTGAAGCAGATTGCTTGCTGAGCAGCATTTCAATTCCCTTGCAGGATGATACCCATTGGTCACACTCAACTTGGGTAACTGCAAGTTTTTCTTTGAGATCTCTATGGTTCTCAAGAATGACCTCTAGCTTAGCCTTTTCATCATTTAAATGGCATTTAAGCTTATAAATCTCATCATCTTTATCCTTAAGGACAGGCTCATATTCAGCTTTTCTTTTAGAAAGGGTTTGCTCAAGCTCTAGATTTTGATTTATTAAAGCTACATTTGCCTCTCTAATAGAGATAAATGCATTTATGCAAGATTCAGAACATAGCTTGGCCTTAGCCTCAGAGGATACATGGGTTACCTGTGATGAAGATGCATTGGAGCATGAACTGTCAGTAGATTCCAGGGCCATGAGAGCTAGATTCCCAAAAGAATGTTCACCACCATGTTGACCATCACTAGCAAATACCTGCTCATTACCAGAGAGATCATCTGGTAAACTGCTCCAGTCAACAATACCACGAGTGAAGAAGCTGTGATGAGGTTGTGATTGAGATGATTGAGATGGTAGAGGCTAAGGTAGGGCTTGAGGTTGTTGTGCATTAGGAACTTGAACCGGATTTGGGTGTGGCATGTAATAGCAGGGATATGGATATGACATTGAACCCTGAGGGACAAAATATGCAGGAGATTTAGGTTGTGAATGATGACTAGAACTAGCAGGATGTTGCCCTCTGTATTGTTGACTATTTCTTGGAAAAGTCACAAAGGGTGAAGAGGAGTTAGATCCAGATGATCTACACTCTCTTGCAAAGTGTCCAAGCCTGTGGCATTTGTGACACCTCAACTTACTCTTGTCAAAACCAACTTTGGTTTTGCCAGTGAGTCTCGGGAAATTCCTACCAGTTCTCTTGTAGAACTTTTGAGATCTGATATTAATCAATGCCATTTGGCTTAGAATATCCATCTCTTCTAAGTCATCATCAGCAATACCCTTTAAATCATCCATAATGAAATGCAAATTGTCACTATTACAGCCTGACTGACTGTCAACACTAACAAATCCATGATCTGAACCGTTTGAGGAGAAATCTATATGCTGATCATAATTGCTTTCTGATGCAGCATATTCTGACTCATGACCAACCAAGGTAGTGTTCCCTGGTACAAAGTCATCAGTGAGCTTTCCTGATGATGCCAGTTTCTTTTCTGCTCTATCTCTCTTTCAAATGTAAGCAGTTTCCCATGGAGTTGGGTGAGAGATAGACTATCCAGATTTGCACTGGAGCGTTGGACAATGGTATATGTGTCCCATATCTCAGGTAGTGATCTGAGGAATCTGTTGTTCATCTGACTATTAGTGTATTCATGTTTGACCATTTTCAACTCAGAGATCAAACAGGAAAAACGCTCAAACTGTTGAGTCAGTGACTCACCCTTCCTATGAGAGAATGTCTCATATTTTTAGGCAAGGATTTCTTTGTTGTTTGCTAAGACCTCATCTATTCCACCAAATTGTTCCTTCAATGCATTCCAGAGGTCATGAGCAGTTTCATGATGCATAAGCCCAGAATAGATTTCATTCGGCAGTGCCATGGCCAGAATTCCATGCGCTTTAGCATCAATCTCAAACAGTTTTCGATCCTCATCTGAGTATTGTTCCTTCTTCTTCGCAACCATTTGGTTGGTTTCCGGATTGTTCACCATAGGCTTGTGTGGACCATGTACCACAGATGTCCAACAACCTGAACTGTTAACACACAGGTGATGAACCATTCTTCGTTGCCATATGTTATACTCAGTCCTAACCAGCATCGGAGGCTTGGTTGAGGAACCGGTATTTTGAAGGTCGTTAGAAGGAGTAGTCATTCTCAGATTCAACCAAATTCAATTAAGTTTTAACTGATTTAGTGCAAAACACAATAAACTCAATATGAACCAAGAGAAAACTCAAAGTAGATAAACGAAAGCAGTAGAAATTCAATGATCTATAACCAATTCTTGCACATATGCTAATTCAATCAAACTAGATATCGAATAGCAGTTTCAATGATCAATTTTTAGATCGATCAATGATTAACCTTGCTCTGATACCATTTGTTAGGATCAGTGATCTAAGTTTGATTAATTAGAGAGTATTGCAGCGGAGTACGAACAACAATTAAACAATTCACAAGAACACAATTGATATTCAATGTAACAGTAAATGGTTATAGAAAAAGAGTATTCTGCAAAAGAGATATTTCATTCATATGCTTTCGTGGTGGCTCAATGTCACACTTTACAATTAGGTCAACATTCCTTATATAGGATAGTGTTGTCTGCTGATGTCACTTGATAGTGACATCTAACAGAATTATTCAAACTACTGAAACTATGCAAACTACTCAGAATGTTCTAACTACTCATTACATCTCAGAGAATGCTAAGTACAAAAACATAAAACTACTGAAACTAAACTACTTAAACTATAACTACTGAAAAGTAATTACAAGTACTGAAAGAAAACCATCACAACTACTGAAGTTGACAACTTCAGCTATTGTGACAACTACTGGTCATTTTGGTCTTCAGTCTTTGTCTTCAGTCTTTGTTCTTCAGACTTTGTTCTTCAGACTTTTACTTTCAGACTTTGTCTTCAGCTGATAGCTTCAGACTTTGTCTTCAGTTATTTACTTTCAGACTTTGTCTTCAGTAGTAGTCTTCAGTTCTGGTCTTCAGACTTTGTCTCAGACCTTGTAATCAGCTGATGTCTTCTACTGTTGTGATCTTCTTCAGCAGTTGTAATGTCTATGGGACTTAGAGGTTTTTCTGATCAGGCTCATTGGTTCTTTTGGTCCAACAATAATGTATTGGATCTAACGTCAAGAATTGATTAGGAATCAATCTACAGCTTTCTATGAACTTGGAGTACAAACATAGAGGCTTCTGGACGGCTAGGGTACGTCTGGAGTCCAAGTGTATTAAATGCTTACGTTTTTCCACAAATTAAGTGGTATTTATAGGTTAGGGTTGCTCATCGGGCGAGTGAACCATTAATATGCTTCACTGGTGCGATTGAGTTATATGATTGGTCCGTTCGCCCGACTGAGTATTCAGTCATGCGACTGAGCCAATATTATGTGACAATCATACGACTGATCCAATCTCCTAGTTTAGTCGTGCGACTGAGTCATTCGCATGAAGTTGTTCATGCATATGTTCCATTAGCAAGGGCCATTCGCATGATAACTTCATGATGTTAAGTTTGATGTATTAAATATCATAATGTTATTCATATTAATTCAATCAACCACCAACCTATATAATCAAGTCAATATGTGTTAAACAACTCATTAATGAAATATTAAACAAGACAAATCACAAACAAATATTCTCATTTCATTAAGTACCCAATATTACATAAGTGCAAGACATTCAAGACATTTACATTGACATCAGGATCTAGGTACATATATGTATCAACATAATCTATTACTTCTGGAAAATGAAGTGGGGAATCACAATAAGGCTCGTAAGCTCATAACGTTAGATGATTATCCACAATGGAAGCAAAGGTTCGAGATATACTTTAATGGAGTAGATCCTAATATGTGGGAATCAAATGAGACAAGGTATAGCATGCCGTTGGTGCAGATGGATTTAAACTTACGTTAGGCGGCATGATTGATAGCCAAAAGGTAAAGTACAATGCAGAGAGAAGGTGTATGCTCTGTTAACTCAGTCAATTCTTAAGGATATATTCTATTTGTTTTCTGAGAATAAGCAAGAAAAGAAGCTATGGGATGCTCTAGAAAAGCGGTATGACAGGAATGCATCGTTAAAAGCTCAAAAGGCTAAAGCTTTGAATAAGGAGTTTGATAACTTCTCGTCAATGGGTAAGGAGATTTGGATGGCGTTATAGATCACTTCTACCACTTAATCAGTGAGCTGCACACTCATGGGTTGTTACATCCATGGAAGACAAGCTATCGAATTTTGTAAATGGATTGCCAGAAAAGTGGGTTTCATTTGTGTCAAACGTCAGACAGAATGATATGCCGATGAAGTTGGATATCAACCACTTCGTTCTGAACCTGAGAGAGGAAAAGTTGAGGATGAAGTACAGGTCTCAAAAGGCATCATATGATCAGAACCCGTCACATTACAACTCAACTCCTCAAGCAAAAACGTGTGTAGCGCCACTTCAAACGGCATTTATGTCGAGTTCAGCCGGTCCGTCTCAAGCCACTACTTCAGGATATGACATGTTAGGGTCGCCTTGCACCCAATATATAGCACCTAAAGCCAATGCTACAAAATTGAGGACAGAGAATCTCGGTAACGTGACTGTAGAGGTAGCAAAGGAGCATATGGATCTCTTAGCAGCTGTCGTTCACTCCTATGACGGTCTAGTTGCACGGATGATTGGAAACTGCCATCTGGCAGATAAAGACTATGAGCAAGTAGACGAGACTAAGCTGGAAAGAATGGATATCATGTGGACACTTGCAAATGTGTTCGGAGAGAAAAGAAGTTTGTTAAGAACACAACACAGAACCTCATTGCCACAAAGGATACAACCTTTGGTTTTGATAAAACCAAAGTTACCTGTTTTAACTATGGGGAAAAGGGGCACTTCAAACGTGAATGTGTTAAGCCCAAGGAGATAGGTAATTGTAATGCATTCTCATCCTTCAATCATCAAGATAAACCCACAAGTAATCCCACATCATCAAGCAAGGATCCTAAGGCCTTGACTGCTCAAGATGACGAAGGGCAGAATTAGACCTTTATTTGTAACTCTGGGAGAATCCAATATTACATGTGTTGAGTGTTTGGATGATGACTTTGCAAGCAAAGGTGATATAGCAGTTGAATTCATGATGTCAAATAATGAAGAAACTGCAAATGTGGCCGATCACCTGAATGAAGAGGGTTTAAGCACAAAATGTTCAGAATCACCAGCACCAGAAGAGTCAGACTCTACTATGATGGCTGATTCAACTGAATCTTCTAAGGTATGTACCAAAGACCAATTGTTTGATAGTCATGCTTGCATTGAATGTAATAAATTTAGAGAAAGAAAAGACTCAAAATTTGCTAGGTTATTAGATCACAATGATAGCTTAGTAAATGATTTACAACTATGCACAAAAGCAAATAGGATTTTGAAACAAAAAGCAGCAGTTATAAAGAGTAAATAGAACTGTTGAATAAACAACTAAGGGAAACTGAAGTTGTGGCCTTTAACCAAGCAAATAACATTAAGTTCTATTAAAACTCCTAGACAAAACTAAGAAACAAAAAGCAGTTTTGGAAGTCAAAGTAAACTCTTTAAAACAAAAACTGCACAGTTTGACTAGTTCTTCTCACATAGTCCAGCACTTAGTGAGAGAACGCAACAACGGGGAGGGTTTGGGTTACAAAGTGGTTCCACCACCACATGAGACCTTGTTGAATGCTAAATGAAAACCAGTAAATAACAACCCAATCATGGATCATATGGTGTCCACTCCTCTTGTAAGTGACCCAGATTCCACAAGTAATTCCATTGCCTCTATCACTAAACAAAAGGAAACCACTTTAAAGTCAAAAGGTAAAATGCCTATTGTTAATTTGGATGAACAATTTGAGAAGGTTAAGGTAATGTCTGGTTCAAATACGTCGAATTCTTAACCCAAAAAAACCAAACAAGTTATCCAAACACATGCATCATGTCTAAGTCCAGATAAACAAAAGAGTAAAGATGTTAAAAAGTTCTAAATATTAATTTTATTAAACAAGCTAAAACATCTAAACAAGAAGTGTCAAAACCAAAAAAAATTAAAGTCACACGAGTATCACACACTTCACCATAGAACAGTTATACCAACTTGTCGAAAGTAGATCATGCTACAATTGTGGAAACTATGGACACATCGCTTCTCATTGTCCTTACTATCAGACACAAGGAAGAAAGTTGAACTTCATGATTCTAAATTAGTTCTTCTAAAAGGAGTTCTATGACCCCACAAGAAGAATTAGTGAACTTAAAGTTCAAACCATAAGCAATCGTCCGTTTATCACAAACAGCCTTACACAAAACTGGTTTGTGGAATGAAAAATTGTTCAGTCTGATAATGAGAACAAGAAGAAAAATGATCTTCCCTCACCTGAAACGGACAGTGGGTGGAAATGACGTGTGATGCTCTGGGTCACCCAAGCCAGTTAAGGATTGGGTCCTAACTCAATAAAGATTCCTTTGAATGTGCAGGGTGTTCGCAATAGGCTACTACAAATACCTGGACGAGATAACGGAGCATCTAGGCACATGACTAGGAACCTGGCTCTCCTATCAAACATCAAAACAAATTAAAGAGGTCATGTTTCATTTGCTGGAACAAAAGAGGTTACATACCGTCAAGAGGAAGTGGGAGAAACCAGAAAGTGAAGCTTGATATGGTAACTATGTTCAACAACTTCAAAATAATTTTCTTTCGTGTCCCAAATCTTGACAAGGCTTAGGTAGGCTTGACATCACGAAGTGCTATTGTTCCTCAAAAACGGACTCTGGATCCTTGGAGGACCAAGTCTTAATGTCAGCTTCAAGATATAATGATCTTATGTCTTTGTTGGACCAAAAGAACCAATGAGCCAAGATCAGAAAATCTCTAAGTCCCACACGGTATCACAACAACTGCTGAAAGCCTCATCAGTAGTTTGACAAGTGCTGAAGACTTCAACAGCTGAAGATCAAGTGCTGAAGACCTTAACAGCTGAAGAACCAAAGTGCTGAAGTACAACAGCTGAAGAACACAAGTGCTGAAGCTGAAAGACCAAAGTACTGAAGCACAACAGCTGAAGAGTTCACAAGTGCTGAAGATCAACAACTGATGTACAAAGTCTGAAGACAAAGACTGAAGACATCAGCTGATGATATCTACTGAAGTCATCAGCTGATGAAACGCCTGAAGGTCAAAGTCTGAAGACAAGTACTGAAGCCTCAGTAGTTTGTCACAACTGCTGAAGAGTACTTCTTCAGTAGTTGTGATATCAGTAGTTTTATGTTTTATGTTTCAGTAGTTTTGTAAAACGACTGAAGAGCTTGTTCTTCAGTCGTTGTAGTTTCAGTAGTTTTATATTTTGTACTTAACTTGCTGATATGTTCTCAGTAGTTGTGAACATTTCAGTAGTTTGTTAAGATTTAGTTATTTCTGTATTGGATCTGCCAGTTGTCACTTTCCGTGATAACAGCAGTGACTGTTGCACTCTATATAAGGAGTGACAACCATTGTAATCATTGAGCGATATGAGCAATTGAATGGAATGTTGATTGATTTGATTAGAAATATTCTCCATCTATAAACATTCCTAGAAATCAGAAATTCATATTCTCTCCCTATAACGTATGCGATCTTAACGCTTACATAATTGTTGCTTGCTACAATTTGTCTAATTCGTTTGTGTATTCCGCTGCTTTATATTCTGATAAACATCAAACTTGTGATCACTGATCCTGTCAAATGGTATCAGAGCAGGTTAATCATTGATCGATCTAATAATTGATCATTGAAACTGCTATTCAAGATCCAAGTTTGATTGAATTAGTTTGTTTTTGCAAGAAACGGTTATAGAGATTGATTTTCTGTATTTCTGCATTCATCCTGAGATCTTATTCTTGGTTCTCATTGAGTTTGTTGTGGTTTGTCTAAAACTTTTTAAAACTTGAACTAAACTGTTTTTGAACTGAAAATGACCACTCCCTCCAATGATCCTCACAATACTGGTTCCTCAACCAAGCCTCCTATGCTGGTTAGGAATGAGTATAACATATGGCAAAGACGTATGCTCCATCACCTGTCTGTTAACAGCGCAGGGTGTTGGACATCAGTGGTACATGGTCCACACAAGCCTATGGTGAATAACCCGGAAACCAATCAAATGGTTCCGAAGAGGAGGGAGCAATACTCAGATGAGGATAAAAAGTTGCTTGAGATTGATGCAAAAGCCCATGGAATTCTGGCCATGGCTTTGCCCAATGAAATCTATTCTGGGCTAATGCATCATGAAACTGCCCATGACCTCTGGATTGCTTTGAAAGAACAATTTGGAGGAACAGATGAGGTCTTGGCAAATAATAGAGAAATTCTTGCCCAACAATATGAGACATTCTCTCATAGAAAGGGTGAGACACTGACTCAACAATATGAGCGGTTTTCTTGTTTGATCTCTGAACTAAAAATGGTCAAACTTGAATACACCAATATTCAGATGAATAACAGATTTCTCAGATCACTGCCTGAGAGATGGGACACATATACTATTGTCCTACGCTCCAGTGCAAGTTTGGACAAACTATCTCTCACCCAACTCCATGGGAAATTGCTCACTTTTGAGAGAGAGATAGAACAGAAGAGAAAGCTGTCTTCATCTGGAAAGCTCACTGAAGACTTTATTCAAGGCAACACTGCCTTGGTGGGTCATGAGTCAGAATATGCTGCATCTGAATGCCAGTATGATGAGCATATTAATTTCTCTTCGAGCACTTCTAATTCTGCATTTGTAAGTGTTGATGGTCAGTTACTGGAGGTAATAATGACAATTTATGTTTCATCATGGATGATCTCAAGGGGATTGCAGATGATGACTTAGAAGAGATGGATATTTTGAGCCAAATGGCCTTGATAAATATCAGATCTCAGAAGTTCTACAAAAGAACTGGAAGAAAATTCCCAGGACTCTCTGGCAAAACCAAAGTTGGTTTTGACAAGAGCAAGTTGAGGTGTCACAAATGCCAACGGCTTGGACACTTTGCAAGAGAGTGTAGATCAACTGGATCAAACTCTACTGCACCCTTTGTGACTTTTCCTGGCAACAGTCAACAAAACAGAGGGCAACATCCTGTCACATCTAGTCATCATCCTCAACAACAATCTCCGGCATATTTTGTTTCTCAGGGTCAAATGCCTTATCAGTACCCTTGTTATTACATGCCACAGTCAAGTCAAGTTCAAGTTCCTATGACACCACAACCTCATGCATTACCAGAACCTCAGCCTTCCCTATCTCATCAACAACCTTCATCTCAACAACACAGCTTCTTCACCCCAGGAGTTGTTGACTGGAGCAGTTTACCAGATGACTTGTCTGGTCATGATCAACTGTTCTCAGGTGCTGGTCAACATGGTGGTGACAGTCCCTTTGGGAATCTAGCTCTTATGGCTTTGGAGTCTGCTGATACTTCATCTTCCAATGCCTCTACACCTCAGGTATCACAGGTATCCTCTGAGGCAAAAGCCAATTATGTTCTGAACAATGCATAGCAGCATTTGCTTCCATTAGAGAAGCAAATGTAGCTTTAATTAATAAGAACATTGAGCTAGAACAAGTAATTTCCAAAAACAAAGCTGAGTTTGAGTTTGTGCTCAAAGATAAAAATGATGAGATTTATAACTGAATTGCAAAATAATTGATGATAAGGCTAGAGAAGATGTACTTCTAGAGAAGTACAAAGATCTCAAAGAAACCCTTGCAGTTACCCAGGTCGAGTGTGATAGATGGGTACAATCATGCAAAGGTTTTGAAATGCTTCTTAGTAAGCAATCTGCTTCAAATGTGAAGTTTGGAATTGGTTACAATCACACTGCTCCACCTACAGATTTTACCCCAAGAGCAGAGGTAGAATCTGATGGTGAGAGTGATAACCAATCCATCAAGTCATGTGATCTACCTTCTGATACAGCACAATCAGAAGTAGCAGTCAGTATCAAGTCCTCTTTGAACCTATCAGCTGATGTTGATGGTCCAAATGCTGACATTCACATGATCAATAAGTTGATCAACTCAGGAGTCAATCCTGAAGGTCCTGAAAGGACTGGAGAGCAGGATTCAACTCCTGAAGTTCAAACTTCAACTGCTGTCAGTACTGAAGAGAAGAAAACTGGCAGTAGAAAGAGTTTGAAGACTACTAAAGATGCTGTCAAGAAAGCAACCAATGCTTCCAAAGCATTGAAGAACAAGTCTTCAGTTGCTTCATCATCTTTAGTTATGATCAACCTAAGATGAAGAAGAAACCATGTGAAGTATGTGGTTTGTTCAATCATCTTACAGATGATTGTTGGTACAAAAGAGGTTCCAAACTCAAACAAAAGGAAGAAATTAATGAGAAAATGGTAAAAATGAAAACTGAGTTTGAGACCACATTTGTATCAGCAACATCAAATCCTGTAACCCTTAAGTCCTTAAAGCAATCCAAAAAGGAAGGAGTTAAACAGGTGACAGCTGAGGGTGCTCAAAAGAAGAAGGTGCAACATAGGACCTTATCTAACTCCACTAGCAATGTGTCTGATGAGCTGAAAGCTTTATCACAAAATCAGACACAGCTGGTGATGATGGTACAACATCTGTTGGGTAGAGTTAACCAACTAGATTCTCCTATGTTGAAACCACAGAAAAGGAGGTCTAAGCCAAAGGACTCCTCTTCTGCACCATCTTCTTCCTCTCAGGCTGTTGTTACAAATAAACATGCTAGTTTACCATCTATTGATGAGACCAGGCCCAAAACCAAAAAGGTTTGGGTCTCTAAAACTAACTGATTGTTTATTATTGCAGGGTTCTTCAACATGCCAAAATAGCATCTGGTATGTAGACAGTGGGGGATCCATGCACATGACTGGGAACATCTCTCTTCTTCATGACTACTCTCAAGGAAAGAAGGGATTTGTCTCTTTTGGCAATGATGCTAGGGGTTACATCATCGGTAAGGGCTTTGTCTCCAATGGAGAAATCAAATTTGATGATGTTAATCATGTGGAAAATCTCAAGTACAACCTCTTGAGTGTCAGTCAAATGTGTGATAAAGGCCATGTTGCCCTTTTCACAAGTCAAAACTGTAGGATTCTGTCATCCAAAGTTTTGCCTTGATTGACAAGGGTTGGATGATCACACTCTCCTGAAAGCCAACAGGACAGGAAGAGTGTATGCCTTAGATCTCTCTAAGAAGATAGATCTCAAAGGTAATCCTTGCCTATTTTCCAAAGCCTCTTTTCAAGAATCTAAACTATGGCACAGGAGGCTTGGTCATGTTAATCTCAAAAACATGAATCAGCTTAGCCACAATAGTTTAGTCAGAGGCTTACCAATAAAGGAGTTCCACTGTGATGAAACTTGCACTGCTTGTTTAAAAGGAAAACAGCACAAGGTCTCATTTCCTCCTATTGAAGTGTCCAAGTCCACTGCCTGCTTGCAATTACTGCATATGGATCTATTTGGTCCTGTGAGAGTAATGAGCATGGCAAAGAAGAAATACTGTCTGGTAATTGTGGATGATTACTCCAGATTTGTATGGACTTTCTTTCTACATTCAAAGGATGAGGCTGCTCAGAAGATTATCCACTTTGTGCTGTACATTGAGAAGCAGTATTCCCTTCCAGTCAAGTGTATTAGGAGTGATAATGGAACTGAGTTCAGAAATCATACACTTGATGACTTCTATCTCTCAAAGGGAATCAAAAGGCAGTTCAGCATTCCAAGGACTCCGGAACAAAATGGAGTAGTGGAGAGAAAGAACAGGACCCTCATTGAAGCTGCAAGGTCCATGCTGGCTGACTCAGGTTTGCCATTGACCTTTTGGGCCGAAGCTGTCAACACAGCTTGTTATGTGCAAAATAGAGTTTTAGTAAATCAGAGGTTGATGAAGACTCCATATGAAGTTCTCCATCATTTGGCTCCACTGATTTCATTTTTCAAAGCATTTGGGTGTCCCTGTTTTATTCTCAACACAAAGGATCAACTCCACAAATTTGATCCTAAGGTGGATGCAGGATACTTTGTTGGTTATTCATCTACTTGCAAAGCATACAGAGTCTTCAACTGCAGAACAAAGATGGTTGAAGAAACTCTACATGTTAAGTTTAATGAATCTCCAAAGGACAAGATTCCACAAAGTCCTGTGGAGTTATTTGATCTGGACATACTGCAATATGTTCCTTATCAAACTCCTGCTGTTGCTCCTGTCAACAGTTCACCACCTGGTGGTACTGCTGATGATGATGATGATTGCAGTACTCACCTCTTCAGGTTTAGTGATCAGCTGCCTGATTCAACTAGACCTGATGTTCCTGTAGCGCCAGTAGCACCATCCACAACAAATGCTGATGAGATTTCTTCGAATTCAACTTCCTTTGAATTACCATCCACTGATTGGTTTCAAGGAAATGATTCACCATCACCATCTGTTGCTGCTGAACCGGCTACAAACACTTGCACAGATCTCATTGTGTATCAAGATCTGAAGAATCACCCCATGTCTCAAATCATTGGTGATATCACTGCTGGAGTATCAACAAGAAGTCAATTGTCAAACTTCTGCTTCTATGCTCTCTTCATCAGTCAGCAAGAGCCAAAGAATTATCACATTGCTTTAAAGGACAATGGATGGGTTGATGCCATGCAGCTTGAGCTTCTTCAGTTCAAGAAACAGCAAGTGTGGGAACTGGTTCCTCTACCTCCAGGTAAGTGTGCAATAGGCACTAAATGGGTGTTTAGGAACAAAACTGATGAAAATGGGCTTATTGTTAAGAACAAGGCCAGACTGGTTGTTCAGGGGTTTGCACAAGAAGAAGGTATTGATTATGATGAAACCTTTGCCCCTGTAGCCAGACTGGAAGCAATTCGATTGTTTTTAGCTTATGCTGCTTATCAAAAACTTAAAGTCTTTCAAATGGATGTCAAAAGTGCATTTTTGTATGGAAAAGTTAAAGAAGAGGTTTATGTATGTCAACCTCCAGGCTTTGAGGACAACAAACATCCTAATTGGGTGTATAAGCTTGATAAAGCTCTTATGGGTTAAAACAAGCTCCCAGAGCCTGGTATGAGACATTATCAAACTTCTTCTGGAAAACAATTTCACTAGAGGCTCCATAGACAAGACTTTATTTATTAAGAAAGCTGGGCAGCATAATCTACTTGTTCAAATTTATGTAGATGATATTATTTTTGCATCCTCTGATCCAAAGTTGTGTGATGCCTTTACAAAGTTGATGCAACAGAAGTTTGAAATGAGTGCCATGGGAGAATTACAGTTCTTTCTGGGGTTGCAAATCAAACAAAAGGCTGATGGAATTTTTATTCATCAATCCAAATATACAAAAGATCTTTTGCAAAAGTTTGATTTACAAAACTGTAAGCCCTGTTCTACCCATGAGCAGCACCACACAACTGGACTCAGATCAGAAAGGTAAAGTGGTTGATGAAACACTTTACAGATGTATGATTGGGTCCTTGATGTATTTAACAGCTTCTAGACCAGATATTATGTTTGCTACATGTGTTTGTGCTAGATTTCAGGCTGCACCTAAAGAGTCTCATCTGATTGCAGTCAAGAGGATCTTTAGATATCTGCAAGGCACTCCATCTCTAGGTTTATGGTATTCTACCAACCATTCTGGTAAATTAGTTGCTTTTTCTGACAGTGACTATGCAGGGTGTAAGTTGACCAGGAAATCAACTTCTGGTGGATGCCAATCCTAGGCAACTGCTTGATTTCTTGGCAGAGCAAGAAACAGACCTCAGTTGCTACATCCACTGCGGAAGCAGAGTACATTGCTGCTGCAAGCTGTACATCTCAGGTACTCTGGCTTCAAAACCAACTTTTGGATTATGGCATTACAGAGACTAAGACTCCATTGTTAATGGATAGTGCTTCAGCTCTTTGCATTGTCAAAAATCCAGTCCAGCACTCTAGGACCAAACATATAGAGATCAGACACCATTTTATAAGAGACTGTTTTGAAAAAGGTCTGATTGATCCTAAGTTTGTGCCCAGTGCTGATGAGCTTGCAGACATTTTTACTAAGCCTTTGGATAGTTCAACTTTCCAAAACCTGGTGTTAAGGCTTGGTATGCTGCAGCTAGAATAGGTGACAACTACTGATGATCTCAGTAATTCATATTGATGATCATGAGTGCATGTCACATATAAGTACTGATGAGCTCTTTTAACCTCAGTACTTTTTATAACTACTGAAGGCTAAAAGTTCTCACAAGTACTGAAGTACTTCATCTGCTCTAAACTACTGAAGTAGTTACAACTACTGATGTAGTCATAACTACTGAAATCAGTAAAAACAGAAGTACTGATGTCCTATGAAACAACTGAAATCAGCCATAAAGACTGATGAATGTGTTGAGGATAGTTTGAAACAGCTGAAAAGCTAAGAATTGACGAAAACAGCTGACGAGAACTTTCTCCTCAGTCGTTTGTACCACTGCTGTTTCATTTTAAACAACTGAAGCAAAACCACGTCTTCAGTAGTTTTATAACTACTGATGACAAACACCATGTCCTCAGTTGTTTCAATCACCTGAAGTCAAAACCACGGTCTTCAGTAGTTTTCTAAACTACTGATGCCTAACACCGCGACTTCAGCTGTTTCAACGTCTGATAGGATAATACCATGTCAACGGTCGTTTAAAACTACTGATGACTAACACCACATCCTTCAGTTTTCCTCACCCGTACCCTATATATACCCTTAACCTGAGCTCTCCATACTTCATCTTCTTCAAAACCTAACGTTCCTCTCCAACAAATTTCCATGGCGTCTTTGCAAATTAAACCGCGACACAACTGTGTTGCCTACCTCACAAAATCGCCGATCTGGACTAAGTTCGATAATGCTATCGATCTTATGGTTCAGTCCCAATACAACAAGGCATTCCTTCTGAACCCCGTTTTACATGCCGAATCCTTGAACCAATTTTGGATGAACGTTAATGTTACTACTGAGGAGAGCAACACACTATCCCTCCGGTCAGTCGTCAACAACAACGAAGTAGTGATTACTCCTGCAACAATCCGTAAAATTCTTCAACTGAGTGATGCTACCTCTCCTGCTGGATATCCGAAGGGCACTATAGATCTATCATTTGCTCAGCATGGATATCAAGGTGATCTCAGTGCCACCACCATATGAAGAAACATTTTAATGACGCTGAGCGCCTGATCTTTCACATGGTCAATGTATGTTTGGCCCCTAAGACATCGTCTTGGGATCAAATGTCCACCAAATGGCAGCAGGTATTGTATTCTATCCTTGAGCAACAACCACTGAACTTTTCCGAATTAATATTTTCAGAGCTCAAAGATATGGCTCAAAAATTAACTGCCAACCGTTGGATACTCTATCCACGGTTCATCATGGCCATTATAATAGACCAGCTTAATGCTGGGACTTGTTGGCGTGGGAGTCCCTGCTACGGCTGTTTTGCCAGAAGTATACTCCCGGCACAACTCCGACCGGACACTCAAACTGGCTGCCAAGCTGCGAAAACCCACGCAGCTGGAACCCACAGCCACCACCTCCAAATCCAATGTCCCCACCAAACCCACCAAAAAGAAACCCAAAAGGCTACTCAGGGAATTGAGTCCCCTGAGGATGCTCCTGCACAACAAACGCAGGATATATCCACTAGTCCAAACCCCCTAGTGGATACAATGACTCCTCCAGCCACAGCCGCTCAGGCTTCCTCTCAACAGGAGCCTGCAGCAACCCAAGGGGCACCTACTTATCTGGGATCTCCTCACTTGAGGAGATTGCCATTGAAGAGCACCATCCACCCCAGGTGCACACTGCTTCTACCCCTGTACCCCAACAACCGCCCCTCACAGCCCAACTTTAATAGTTGCTCAAGTGCTGACTCAATTGCACTCCTCACCCCCTCCCCAGAAACCACTTCTTACTGGGAATGCCTCTACAATTGAGGGGGAGGAACACAGTGCATTGAGAACCCACAGCACGGGGTTTACCAATTCTATCTCCTGGTGTAGAGAAGGAGATTAGAATATCTAGTGAGGCTGCCACCTCCTCTGACTCAGCACATGACCAGAGTGAGGCTGGTAACATTGCTAAGACCTCCTAGAGGCAACAGCCGATGAAGGACAACGTCCTGAGGCTGGAAGTCCCCAGTTCCAAGACAAAGGGGCACATGCTACATCTGGTCTACACCCAGAGCATGTATATCCTGCTACAAGCAGGAGGTCAGGTGATTCAGCAATGCTGATGATGACCTGGGCTTCTTCTATGATGTTCTTGCCCAGAACACGATCCTAGAGGAGGAAGTCAGTAGACTGCAAAACTACTTGACCAACTCTCTCAAGGAGTAAGACCATCTGCCACCACATCAACCAACAGATGGCACCTTCCTCTGAAGGTCTCCTAAACACACAACCACTCACAAAATCTCAGCCACCTGCCTCTGTTTCTGGCACCATTCCTCAGGGACAGAACCCCCCTGAGCAACTGGCTGCTATCCTTCAAAATCCCCTATCTCTCACCCCCACAGCTAACTGAATTGGTGATCAAAACTGTTGATGAGAGACTTTCTTCTGTCTTACAACCCATGGTGGAGAATGTTCTGAGCAAACAACTTTCTGCTACTCAATTCCCTGCAACCAATGCACCCAAAAAGGGGGAGAGTTCAGCAGTGAAAGGTAAAAGAAAGAGGAAAGAGAAGGAGGAAGAAACAGAAGAGACAGTAGTGGAAACTGAGGAGTTGGTTGAGGAGACTGAGAAAGAGAAGGAAAAAGAGAAGGAGGAGGCTACCATGGAGAAAGTGACTGAAAGTTCAAAAGACTTTCATGTCACATACAAGAAAAAGAAGAAGGATGAAAAAGAGAAAGCCTTGGAGCTGATGGTGAAAGAGGCTGATGCCGAACACAGCAGATCAATGGATAACATCATTGATCAGTTGTTTAGGCAAGGCCATGACACTGAAAAACTTGATTCTGAGATCAGAAGACTAGAGATTGAAGAAATCCAATCAAGATGGTCAAGTTATGATGTGTCAGAAAGAGAAAGGCTGGAGATCATGATCAGATTTATAGCAAAACATCTTGGAAGATCATTGATCGAGATCAAAGCTTGGTCCAGGGACAGTATCTTGGCAATAACCACCAAGATCTGTTCGTCTGAAGAATATACAAAAGGTTTAATGTTGAAGTTTAAATGAAGCTGGTGCTGGGAGCAGGACTGAACTAGCCAAACAGTCAAAAGCCAAACTCACATCCAAAATGCTAGAACAGCCTGTCAACATTCCCACATCAAAACTACCAAAACCACAACCCACAAAACCAATTCCCTCACCCTCTAAACCAACAGCCGATGATGCACCCAAGAAGAAGAAGAGAAGGGTGTTGAGGCTAGAAGAAGTAGAAGAAGAGGATGAAGATGATAGTCTGCCACTCTCTGCTGTTCTGAAGCTACCAAAGCCCCAGAGTCAATCCATGATCACACCCGACTCTCAAAGGGAAATGGTCAGAGTAAAGATAGAAGAAGAAGAACAGCAGAAACAGCACGATGAGCAACTGTTGAAGATGGTTGACAAGGAATTTCCTCAGTCATCATCTATTCAAGCCATGAAAGGGCATGCTCAAAGGCTGTACACTCTCAGACACACCTTCAGTATCAGAGGGAGAGAGTGAGAGTATGGCCAGACCCCAGGGTGAGTTCTAGAATCCATAAAAGAACTATCCCACAGATACAACGGCCAAGTACGAAAAACAATAGAATCTACCATCATGCTGGCCGTTGTAGTCTCACCTTGGGAAATCATTGATGAATTCAAGAAAGCTCACCAAGCAAAGAAGACACCTCAAGCCTTACTAGAAAACAAGATGATTAAGAAGGGGTGTTATACAAAAAGCTTGAAGACATCCAAAAGAATGAGCTCCAGTTACTCCTTGAAGGCAACCATCCGGATGAATTTGTATACAGGGAGGTAACTACGGTGGAGCTGAGAAGAATGGCAGGACCATGAAGTACTTATCAGAGTACTATGGTCCAGAGTTCTTCTTCGAAGGAGGAGCTGAAGAACTCTCTCAAGAGGAACAATTGTTCTCCTTGAGGCCTATGTTCGTGAGTCGTACAGACTCATTATGGGGAAGTGAATCTCATGAATGGGATAACAACTCTGTGTCCAGTTCCCCAAAACAGAGTTCCCATTCATACTCTGCCAAACAAATATTTGAGGTTCTTCCCAGGCCGGAGCGTACATGGGTCATCTTCTCTACTGATCAAGAAGGAAAAAGACAACATTTTTGCCATCAATAAGTGGGAGTTTAAATAAGTTAGAGGTTTTGGCTGCATTGGTTCAGGGGGAGTTTGTTGGACCAAAAGAACCAATGAGCCAAGATCAGAAAATCTCTAAGTCCCACACGGTATCACAACAACTGCTGAAAGCCTCATCAGTAGTTTGACAAGTGCTGAAGACTTCAACAGCTGAAGATCAAGTGCTGAAGACCTTAACAGCTGAAGAACCAAAGTGCTGAAGTACAACAGCTGAAGAACACAAGTGCTGAAGCTGAAAACCAAAGTACTGAAGCACAACAGCTGAAGAGTTCACAAGTGCTGAAGATCAACAACTGATGTACAAAGTCTGAAGACAAAGACTGAAGACATCAGCTGATGATATCTACTGAAGTCATCAGCTGATGAAACGCCTGAAGGTCAAAGTCTGAAGACCAAGTACTGAAGCCTCAGTAGTTTGTCACAACTGCTGAAGAGTACTTCTTCAGTAGTTGTGATATCAGTAGTTTTATGTTTTATGTTTCAGTAGTTTTGTAAAACGACTGAAGAGCTTGTTCTTCAGTCGTTGTAGTTTCAGTAGTTTTATATTTTGTACTTAACTTGCTGATATGTTCTCAGTAGTTGTGAACATTTCAGTAGTTTGTTAAGATTTAGTTATTTCTGTATTGGATCTGCCAGTTGTCACTTTCCGTGATAACAGCAGTGACTGTTGCACTCTATATAGGAGTGACAACCCATTGTAATCATTGAGCGATATGAGCAATTGAATGGAATGTTTGATTGATTTGATTAGAAATATTCTCCATCTATAAACATTCCTAGAAATCAGAAATTCATATTCTCTCCCTATAACCGTATGCTATCTTAACGCTTACATATATTGTTTGCTTGCTACAATTTGTCTAATTCGTTTGTGTATTCCGCTGCTTTATATTCTGATAAACATCAAACTTGCGATCACTGATCCTGTCAGTCTTGGATCTTAAAGGCCTCCACAATGGATCATCAAGTTCATGCTTCCTGTCAAAGGCTCCAGAAGAAGGATTCTATCTCTGACATAGGAGAATGGACACATCAATCACGAAAGATGAACCACTTGATCAGGATGATCTAGTGCGAGGAGTAAACGTCAAAAACTTCAACTACCGGATTTGTGTCGCCTGCAAGAAGAAAGGAAAATAGACTAAGAAGTCTCATAAGGAAAAGAAAGTTCATTCCTAGAACTACCTCTTGAGCTTCTTCACATGGATTGTTGGTCTAGTCAGGTCAAGGAGCATCGCCGACGACTATAATGTTATGTAGTTACATTGACTACTCAAGATTCTTTGGGTAATGTTTCTCAAATCCAAATCTGAAATATTGAGTCATTCAAAGAGTTAGTAACTACTTTGGAGTCTCTAGACAAGCTGAAGGTAAGACAAGTACGCTCAGACAATGGCATCGAGTTCAAGAACCAATGCATGGAGGAATTTGCAAAGAAAAGGGAATTGTGCACCAGTTCACTTCTACCTACACTCCATAAATGAACAGAGTTGCTGAGAGAAAGAATCACAGCTTGATAGAGACATCACGGACAATGCTACCAGACTCGAAAACGCCCATCCAATTTTGGAATGAGGCAGTTGCCAATGCATGTTACACTTTAAATCGAGTCATGTTGGTAAAACATGATGGTAATACGTGTTGCGAGTTACTTCAACAACGTAAACCAAATCTAGAGTACCTCGAACCGTTTGGCGCACCTTGCACGTTTTGAAGAAAACTCAGGAAGGCAAGTTCAGTGAGAAGGCTGAAGAAGGAATTTTCCTAGGATACAACTACCGAAATTAGAGAGTTTACAACAACTCAACGGGTTAAGTATGAGTATGGTGTAACATGGACGTTCAGAGATACACCACCCCCAGCTGGAAAAGGACCCGCATTCTTTTTCGATTATGATGGATTGTTTAAGTCCTTCAACATCCCTCTATCCACTCCTGAAGATGAGTTAGCAACCAAGATGATGTATGATGTCTTAAACACACTACCCCTAGACTCAACAACATTCGGTTCATAAGGCCAGTCTTCTAGTAACTCAGGGGGAGCACTAGAGGTAAGTGACTCCTCTTCTTATGATAAAGCCATGGAGAATGTTTAGGAAGATTAGGATGAACAGGTTCCTACTACTGCATGTCCTCAAGCATCTGATGTTGATGCCACTGATTCTTCGGAACCTCACACTCCTACTACCTCAGATCCGGAACCAAGAGTTCACAATCTCGATAATGAGGTAGTCGTTCCCACTACTCCTGGATCTGACTACATGTTTAGCATCCTGTAGATAATGTCATAGGGGATGTACAATCGGGAGCACAGACAAGAAATCAGCTATATTCAGCTGATTATGCCTCAGTAATGGAAAAAAGGCTACCTTCACGATGATGCTTTTTGATGTTTTGTGTCTCAATTTGAGCCAAAATATGTAAGTGACGCCTTAAATGATGAGGCTTGGGTGAGTTCCACACAAAAAGAACTTCTTCAATTCAAGAAGTTAGGATTGTGGACTCTGGTGGATAGACCTCAAGGTGCTAAGGTCATTGGCACTAACTGGGTATTAAAATGTAAGAAGGATGCCCAAGGGGTCATTATCAATAACAAGGATCGACTAGTAGTTCAAGGATTTCGACAAGCTGAGGGAATTGATTACAATGAAGTCTTGCACTAGTGGCAAGAATGGAAGCCATCTGTATCTTCCTAGCCAATGCATAGCATTTGAATATTAAAGTCTATCAGCTTGATGTGCAGAGCGCATTTCTTCATGGTGAAATCTGAGAGACAGTGTATGTCAGTCAACCCGAGGGATTTGAGGATCCGTATCATCGGGGCAGAGTTTACAAGCTACACAAGGCTCTATACGAGCTTCATCAAGCCCCCAGATCATGGTATGATAAGCTCTCGACTCATCTTGTGAAACACGGGTTTTCTAGAGGAGTGATTGATTGTACACTGTTTATCAAAGAAAAGGATGATGACTTGCTGCTTGTACAGATCTATGTTGATGACATAATCTTCCGGCCCAAAAACAAAGAATTATGTAAATAATTTGAAGCAGTAATGAAGACAGAATTTGAGATGAGTGCCATGGGAGAAATGAAGTTCTTTCTCGGGTTCCAGGTGGATCAAACACCTAAGGGAATTTTCCTACATCAAACCAAGTATGTAGGCGATATTCTCAGTCGGTTCGATATCGAGAATGCTTTGGCAGCTGGGACTCCACTTACTACAAACCATGATGTGGCACCCGACAAAAGTGGTGATCTGGTTGATGCCACCATGTATCGAGGAATGATTAGATCTCACATGTACCTCACTGCCTCTTGGCCAGATATCATGTACGCAACATGTTTATGCTGAAGATATCAGGCAAAACCGAAGGTCAACCACTTCATCAGAGTTAAAAGGAATTTTCATTATCTGAAGGGTACTCCAACACTTGTGTTGTTGTATCCTCTTGATGATGATCTCGTGCCTACAGCGCGTAGTGACTAGGATTATGGCGGTTGCAAAATGAACTACAAGTCAACATCAGCGGGATGTCAATTCTTTGGGAGAAGATTAGTCACCTAGCAGTGTAAGAGCAGACCTCGGTTGCTCTGTCAACGTGTGAAGCTGAATATGTTACCGCTGCAAGTTGTTGTTCACAGATCATCTGGATTTAATAGCAAATGCGGGATTATGATTTGCAATTCTCTAACACTCCTATTTATGCTGATAACTCTGCTGCTATAGCCGTAACTTAAAATCCGGTCCAACATCCTAAAACCAATCACATCGGAATTAAATATCACTTTATACGTGATTGTTTTTAAAAGCATTTGATCGATGTTGTTAAGAAATACAGACTTTCAACGCGCTGATCTCTAAACAAAAGCCTTTGATAAACCACGGTTTTTATATCTGTTAGAGGTCAATGGCGTTAAAAAGAAAACTGATGTAATTTCAGAAGATGAAACTGTGTAGTCCGACATCATTGTTTTTTATTTTCTTTATTTTTTCTTTTAATTTCCTACTTATAAATTTCAAAAAACTCCAAAACTTTTGGTTTTAGAATTTTAGGGGGAGAAAAGGTTAAGTTAGTATTAAATTTAGTTGTTTTAATTTCAGTACATAAAAAAACGAGGGAGGAGGACAGTCTAGCTAAGAGAAATGAGATCGTATCTATGATACTGATTCAATGACTATGGACAATGATAGTACACAGGAACAAATAGTTTGGGACTTTAAAAGAAGAAATTATTTAAAATGCAAAATCGAAGTATAAGTCTGAGAAGTCTAAGCAACAATAAAAGGAAAAATGATAATAAAACTAGCATCCACTAAGGTAACACGGAGAAAGTAGACCTAAAGGTTGCTAGAGCATTAGATGATGTGTTGGTAAATTCAACACAGTAGATAAGTAGACCTCATTGGTGATTTCAAGTTCAAACTAAGTTGTTCAATAAGCGGTGGGTTATCATCTTATCCCTGGTTAACACAATCAACAAAGTTCCAATAAGGGGTGGCGAGCAAAATAAACACCACAAATGTGTGCGGATGACCATAAAATGAGCAAAGCACATGAAAAATGCAAAAAAGAAATGAAGCTAATAACCTATGTTGTTGGTGTGATCTGTGCAAAAAGAATAAAATTGCTCAAATTAGAAGATAGGTCGTGTGCCTCTCTACTGTGCGGTGGCACTGACCTGAGGATAGGCACAACCTAAATATTCTAGAATTCATTGTTGGTTGCGCCTCTCGGCTGTGCGGTGGCACTAACTTGAGGTCTAGCATCTCTTTGAAAGCTCTAGAATAGTTTCTTCTAGAATACTACCCGTAGACCGCTCAAAAATCTCCTGTGGAACGTTGATTACCATATAAGCATGGAATCCACAAATGCTTGTTGAAATAATTAAACCTTAAGTCATCACCAATGCGTGTCAAAAGTCTGTGTATGGATTTAAGACGACAAGTATACTAACAATCATCATGGCTGCAACTCCTGAAAGTCCAAACCACTGTGTGCATCTTGTGGCACTAGTATGATTTCCTAGACTTGCTAATGACACTCGATGAAAACAAGAATCTGGTATCAAAAGGTTTTGATAACATGTCCCAAATGATTTGTTTTACATGTATGATTCCATAATGAATCGTTCCACTTATGGTCAAAATAACTTGAAGCTGTCTGTTCGAGAATTAAATCTATTAGATATCTATCTTAAGATTTCCACGTCACACAAAATTAGATATATTTGTTTTAGTTTTGTCTTTTAGTTCTAGTTGTTTCATTTGTTTAATTTGTGTCAGTTTAGTTGTTACACGTCGGACTATGCATTGGAATTCTGTCTGGGATTTAATCACTAAAAAGGGTCACGTCCGAGGTGACCAAATGGGTTTTCAAAGGTTAAAAGGATCATGTCTGAGGTGATCAAAAGTTCTCTAAGTTAAATGGACATGTCTGTGATGATCGAATGCTCGAAATGTTTTATCAATAGTTAAAAGAGTTAAGTGTCAAATGGTCATAAAGTCAAAATCATAAGTATGAGCCCATTCGCACGACTAGACCATCAGTATGGACCAGCCGTACGATTGGACCATACGTATGAGCCTATTCGCACGACTAGACCACGACTATGGACCAGCTGCACAATTACACCATACGTATGAGCCCAATTGCATGACTAATACACACGTATGGCCCAGACGTGCGATTGGACCATCACCATGAGTAAACTCACACAATTAGATCACAAGAATGAACCAATCGCATGAATGGAGGTGACCAAATGACACAATCGCACGACTGAAGGTGACCGATAGTGCGAGTCGCACGACTGACCCTCGGTCGCACCAATCAAGTAAGCGATTGGGTTCAATCGCACGAATCAAGTATGCGACTGGTATAAAAGGAGGGGAGTCGGTCGCAGTCATTCATCACTCCCAAATCGCCCCCAAATCGCACGACTATACCGTTACGCTGCCCGATATTATTGTAACTATTCTAGACTACTGATTGTTGTGTACTGACGATTTCTAGTGATTATACAGGTAATATGATATGTAATCCAATCAAATGTCCATCAAATCATGCCCTAAATCGACTGAATGAACCTTAAACTTAAACAAAACTTAGGCAAACTAAGTACATTGATCAATTAAAGGTTATTAGGTGTTATGTCAGTCATTTGCGAGACTAATGAGCCAAACCACGACGTCTAATATTAAGTTTTGCTCAAAATTTGAATTTATATTGAACAAACAGTTTGTCATGCGAATAGACACCCTAATGAACTTCAATCGGACGACTGAGCTGGGCGAATGGCTCAATTGCACGACTGGTGTAAACGCATGGGATAGCATACGACTAATCCCAGTCGCATGCTAAGTCATACGTATGAGCTCAATCGCACGACTAGATCTTAGTCACACAGTTCATTCGCACGGCAGAACAGAAGACTTCAAGTCCGATGAATCAAAGTGTTACTCACTGACTCTCACTAACGTTTATTTACATTGTGTAACAGAAGGACAGTCGTTGGACTATGAGCACAAAGCATAACCTTTGTGCTCATCTGGATCTGACCAGACGGAACACAGCTGATTTCTCTGGCATTATTACATTCTTACGGAGATCGAGGATCTTCCGTGCTATATCGACTCCGTGCACCCCGTACCGCTAAGTTCAGCAGGTTTTCTGGTAAAGTGTTGTCATTGTCAGATCCTCGTAGCCCCACTGTATCAGGAGCTCCATTTCTGGTTAGGCAATAGAGATCACAAAGGACGATCTCAGGAAAGTTTTGGAGTTTGGGGATGATGCTGACTGTCCTACACGACTACACCCGCTGACTGCACGAGGTTGTTTTCTGCAGGCCAAGTACTCGAGGGATATCAATGTAGGTGTTCTCAACAAGAGCAACCTATGCCCATAATTTAAGTACTTGGCCATGTGCTGCTTAAGTGCATTGCCTCAAGAAAGGGAGGCTTCGATGAGCTATCTGATCAGATTCAGAATGCCTATGTGGCGTTGGTGTTGAACCATCCTGCAGGATCGATGTTTGTCACTAAACACTTATGTTTTTCTCTCAAACTCACCTAGAACAACACTCGGGTATAAGAAGAATCAATAAGAGTTGATCACAATATAGAAAGTAATAAAGAACATAGAAAGATAATTTTCAAGATACTTTTATATATTGATTCTCAACTCAAAATACAAGACTCTTACAAGCATATGATTGTTATGTGCAACGAGTTACCAAGAGAACCTATATATAACACTACCTACAGCCAAATATACTTTAATACCAGCTGGGATCCTATAGCTAAAGTCTATACTACAAGACTAAAGTTTAAGATATCTAGGATAAAGTCTTATCTGAGATTTGGTAGTCAGGACATGTCCCTGACTAAAGTTTACCTTTTGTCACCAACTAATGTTGGTAATATGTACTATCATGAAAAGGTGAAAAGTGGAATAAAGTATGGTCAACTGCATGGCTCTTTAGGAAGAAGCCAAACAGTATTAGAGGTCTGCAGCAGAGTGTTAGAAACCATAATTGTGTCCACCGGTCATAGCAGTGTCTTCCGAAGGTTAAATGGCTTCGAAAGAGTAAGTACTTCTGAAACCACTTATACTTTGGAAGAGGCTGCTTCTTCCAAGGCTTCGAAACTTCTTCTTTGAATCATACTTCGGAAGTGGTCTTTACTTTATTCTTCTAAGGCTTGAACTTCGGAAGTATTCACTTGACTTTGGAAGTAAAGTTCTGTTTTTTGGAAGTTGTTCTTTTACTTTATCTTCGGAAGAACTCTACAACCTTCGGAAGTTCCATGCTAAGCTTCGGAAGCCTTTGTATTCAATACTAAAATTATCTAAGTGACTCAGTTTTGGTTGCATTATCCTTCTTCTTGATCCAACAAACTCCCCCTAGGCTGATGCTACCAAAGCTTCACTTGTTTATGCTTCTCAAAACTTTCAGCACCAAGGAGAGTAAATATTTTTATGTCTCCTTGTTCTTCCCTGATGTGGTGCTAAGAAGTTTGTACAGATCCTTGGTGGATAGGAAATCCAGTCTGTCACCTTGGATAACATGCACCCTCTGTTGTTGTCCTCTGAAAATAGTTAGTTGATGGGAACTGTAATCATATTCCAATCAAACTATAGGTTCCCATTCAAGACCTTCCACCATTAGTAAAAAGCCAGCACCTTTGGTGGGAGATCTTTCCTTGTCTTCAGGTCTTCTGAACTTCAACTCTTCTTCAATCTTTGCCTTCGCAGTTAACTCAGCTAGATGAAGACTGCTGAGATGATTTCTGATGAGTGTAGCAGTTTCAAAGTTGGAGGGGTTAGAGAATGGCTTCTCTGCTAGCTCAGCAATGTCGAACCTGCTAGAGTGTAGCAGAGAGGTTGCATTGAGTTTATTAACTTCACCATTCTCCCTTTCCACAACAAATTTGTGAGGAGGTTCATCGAACCTCCACTAGATTATCTTCCTTCTAGGCACAAGAGACTGACTAGGAATCTTGCCCTCTTTCCTTGTATCCAGTAGAGTCACCGGTTTCCTTCTGAGCTTCTTCTCTTCATCATTCAAAGAGTCTGAGTTAAGGCCCAGAAGTCTCACAGCCTGGTCCAAAGTTCCTCTACGCAGATCAAGGAATTTGTCTCTTGTTAGGGAACTTGAAGATCCATCAACATAGGTGATGTTGACAGAGTCTTCTACACAAGAGACTTCGCTCAGAGTAGTACAGTTGGTGAGCTTCATCTTGATTGCCTTAAACTCCTCAAGAGAGAGATGTTGAGAAGGCTGAAAGGATGGTTTGGATAGTAATTAGGTAGGTTTTGGTTCAGATGTTCTGGCTAGTGTTTTGGGATGAATGATAGGAAGTTTGGGTGGTGGAGGTGAGGGAGTAGGTGTGGGTAGTGATGTGGGTTCAGAGGTGAAAGGTTCAGGTTTAATGGTGAAAAGTAAGGGTGAATGTTCCGTTGTGGTTGGGTGGTGGCAGTGAAGGTCATCCATTTTACCCTTCTATACATCTCTTTCTTTTTCCCCATCGGTATGTCAGCCTTAATTTCAGTATGTTAGCCTTAATTTCACTAACAATCCATTGGAGTGTCCTTTTAGACATGGGACACACCTACCTTCCAAAGAAGCCATGAGCCTGAAGATAGTCCTTCAACCAGGCCTTCTCAGTGAGCTTCTTGGAGGCAGTGACCCTGGCTTCTTCTTCCTTCTTCTTCTTGTCTCTGGCCTTTTCTTTTGTAGCCTTCTTCTTTTTTTCTCCATTTGACCCTGCTCTTTGTTGTAGAGCCAGAGGATCGTATCATCATTGCGTGGAGAATGTTCTTGAAGATTGAAGCCTCTAGAGAGTAGGAAGTTTATGTTGTCTCTCCTTAGCTGCAATTCAGCCTCCTTTTGTTTCTCTTCCTCTATCTCCAAGGCCAACCTGGCTTCTTCTTCAAGTTTCAGCCTAGTTGCCTTCTCTAGATCTACCAACTCCTCTAATGGTAGAAGCAGTGTTTCTTCAATGGCAGCTCCCAACTAAATGAGTTGGTCAATGATCTCCTCTCCTTTTATTGATGACAGCCTCCTGATTGGATGCAGCTGTTTGTACTGGCAGCTAGCAACTTCTCAGTTTGAAGTCTTCCTTTCTTCTTGAGTTTCTCAATCTTCTCCTCTTCCTGAAGCTCTTCCGCAGTCATCTTCCTTTTTGCTTTGTCTTTTGATGATCCTGACTCTGGTGGTTCTTGGAGAGAGGTTTCTAATTATGAGAAAGGTAGAGATGGTGTCTGGGATGGTGGTTGATTCAAAGGGTCCTCGCAGTTCACCTCAGATGCCATTTCAAGGATTGCATCTGTGATGTTCAGTTCCTCAGACATTTTAAACAGTCCTTCCGCAGCTTCCATTTTAGCTTCGGAAGATTCAGCTTGTTCTTTCGAGCCTTTAACTTCAGCTTCGGAAGTAGAAAGAGATGAAAATTTTGTCCCAACTATTTCAGTTGCTGCACCATCAGTCCCCATTTCCCCTTCGAATTGAACCTTAGGTTCCATGTGGACCTTAGGTTGACCAACTTCTTACACAGTGGTAGAAGGTGCAGTCAGCCTTTGAAGCTCTTCTCCTCCAAAGTAGATCATTGCAGCATCATGCCTGGGCTGCTCAAAGGAGGATCTCAACAGAAAATTGGTGAAGAGTCTGTAGAGATCACTTAGCATCCTTGGGTCAATCTGAAGAATGACTTGAGATTGTTTGGTCACTGTGATGATGGGAAAAGAAGATGTTGAAGTTGAAGGTCGGCTCTATGGTTCCTCATGTGTTTGTCTTTGAACATTCTCCCCCTTTTTAGTAGCATCATCTTGAGAGCTAGATGAGCTAAGGAAGAAGTCAATGAGACCTGAATAGGTACATGCCTAACAGACCTCTCTGTCTGTTTCTCAGCTAGTTGAGCCTAGAGATTGTCAATCTCAAGTTGCTGAGTGGCAGACCTTGCTTCTAAAGTCCTAACCAAGGATTCAAGGTTTGAGATTTTAGATAGAAGGTCTTTAATAAGGAGTTGCATGCTTCCCTCATCTTCTTTTGAAGAATCACAGGGAGATGAGGTAACATACCCATTATGTTCAGCCTCACCACCAGATGTGGTTTCTTGGCACCCTGGTTTCCTATTCTCAATGATGTCTCTTTCAGAGTCATTAAAGGGCTCGGTTGCCATAGATTTGGTCTGAGATATGTTACCACTATCCACAAGGTCCATTGAGGCACCTTCTGTAGTGGCAGCTGAATCTACATGAGTCCCCTCCACATCAGTGGGACTCACCTTAGTTATTGGTTGCTGATGGGGGTTAGAGATAAAGGATTTCTCCGGGTTCTGTTGATCTTGAAGAGGGTATTGTAGATCAACTTCATTGCCATGGAGAGATGTTATCTCTTCATCAGTTTGGAATAGAAGGTCAGTGAAATATAGGGAGGTTAAGCCTACTGACCCGGGACTTTGGTCAATGTGTACAGGCATTGAGCCTCTGGCGGGGTTGTCCCTGTTGGCTGTCCCTTGTTCGATTGAACAGGAGGGGCTTGTTGAATCAGAGAAGATTGAACAAGGGTTCGTTTGGGGCGTCTTTGATATGTAATGGTGATGTGTGGAGAAGGTCATGTTTGCATAGTGGTGGAGGTTGCTGGTGTGGGTTCATCACTTGTGGGGTGTGCAGGGATGTCACCAGAAGCTATGCGCTCAATCATACCCGGAACCAGAGTAGTGTCACTTCCAGTGAAGTTGCTGGGCATCTTCTTCAAGGTCTTGAATATGGTAGGCCGCATGTGGGGAACAATCAGAGTAGCTGCACAGACAAGCATGCTCTACTCCAACTCAGTTGATTATGTGTTGAAGGAATCTAGGATACATGAAGAATGTCTCCCTTTGCAGATTCCCTATCAGATTTGAAACCACAAATCATGAGTAATTGAAGCGCAGGCCTCTCACCAGTCCATGAACTAAGCATCCTAGTTCATAAGGGATTTGATCCCATCCCCCGAATTTGTTGGACAAGCAATAAAGAACAACATGCAAGAGGAACTTCCAATTGTAGGAGAAGTTGAACTTGTAGACTGTCGACCTGTTAATGTCTCCACCATATCCCATTAGGATATATGTGCTATCCAAATATTCCTTAGGGTATTCAGTAGGAGCTCCTTCATCATGAAGCTCAAGGTGCTCGGTGATGAGTTGTTTAGTGACAATCAACTCCTGTCCACAGATGCTGGACCGTAGTACACGAATCCCATTTAGGGTTTCGACTTGACCATTTCCCCAAAATTCGGTCATTTGGTTGGAATAAACAGTGGGGTTAACGGTAAGGGCAGTGTAGTAGGTTGATTGGGTGAGAAAGGAGATGATTTCAGAGAAGTCAGCATCTCTTGAAGAATCAAGAAGTGCGACTTGGTTGTGATGAGGTTAAGTGCCATTTGGGAAAGATGAATGTAGATGATTTTGAGCTTGGGTAAAGTTGGAGTGGAGAAATTTCTAGGGCAATAAAAATTGCAAGTAAGAAGATTAATTGAAAAGTCGAGATTATTTAAAAGAGGGTGGGAAGTGGTAATGGAGGTTAGGATAAGGTGATGTGATGGTTTAGTGGATGAAATGACAGTGGTGGTAAGATTAAAATCAGTTAAATAATCCGACATCATTAACAAAATCTTTGCTTTTTTACAGTGTGGGGCCCAAGAGATTTACGTTACACAATAGAATCTCTCTTCCGAGTGGAAAACATTTCGGAAGGTAACTTGTCTTCCGAAGGCACTTCCTATTTCCGAAGCCAAAACTTTGCTTCCGAAGGTTAGAGTTGCTTCGGAATGGAAAATCTATAAGTCTCGGAAGTAGATCTGATATGCAATCAATCACTTCTTCCGAGGCCAAAAATTCTACCGAGAAGAAAGTTATCCTTTGAGGAATATTGCTTCGGAAGATATGAGAATGTTTTCCAAGGGTTAATTTCTCTTCGGAAGGAATTTACACTTAGAAAATTAGAGAACTTCTTGTAACAGGGCTTAAATTGTATTGACACAAGACTTACATATTAAAAAGGTTTTCAAAAGAGATTAAATTAATCAATGTTTATCATCCCAATAGCTATCATGAGATACTTAAATCTTTGTTCATCAAAAGCTTTCGTGAACAGATCAGCATATTGTTCATTTGAATCAACTTTGATTAACTTAATTAGATTTTTTTCATGAATATCTCTAATGAAATGATACCTGATGTCAATATGCTTTGTTTTGGAGTGCTTCACCGGATTTTCAGTAATGGAGATAGCACTGTTGTCAATATGGATAGGAGTACTCATAAAGTTAAATCCATAGTCTAACATCTGATTCTAAATCCATAGCAGTTGAGCATAATAGCTAGCAGCAGCAATGTATTCAGCTTCAGCAATTGATGTTGATACACAAGATTGTTTCTTGCATTGAAATGAGATAATCCTTCCACCAAGAAATTGACATCCCCCTCATATTGATTTCTTGTCAATATTGTAGCCACCATAGTCACTGTCAGAGTATCCATAAAGATTAAAATCATTGTTTCTGAGATACCAGAGACCTAGTTTAGGTGCTCCTTTGAGGTATCTAAGAATTTTCTTATAGCAGCTAAGTGAGACACCTTCGGGGCAGCCTGATATCTTGCACAAATGCAAGTAGCAAACATGATATCAAGTATACTAGCAGTAAGATACATCAAAGAACCAATAATTACCCTCACTGATGTTGATCAGTATCCTCCCCTTCAAGATCAAGACAAAGATTATGGTTTCTGGGTATGGGTGTCTTGACAGGCTTGCAATCCTTCATTTCAAATCTTTCTAAGATGTTAGACACCTACTTAGATTGATTAATGAAGAACCCTTCCATCATTTGTTTTACCTGAATTCCAAGGAAAAAGTCCATTTTTCCCATGGAAATCATCTGAAACTTCTTTTTCATAATGCTCTCAAAGTCCTTACACATCTAGTCATTTGAAGAAAAAAATATGATGTCATCAACATATACATGAACGAGCCAAATGTCCTTTCCAGACTTTCTAATGAAGAGAGTCTTGTCAATGGTACCTCTAGTGTAGCCATTCTTCAGAAGAAACTGAGACAATCTCTCATACCACAGCTTAGGTGTTTGGTGCAGCCCATATAGAGCTTTATCCAATTTGCACACATAGTTAGGATGCTGTGGGTCTTCAAATATTGGAGGTTGGCAAACATGTACTTCCCTATCTAAATCCCCATATAGAAATGCACACTTGACATCAAGTTGATTGACAGTGAAATCCTTGGATGCAGCATAAGCAAGGAAGATCCTAACTGCCTCAAGTCTTGCAACTGGTGCAAAGATATCAGTATAATCAATTCTTTCCTCTTCTGTGTATCCTTGAACTATAAATCTTGCCTTGCTCTTGATGATCAAGCCTCTATTATCTCTCTTATTTCTGAAAACCCATTTGGTGCCTATAGGTACTTGACTAGATGGTAGCATACATAGGTTCCATACCTTCTGTCTCTTGAATTGAAGCAGCTCCTCTTGCATCCATTCAAGCCAGCTACTATCTTTCAAGGCATCTTCTACCTTCTTGGGTTCCATCTCGGAAAGAAAGCATGAGTACAAGCAGACATTCCTATGATGAGTCTGTCTTCTCTTTCTCACACCCTCAATGACATCCCCTATGATGTTCTCAGTTGGATAAGTGTTGTGAATCCTAAGACGAGAAATCACTTCTAGTTGCAGAGATAAATCTAGGTTGAAGATATTCTGCTCAGGAACAGGAACACTCTGTCCAGCTGTTGTTTCAAAGTCATTCAATGAGGACTGATTGAATGCACGAGAAACATCATTAATAGCTGGCTGTGAAGTAGTATTAACAGTTTCTTGTTCCTTCAAAATACTACTTCCTTCTACCTGGTGTTGTGATGGATCACCTCATGAGTTTTGAGGCTAAGTAAGTGATTCACTTGTTAAACCTTCACAAAGTTCTTAAACTAAGTCCCTTGATCACTTCTAGTTATTTTAACCTTGTGATCAATTTGATTTTCTATTTTAAGAATAACAGATTTTAGTGTTTCAGCACTTTCATCTTTAGTTCTTAAAAAATATACCCATGTGAATCTTGTAAAATCATCAACTATCACAAGGCAATATGATTTCCTTCCAATGCTTATTATACTTATGGGACCAAAAAGATCCATGTGTAGTAAGTGTAATGGAGTAGTGATAGAGTTAACATATTTGGATTTATGAGATGTCCTGTGTTGTTTCCCTTTCAAGCAAGCAACACAGTTATCTTTGCAGAAAAACTCATTTTTAGGCAAACCGTGTACCAAGTTATTTTTAGCCAATTTATTCATTGTCTTAACATTTACATGACACATACGTTTATGCCATAGTGTTGACTCTTCACCATCAGCTTTGGGAAGAAAGCATGATACTTCACCCATTGGGGAAGCATTTTCATATCTAGCTTGTACATATCCCCTTTCCTGGGAGATCAAAGAAGCACCAATTCTGGAGGAATTGTCATCCCTAGTTTGAGGATAATGCACTCATGTTCTGTGAAAAGCATTTGGTGCTTTTGATCAAAGAATTGAGGAACACTTAACAGATTATGTTCAAGCTGTTTGACAAAGTGAACTTTGTCAACCTTTAATTTACCGTTGGATATGCTCCTTCTGCCAGAAATATATCCTCCGGCCTCACCTCCAAATTGGACAGGACTTCCAACATAGTTCTGAAACTGTTGAAGGAGTGATCTGTTCCCTGTCATGTGCCTGGATCATCCACTATCTACAATCCATATATTGTTGCTCTTCTTAAATGGATGTCCCTGCACATAAGATGAGATTGTTAGTTTTGTTTGGAAGCCCAAGCCTTGCTGGTCATCGCTTCTTTCAAAGATAATGAGATAATTGAACCAAATGTTATGCATGGGGTTCAATATAGGTCTTTGAAGAAGAGGTCTGGGCTACAGCATCTTCCTTGATCTTCCAGTCCATCCTTTGGTTGATCTTGGAGGATGAGCTGTTGAAGCTTTAGCAGCATAGCTATCTTCCAAAGCTTCTTTCTTTTCGGAAAAAGTCTTCACCACCTTTTCTTCCGAAGCAGTCTTCTTCTGGGGAGGTTTCAAGGGAACTTTCTTCTTCTTCCGAACCTTAGTAGCTTTTGCTTCCGAAGCCATTTTCCCTTCGGAAGAAGGAGTTTCGTCTGAAAGCAACCTGGCTTCCGTGACTAGCTTTCCTTTTTTCATCACTTGAACCGTTTGAAAAGGTCCAAATGTGAAACCTTCCTTGACTCCTTCTTTCCTAACATTATTTGCATAATGTGTGCTTGCAGGATTATAGTAACAATCTTTTGCCCTGTGGTTTTGCAGAGCACACATTATGCATGAAATGTTAGCTCTTTGGGAATGTGAGGGTTGCTGTTTCTTGGGCTTCTTTTCTTCATCAACAACTTTTCTCTTTAACTTCTGATCCTTTCGCAGGACAGAAGTGCTAGTTTTACACCCCTTTTCGGAATCAGAAGTACCTACCACTTGGAATCCAGCTGAGATAAAGACATCCTTCTGGTTGGGGTCAATCTTCATCTTGGACTCAGCCACCTTCTTGGCAGTTCTCCTAGCAGCTTTAGCCCTGCTTCTTCTGGCCTTAGTGGTTAGGATTTGTTCTTCACATGAGGAGATGGGTACATCTACCTATTCCTTCCCTGTGGTGGCCTCTATGGATGCCTCATCCTTCAACTCTGGAAAGGAAGGGTGAGCAGTTGGAACCTCTTGCTCCTCAGTACCACATCTAGGCTATCTAATAGACTCATAGGAATGTGGTGGAGCAATTTCATTTGTTCCCAACCCTCCTTTGTTCTGATAACAGAGTTTGGAATGGGGGAATGATGCACGAATAGCTTGGAAGTTCTGCTCAGAAATAGCATGCTTCCTGGCCTGAGCCTCAGCAGTGACAAGCTGGGCTTGATCCTCAGACAACTTGGATATCAGATCCTTGATTTCATTCTTGTAATTGTTGTGTTCATGTTTTAAAAGAGATACAGTTTTCTTTAACTCATCAATTTTCTTTTGATAGTCAGATTCAGCTTTTTTAAAATCAAAGATATTTAAAGACTCAATATCTGATATGATTTCCATATTGTAATCTTGACAAAGTTTAACTTTAGCTATACAGGCTGGAGTGAAGAGATGTTCATATACCTGGCATCATCTGTTCCAGCCATAAGAGCTTGAGCAACAATCACATCCTGTACCATGAAGCTCCACTCAACTTCTTGAGCCATTGCAACTGTTTTAGTTGACTTCTCAGCGGGCTTTGAGGTTGAGGGATGTGTGGAGGCCTGTGGGGTTCCCGGATTGGTCTTGGGAGCCTTGCATTCCCATGCAAAGTGACCCAGTTGGTTACAGTTGTAACACTTTGCCTTGGTCTTGTCAAACCCGAACTTGCTGGTAGTTGGATTTTGAGGACTAAAACACTCTACATCATCTGGACTAAAAACTCTAGATCATCAAAACAGTATTGAAACTCTCCTAAGTGTCCACTTCCTAACAAAGGCACAACTTTCCTCAAAGGAGTTGTGTTGAGCCTGTTGAGACCTTGGAGTCTTAGGGAAAGTGATGTAAGGTCCAGAAGAGCAGGATGGCTACTGATAAGTCAAGAAATGCTAAGGTTGAGTGGTTAATGAGCCTTCAGGAACCATTAAAGTGTTGCTAGCAGGAAGACTCATGGGTCTGCTTGTTTGGTGGCCCTTCTTACTCTCCATCTCTAGGCAATATCCATCAAGGATGCCGTAGAGTTCAGCCATGGTGAGAGTGTTCAAGTTCTCTGTCCTCTTGATAGAGACACAGTAAAATGTCCACTCGTTTGGAAGAGCATTCATGAACTTTCTAGTAAGATCTCTAAGTTCGGGAGTGATCTTCACAGACTGAAGAGAAGAGATAAGATCCATGTACATGAAGTACTGCTCGCTGAGGGTCTCTCCAGCAACATGAGTGAAGTTCTCGAACTGCTGCTTCAGTGAGTCCTTCTTTGAGTCATTAGAGCTTGAGTACATATAAGCAAGTGCATCAAACAATTCTTTTCCAGTCGTGCAATGCTCGAATCCCACCATAATCGAGTTCGGTATTGCAGTCATGAGAATGGTCATAGCATTGTTGTCGATGTCCATCTTCTTTCTATCTTCATGAGAGTAATCCCTACAACTTTTTCTATCATGGCACCATTTCCACCAGGTGATGCCATATTAGGCTTAGACGGACCATTGACAATGGAGTTCCAAATTATGTTGTCTTGATATCTGATGAAGCCTTCCATTCTCCTGCTCCAAGACCTGAAATTTTCAGCAGTAATGATGGGAGCCTTTATCATGGTTCCCATCTCTACCTTAGACTTGTTAAGGGCCATTAGAGTGAATGGGTTGTAGGGAGGAGTGAAAAACAGGTTGATTTGGATGGTGAGATCACACAATCAAGAGCCTAAGAAGCTTTGATACCAATTGCAGGATTGATGTTTGTCACTAAACACTTATGTTTTTCTCTCAAACTCTGGTGGTTCTTGGAGAGAGGTTTCTAATTATGAGAAAGGTAGAGATGGTGTCTGGGATGGTGGTTGATTCAAAGGGTCCTCGCAGTTCACCTCAAATGCCATTTCAAGGATTGCATCTGTGATGTTCAGTTCCTCAGACATTTTAAACAGTCCTTCCGCAGTTTCCATTTGAGCTTCGGAAGATTCAGCTTGTTCTTTCGAGCCTTTAACTTCAGCTCGGAAGTAGAAAGAGATGAAAATTTTGTCCCAACTATTTCAGTTGATGCGCCATCAGTCCCCATTTCCCCTTTGAATTGAACCTTAGGTCCATGTGGACCTTAGGTTGACCAACTTCTTACACAGTGGTAGAAGGTGCAGTCAGCCTTTGAAGCTCTTCTCCTCCAAAGTAGATCATTGCAGCATCATGGCTTGGCTGCTCAACGGAGGATCTCAACAGAAAATTGGTGAAGAGTCTGTAGAGATCACTTAGCATCCTTGGGTCAATCTGAAGAATGACTTGAGATTGCTTGGTCACTGTGTTGAACCATCCTGCAGGATCGATGTTTGTCACTAAACACTTATGTTTTTCTCTCAAACTCACCTAGAACAACACTCGGGTATAAGAAGAATCAATAATAGTTGATCACAATATAGAAAGTAATAAAGAACACAGAAAGATAATTTTCAAGATACTTTTATATATTGATTCTCACCTCAAAATACAAGACTCTTACAAGCAGATGATTGTTATGTGCAATGAGTTACAAAAAGAATCTATATATAATGCTACCTACAGCCGGATATACTTTGATACCGGCTGGGATCCTATAGCTAAAGTGTATACTACAAGACTAAAGTTTAAGGTATCTCGGATAAAGTCTTATCTGAGATTTCGTAGTCAGGACATGTCCCTGACTTACCTTTTGTCACCAACTAAAGTTGGTAACATGTACTATCGTGAAAAGGTGAACAACGGAATAAAGTATGGTCAACTGCATGGCTCTTTAGGAAGAAGTCAAATAGTATCAGAGGTATGCAACGGAGTGTGAGGGACCATACTTGTGTCCACTAGTCATAGCAGTGTCTTTCGAAGGTTAAATGGCTTCGGAAGAGTAAGTACTTCTGAAACCACTTATACTTCGGAAGATGCCGCTTCTTCCAAGGCTTGGAAACTTCTTCTTTTCATCATACTTCGGAAGTGGTCTTTACTTTATTCTTCTAAGGCTTGAACTTCGGAAGTATTCACTTGACTTCGGAAGTAGAGTTCTATTTTTCGGAAGTTGATCTTTACTTTGTCTTTAGAAGAACTCTACAACCTTCGAAATTTCCATGCTAAGCTTCAGAAGCCTTTGCATTCAGTACCAAAATTATCTAAATGACCCAGTTTTGGTTGCATTAGCCTTCTTCTTGATCCAATACATCCGTTCAGCTTCTCCAGGATGATCTTCACCTACCTGGTGGAGAATATCCAGGCGAAGGGAAAGGACGGCTTTTGCATGTACCCTCGCCTTATGCAGATGATTATGACCAAAAGCTCCATTCGCTGCCAAAAGAGAAGGAGGATGCCGTGGTGCTCGAGGTGATGGACGATACCACGTTTGGCAGGATGAAGGTGTACAGGGTGAAGCAGGTGAAACCCCCTATCAGGCGGTTGTTTGGGCCTCTGGCTCGTGAAGACTACGTTGCGCCGGCACGAAGGAAGTGGCACCACAATGACAGTAACTCCGACACTGAGCAGATTGTGCTCCCTACTGATGCTTCTCATGATGATGACAGTGATGATAGTGGAAACACTGGCCCCACTCCATCTAGGGCCACCACTATAGAAGTTACACCTCCACCACCCACTCATGGAGAAGCTGATATAGCAGGATTCCATTAGGATTTCTGTCCTGATGAGGAAGAGGAGGAGGATGAGGAGCCATTGACTCGTATGGTGGGCAGCAAGGTGGTTTCCACCGAACGACGGATTCAGGTGGTTAGTGGACGCCCGGGCGAGTTTGAGGAGACTTTGACTCATCCTACCCACACCCAAGCTCGGCCCAACATCCCAGGGGGAGCATCCTCGTCGAGGGGTTCGAGGAAAGTGAGGATGGCTCAGCCCCACGAGATGAAGCACAACAGACGGAGGTACATGTTGATCACTGCCTCTTCCCCTATTGCCACCACGGCTACCACCACCACCACTACCACACCCATCACCACCACCACTACCTCACCCACCACCACTACTACTACACCACCCACCATTACTACCACACCTCCACCTACCACTACCTCACCCACCACCACTACTACCATTCCACCCACTCATATACCACCACTCATATTCACCACTTCCATCACTACAACCACTAGCCACCAAGCCGGACCATCATCCCACCCATCCTTCACTACAGGATCATCTCTGCCCCACATTGGGGTAGAGGAACAACTATCAACACTCAACCAAATGGTGCTGAAGCTATTGGCAGCTGATGAAGAGAGAGTTGCATAACTATGTTAGCTTGCGGAGCTTAATGCTACTCAAGCTCAGCAGATATCTTTGCAAGTTCAGCAGATTGCCCAACTCAAGGAGCAAAATGACCAATCAGCTAAAAGGATTTGGGAGTTGGAGACTGCAAACGAGACCATCATGCTCAGGCTCAAAGGCACTAAAGATGAGCCTCTCAAGATCAGAGAGGGAGATGATGATGATGATAATGATGAGGATGATGATGAGGATGAGAGAGACGAAGGTGGTGATGATGGAGCAGGAGAGGAAGAGGGGAGGAAATGATGAGGAAGGAGATGATGCGGGTGCATCGGCTACCACACAAACCAGAAAAATGACGCTCCAAGAAGTCAGAGGATGAGGGAGCCTCGTCCTCGGCCCCGACTGAAGAATAACACATAATTCAAGATAAAAGTAATATTTAGATGTTTATGTAAATTTAAATCCTATGTAATTGAATCATGTATTAAACTTATGTACTTACTATTATATATATTTGCTATTTAACTGTCTTGATTATTGACAAATGATTGTTGTGTTAAATGTTTAAATCAAGCAGATTAACCATCTCAACAAGACCAGTATGATGTTGCTCCCTTACAACAAATCAAGTCTCAATTCACTATGATACTTGATTTGCAAGGGATTGTCAGGAGGTCTGTGAGTTATACTCCTGAAGAAGGAGAAATAATTCATGACCTTACTATTGAGTAACTTGCGGAGATGTTCCGGCTAAATCTGGATGAAATAGTCAAGGATGCCCCTACCGTTGACATGGCTAGTGACAACGAGCTTAATGATATTGAAGATGTCACAGCCTAGCATTATCTAGAGTCCCAAATCTGGGTGACACTCTCGTTAGTGATACGTTTGAAAAACTGGATCAGATGGAGCAAGAGTCTGAGAAAAATAAGCATCAAGCCTAAGCCTTAGACACCGATGTCAACTCAAGAAGGCTGAATGGGCGGCTTGTTTTGCAAAGATTCAAGCCCAATGCACTGCTCCAAAGCCAAGTGTCTACACCAAGCTCTACAAAGTGAAGAAGCATCTAAAGGTGTCAGGAAAGATTATAACGTTGGCATATTTTTGAGGATCTAAATTTCGATGCTGTCAAAAGGTAGAAGGGAATAGAGTACTTCAGATTCCCACATGTTCTGAAGACTCTCCCTGGTTTTGAGCCCAACTAGTTGGCCAAACTGAAGTTGCTATATGCTAACCAAAGAAAATGTTAGGCTAGTTTAAGGCTACATTACAGAAGGAGTACCACACCAGGTGGGTCAACTTCAAACCTCAACAACCGACGAGGTACATCAGACGGTCTAAAGTTGATTCCATTACTGGAAAGCCAAAGATAGTGCTGAAGTGGAGTCCTCCGTGCACAATGTCAAGAATCCCTCTAAGGGAAATGCCACAGGACTTCACTCCACACTTTAAGTGGTAGTACTATGATTGGAGAATAGGTGAAGCTATTATGGTCTTGCAAAAGAGGGACAAATGGATACTTTTCGGGGATTTGATCCAATGTGACTAACTAACTTGTCTGCTCATGATGTACACATATTGTACAAGTGGCCACTGTTTTATGATTCGCAAGACATTGTACAAGCTCTCCAGTTTCAAGATGTTATAAGGCTTTGTTTCGCATTTGAGATACATGCCAGAGCTACAAGAGAGGAGAAGTACAAGAAATTTGAACAGTTGATGAAGAATGTTAGACAATGATGTAAACTACGTCCAAGGGGGAGTTTGTAGATACATGTGTACCTACTTTAGGAGCTCAAATGTAAAATGTCTTTCATGTCTTACGTATATGTAACAGAATGAGTATGAATAAAATTTAATGTGTTGGTGATGCTTATAATGTTTAATACTTCATTTTTTATTGTGTGATACCACATATTGAATAACTATATAGGTTTGTGGTTGTTTACATAGTTCTTAGTCAATAATGATTGAGAAACATGTTTAAACTTAACCATGTGAAGTTCTCATGCAAATAGACCATGCTAATGGACCATACGCATGAATACTTCATGCTAATGAACAAGTCGCATGACTGAACCAGGAGACTAGATCAGTCGCACGATTCTGATATGAGATTGACTCAATCGCACGACTGGACCTTTAGTGGTGTGAATGGATCAACCGCATGCTTCAGTCGTACGGTTCAGTCGCATGAATGGAAAACCCTTACCTATAAATACCACTTAATTCGTGGAAAAACGTAACAGTTTGAATCCCTACGCATACAATCGTACCCTAGCCTTCCAGAGACCAAGGAAAACCTGTTCCAAGTTCATAGATCGCAGTTAATCATCTTATAATCGTTCTTAACGTTTTGATTCATTCTTAGATCGATTATACATGCGTTCTCACTGATTGGATCGCCAATCAAATAGGATTCCGCACTATTTGGTTTGGTATACACGTAAATCGGTTAGTACTCCGTACCTAAACGGTCCAAACAACTTCAATGTTGACTTCCCACGCCTTAGCAACAATAGCTGCAAAATCATACTTATAAATCAGAAAGTTTTCTAATTTAAAAGGTGGGTGTTTAGGTCTATGCATAGTATGGAGCTTAAGCTAAGATGGGCTATGATCCGATCAATTTTCCTCAAAATGCCTCCATCATTCATTGGCTTTTGATTCCAAGTAAAATGCATCTCGGCCGCATTAATACCTTCCATTTCAATTGTATTAGCACATTCTTTGAACTCACGCATGCTAGGAGTTACATTTGATGAATCTGAATAGCTATCTTCCCAGTTCAAAGTAGCATTGAAATCCCCCATCAAAATCATGGACTAGAATGAATAACAAACTTGTGATTGCAAAGGTTAACCCAAAGGTCTCGCCTCTAGATATAAGAGTTATGAGCATAAACAAACGAACAGAAAAGAGTATATGATAGATCTTTCAACTTAAGTTGAGTATGAATAACTTGATCATTACTAGATAACACCATAACATCCAAAATTCCTGGATCCCAGCCAACGATAATACGAGCTCCCTTTGAGCATTGAATACCATTCTAGACCCACCTCCATCTTCCAAATACAGCCGTGCACACCAAATCCAAATTATCAACACTAACATGAGTTTCCACAATAGAACATAAACTAACATGATTATCCTTTATAAGCCGTCGAACCTCTTACTATTTTAGCGGGTGGTTCAACCCCCTAGTATTCCAAGATGCCAAACTAATCATTAGAAACTACTGGAACAGGAGTGCTTGCCCCTCAACGATCTTGCTTTTCAAAAGTCCCACATACTATAAAATATGTTGTCTCATTACAGACTTCAACCACATCATCGTTATCCAAATCATTTGAGGTAGAAGCATCATTAGGTTGGAGCTCGAAAAAGAAGCTTCCATAGTGGAGGTCCCAAGGTATTCGCCCTCATCCCCTTCATTTGCAAGTGCTTTAAAACGATTAGAATCTACCTTGGGATTCGTTACACTCTGATGCATACCCTGTTTGATATTGTTCTTAATGTCTTGTGATTTCATTGGACGATATTCTCACATTAGTTTCGACACCAGAAAACCCAACTTGTTACTAGTCTTTGTGGGTTTCACTTCAATGAGCCCATCCACTTCATGCTGTTTCGCTTTAATTGAAGTTGACAAGCACAAGATTCATTAGAGTGTCATAATACACAACAATACCCACATCTATATGGTTTCCATTCATATTCCACAAAAATCTTCTATTCGTAAAGTCTTCTCCATTAAGATCCAGAATAGCTATAGTTAATTCTTCCTTGAACTCCATATCCGTTGAAATATCAATTAAAGCTCGAGCATAACTACTACGACCCCAGGCATCCAAGCACATAGAAGTGGTAAATGAGTCTAATAATTTGGGAATACCAATAGTAGAAGCTATAAAACTAAGACCATCATCCAAAGATGCCGCTAAGGATTATCATGAGTTTTCACCAAACTTGTACCTTTTGGAAATTTTCCTTACATAGCTTAACCAAAGGAGACCAAATATTGAGAAAAAGAGGTTGAGATCGGATCATCCATGGCCCGCCATCAAGGGCAGCCATCATTCCAGACCTTTCAGCAAACTTGAAGAAAAAGAAGCCATTTGCATTCATCATTATTTTCATCAATACAAACTTCCTCCAATTTTGCTTGACAAAATATTCTACAACCGAAAAAGCCAAATGATCCCCTAAGAAATATTTGTAAAGAGTATTAGCCGATCTATCTTGGGCCATTTTAACCAACACTCTAGGAAGCACAACATCAATCCCATCCTTTTTCACATTGTTTTCGACATGCCTAAAGTTAACCGCACGTTTAGGATTATTATTCTTGAGAAGTGCAACATACGATCCCTAAGATTGGACATTTTGAGATTGATCTTCCAATGATGGTGCATTCAAAACCACATTAGGAGTTTGCTTATCTTTCGGTTCAGCTGCAAATTGCATGGGAGAACCCGAATCAGGAATACTACCATGCACAGCTTCAACCGAACAGGACTTGTGATCAGGATCATCTAATGCATATTTACTATTCATCAAGATACCCTTTAATGGAATATAATATCCATCAATGTTCTTGATTTTTGAAGAAAGCGCTGAAAACATGATGCAAGAATCAAGAATCGTCCTTCCAAGAAAACCCTAATCCAAGAAACAAACTTCACCAATCCTTAATAGGTTAATAGGATTCGTATTGATCTAATAGAACTTTATCAATAGCCGAGATCAATGACAGACCTACTAAGCAACCAGGATGCGAAATATGTACTTGGAAACAACAAGTAAACAGAAAAACCCTAATCAAACAACAACGAACTCCACTAACAATGCTTGTATTTCTCAAATCAGTAAACCAACTAAAGAAATCATAGGATTGTTATAGAGAGAAGCCAAGACTAATTATGGCGGAACCAAGAAACCAAGAACCAAGAACCAAGAACCAAGAAACAATAACCAAGAACCAAGAACCCAAAACCACTCAACCCTAATTCTTTCTAACAATGCTCGTATTACACCCTTGAAACCAAGAATATAATCATAGGATTAGTACACACGAACAGAATCAGAAAAGATTATGGACCGAAAATGGTCAAGATTGAGAGATTAACAGTCGCCTATTATCACAAAATTGTGCTAGTGTTGTTTAATGTTTTTTGTACAACCTATCCTACACTTTATATTTAACTTTGATAATAAATCATTACAAATGATTCATTTATCCTTCTTTAAAAATAATTACTTAAACGGGTTATTCCATTTTTCATATAATCGAAATGTAAGTGAATTTCATTGTTCTATATAATTTATTTATCAAACCCCCTAAATACCACTTGAAACCCTAGTTCACAATTAGTCATTAGTGGTATCCTTAATGTAATCTTGGAACTTATACGTTTAGGTATCGTGTAATAGGAATCATTGGAGAACCACTCAATTTCTTGTTATTTCTCTTAAGATTCATCTTATACTAAATGTGAGTTTCATGCCCCTTTTACTTTATTTCACACCTTTTGGGTCAAACATGTTAATGTTATAAACTAACACTTGTAAAGAACTTGATACTTGTGAATGCACTAGCAATTCGTATTTGAACTTGTCATGGTCACTTGTAATATTTTGAGCCTTATATGATACACATTTTTGTAAACAATCATTAACTTTTTCTAGCCTATCAATGTCATAGATCTATGGGATTGACAAGCCTATTTGGTGCTGAAGCCTAGGTTATTATCGGCTCCTGATAATGTATGCTTGTTCATCATGCGAACTAAGTACACTTAGCCAATTGTTATAACTTATTCTGACCATGTTTGTCAAGGTTTGATTGTATCATTATCTTATCTATAACCTTGCACTACTGGTAAATGATGACATGAATTGCTACTATTAAACTTTATATGTCTGTATATATAACCCATTGAATCTTACCAACATTAAGTTATTGGGTTTGAACAATCTTAACACTCATATCCTAATGTTTATATGGTTAAGGATGGCGAGTAATAGATTGGTATCAGAGCCCATAACTATAGTGTTTAGGTTATTAGAAATGGTGACCTAGACTATAGTTAAAGCATGAACCCTACATGAAGAATCTTTATGATCTTGTATATCTATTTGTTCAATGCTACATAATGCTAACTTTTTAGGAGGGCCTCTTAATATGCAACATGATGCTTTTAGTTAGGATTGCCTTATAATTAGGAACTTGATTGCCTAGCCTGTTCTTATATTTATCACTAACCCCTATCCTCACAGCGATGAAATCTCTTAAACTTGTTCTCGACGAGACGTGGGATCATACGCGTTATATCGAAAGAATCAAATCTATAATCTTCTTGTCCAATCCATGAAAATTTAATCAAGGTTTTAATTCTATTAGCCTAAAGGAACAATGTGTGACTCATAGACACATGTATTTTGGATTTCCTTGCAAAAAGCCCTCGGGCTAAGGTAAGCATTTCGCATAAATCCCAATCAACCGTGGGGCTAGTTATGCTTACCTAGGGATTTCTGGGATGAGTGATAAACTATGGTCAGTATATAGAAGATCCTAAGGCAAATTTAAGTTAAGTCACCTTGGCATGTCAATGTTTCTTATTGGTTATGTGTTAGCAAATGGAATCATTCTATGTCTATTTCATAACTCCTGAATAATTCTTGCTTGATTTACTATCTTTATCTCAAAATTTGCATGTCTAACTTACTCTGTATCCAAAATGTCTCATCATCATGGAAAACGTAGCAGCTCCAAACGTAAGATGGCCGCTATGATCGCCCGTCAAATGGTTGTCGTTCTCCCGACCATGGTTGCTGAACTGAATAGCTCCTTGATGGAAAATGATACTAGCAACACCAACGCCAACATTGGGTAAGAGGAGAATATTGCAAATCAAGGGAGAAACAACTAAACCCATACGTTTAAGCACTTCAACTCATGCAATCCCACCGACTTTAGTGGCAAAGAAGAGCCACTAGACTTCTCGAGTGGTTTGAGAGTATAGAGAACACCTTCATCAATCTTGAGTGTCTTAAGGCCATCAAAGTGTATAATGCTCTAGTGTGCTTCAACAAAGGGCATTTACGTGGTGGAATGGCGAAAAGAGGAACCGAGGTGCTCATGCTATGTTGGCACTGTCTTGGGATTAGTTCAAGAACATTGTAATCCAAAAGTTTTGCCCAAGGAGTGAGCTACAAAAGCTTGAGGAAGAATTTTGGAATCTCAAATAGCATGGTGGGGATCATTTGGAATCTCAAATAGAATTTTGGAATCTCAAAGTAACCTAGGCGGTCTAGAATAAACCATTCTACAAGAACAAGAAGCGTAAGTTCACACCAACACAAAACTATGTCGTGGCAACACCTAAAGTACCTCAAAGGCAACCCGTTCCTATTACACAAGCGCTGGCTGCTAGAGCCTATGCTGGTCCTTAGCCATTATGTAACATTTGCAAGTATCGCCATATGGGAAGTAACCCATGTCGTATCTTCTCACTATGCGGTAATATGGGCACTTGCCCCCTACTTGTTATTGTGCACCAAACAACATTGCATTAGTTGCTAACTGTGCTCGCTACAACTATGGGGAAACCGACCATTTTCGCGCACAATGCCCTCATCTTGCGGGTAATGTTCCACAAGCTTGAGACCATGCTTTCAACATTAACATAAATCAAGCACAAGCAAACAACAACGTGGTGAACGGTATGTCGAATCGAACCTTAACCTTGGTAATCTAAGTTTTCTATTGCTTTACGTGTATCGTTAAACGTCTTTGAAACTGAATAGGTATGTTTCTTGTTAATAATTCCTATACTTATGTTCTGTTTGATTTGAGAGCCAATAAGGGTTTTTTCTCTTTAGAATTTGAACCGATACTTGCTAAGTCGCATACAAAATTAGAAAAGCCTCTCACCGTTGAAGTAGATGATGGAGAACCCATCACCATTGATGTCATTATTTATGAGTGCATCTTGAGTTTGAACGAGCATGACTTTCTTATTGACCTTATTCCCATGAAACTTGGAAGTTTTGAAGTCATAATTGGGATGGATTGGTTAGCCAAACATCATGCGGAAATCATTTGTTTTGAGAAGTGAATTCAAATTCTTTTACCTTTGGGGGATACATTAAAAGTTTTTTGTGAAAAATCCACCAAAGGACTCAAGCTTATGTAGTGTACTCAAGCCCTAAAATGTCTAAGTAAGAATTAAATGGCTTGATTGGCCTATGTAGCCCAATTGACCATAGTGGTCTACCTTCCGTACGTGAAGTCGAATTTAAGATTGTCCTGATTTTGGGAGCGAACCCTGTGGCTAAGTCACCTTATCGACTTGCACCATCGGAAATGCAAGAGTTAGCTAGTCAATTCCAAGAACTGTTTGATAACGGTTTTTCTGTCTAAACTCTTCGCCATGGGGTGCACCTGTGCTATTCGTAAAGAAGAAAGATGAATCATTCCGTATGTGCATCGATTATTGTGAACTCAACAAACTCACTATTAAGAACCGACACCTTCTTCCTCATATTGATGACCTTTTTGATCAACTTCAAGGAGCTGCTGATTCTCAAAAATCGATTTAAATTCTAGCTATCATCATCTACAAGTTCACGATGATGATATCCCAAAAACTACATTTTGTACTCAATATGGACAGTACGAGTTTATGGTTATGCCCTTTGGGTTAACAAATTCTCATGCAATCTTCATGGATCTCATGAATCGAGTACGCAAGCCGTATCTAGGTAAGTTTGTGATTGTGTTCATAGACAACATACTTATCCATTCAATGTTTAAAACTGATAATGAACTCCACTTGCGACATGTTCTTGAGCTGTTACAAAAGAACAATAGTACACAAATGTTTCAAAGTGCGACTTCATGCTTTAGGAGGTCCAATTTCAAGGACATGTGGTGAATAGCCAAGGAATTAACGTTGACCCTGCAAAGGTGGAAGCTATAAACAATTTGTGTGTTTACAAAACCCCAACCAAAATTTGTTCTTTTCTTGGTCCAGCAGGTTACTATAGGCGTTTCATTGCTAATTTCTCTAGAATTTCGAAGCCACTTACTTCCCTAACTCAAAAGAATAAATCATTCGAGTGGGGTCTAAGCAAGAAGAAGCTTTTGAAGCATTAATGCACAAGTTGTGTAATGTCCCTATCTTAACCGTTCCCGATGGAAATAAACACATGGGCAATATATCTCCACTCCTTGGACAAAAAAGATTTTTTATTTCTTTCCTTGTCGTAAAAGGAGGACCCTCATACCCTATACTTCTAAAGGCCTCAAACACCTTATGATCGGATAACACCATCTCATCTCCATAGTCCTCTTGTAGCCTTAGCACCCATGCAATAATCTCAACAGTGATAGAGGTATCATTCTCTAAGACTCTAGCTACAATCCTCTAAGGATTAGGTGTCGTGTTGTACTCAACGGATCTCTAGAAGTCTCAGATATGCAAATCATATATGGTTGGAGAGTGAGAGATTGCATAAGCTATAGGTGAGCCTTGGAGCCAACATATATAGTCATGAAATCCCACAGCCTTTGGATTCCTATCATTGAGAATGGTTTTGATGTTGTTCCACTAATCAAATTTTTTATTTTTCCATTTATCTGAAAAGAGTAAATGAAACACATTCGAAAGATGTAATAAAATAAATAATAAATAATAAAAATTTAAAAATATAAAATTAAAGAAAAACCAAATTAATTTCCCAGGCCAAAAGTATAGTTTCGCTAGTTGAATAGTAGTTTGGGCAAGTGAAAGTGCAAATTCGGCCTAGAATAACTTGTTGTTTCGCCTAGCCAATGTAGTAGATTCAGCGTGCCGAAACTATTGTTTCGGGACGACAAAACTGAGTTGTGGCAAGTGAAACTGTTAGGTGTGCTCGCACAGCATAACATCATAGTTTCGCCTAAAACTATTGAATTTTCGTTCAGTTTCGTAGAACGCATTTGTACTTTCCGAGTATGTTATGCGAAGTTACAAAAGAGTAGAAATATAATACAAATTAAACTATGTATGCATGTTCGAAACACACACCTAAAGATTAAATGATCATCGATCACATAATAATCACACTAGAAATCAAAGTCATACGGGAGGTTGATTTTTAGGGCTCCGGGTCAATAAACAAACGATTGTGCAAAAATGAGTCAACAATTTCAAATAACACCATATAGCACTTACTTTCGCCCATAGCGAAACGATAGTTTCGCACGACAAATCTGTGTATCAAAATGGTTCTGAAATGAACGAATGTACCGGCGATTCTATAGTTTCGCACAACGAAACTACCAACGAATCTATAGTTTCGCTTGTCACAAAAACTTTAAAAAAAATTCAATTCAATTTTTTTAATATTTAACTATTTTAAAATGAATTTAAGAGAAAGAAAAAAAGAAAAAGAAATAAAAATAAAAATAAAAGAACAAAATATGCCCCACAAGACCTAACAAAATTTTAAAAAATTAAAACTAAAAAAAATGAAGGAAGATAAAAGGATAAAGAGATACAATAAAGTGAAGAGATTTTTTGGAAAGTCAGAATTTGGTGAGAATGATGATATACTTTTCCTTTTATACCCATGTATTCTTATTTTCAACAAGTGACCTACAACTTCTGTTATTATGTTTTTGATTTGTTAAAAGACTTGAATCACTTAGTCCCGACAAACATTTGGTAAAGAAACTCATCCAGTCCTCATGATGTATTGAATACAATGACAAACTCTACTTGATTGTCCCATGGTGAGCACAAGAAGGATCTTTTCAAAAGAAGCACAGACCTTATAATTCTCAAATGATGAGAGCTCTATGTCTATACTCATGTATAACAAAGGAGATGATCATTTGATCTTGAGAAATGAGAGCTTCAGGTCTATATTCATATAGAAAAAAAAATATCATCATAATATGCTTATGAGAGCTCTAGGCCTATCTAATGTATAACAGAGGAGATCATCACTCTAGGTCAATGTTCGTACATAACAAAGGAGATAAGCACATAATAATATACAACAACGAGCTTCTTTGATACAAAAGGAGCAAGCAAGTAACACTTTTTTGAATAATATGTGCAATGAGAACAAGGACTTTTGAAACAGACACATCAAAGAAAAGATGCCACATTCTCAATCCATTTCAACAAAAACTTGGAAACTTTGTGAAGGCCAAAATTTCAAGGGAAAAATTAAGTCAATAAGCTTTTTATCCTATTACTTTATCCACAAGATCACTGTCTACTTGGCATTCTTACTGAGCCTATCATGCATATCCCAACAGAAGACCGTTGACCTCCTTCAAATCTTTCAGGCATCAATTAGAGTAGCAAAAACTTTATATTTTGTAATACAGACATATAAGATAAGAGAAATTTCTACAAAAATGTCTGTCATTTATTTATTATTATTTTTATTAATAATAATAATAATAATAATAATATTATTATAATAATAACTATTATTATTATTATTATATTTATTATTATTATTATTATAAATTTATTTTTTATATAAAATAATGAACGGCTATGGAGCTTTAAAATAAAAGAGGGAACCGAAAAATATAGGAAAAAAATATGTCCAATATTTACATGAGACAATTAAAAGAGGTCCTCAAAAGATATTAATCCTAACATGGAGATCACTTCATAAAATTGTTGTTTATCAAATGACTTAGTGAAATGATCAGCCATTTGAGTTTTGTGTCAATAGGAATAATATCAATAAAATATTTCTCTTGAATATCATGGATTGCATGAATCCTTGTGTGCAACAACTTGAATTAGCAATATACTATGCCTCTCCCATGGAAAGAGACATAGTAGTCTGTTTCTAGCTCTGCCATGATAATAGACAATTTCCAAGATATTGACAGCCTCCGGTGACAAAATTTCTATTTAATCTACAACCATTAGAATCACTATGAGAATAAGCATGAAAATCAAAATTTCCACGATAAGGATACCAAAGACATAAACGAGAGGAGTCTTTAGGATAACGAATGATCCATTTGACTGGCTTCTCATGAGACTCCTTGCCGTTAGAATGGTATCAAGCACAATACCTACAACAAAAGGATGTCGGAATGACTAGCTATAAGATGCATTAAGGAACCGATCATGGATTTATACACATGAAGATCAACAAATTTCCAATTCTCGTCTGGAGTGAGACTGGTTTGAGCTGTGAATGGAGTCAATTTAGAAGCCCCATCCATCTTGAATTTCTTGAGAACCTCTTTGACATACTTCTCCTCATAAATAAGAATTCTTTCAGGCTTCTTCTTAACTTGCAGAACCAAGAAAAAAACACATCTCCCTAATCATGCTCCTTTCAAAGCGACTTCGCATAACCTCATCAAATCCTGACATAACATTGAATTGGTGGAGGCAAAAATAACATCGTCAACATAGACTTGCAGAATTAGCATCTTACCATCCACCTCTTTCTTTAATAAATTCATATCGATGGTGCCACTACAGAAACAATTGCTCAGAAGATATTGTGTTAGAGTCCCGTACCAGATGCGAGGAGCTTGATGTAAACCATAGAGAGATTTATCAAGCTTGTATACTATTTTAGGAAAGTTCCTCAAACCCTGGTGGTTGACACACATATATCTTTTCATCAATGTCTTTGTAAAGAAAAGCACATTTAACATCCATTATATAGACTTTGAATTGCTTATGTGCGGCATGATATAGAAAGGTCCTGATTATTTCAAGGCAGGCTATGGGAGTAAAGACTTCCATGTAGTTAATTTCTTCTTCTTGAGCAAATCCTTGAACCACCAAACGGGATTTATTCCTCCCCACACTGCCATGATAATCAGGTTTGTACTTGAACACACTTTTCATGCCTATTGGGCATTTTTTTGGAGGAAGATCTATAAGCATCCGCACCTTGAGTTTCCAAACTATTGAAGCTCCAATTCCATGGATTCAACCTAGCATGAACCTTGAAAAGCTGTATGAACATTCTTTAGGGCTATTTGGGATGCAAACAAGAGAATAAACACATGTTTATCAAAGAAGATTGACCTCATGTCCTCACACCATAAGTAATTGATCCAATTATGTTATCATAAGAATGATCCTTTAGTGTTTTAAAATCAGTGGTTAAAGGTAATGAATTGAATTGAGGAGGACTAATGGATTGAGATTATGTAGAAAATGGGAAAGATGGTTGAGGAGGTTGAACAGGTTGAGGTGATGGATAAGTTTAAGAGGAGGTAGAGATTGGTGTTGAAGGAAAAGATGACAAAGGAGTAGGGGGTCGAATGCCAAATGTTGATGAAGATGGAAGATCAAAATATGTTGCATGGTCAGATGTTGAATTGGAAGGTGCTTGAGGATCGTGAGGAATTTGAGGTAATGGATGTCGAGGAATAATGTTCGTTTGGACATTAGAGAAGGACACGTCATTATCAAAAAGTGGAAGACTGAAGGAATTGAAAACAATATTTGAGTGAAAGAACCAAGCAGGTTTAGTCTGAACATCCAAAGAATTAGATTCTTGCCAATCAACATTAAATGACTCCTGCACAATACGTGTTCTCTTGTTATACAACCAATAACCTTTCTAAGAGGATTAATAACCAATGAAGTGACACTCATCTCATACAGCTTTGAATTTCATCTACTATGCATGAGTGTTCAACAAGGCAGACGAGCATCCTAATGGATGAAAGAAATCAATCAATAGCTTCCTTTTATGAAACATTTCATAAGGAGTCTTCATTTTATCCGTCATGATCAAGACACGATCAAGTACATAGGATGCATAGTTCATTGCTTCCACCGAGATGATAATTGGCAAAGCAGATTCGATCATGGTGCCAACAGCTTCGATAAGAGTGTGATTCTTTTTTTAGCAACACCATTTTACTAAGGTGTTCTGGCAACACTAAAGTGTTCCAAAATACCTTTACATGCATATAAGGAGTCAAATATGTGATTTCTGAACTCGTTACCGTTGTCACTTAGAATAGCCATTACCTTCCACTTGCTTATCATTTCAATTGAAAGAATTAACTTCTGCAACCCTTCAACAGCTTCTCCTTTATGATATAGGAACCTCGCCCATGAATACCTTGAAAAGTCATCTTTAACAACAAGATAAAAGGATTTCTTAGCAATGGATTTTACACTTATTGGCCAAACAAATCAGTATGTAACAACTCGAGGGGATTCGAAATGCTCCTTTCAAGTTTTGGTGTATGAGGTTTCTTATGTTGCTTTCTTTTGGCACAAGCCATGTATTTCTCAACAACACAAAAATCCTATAAAGGTAATCCCCTAACAAGATTGCTTTTAACCAATTTGTTAATATCTTAAAATTAACATGGCCCAATCTGTGATGCCATAAGAATGATTCAGATGAAGAAGCTTTAGTTAGAAGGCAAGTGACAGTAGAAGTTTATTCTTTAGATCTCATGTCCAGAGATGGGTATCATTCTTTCTTGGAGCTCACATGACCACCATTTCCTCAGGAATAGCAAACCTGGATTTCAAAAATAGACACTCATTGGAGATAAATAGAGCGAGGACGTCTTTGTCATTGATACGAGAGATGCTTAAAAGATTGAATGCAAGCTCTGGCACAAAGTTGACTTTCTCCAAAGAAAGATATTGATTAGAAACCTCTCCTTGTCCAATCACTTTACCACCAATCTTGTCAACAGTAAATGCTACATATCCTCCATTGATGATACGATAATTTGTCATCAAATCCTTTAACCTTGTCATATGTCTCGAGCATCCACTATCAACGTGCCAAAAACTATTTACAACTTTAGTGGATGAATCATGTAATAATAGAATCAACAGATTGACCGGCTGAAACAGGAACCCACGTTTGAACAACTTTAGGCTTACATGCAAATGATCTTTTGGAAAAGAAATTATTAACAAGATAAGTTAGTCTACTACCAAAAGAATTCTTATGGACATGTCTGTGATGAAGCTCAGGGTAGTTTTTAACTACATGATCATCTTTACACACATTCTTAGAATTCACACCTTCTAAACCTCTAAGCAGACTGTTAGTATCTGTTTGAATGAAATCATTTAAAGGGTGTGGAACATGCATAGGTTAATAACAATAAGTACGATGAGTAGGATAAACCAAAGCATTTTCATAACCGAAACCCATTTTAATCCTAGCCCTATTGTGATTTACACAAATTTTCATGTTTCATTGTAAGGCCCCATTCCCAAAACGCTTACAGCTCGTAAATCATTGCACATAAAACATATAATTTTACATTTAACTTTAATAAAACATCGCAGCAGAACATTAAAATAACTTTTCATTTCATTGTAAATGCTTTTGCAAGTTAATACAATCGTTCATTTCAAAAGATCATTCGTTCTCATTACAATTCAATAACATTAAACAAAAGAATGCAATCCAAAAGAGCTGAGTAGCCGCCCCGTGCCATCCTCAGCAACATTACCTCCCAACTGGAAACAAATAAAAGTTACCGTTGCTGAGTGAGTTCTAGTTTTAATTTAAAACATACATTACTTTCATTAAAACCATTCTTTACTTTTGCATGTGAACACACATAATACGTACATGTAGATAATATCATTATTATCTTCTGATTTGCTAATACATTCTTTCATTCATTCATACGTTCAACATTACTTCATTTCATTCCATCAAAAACCATGAACTTTACACCGCCATCATGCATAAAGCGGATACTGTGCCGAATTCTATCATAGACCTTCCATCATGGCGCACAACAGTGTGGCCACAGTATCTAGGGGTAAATTCAGGTATACTAGTGTCATGTGCTATACCCAACATCGTGCATAAAGGGGATACCAGGCCGAAGTCTATCATAGACCTTCCGTCACGGCGCACAACAGTCTGGCCACAGTATCTAGGGTAAGCGAAAAAGGTTCTATACAAATGGTCAATCACAAAGAAGGACCCCGATGTGCATCCTTAAAGGGTAGCTAACCCACACACCATTGGACTAACACCCTAGATTGGGGCGCACAACATCTCTTTTCTTTGTTCTTTAATAAATGCATTGATTCAACATGTTCCTCTTTCATTATCATCCACATTACGTTACATATTACTTTTCATTTCGTTTATTAACATACAAAGTAGAGCCATGGGAAGACAATCATACAAAGCAAGGAACAATAACATAAACATACATCATCACCATACACGACACCATCATACATACATAACATACATCATCATACATCATCATCATGCATAAACATACAACATCATACATCATCACCATACATGCCTATCATAATATCTATGACCTCAAAATTCAACTTACATGAACCCCCGAGAACCTCCCAAGTCAAAGCCTACCTCTACGTATCTCCCTGAAAGTCAAAAAGTTAAACTATGCTTTTTGGGCGCACAAGGCCTATTTGGGCGTATGGGCACCCTTCAGTCGCATGGCCTCCCAGGGGACTGCACACTTAGGCGAATGAACACCAGGCAAATGGACCCTATGCGAATGGAAGTATATGGATGGTCACTATGGGCGAATGAACACAATATGGATGAGCACCTAGGCGTATGGACCTCAGTCACATGAATCCCATGGGAATGAACCTCATTTACACGACTCACATGCGTATGAACCCCAGTCCCATTACTCACATGCGAATGAACCTCAGTTGCCTGCCATTCGGTCGGATAGTCCTAGCTCATGCAGAATGCAGTTCATCTCGAACCTAATCTGCACTTTTTGGCCTCCAAACCCTCTCAAACCTGTTCTAAGCTCAAATCAACCATCCTAAACCTTAGGAACACATACCAAAACACCATTCAAGCACAACCCTGCCCAAAATCAAACCCCACACCAATCACACACAAACATATACTCACGGGTTCAACACACACTTCAAAAATAGGTTTTACTATGTGTCCCAGCTCCAAATCAGTTGCAAACATGCAAAAGAGGGGTCCCATAACTCACATGAACAACCTCGTCAAGTAGAGTTTCAAACAAACCCATTACACCTCAACTTTCGTGCTCGAATCCATAAAACCGAAGCTTGAAACCTCTTTTCTCCCTCTCTCTAGCCGAATGAAAAGGGGAGTATGAGGGGAGAATGGGCTGCCATGCCCCTTTTATACCCCAACTCCTCCAAAGATCTTCCCATTTTGGCAAGTATGGTCACTCGACTTTGGGCTTTATTTCTTTTCTTTCTTTTTCTTCTTTCTCTAGCTTCAAAGGAAATTACCGGGTGTTACATTCATTCCAGAAATTGTCCATTTATCAAGCTTTGACTGAAGTTTACTTGTTTCAAACTCAGCAAGTGCAACTCTTTTAGTCAAAGTATTTATTTCAACATTTCTTTCTTAAATAATTCTTTTTAAATGTTCATTTTGTTATAAAGCATCATTTAATTTAACAAAATATTTTGACTCGTTTAGTTTAAGCTCTTCATTAATTCATTTTAAGTCCTTTCATCGTCAAACAACACATGATATGCTTAATAGACACCAAATAGCCTTATCTTGCAAGTAGAAGAGCACATGCCTTGTATTACTTCGTAAGGAAGGCCCGTCACCATTTTCTCAGCTGCCAGAGCCTTTTCATATTAACACACTAGAGTACTCTTCTTGTTTTCCTCTATAATGGATGTAGCATCATTCTTCTCTTTGCTCTTCTCTTTTTTCTGGTTCCCAGCTAACTTCACTTTCTCACTTTAAACTTCTTTCAAATCATTAATCATCAAATCACCACTCCTATTCTTCTTAACATACTCCTTCCTTCCATGCTTAACACCTTGAGAGACTTCCGCTTCACTTGTAAATTCCTTACAAGGATGAAACTCATTCACATTTTTCTCCTCTTCTTTTACCTCAACAACAAGGGCTTGATTCATTTCTTCTTTAATTTCCTCAGCTTCTCCACTCTAGTCAAACTTGTTATCAAAGCTATCTATTTCTTTTGTTTACATTCCTCCTTTCTCCACCCGAAACTAATCTTGGAACTTCGGAATTGCTTGGATCAGTGAAAATTGGCAATGGACATTCTCTTTTAAAATTTGCTAACTGCTTGTAGTTGAAACATCTCAATTTGGATTTATGAAAGCCTAACTTAGAGTTAGAATTTTCACCTCCAACGTTCTTCCTTCCTGTTCTTTTTTATAAATCTCGTTGCTCTGAGAGTTCACATCACCATTTGCCACTGAATGCCAATTTCTTCCAAATCATCTATATGAACCTGATACATGTCTTCCATACTCATCCCTCTTCCATTCAGTTCACCAGCCACGAGTGCCTTGTAGCCTTGCACAAACATGCCAAATAGTGTCATTGCTTATGATGTGATTGATGATCCAAAAGTAGCTTTTGTATTAGCTTGGTCTATGGCAGAGTTAGCCCCCCCCACCAAGTTGATCACATAAGACATTTGTAGTCACTCCTCCTTGTATTGATGCTTGCAATGTCGAGTTTGGCGCAGAAGTAAGTAATGCAACATTCTATGGAAAACTAGATGATGGCATCATGGACTGATTGAACTCTATTCTCTTCACTTCCAAATTAAATGATTTTGTCTTGTTGATCATGTCCATGATCTTGAAATTTCTAAACCCTCTTTCTTCTTTCAGCATCCTCACTTGTGGACTCCATTGCGGTGGGAGTGAATCCAACAACCTATTCACTTGTTCACTATTTGAGACTTTTTCATCATATTTCTTTGGAGTGCTAGACACAGTCAGAAAACGGTTTGTCAGATTAGTAAGACTCTTATTCTTGTAACCCATAAATGAGTTGAACTTTTTCTCAGCCGGAATACTAGTATCCTTCACTAACTCATCATTCCCATCATAAAACTCACACAATGCATCATAAAGAGACTTGGGATTCTTAAGTTCAACAAAATGGTTGTAAATATCTGGTGCGAGACATAAGGTTAATCCATTGAATGCTTTATGATCCTTATCAATCAACTTCAAATCCTTTTCATTAAACATGACTAGGTCCATGTTTTGAGATATGACATCTCCAACAGTAATAATCAGTATGTATGGACTGGAAATGATTGATTCCCATTGATTATGAACATATAGTAAAATAATGCTTTCAAACACCTTCCAATCCTCAAAATTATCTCCATTGATTAGCCTTGGGGGTCTATTAGCTGCTACACTCTCCAAATCAACGAGGGTGAGAGTCGTCATCTTAAAAATTGTAGTTTCACTTAAGAATAAGTAGTTTCGTTGGAATTTGGTAACTTTGCTCATACTTTCGCTGGGAATTTTGGCTGCAGTTTCATTAAGAATCTGCTTGATTGTGCTAGTTCACAGATAGTTTCAGTCAAAACTAGCTTGAACTTTCGTTCAGAAGTATATTCGGCAGCAATTTCCCTTTATGATGGATTACAAACACTGGTGAACTTTCGTTCAATGAGAGTACTTTCGCCAAGGTTACGGAAACTGTCACAATGAGCAAAACACTTATAGTATTGTTGGAAGAAACTGATAGTCTTGCAGAATGATGATTACTTGAGCATCCCCAACCAAAACCTAACCAATTTCAATCCAATTCCATATAGAATACAGTGAAATTTGATCCAGAATTGATGAAATAGTGATATTGAACTCAACCAACCAAAAAGTCAAACAATCAAGAGCACAAATGCTCTGATACCATTTTGTTGGTCCAAATAGATCGAGTCACAGTAAAATTGATTGAATGTATCATTCAAATCAACAACCCACTCATAATTAAAAAATTTGATGGTGAAGAATATACCAAAAGTATTCAATAATAAACAAATCAAATTCAATATAATCAATAAAACAAATGCTCAATGATATTTCTATGTAATTCCAGCTTACAGAATAGACATGCAACAAAGATAACACGAATTAGTGTTTTGCAAGATTGATTACATTGAAAGTAACAAATTCTATATATAGAGGCAATAGTTTAACTAACAGTTTCTCTCACAAGGAAACTATCCTGCCAAGCTTAGTATTGCTCGGCGGTGAAACATAGTTTCGCCAGCTGATACAAGCTATTGACTATAAGAGAAACTATAGTTCCGCTAGGCAACAAAACTCAAACAACTAATATACTTACAAAAGTAAATGAACATTTGACCTATTACATTTAAACATAAACAAAAACTAACCTAAGGTGAGTCCAACCTAATCTTGGTCTTCAACATGAACCACATAACATGCGAACATAATATCGGTTGATCGTTAAAGAAAATACCACATGGCACATAGCTACTCCGACTGACATCCTTCTATTTTGTGCCATTCTCAGTTTAGGTTTATGTTTTTTAAAATAGTTACCCAATTTTCTTAAACTTTGGATCAAATACCAACTTGTAAGGCCCCATTCCCGGGACACTCACAGTTGGACAATCAACACACATAATATATAAAAACACTTTTAACATGTACCAAACATCGTAACGGAACTAACTTATACAAATCATTTTATATATTAATAATTTCTTTTGCAAAATAATACAACATTGTTAATCATTAAAAATATATCATTTGTTTGCATTACAATGCAAAAACATCATTGTTATACAAAATGGATGCCATCCAAAACTAGCCAAGCAGCTGCCACGTGCCATCCTGAGCAACTCTAACCTTCCAACCGGAAAATACATAAAAGTCAGTGTGTTGAGTGAGTTCTAGTTTTATAAAACACAATATACATTACTTCATTTAAAACCATTCTTTTACGTTCATTCGTGATCATGCATCATACGTACAAATAGATAGTCTTATTATTATCTTGCATCATCATTCGTTAACATTCGTTAACATTCCTTAACGTACATTTTGTACATTCATTATTATCTTTCACTTTTCATCTAGACCATTTCCATGTGCTATACCCCAAACATCATGCACAAGTGTTGGTATTGGGCCGATGTCTATAAATACTTTTATAATATCATGCACAAGTGTTGGCACTAGTACCAGGGCATGCAACAAGAGTCCCATACATCTGACCAATCACAAGGGTTAGACCCCTGTGTGCATCCTTATGGGTTAGTTTAACCACACACAGTATAGCTCACAACCCCTCAATAAGTTGTGAACCTCCTTTCATATTGCTTGCAATATTTATCGTTCGTTCATTCATTCTTCTTTATGTTCCACTTTTCATGGTCATTAATTTCCGCTTTCATTACATAATAATTACGTTCATTGATAATACCATACCACACAAAGCCACTAAAATATAAATAATAAGGAACATAAGCATACAAAATATAAGCATGCATAACAACATCATACATAATGAAAAGACATCATATAATCATCCCACATCATCCCTAGGAACATCCCAAGTCATTTCCTAAAACTTCCTTTTTCCACAAATTTTCAGAAATAACTCTAAGGAATTAGGTGCATGGACACTACGAAGGCTCAAGGCCATTATATGAGTGCATGGTCTACACTATGCAGACACATGGCCTACACATAGTTATTTTTGGCAACTTTCTAGGCGCATGGGCCTGGTTTAGGTGCTTGGGCACTTTGGGTGACTAGGCACTATTAAGGCGCATGAGTTTTGGGTGTTTTGGGAACACTTTGGCAGTTTGGCAGTTTGGCAGTTAGGCACAATGGCTACTATTTAGGCGAGATGATTAACTATTCTTAACTAACATCATAATTCAGTCCCCAAAGTCACATGTGAATATGTCGAAGCCTTTTTCTAACATTCTAAGCAACATAAACATGCAATAAGAACATGAACATAACCTTAAATCATCACAAATATACACCAATCCATATTAACACATACATACATATGTGTACACACACCCAACATTATAAAAACATTTAACAATGTGTTTCTAGCTCCAAAAGTAGTTAAAACATGTAAAAGTGGGGTTCTAGAACTCACCATTCGCAATCTTTCGGATAGTCTTCCTCAAACCCGAATGCACTTAGAGTTCAAACACTTAAAACCTACCAAAACACACAAACAAACACATACAAACACATATAAGCACAACTCGAGGCTCGAACAAACGAAAAACACATCAAAACATGAGAAACTTACATTGAATTCGATCTTCTTCCTGATCTTCTCCCTAAAAACCCGAAATTCTCTGCTCTTTCTCTCTCTAAAAAGGTCGACAGAAAGTTGGCGGGCAAAGTGGGCAGCCATGCCACCTTTTTGAACAACATAATATAAATCTTTGGCCCTTGTACAATATTAACCCCTCAACTTGGGGTTTCATTGTTTTTCCTTCTTTTCTGCCCTTTTATTCTTCATGTCTTTTCTTTTAAAGTTTTCGCGTGTTAGTCACTTGTATTAGCACTCAAAAAAGATGTTACTTGTTCATTAGATTTAAAATTTTAGTTGGTGTAAAAGATGAAATAGGATGAGAAAAAAAAGTTCAAAGCAGTTTGCTTTTCTTTAATCATCAAGAACAATAAGATAACCACCCTTAACTTCGTTCACACAAGCACTTGAACTATCACCATTACATCTTAATCATTAGACAAAAGAGTGGAACAACCAATTGAGAAATAAAAAAGTTACTTAAACTATTACTATTATCTAGAACAATTTTTTGAGATTTAAGGGTACTAAAGCTACTATATCCACAACCCACTCATTGTTCCATAACCATACTCCTCACACACTTCCTCATGGTTAACTCCTTCTAAACATACAGACAGATTGTTAGTATCCGTTTGAATAAAATAATTTGAAGGATGAGGAACTGACATTGTTGTGTAATGATAACTACTAGGAGGATGGTAAACAGGAACATTTTCATAACCCAAACCTATTTTAATTCTAGCTCTTGTTGTGATTGTTGGACCAAAAGACCCAATGAGCCAAGATCAGAAAACCTCTATGTCCCACATGATATCACAACAACTGCTGAAGGCTTCATCAGCAGTTCGACAAGTGCTGAAGACTTCAACAGCTGAAGATCAAGTACTGAAGACTTCAACAGCTGAAGAACACAAGTGATGAAGCTGAAGACCAAAGTACTGAAGGTTAACAGTTGAAGAATACAAGTGCTAAAGCTGAAGACCAAAGTACTGAAGGTTAACAGCTGAAGAATACAAGTGCTGAAGCTGAAGACCAAAGTACTGAAGTTCAACAGCTGAAGAGTCCACAAGTGCTGAAGATCAACAACTGATGTACAAAGTCTGAAGACAAAGACTGAAGACATCAGCTGATGACTTCTACTGAAGTCATCAGCTGATGAAACGTCTGAAGTTAAGTCTGAAGACCAAGTGCTGAAGTTTCAGTAGTTTGTCACAACAGCTGAAGAGTACTTCTTCAGTAGTTGTGTTATCAGTAGTTTTATGTTTTTACCTTCAGTAGTTTTGTAAAACGACTGAAGAGCTTGTTCTTCAGTCGTTGTAGTTTCAGTAGTTTCTTTTCAGTAGTTGTAGTAACTGATAACACTTAGTATTTTTGTAAGAAGATGTCAGCTGTTTTGACATCTTCAGTAGTTGTGTTTCAGTTGTTTAAATAATTCTGTTAGATGTCACTATCGAGTGACATCAGCAGACGTCACATCTCCTATATAAGGAATGTTCCACCATGACATTCCTATATAAGGGATGATTGACCCGATTGTAAGTGTGACATTTTGCCACACAAAAGCGTGTGATTGAATGAAATATTCTTTTTGCAGAAACTTTCTCTCTCTATAACTAATTATGTTCATTGCCATATCTATGGTATTCTTGCTCGAATTGTACTAGTTGGTACTCTATTCCGCTGCTGAAATCATTCAAATCAATCAAACTAGATGCTGAGATCCTATCAAATGGTATCAGAGCAGGTTAATCATTGATCGATCTAACAATTTATCATTGAAACTGCTCATTTGCTCTAAGTTTGATCGAACTAGCAAATTCGCACGAATCTGTTATAGAGATTGAAGTTCTGTCGCTTTTGGCTATTTTAATTGAGGTTCTTAGTGGTTTTGAGCTAAATTTGTTTTGCTTATCTTGAATTTGTCTGAATTTTCGAAAATGACTACATCTTCTAATGATCCACACAATACTGGTTCCTCAACCAAGCCTCCGATGCTGGTTAAGAATGAGTATAACATTTGGCAACAACGAATGCTCCATCACCTGTGTGTCAATAGTTCAGGTTGTTGGACATCCGTGGTACATGGACCACATAAGCCAATGGTGAATCATCCGGAAACAAATCAGTTGATTCCAAAGAAGAAGGAACAATACTCTGATGAGGACAAGAAGTTGTTTGAGATTGATGTTAAAGCCCATGGAATTCTGGTCATGGCACTGCCTAATGAAATCTATTTCGGGCTTATGCATCATGAAACTGCTCATGACCTTTGGAATGCACTGAAAGAACCATTTGGTGGCACTGATGAGGTGTTAGCAAACAACAGGGAAATCCTCGCCCAATAGTATGAGACTTTTGCTCATAGAAAGGGTGAGACTCTGACTCAGCAGTTTGAGCGGTTTTCATGTTTAATCTCTGAGTTGAAAATGGTTAAACATGAATATACCAAAAGCCAAATGAACCACAGATTCCTCAGATCACTGCCTGAGAGATGGGACACATATACAATTGTCCTACGCTCCAGTGCAAATCTGGATAGTCTATCTCTCACCCAACTTCATGGGAAACTGCTTACATTCGAAAGAGAGATAGAGCAGAAAAGGAAATTGGCTTCATCTGGTAAGCTCACTGAAGACTTTGTACCAGGCAACACTGCCTTGGTTGGTCATGAGTCAGAATATGCTTTATTTGAATGCCAGTATGATGAGCATATTGATTTCTCTTCAAACACTTCTGATTCTGCATTTGTGAGTGTTGATAGTCAGTTTACTGGGTGTAATAATGACAATCTATGCTTCATCATGGATGATCTCAAGGGGATTGCTGATGATGACTTAGAAGAGATGGATATTTTGAGCCAAATGGCCTTGATAAATATCAGATCTCAGAAGTTCTACAAAAGTACTGGAAGAAAGTTCCCAGGACTCTCTGGCAAAACCAAAGTTGGTTTTGACAAGAGTAAGTTGAGGTGTCACAAATACCACAGGCTTGGACACTTTGCTAGAGAATGTAGATCATCTGGATCTAATTCTTCTGCACCTTTGTGACTTTCGCTGGCAATAGTCAACAACACAGAGGGCAACATCCTGTCAATTCTGGTCATCATTCTCAACCACAATCTCCTGCATATTTTGTTCCTCAGGGTCCAACACAAACCAGTCAGGTTCAAGCACCCATTGCTCAACAACCACATGCTCTTCCTGAGCCTCAATCATCTCAATCTCATCAACCTCCTCAACCTCAACAACACAGCTTCTTAACCCTAGAGTTGTTGACTGGAGTAGTTTACCAGATGACATGTTTGGTCATGAACAACTGTTCACAGGTGCTGGTCAACATGCTGGTGACTGTCCTTTTGGGAATCTGGCACTTATGGCTCTGGAGTCTGCACATGGATCATCCTCAAATGCTTCTTCATCACACGTATCACAGGTATCCTCTGAGGCTAAGGCCAAATTATGTTCTCAAACATGCATAGCGGCATTTGCCTCTATTAGAGAAGCAAATGTAGCTTTAATTAATAAGAACATAGAGCTAGAAAAGATCATTTCCAAAAGAAAAGCTGAGTTTGAGTCTATGCTTAAAGGGAAAAATGATGAGATTTATAAAATTAAATGCCAAATCACTGATGATAAGGCTAGGGAAGAGGTACTTTTAGAAAAGTACAAAGACCTCAAAGAAACCCTTGCAGTCACCCAAGTAGAGTGTGATCGATGGGTACAATCATGCAAAGGTTTTGAAATGCTTCTTAGTAAGTAATCTGCTTCCAATGTGAAGTTTGGCATTGGTTATAATCACACTGCTCCTCCTACAGATTTTGCTTCAAGAACAGAAGTGAAATCTGATGGAGAAAGCAATAACCAATCCACCTCATCATGTGATTCACTTTCTGATAGAGCACCATCAGAAGTTGAAGTTAGTATTATTCCCTCGTTGAACCTATCAGCTGATCTTGATGGTTCAAATACTGACACTCACATGATCAAAGAGTTGATCAACTCAGGAGTTATTTTGGAAGTCCTGAAAGGACTGGAGAGCAAGATTTAACACCTGAAGTTCAAACTCCAACTACTGTTAGCACTGAAGAGAAGAAAACTGTCAGTAGAAAGGGTTTGAAGACTACTAAAGAGGAAGTCAAGAAAGCAAATAGTGCTTCCAAAGTACTGAAGAACAAGTCTTCAGTAGTTTCATTCTTTAGTTGATGATCAACATAACATGAAGAAAAAACCATGTGAAATATGTGGCTTGTCCAATCATCTTACAGATGATTGTTGGTACAAAAGAGGATCCAAACTCAAACATAAAGAGGAAATTAAAGAGAAAATGGTTAAAATGAAAACTAAGTTTGAAGCCACATTTGTACCAGCAACATCAAATCCTGTAACCCTTAAGTCCAAAAAGAAATCAAAAAGGAAGGGATTAAACAGGTAATAGCTGAGATTGCTGAAAAGAAGAAGGTGCAACATAGGAACTTATCAAACTCCAATGCCAAGTGTCTGGAGAGCTGAAAGCTTTATCACAAAATCAGACACAGCTGGTTATGATGGTTCAACATCTATTGGGAAGAGTTAACCAATTAGATGTTCCTATGTTGAAACCACAGAAAAGGAGGTCCAAGCCAAAGGATTCCTCTTCTTCACCATCTTCTTCTCTCAGGCTGTTGTTTCCAACAAACCTGTTAGATTACCATCTGTTGATGAGAACATGCCAAAAACCAAAAAGGTTTGGGTCTCAAAATCTAACTAATTTGTTGTGTTTTGCAGGGTTCTTCAACATGCCACAGAGGCATCTGGTATGTAGACAGTGGAGGATCCATGCATATGACAGGAAACAGATCACTTCTTAATGACTACTCTCAAGGAAGGAAGGGGTTTGTGTCATTTGGCAATGATGCAAAGGGTTACATCATCAGCAAAGGCTTTGTTTCCAATGGGGAAATAAAGTTTGATCATGTTAACCATGTGGAAAATCTCAAGTACAACCTCTTGAGTGTCAGTCAAATGTGTGACAAAGGCGATGTTGCTCTTTTCACTAGTCAGAACTGTCGGATTCTGTCATCCAAAGTTCTAAGTTTGATTGATAAGGTGTTGGATGAATACACTCTCCTGAAGGCCAACAGGACAGGAAGAGTGTATGCCTTAGATCTTTCCAAGAAAATAGATCTCAAAGGCCATCCTTGCCTATTTTCCAAGGCATCCCCTCAAGAATCTACTCTATGGCATAGAAGGTTGGGTCATGTTAATCTCAAAAACATAAATCAGCTCATAAACCATGGTTTAGTAAGGGGACTGCCTATGAAGGAGTACAAATGTGAAGATAACTGCACTGCTTGTTTAAAAGGAAAACAGCACAAAGCTTCATTTCCCTCCATAGAAGAACCTAAGTCCACTGCCTGCTTACAGCTTCTTCACATGGATCTCTTTGGTCCTGTGTGAGTGATGAGTATGGCTAAGAAGAAATACTGTCTGGTAATAGTGGATGATTACTCCAGATTTGTATGGACTTTCTTCTTGCATTCAAAGGATGAGGCAGCTCAGAAGATTATCAACTTTGTGTTGTATGTTGAGAAGCAGTATTCCCTCTCAGTCAAGTGTATTAGAAGTGATAATGGAACAAAATTCAGAAACAATACACTTGATGAGTTCTACCTCTCAAAGGGAATCAAGAGGCAGTTTAGCATTCCAAGAACTCCTGAACAAAATGGAGTAGTGGAGAGAAAGAACAGGACCCTTATTGAAGCTGCAAGGTCCATGTTGGCTGATTCTGGACTGCCGATGACTTTTTGGGCTGAAGCTGTCAATACAGCTTGCTATGTACATAATACAGTTATAGTAAATCAGAGGTTGATGAAGACTCCATATGAATTTCTTCATCATTTGGCCCCTCTAATTTCATTCTTCAGAGCTTTTGGGTGTCCTTGTTTCATTCTCAACACACGGGATCAACTCCAAAAATTTGATCCTAAGGTGGATGCAGGGTACTTTGTTGGTTATTCATCAACTTGCAAAGCATACAGAGTCTTCAACTGTAGAACAAAGATGGTTGAAGAGACTCTACATGTTAAGTTTAATGAATCTCCAAAGGACAAGATTCCACAAAGCCCTGTGGAGCTATTTGATTTGGACATACTGCAATATGTTCCTTATCAAACTCCTGCTGTTGCTCCTGTCAACAGTTCACCACCTGGTGGTACTGCTGGTGCTGATGATGATGATGATAGCAGTACTCACCTCTTCAGGTTTAGTGACCAACTGCCTGTGTCCTCTAAACCTGAGCTCCTGTAGCTTCAGTAGCTTCATCCACAACAAGTGCTGATGAGATTTCTGCATCTTTAACTTCATTTGAGTTGCCACCATCTACATGGTTTCAAGAGTCTACATCAACATCTGTTGCTGCTGAAGGTTCTACAAACACTTGCACTGATCTCATTGCTTATCAAGAGCTAAAGAATCACCCAATGTCTCAAATCATTGGTGATATCAATGCTGGAGTTTCAACAAGCAGTCAATTGTCCAATTTCTGCTTCTATGCTCTCTTCATCAGTCAGCTAGAGACAAAGAATTATCATGTTGCACTTAGAGACAATGGCTGGGTTGAAGCAATGCAGCTTGAGCTTCTTCAGTTCAGAAAGCAGCAAGTGTGGGAGCTTGTTCCTCTTCCCCCAGGTAAGTGTGTAATAGGCACTAAATGGTGTTTAGGAATAAAACAGATGAAAATGGACTTATTGTTAAGAACAAGGCCAGACTGGTTGTTCAGGGGTTTGCACAAGAAGAAGGTATTGATTATGATGAAACTTTGCCCCTGTAGCCAGACTGGAGGCAATTAGATTGTTCTTAGCCTATGCTGCACTCCACAATCTTAAAGTTTTTCAAATGGATGTTAAAAGTGCATTTTTATATGGTAAAACAAAAGAAGAAGTTTATGTGTGTCAACCACGAGGTTTTGAGGATAATAAACACCCAGAATGGGTATACAAGCTTGATAAGGCTCTTTATGGGTTGAAACAAGCTCCTAGATCCTGGTATGAGACATTATCTAACTTTCTTCTCCAAATAATTTCACTAGAGGCTCCATAGATAAAACCTTATTTATTAGAAGGTGGATCAGCATAAGCTACTTGTCCAAATTATGTTGATGATATTATATTTGCATCCTCTGATCCCCAGTTGTGTGATGATTTTACAAAATTAATGCAAAGGAAGTTTGAAATGAGTGCAATGGGAGAATTATAGTTCTTTCTAGGCTTGCAAATCAAACAAAAAGGTGATGGAATTTTCATTCATCAGTCTAAATATACAAAAGATCTTTTAAATAAGTTTGATTTACAAAACTGTAAGCCCTGTTCTACTCCCATGTGCAACACCACACAATTGGATATTGATCAGAAAGGTAAAGATGTTGATGAACCGCTTTACAGATGTATGATTGGGTCCTTGATGTATTTACAGCTTCTAGACCAGATATTATGTTTGCTACATGTGTTTGTGCTAGATTTCAGGCTGCACCTAAAGAGTCTCATCTGATTGCAGTCAAGAGGATCTTTAGATATTTGCAAGGTACACAATCTCTAGGTTTATGGTATTCCACTGGGCACTCTTGAAAATTAGTTGCTTTCTTGATATGTGACTATGCAGGGTGTAAGTTAACCAGGAAATCAACTTCTGGTGGATGTCATTCCTAGGAAACTGTTTGATTTCTTGGCAGAGTAAGAAACAAACATCTATTGCTACATCCACTACTAAAGCCGAGTACATTGCTGCTGCAAGTTGTACATCCCAAGTACTCTGGCTTCAGAATCAACTTTTGGATTATGGCATTACAGAGACTAAGACTCCGTTATTAATGGATAGTGCTTCAGCTCTTTGCATTGTCAAAAATCCAGTCCAGCACTCTAGGATCAAACATATAGAAATTAGACATCATTTTATAAGAGATTGTTTTGAAAAGGGTCTAATTAATCCTATGTTTGTGCCTAGTGCTGATGAGCTTGCAGACATTTTTACTAAGCCTTTGGATAATTCAACTTTCCACAACCTGGTGTTAAGGCTTGGTATGCTGCAGCTAGAATAAGTGATAACTACTGATGATCTCAGTAATAAGTACTAATGATCATTGGTAACCATGTCACATATAAGTACTGATGAGTTCTTTTACCCTTAGTAGTTTTTATATCTACTAAAGGCTAAATGCCTCACAAGTACTGAAGTACTTTATCTGTTCTAAACTACTGATGTAGTTACAAATACTGAAATTAGTAAAAACAGATAAGTACGGACGTCCTATGAAACACCTGAAAAGCAGATGAAAAGTCTGATGAGTAAGTGTTGAGGACAGTATGAAACAGCTGAAAAGCTAAGAATTGACGAAAACAGCTGATGAGTAATTTCTCTTCAGTTGTTTCTACAACTGCTGTGTCTAAGACAACTGAAGCAAGACCACAGTCTTTAGTAGTTTCACAACTACTCATAACTAATACCAAGTCTTCAGTTGGTTACAACAACTGATGGCAAAACCACTGTCTTCAGTAGTTTCACAACTACTGATGACAAACACCAAGTCCTCAGTTATTTACATCATATGATGTCAAAACCACGACCTTCAGTAGTTTCAAATACTAATGGTTAACACCAAGACTTCGGCTGTTTCAACGTCTGATGGTCAAAACCAAGTCTTCAGTTGTTTTATAACATCTGATAACAAACCACCACTGTCAGTCGTTTTAAACCTCTGAAGGTTAATACCATGTCATCAGTAGTTTCAAATAGCTGATGACCACACCAAAACCTTCAGTAGTTTTCTTTCAGCCTTCTCCTCTCCCCACCCTATAAATACTGTCTTCTTCTCAAACGTTCCATTAGCCGTTCTTCTGACCTTCATACTTTCAAAAATGGCAACCATGAGTCTAAAACCCAGACATAATTGCGTCGCCTATCTCACGAAATCGGCCTTCTGGACAAAGTTTGATCACGCCATAGACCTAATGGCTGATTCTTAGTATAGTACTGCTCTGCTCTTAAACCCAACCATCTACCCAGAGTCACTAAGTCAGTTTTGGTCCAATGCCTACATTCACACTGATGTGCCTTCCGGCCAAATTTCTGTTCGATCATTGGTCAACCAAAAACAAGTAGAGGTTACACCTGATAGCATTCGTCGAGTGCTAAATTTACAAGATCCTACTGCTGTACTGAGTACCCGAAGGGCACAACTGATATGTCCTTCATCAACAATGGGTACGACGGAAATCTTCGAGCTGCTACCATACTGAAGAAGAACTTCCCTCATGCTGAACGACTGATATTTCATATGGTGAATGTTTGCTTAGCCTCGAAGACATCCTCATGGGATCAAATGTCTTCCCGGTGGCAACAGGTATTATATTCAATTCTAGAACACCAACCTTTAAATTTTTCACAAATTGTGTTTTTAGAAATCAAAGATCTGGCACAGAAACCTGTGGGAAAAAGATGGCTATTATATCCCAGGTTTCTGATGGCCATAATTTTAAATGAATTACCAACTGATGGCCTTGTTGGCCTTGGAGTCCCTGCACCAGCTGTTCTAGCTGAGGTATACTCCAGGCATAACTCCGACCAATCTCTCAAAGAAGCTGCCCGTTTGCTCAAACCCAAGCAAAGGGAACCCACAGCTTCAACTGCCAGATCCAAAGTCCCCACCAAGCCAAAATCCAAACCCACACAAGCTAATCAGGGCGATGAGTCCCCTGATGATGCTCCTGTACCATCCAAACAGGATAAACCTACTGGTTCAAACCCTCCAGTAGTGTTACAGACTCAACCAGCAACAGCCGCACACGTATCCTCTCAAAAGGATCATGTTGCAACCACTTTAGGGGAAACCACATTACTGAGACCTCTCTCACTTAAGGAGGTTATCATTGAAGAGCATCCCTCTACCCGGATGCAATCAGCTTCTATCCCCTCTCCCCATGCAAATGCCCCTCAAAGCCCAACCATTATAATTGCCAATGTGTGCTGACTCAGCTGCATGCCTCTCCTCCTCCCCTACAACCACCAACAAAGGGGAGACCAACAACAATTGAGGAAGAGGATACACATGCTTGTGACAACCCATAGCACCGGGGTTAAATGTTCTATCTCCTTGTGTGGATATGGAGATCAGAACATCTGGTGAGGCTGCCACCTCTTCTGAATCAGCATATGATCAGACTGAGGTCGGTAACATAGCTAAGACCTCACCAGAGCAACAGCTGATGAAGGACAAAGTCCTGAGGCTGGAAGTCCCTAGTTCCAAGACAAAGGGACACATGCTACATCTGGTCTACACCCAGTGCATGTACATCCTGCTACAAGTAGGAGGTCAGGTGATTCAGCATCTGCTGATGATGACCTGGGCTTCTTTTATGATGTTCTTGCCCAGAACATAATCCTAGAGGAGGAAGTCAGTAGGCTGCAAAACCTACTTGACCAACTCTCTCAGGGAGAAAGACCATCTTCCACCACATCAACTCAACAGATGGCACCTTCCTCTGAAGGTCACTTAAACACACAGCCACTCAAAGAATCTCAGCCCTGCCTCTGTTTCTGGCACCATTTCTCAGGACCAAAACCCCCCTGAGCAAATGGATGCTATCCCTCAAAATCCCCTATCTCTTATCACACCGCAGATAACTTAACTTGTCATTAAAACTGTTGATGAGAGACTTTCTTCTGCTTACAACCTATGGTGGAGGATGTACTGAGCCAAAAGCTTTCTGCTGATCAAACCCTTAAAACCAATGCACCCAAAAAGGGGGAGATTCCAGTAGTGAAAGCTAAAAGAAAGAGGATGGAGAAGGAGAAAGAGAAAGAGAAGGACAAAGAAGTGGAAATAGAGAAGGATTTGTGTATGAGACCGAGAAAGAGAAGGAGAAGGAGAATGAGAAGGGAGCTGAAAAGGAGAAAGTACATGAAAGTCAAAAGGACTTTCATGTCACATATAAGAAAAAGAAAAGTGCTGAAAAAGAGAGAAACTTGAATGAAATGGTTAAAGAGGCTGATGCTGAACACAGCAGATCAATGGACAATATCATTGATCAGCTGTTTAGGCAAGGTTTCAATACTGAAAAGCTAGACTCTGAAATAAGAAGATTAGAGATCGAAGAGATTCAACAAAGATGGGCCAGCTATAGCACAATGGATAGAGAAAGACTTGAGATCATGATCAGATTTATCAGCAAATACCCTTGGGAGATCATTGATCGAAATAAAATCATGGACGAGGGTCAGCATCTTGGCCATAACCTCCAAGATCTGTTCGTCTGAGGCATATAATAAGGGATTAGTAAAAGAAGCTTTGAATGAAGCAGGAGCAGGACTGAGCTAGCCAAACACTCAAAAGCCACACTCAGCTCCAAAATGCTAACTCAGCCTGTCAACTTTCCCTCTCCAAAACAACCACAACCACAACCACAACCCACAAAACCAACTCCCTTACCCTCAAAACCAACAGCCGATGATGCACCTAAGCAGAAGAAGAGAAAGGTGTGAGGCTGGCTAGAAGAAGAAGAAGATGATGATGAAGACAGGCTGCCGATCTCAGCTGTTCTGCAGTTGCCTAAGGCCAAAGATCTCTCTCTTGCAATAACTCCTGAGCAACAAAGAGATGCAATCAAAGTGAAATTGGAAGAAGAAGAACAACACAGATTGCACGATGAAGAGTTATTGTGGAGAGTAGATAAAGCATATGCAGCCACTTCCTCCATCATTAATATGAAAAAAACAAGCTTAGAGGATTTATACTCTTAGACATACTTTTCAGTATGTGAAAGAAAGAGTAAGAATTTGGCCTGATCCCAGGGTGGCTCACAGAATACAAAAGAAAAATATCCCTCAGAGATACAATGGGCAAGTGAAAACGATTGTAGATGAAGTGATCTCGTTAGCCCTTGTAGTCTCACCCTGGGAAATCCTGGAAGATTTCAAAAAGGCCTACACCTCAAACATGCCACCACAAAAGATGCTGGAGAACAGAATGATCAAAAAGGGGCTGGTGTATAAGAGGTTGAATGAGATCAGAAAGGATGAGTTACCACTGCTGTTAGAAGGTCATCATCCTGATGAATTTGCTTACAGACAGATTACAACAGTGGTACTCAAAAATGTAAAACAGGTCAAATTCTTGTCTGAGTTCTATGGGCCAGAAGGATTCTTCGATGGTGAGGCAGAGGAGCTCACCATGGAGGAACAAATTGTATTTTTGGAGGCCTACAACAGGGAATCCTACAAGCTAATAGTTGGGAAGTGAGTCTCATGGATGGGGGAACAGGTTAGTGTCCAATTCCCAATACAGAGCTCCCATCCATACATTGCCAACCAAATCATCAGAGACTCATTCCCAGGCCAGTGCTTATATGGGTCATCTTCTCAACTGATCAAGAAGGAAAAAGACCAACCATTCTGCCAACAATAAGTGGGAAAATAAATCAATTAGAGGTTTTGGCTGCATTGGTTCAGGGGGAGTTTGTTGGACCAAAAGTACCAATGAGCCAAGATCAGAAAACCACTAAGTCCCACATGATATCACAACAACTGCTGAAGGCTTCATCAGTAGTTCGACAAAGTGCTGAAGACTTCAACAGCTGAAGACTAAAGTGCTGAAGCTCAACAGCTGAAGAACACAAGTGCTGAAGCTGAAGACCAAAGTACTGAAGGTCAACAGCTGAAGAATACAAGTGCTGAAGCTGAAGACCAAAGTACTGAAGTTCAACAGCTGAAGAGTCCACAAGTGCTGAAGATATGTACAAAGTCTGAAGACAAAGATTGAAGACATCAGCTCATGACATCTACTAAAGTCATCAACTGATGAAACTTCTAAAGTTCAAGTCCGAAGACCAAGTGCTGAAGTTTCAGTAGTTTGTCACAACAGCTGCTGAACAATACTTCTTCAGTAGTTGTGTTATCAGTAGTTTTATGTTTTTACTTTCAATAGTTTTGTAAAACGACTCAAGAGCTTGTTCTTCAGTCGTTGTAGTTTCAGTAGTTTCTTATTAGTAGTTTTGTAATAAGTAAACACTTAGCTTCTTGTAAGAAGATGTCAACTGCTTGACATCTTCAGTAGTTTTAGTGTTTCAGTAGTTTGTTAAATAATGGTTAGATGTCACTATCAAGTGACATCAGCCTACGTCATCTTTCCGTATATAAGGAAGAATGACCTAAATTGTAATTTTGCGAATGCCATGCCAAAGCGTGTGATTGAATGAAATATTCCTTTTGCAGAAACTTTCTCTCTCTATAACTAATTCTGTTCATTGCTATATCTTTGGTATTCTTGCTCGAATTGTGCTAGTTGGTACTCTATTCCGCTGCTGAAATCATTCGAATCGATCAAACTAGATGCTGAGATCCTATCACAAAACCACTGTCTTCAGTAGTTTCATAACTACTGATGACAAACACCAAGTCCTCAGTTGTTTACATCATATGAAGTCAAAACCACGACCTTCAGTAGTTTCATAAATACTAATGGTTAACACCAAGACTTCAACTGTTTCAATGTCTGATGGTCAAAACCAAGTCTTCAGTTGTTTTATAACACCTGATGACAACACCACCACTGTCAGTCGTTTTAAACCTCTGAAGGTTAATACCACATCATCAGTAGTTTCAAACAGCTGATGACCACACCAAAACCTTCAGTAGTTTTCTTTCAGCCTTTTCATATCCCAACCCTATAAATACCTGTTTCTTCTCAAACGTTCCATTAGCCGTTCTTCTGACCTTCATACTCTCAAAAATGGCAACCATGAGTCTAAAAACCAAACATAATTGTGTCGCCTACCTCACGAAATCGGCCTTCTGGACAAAGTTTGATCACGCCATAGACCTAATGGCTGATTCTCAGTATAGTACTGCCCTGCTCTTAAACCCGACCATCTACCCAGATATAAAAAAAGGCAACAAAACAAGGAAATAAAACACAAAAAAGTTAATACAAGCGGTTTTTCAGATATAAAAAATGCATCCATCATTTTTTTTATTTATTTATTTTTATTTTTTTAACTCAAAACATCAATCTTGCTCTTTTGAAAACTCAAAAGATTAATCTTTATTTTCACGTTGGTCCTAAAAAAGGAGTTACCAGATTTCAGACATGAAAACTCAAAGCCTCAATCTTTCTGTTTTGAACACTCAAAAGATCGATCCTTTAACTTTAGTTTCAGTTCTTTAAGAACATGACAGAAGAGAGAGAGCACATGACAGAAGAGAGAGAGCACATGACAGAAGAGAGAGAGCACATGACAGAGGAGAGAGAGCACCTAAAAAGGATCAAATGAGAAATATCTTAAGTGATCGTTGGAAACTGTGGTGTTTTGTGAAGAAGTAGAGAGTGTAAGACGGGGTTGTGAATCTTTCAGGCGAGTTGGGTAGTCACCTCTCCAGCCCATCCGGACGTTGCCCCTATTCGCCCCCTAGCGTCACTCTCAAAACTGAAACAATGCGCAGACAAGAAGGCCACGATTGAGTTAACGGAGGCATTCAGTGCTGGGTAAGTGGTTTAAGACTTATTTCCTGACTGTTCTCGGCTCCTTGGGGAGTAGTGCCCCCAAGACACAGCCACGCCAATCGACCGACGCGGCTCCATACCCTAGTTTAGTATGTAGAGCAGTTGTTCTTTTGTTTTTTCTCTGAGGAGCAAAGAAAAAAGTAAATTTTTTTTTATTTTTTTCAGACGGCCAGCCCGGTAGGAAGGTGACATAAATCTCCCCCTCCCCGGACCCCTCCCCCTCTTTTTGAGAAAGGTCGAGTCCTTACCCAATTCATCCGATGAATTGCGGACTCGGCTGGACTTGTTAGCTGCATAAAAGCAGAAAGCAGTAGCCGACAGGAGAAGAAGCTTACCCAAGCTTCTATCCCCTGTCTACAGGACGGAAGCCAGAGTTAGTTATTGCGCTTATCCTTATCGCCACGGGGCCCTCCCCCCCCCTCCCGGGGCTTGCTCTGTTGCTGCCTCTTTTACTGCCTCTATTAGCTGACAAGCCTGCTCTCCCCGACTTAACAATCCGGAAAAAAACAAAAAACAATGCTCTATATACTAGGGGAGGAGAGCGGAGTGAGTGCAGGCCCTCGTGCAACGACAGTATTGGTTTATGTTCCGGGTTTGGTATTAGTTATGATGCACCTCCTTTTTTATTTATTCTTTACGGCCTTTAAAACTGTTTTTCACAGGTCTTAAAGTACCTTATATTGATATTGAAATATATCATTCTGTCTTAAGTCAAGATGGTCATAGAATACTTTTTAACCAAAAAAGGCAACAAAACAAGGAAATAAAACACAAAAAAAGTCAATACAAGCGGTTTTTCAGATATAAAAAATGCATCCATCATTTTTTTTTTATTTATTTATTTTTATTTTTTTAACTCAAAACATCAATCTTGCTCTTTTGAAAACTCAAAAGATTAATCTTTATTTTCACGTTGGTCCTAAAAAAAGGAGTTACCAGATTTCAGACATGAAAACTCAAAGCCTCAATCTTTCTGTTTTGAACACTCAAAAGATCGATCCTTTAACTTTAGTTTCAGTTCTTTAAGAACATGACAGAAGAGAGAGAGCACATGACAGAAGAGAGAGAGCACATGACAGAGGAGAGAGAGCACCTAAAAAGGTTCAAATGAGAAATATCTTAAGTGATCGTTGGAAACTGTGGAGTTTTGTGAAGAAGTAGAGAGTGTAAGACGGGGTTGTGAATCTTTCAGGCGAGTTGGGTAGTCACCTCTCCAGCCCATCCGGACGTTGCCCCAATTCGCCCCCTAGCGTCACTCTCAAAACTGAAACAATGCGCAGACAAGAAGGCCACGATTGAGTTAACGGAGGCGTACACAAACTTCTTAAGATTCAGAACTGGGTAAGTGGTTTAAGACTTATTTCCCGACCGTTCTCGGCTCCTTGGGGAGTAGTGCCCCCAAGACACAGCCACGCCAATCGACCGACGCGGCTCCATACCCTAGTTTAGTATGTAGAGCAGTTGTTCTTTTGTTTTTTTTCTGAGGAGCAAAGAAAAAAGTAGAAATTTTTTTTTTTTTTCAGACGGCCAGCCCAGTAGGAAGGTGAGATAAATCTCCCCTCCCCGGACCCCTCCCCCTCTTTTTGAGAAAGGTCGAGTCCTTACCCAATTCACCCGATGAATTGCGGACTCGGCTGGACTTGTTAGCTGCATAAAAGCAGAAAGCAGTAGCCGACAGGAGAAGAAGCGTACCCAAGCTTCTATCCCCTGTCTACAGGACGGAAGCCAGAGTCAGTTTTGGTCCAATGCCTACGTTCACACTGATGTGCCTTCCGGCCAAGTTTCTGTTCGGTCATTGGTCAACCAAAAACAAGTAGAGGTTACACCTGATAGCATTCGTCGAGTGCTAAATTTGCAAGATGCAACTGCTGTGACTGAGTATCCGAAGGGCACAACTTAGATGTCCTTCATCAACAATGGGTACGACGGAAATCTTCGAGCTGCTACCGTACTGAAGAAGAACTTCCCTCATGCTGAACGACTGATATTTCATGTGGTGATTGTTTGCTTAGCCTCGAAGACATCCTCATGGGATCAAATGTCTTCCCGGTGGCAACAGGTATTATATTCAATTCTAGAACACCAACCTTTAAATTTTTCACAAATAGTGTTTCTAGAAATCAAAGATCTGGCACAGAAACCTGTGGGAAACAGATGGCTATTATATCCTAGGTTTCTGATGGCCATAATTTTAAATGAATTACAAACTGATGGCCTTGTTGGCCTTGGAGTCCCTGCACCAGCTATTCTAGCTGAGGTATACTCCAGGCATAACTCCGACCAATCTCTCAAAGAAGTTGCCCGTTTGCTCAAACCCAAGCAAAGGGAACCCACAGCTTCATCTGCCAGATCCAAAGTCCCCACCAAGCCAAAATCCAAACCCAAACAAGCTAATCAGGGAGATGAGTCCCCTGATGATGCTCCTGTACCACCCAAACAGGATAAACCTACTGGTTCAAACCCTCCAGTAGTGTTAAAGACTCAACCAGCAACAGCCGCACAGGTATCCTCTCAAAAGGATCCTGTTGCAACCACTTCAGGGGAAACCACATTACTGAGACCTCTCTCACTTGAGGAGGTTATCATTGAAGAGCATCCCTCTCCCTGGATGCAATCTGCTTCTATCCCCTCTCCCCATGCAAATGCCCCCAAAGTCCAACCATTATAATTGCTAATGTGCTGACTCAGTTGCATGCCTCTCCTCCTCCCCTACAACCACAACAAAGGGTAGAACAACAACAATTGAGGAAGAGGATACACATGCTTTTGACAACCCACAGCACCGGGGTTTAAATGTTCTATCTCCTGGTGTGGATATGGAGATCAAAACATCTGTTGAGCTGCCATCTCTTCTGAATTAGCATATGATCAGACTGAGGTTGGTAACATAACTAAGACCTCGCGAGAGGCAACAACTGATGAAGGACAAAGTCCTGAGGCTGGAAGTCCCCAGTTCCAAGACAAAGGGGCACATGCTACATCTGGTCTACACCTAGTGCATGTACATCCTGCTACAAGCAGGAGGTCAGGTGATCAGCATCTACTGATGATGACCCGGGCTTCTTTTATGATGTTCTTGCCCAGAACATAATCCTAGAGGAGGAAGTCAGTAGGCTGCAAAACCTACTTGACCAACTCTCTCAGGGAGAAAGACCATCTGCCACCATATCAACCAATAGATGGCACCTTCCTCTGAAGGTCACTTAAACACACAGCCACTCAAAGAATCTCAGCCACCTGCCTCTGTTTCTGGGACCATTTCTCAGGACCAAAACCCCCTGAGCAAATGGATGCTATCCCTCAAAATCCCCTATCCCTCATCACACCGCAGATGACTGCACTTGTCATTAAAACTGTTGATGAGAGACTTTCTTCTGTCTTACAACCTATGGTGGAGGATGTACTGAGCAAAAGCTTTCTGCTGATCAAACCCTTAAAACCAATGCACCAAAAAGGGGGAGATTCCAGCAGTGAAAGCTAAAAGAAAGAGGATGGAGAAGGAGAAGAGAAAGAGAAGGACAAAGAAGTGGAAATAGAGAAGGACTGTGTGTATGAGACCGAGAAAGAGAAGGAGAATGAGAGTGAGAAGGGAGCTGAAAAGGAGAAAGTACATGAAAGTCAAAAGGACTTTCATGTCACATATAAGAAAAAGAAAAGTGCTGAAAAAGAGAAAAACTTGAATGAAATGGTTAAAAAGGCTGAGGCATATACTAAGGGACTAGTAATAGAAGCTTTGAATGAAGCAGGAGCAGGGAGCAGGACTGAGCTAGCCAAACACTCAAAAGCCACACTCATCTTCAAAATGCTAACTCAGCCTATCAACATTCCCTCTCCAAAACAACCACAACCACAACCCACAAAACCAACTCCCTTACCCTCAAAACCAATAGCCGATGATGCACCTAAGCAGAAGAAGAGAAAGGTGTTGAGGCTGGAAGAAGAAGACGATGATGATGACGACAGGCTGCCGATCTCAGTTGTTCTGCAGTTGCCTATGGCCAAAGATCTCTCTCTTGCAATAACTCCTGAGTAACGAAGAGATGCAATCAAAGTGAAATTGGAAGAAGAAGAACAACACAGATTGCACGATGAAGAGTTGTTGAGGAGAGTAGATAAAGCATATGCAGCCACTTCCTCCGTCATTAATATGAAAAAAACAAGCTCAGAGGATTTATACTCTTAGACATACTTTTCAGTATGTGAAAGTAAGAGTAAAAATTTGTCCTGATCCCAGGGTGGCTCATAGAATACAAAAGAAAAATATCCCTCAGAGATACAATGGGCAAGTGAAAAAGATTGTAGATGAAGTGATCTCCTTAGCCCTTGTAGTCTCACCCTGGGAAATCCTGGAAGATTTCAAAAAGGCCTACACCTCAAACATGCCCCACAAAAGATGCTGGAGAACAGAATGATCAAAAAGGGGCTGGTGTATAAGAGGTTGAATGAGATCAGAAAGGATGAGTTACCACTGCTGTTAGAAGGTCATCATCCTGATGAATTTGCTTACAGACAGATTACAACAGTGGTACTCAAAAATGGAAAACAGGTCAAATTCCTGTCTGAGTACTATGGGCCTGAAGGATTCTTCGATGGTGAGGCAGAGGAGCTCACCTTGGAGGAACAAATTGTATTTTTGGAGGCCGACACCAGGGAATCTTACAAGCTCATAGTTGGGAAGTGAGTCTCATGGATGGGGGAACAACTCAGTGTCCAATTGCCAATACAGAGCTCCCATCCATACATTGCCAACCAAATCATCAGAGACTCATTCCCAGGCCAGTGCTTATATGGGTCATCTTCTCAATTGATCAAGAAGGAAAAAGACCAACCATTATGCCAATAATAAGTGGGAAAATAAACCAATTAGAGGTTTTGGCTGCATTGGTTCAGGGGGAGTTTGTTGGACCAAAAGAACCAATGAGCCAAGATCAGAAAACCTCTAAGTCCCACATGATATCACAACAACTGCTGAAGGCTTCATCAGCAGTTCGACAAGTGCTGAAGACTTCAACAGCTGAAGATCAAGTACTGAAGACTTCAACAGCTGAAGAACACAAGTGCGGAAGCTGAAGACCAAAGTACTGAAGGTTAATAGCTAAAGAATACAAGTGTTGAAGCTGAAGACCAAAGTACTGAAGGTTAACAGCTGAAGAATACAAGTGCTGAAGCTGAAGACCAAAATACTGAAGGTCAATAGCTGAAAGAGTCCACAAGTGCTGAAGATCAACAACTGATATACAAAGTCTGAAGACAAAGACTGAACACATCAGCCGATGACATCTACTGAAGTCATCAGCTGATGAAACGTCTGAAGTTTAAGTCTAAAGACCAAGTGCTGAAGTTTCAGTAGTTTGTCACAACAGCTGAAGAGTACTTCTTCAGTAGTTGTGTTATCAGTAGTTTTATGTTTTTACTTTCAGTAGTTTTGTAAAATGACTGAAGAGCTTGTTCTTCAGTCGTTGTAGTTTCAGTAGTTTCTTTTCAGTAGTTGTAGTAACTGATAACACTTAGTAGTTTTGTAAGAAGATGTCAGCTGTTTTGACATCTTCACTAGTTGTGTTTCAGTTGTTTTAATAATTCTGTTAGATGTCACTATCGAGTGACATCAGCAGACGTCACATCTCCTATATAAGGAATGTTCCACCACGACATTCCTATATAAGGGATGATTGACCTGATTGTAAGTGTGACATTTTGCCACCACGAAAGCGTGTGATTGAATGAAATATTATTTTTGCAGAAACTTTCTCTCTCTATAACTAATTTTGTTCATTGCAATATCTTTGGTATTCTTGCTCGAATTGTGCTAGTTGGTACTCTATTCCGCTGCTGAAATCATTCGAATCGATCAAACTAGATGCTAAGATCCTATCAGTGATTTACACAAATCAATGATGTTTCATCTTCGAGATTGTCCATTTATCAAGTTTTGATTGAAGTTTACTTGTTTCAAACTCAACAAGAGCGACTCTTTTGGTCAAAGTATTTACTTTTACATTTCTTTTAAAACAATTCATATTAGACGTTCATGTTCTTTCAAAGCTTCATTTTATTTTAGTATTTTGACTCATTTAGTTCAAGCTTAGGATTGATTCGTTTTAATTCCTTTTTATTATCATATACTAGACGATTTGCTCTATAAACACCAAATAATCTGATTTTGCAAGAAGAGGAGCATATGTCTTGTATTGTCTGATAAGGAAGACCTATCACCACCCTTTTTTCTACAAGGGCTTTATCACATTGGCACGCTCGAGTACTTTTATTGATTTCCTCATTAGTGTTTTTACATGCTTGCTTTTCACTGCCCTTCTCTTCTGTTTGCACCTTGACCAGCTTTACACCACCGGCCTTACTTCACCGGCCTTTACTTCTTTCGGATTATCATTTACCTCATTAATATTCACACTCTCTTTGTAGCAATCCTTCTATTCACACATTCTAGTAACCTCAAAAACTGGCCAGTTCAATGACCTCATAGATAAGAGTCTGATTAACTTCAACTTCTTCTTTAAAATCTTTGAATGGATCAAACTCTTTAACACTTTCCTCTTCATTTAATATCTTAGCTATTAGAGCATGGTTGATTTCTTCTTTAGTCTCTTCAACTTCCACACTCTAGTCAAAACTTTTAATCAATACTGTTTCTTTCTTTTGCTTACTTTCTTCCTTCTCTGTACTTGAGGCTAGTCTTGGAATACCTGAATTGCTTGGATCAGTTACTATTGGCAAACGACATTCCCTTTTGATTGTCCTAACTACTTGCAATTCAAACATCTTATCTTGGATTTGTCAAAACCAATCATGAGTTGGAATTTTGACCTTCAAATTTCTTTCTACCAGTCCTTTCCATAAACCTCCTAGCTCGAAGAGTCAACATGGTATCTGCCGCTAAATGTCTGCTTCCTCTAAGTCATCTAGATCAACTTGATACATATCTTCCATAGGCATCCCTTTACCTTTCAATTAACTAGCTACAACTGCTTCGTAGATGTGGACAAACATACCAAATAATGCCATTGTGTTAGATGGAATTGAAGTACAACAAGCAATCTTTGAGTTTGATTGATCACAGAACAAGCTACCACCACCACTTGATTAATCAAATGAAATATTTTAGTTGATCCTCTATGTCTTGATACTTGCATTAGCAGGTTTGCAACAAATGTGATTAATGCAGCATTTTGAGAAAAACCAGATGATGGCATCATAGATTGGTTGAACTATCTTATTTTCAAATCTATTTCAAAAGATTTCAACTTGTTGATGATATCCATAAGCTTATAATCAGTAAATTCTCTTTCTTGCTTTAACATTTGAACTTGTAAACTCCACTACGGAGGAAATGACTCCAACAACCAATTAACTTGTTCACAGTTTCTAACTTTTTCATCATATTTCTTTAGAGTGCTTGAGACCGTCAGAAATCGATTTGTTAAATCAGTAAGATTCTCATTCTTGCATCCAACGAATGAATTGAACTCTTTCCCAACTTGTATCCCTTCATCCTTGACTAATTCATCTCATTAGTCCCATAATAGAATTCACTTAAAGCATCATACAAAGACTTGGCATTTTTGTGTTTGGCAAAGCGGTTGTAAATGTCTGGTGCAAGGCACAAAGTTAAAGCACCAAATGCCTTGTGATCTCTGTCAATACGTTTCAAGTTTATCTCATTGAAAGTAAATGGATCGTTGTTTCAAGAAATAATATCCCCAACAGTAATTATAGGAATGTGCGGTCCAGAGAAAATTGATTCCCATTGTTTGTGATCTGTGTAATAAAACAATGCCTTCAAACAACTCTTCTAGTCTTTAATGTTGTCTCCAATGATCAATCTTGGAGGCCGTTTTGGTGCTACGCTCTCAAAATCAGATATCGTAAGAGTTGCCATTTTTGAGTTGATCTAACATATAGTTTCCCTAAAGATGAACTAGTTTCACTCGTAAAATCACTGCTAGTTTAGTAGAGAATTTTAGCAGCAATTCGTTGGCAAGCAACTCACAAAGACTTGTAGCTTCACTAGAAACTAGTTGAACTTTCGTTTAGAGGAAAATTTGGCAGCAATTTCGCTTAGAGTGAGTTCACAATCATTAATGAACTTGCATTCAATAAGAGTACTTTCACTCGGATGAGAAAGACAAGCACAACTAACAAATCAATGATAGTTTCACTCGTTGAACAAGCAGTTTTGCTGGATTATCAGTAAATTCGCCGGATGAATTTGAAAAACAAATTGACCATGAAATTGATCCAACATCATCCAAATCTCAAAGAACTTAAGACCTGATGATTATAGAAGCTTCCCATAACAAACTCTTATCAAACTGAATTAATTTCCATATCCAAATCACTCAAAACAATCCAGAATTGATCAAACAGGTATTTTCAACTAAAATACCTAAAATCTCAATCAATCAAGATCACCAAGGATCTGATATCATTTTGTTGGTCCAACTGATTGATAAACACTGCAAATGAGTATTAAAAATGTTCAAAATCCATTGATCAATCATCCATAATAACAACAAAACATTAATCTAGATTCAATTGTTTTCAATAATAATCAAGACAAAACAAACAATAACAAAATGAAAGGCTCAATATGAATTTCATTAACATCCAACCACCAAATGCAGATTGCAACAAAGATGTTTCAAATTAGGGTTTTTCCAAGTTAGACTACAATTATTGAATCAAGTAAATATATAGGTAACCTTAATTCTGGTAACAGTTAGCTATCTAGCCCATGGCTAGTTTCTCCCGGTGACAAAACATAGATTCGATGGGTGAACATGGTCTGCTAAATATGAGCAAAACTATAGTTTTGCGCATTATTTCACTAGACTACAAAATACACAAAATAAAAATATTAAATTAAATAATCTAACATAAATCCTAATACATTATACTAAATATAAACACTAACTAAGGTAAGTCCAACCTAATCTAAATCTTCATGGAGCTTGGTGAACGCCATAGAGAGCTTTTTCAAGCTTGCATACATAATTAGAATGATCTGGGTTTGTAAAGCCTGGTGGTTATTTCACATATACCTCTTCATCAATCAACCCATATAAGAAATCACACTTGACATCAAGTTGGTAGACCTAGAAATCCTTAGATATGGCATAAGCCAACAATATACTAACAACTTCTAGTCTTGCCATAAGAGCAAAGAATCAGTGTAGTCAATTTCTTATTCTTGTGCGTACCCTTGAAACAACTAGTCTTGCCTTGTTCTTGATGACAATTCCTCTATCATCCTTCTTATTCCTAAAAACCCACTCGGTTCCTATGGTAGTCTTCCTTTAAGAAAGAGAACATAGGTTCCAAACCTTTTGTTTTTTGAATTCAAGCAGTTCCTCTTGTATTGCTTGAATCCAACATCCATCTTTCAAAGCCTTATTAACTTTCTTTGGCTCTAATTGGGATAAGAAACAAGAGTATAGACATATATTTCCATCATGGGTCTGTCCTCTTGTTCTCACCCTATTGTCAATATCTCCAATGATGTTTGTGGTGGGGTCTGACTTATGGATCCTAAGTTGAGGGATCAAAGAAAGTTAATTTGACAGATCTAAATTATTAAAGTTTAGGTATGTTATGAAGTTTATCCCACGATATTAGCATACTTATCAAGAGAAGCTTGATCTAGTGAGTGTATGATATCATTGATGTTGTCTTACATGGAGTGGTTCTCAATATTAAGAAATTGTTTATCACTATTACTATTAGCACTTCCTCCTTCATTTGAGTTTTATACCTCTGAGATGGAATACGTAGGCACCTTAAATATTTCAGCTGGATTTGTCATGGTTGTGCTAATAGGAACTCCATATGTAGGGTTAGTTACCCCTAAAGTTGAAGTAGCATGATTGCTTAGTCTTCTTGGCTCAAATCTTGGTTCAGGATCTCTTGTTCATAAGATATTTATGGATCTTGAAACATTCTCACAATATTTGTTAAAACAGTTGGTAACTACATCAAGATCAAATAACCGTTCAAGAGTAGAACCTTTCTCACTGGGAGTGTGCTCATTTAAGGTCATATTGTCTAACTCTTCAACTACTCTAATTCTAAGATTGTATACTTTATAAGCCTTAGCTTGGGAAGAGTATCCAATAAAAGGTCTCCTTTTGTGCCCCAACTCATAAGGAGTCTCACCATGAGTTTGTGGAAACCAATGATTTTTATTATTCAAGATGGTGCAAGGACATCGAAATGATTTGAAGAAACCAATAAAAGGTCTACTGTGTGCGACAAATCATAATGAGTCTTACCATGGGCTTTAACTACTAAAACTATGTTTTGCACATAGTAGGCAATGTTGATAGCCTCTACCTAGAAGGTGATGCGTAGTTTAAAGTTAGACAGTGTAAGGCCCTGTTTCCTAAATGCTTACAATGGTGTATTCATTGCACATCATAATTAAACACATTATAATTCATAAAACATTGCAATAGAAAAATTTAGCAAAAACTATTTCATGCTTTAATAATTACTTTTGCCAAATAATACATCATCGTTTAAAGTTACAAATTAGTGTTTAGTTGCATTACAACACAAAAAATCATTTCAGCATAAAATGGATGCTAGTCCTTTATTCACCAAGTAGCTCCACCCTCATGCCACCCTAGGCAAAAATTATCTGTCAACTGAAAATGCATAAATTCAACATTACGAGTGAGTTCTATTTTTATAGTAAGAATACTTTGCTTTCCATTTTAGCATAAAATGGATGCTAGTACTTTCATTTAAAATAAAAATACATTATTTTTGTGATCACACATCATAGGTACATCAAGGTAGTATGATCATTAGCTTTGTTATTGCACATATTCGTTCATTTCATACTTGCATTATATTTCACTTCTATCTAGATCCTGTCATATGCTAAACTCCCATCTTGGACAAAAAGCCACCTCATCTAGAGTTAAGTAACAAGGCTCCCATATTGCAAGTATGGAGCAGTCACCCAGACTTACTTCCCCTGTGTGTGAACCCTTATGGGTAAGCCAAGATTGCACGCTTTGAAACACACAGTTGAGCTAACAACTCCGCAGGACCGTTTAAGGGAGTGCACTTACAACACAATAATATAATGATAGATTTGCTAAAGAACACTTAACACATCAAATAGGGAACTGGAAAATCTTTGAGTAAAGATGCTATGAACACAAGTAAGTAAGAGACAAAACAAGATAGCAAAAACACATAAGTAATTGGTTTTCAAGAATGTTGTATATTCCTTCTCAAGTTCTATTACAAATGTTACAAAAGCATATCAGAAAGTTACAAGTACTTGAGATACATATACTACATCTTACAACCGACCATACTTTGAAGGCCAACTGGATTCAATTGACTAGACAACTACAAAATCAATGTAGAGTCAAAAGGTAGATTGCCTTTTGTCTAGTGACTATGACATGCCATAGCTCACATCCTAATATATTACAAAAAGGATAGAGTACATAAAGTAGAAAGATACAGACTGGAGACCTTAATGTACAGTTACCAAAAGCAGTGATCTTTCACCAACTTATGTAAAGTTGGTGTCAAATCAGAGTTGCAGCAGAAAGGGGTCTAGCTTTATGTAAAAGGTAAATGAGATACAGCATGTATTTTAAAAGACTTTGGAAGAAATCTATCTTCTAGTGTTGGCTTCAGAAGGCTTTGTCTTTGAAGCTTCGGAAGACTTCATCTTTGGCTTCGGAAGATATTGGTCTTGGCTTCAGAAGATTTCACACTTAGAATGTTTTCTGTTGCTAATGTAAAATTTCCTATGCATTCTACTTCATTACGCTTATGCATGCATGCAGGAGAGACTTTGGCTGTTTAGGTTGCATCAGCCTTATTTTAAACCTTACAAAATCCCCCTATGCTCATACTACCAAAACACTTTGAAGACTTCAGATATCTACAGTCCTTATCATGTGATAACCATCCCTTTCTTCATGAGATGATCAGGATCACTCAGACTCTCAAAGTGTCTTCTTATGTCAAGGAGATCAGACGTAGATTGAACATGTAATGCCATAAGTAGACATTATCAATACCTTCATCTCCGATGAGATGTCATCTTTCTGGATTTGTAGTGTATGTCCATGACAAGATCGGTCTTCCTGTTGCTTGAGGAGCTATTTGAATGGGAGATGATGGAGAATCCTCTAGTTGCACATCCTCAGGATGTTCTGACTCATCCTGAGGTTTGGAGAAGGATGCATCTTTCCTTTTCTCCTTTGGCTTGGGTCTTGAAGCCATCCTTTTACTCCTTTTTGATCCTTTTAACTGAGAAGACTACCGTGCAACACCTGATTGATCTTCTTTGCCTTTCTCAGTTAGGTCTTCCTCTCTCACATTTTCAGAATAAGAAGGAGTTTAACCCTGTTGTGGATCAGAAGATGAAGCGTGTTGAGTCTTAGTAGGAGGTTCAGGTTATGTTGACTCGGGTTGTTCAACCTTAACCTCCACTTTAGGTGGAGCTTGACTTGGAGGGGAGTGTAAGTCTATTAGCTCTCCACTCTTCATCTTTTGCTTGATTACCCAAATATGTTCATCCATAGTGGACAGAGACATAGGTCCAAGTCTTGTTTCGGAGAATCCATGCAACTTCAAGAAGCTCATCATGCTCTGCTTATCGGAAGACTTCTTCATACTTTTCTAGATGATGGCTCCTGACTTTGCAGCCTTTTCACTTAGCTTCCTTTTGGTGATCTTTCTTTTATTCACTATCTCAAGTTCAAGTTGTTTGAGGTACTCAAACTCAATGTAGTCATAGGGAAAGGGAAGAAGTGCAACAACCTGATAGAGACACGTGGCACTCAGGTCGTTGATCATTTTGATCCTATCCTTTTCTTTGTCTACTTGAGGTTCTTGTGGAACCACGTCCTCCTGTACAGGACTTTCTTGAACTGGGGAGAGAGTAGGCACATGCTTGTATAGTCTTTTCTTTCTTCTTTCTTCTTCTTCTTTCATTTGAAGAAGTAGCTTTGCATCCTCTGCCTCCTTCTCTCCTTTGACAATTCAAAGTCAACCGGTTCATTTAATTCATCTAAGGGGAGAAAGATGATATTATCAATGTCATAGTTCCTAGTCTACAAGTAATTGATCCTGACTACCCTTAACTTATCATCTTGTGTGGTTGGCCTGGGGGTAGTCCTGATAGCAACTTCCATGAGTCTTGCAGACCTAGTAGAGGTACCTTCTCCCCTCAACAGCCTTTTCCTCTCTTTCTCCTCCTTCTCGATCTCCTCAAAAGTCTTTTTTCATTTCCGTTTCTCACTCGCAGACCTTTGTGACTCAGGGTAGAGAGAGCTTTGGCCTTTATTGGTTGGTGTAGCTTCCAAACTCTAGCCAAAGAGAGTTTGAGATGCACCCTCACTAGCATGTATCTCATAAATGGAATTAACCTCAGCAACAGTTGATGATGGTGAGACAAGGCTCTCAGGTTCTACCACTGGGCCTTCAGTCAAGGTTTCCCCTATGAAGCTAATCTTAGGGTCTGCCTCAACATCTAGTTGTCTAATAATATTGCCTTATTGGCTTAGTCTCCTTCTGAACTCTACAATGATTCTATCTTAAATTCTTTGAGCCAGCTTGTCAGCTTGTCTAGATTGGCCTTGGTTGACCAGTGGCATGCTGACAAGATCAAAACTTTCGTAGAAGTTGAAGGTGTGAAAGTTGAAGACTTCTTGCTACCGTTGAACTCTTTGAATGATGAGGGCTCTTCTATTCTCATCATACATCCACCAATAATGTGATTTGAAGTTGGTGGAGGTGACATTGCCTTTGGTATACCTTCTTTAAAAGACTCTCAATATAGGAGTCTATGGAGTCCATATCAATGTGAACTTGAGGAAGTTGCTGAGTGTGCACAATTACAAGTGAGGATCGTGAGTCCTCAATGTCCATACTCCCTCAAGAAGTTCTAGGTTCTGTAACTATAATGACGTTCTCCCTTTTTTTGGTAGCATCATCCTCTTGCATAGGAGAGCTAGGAGTTAGGTCAATCACACCCACAGGTTCTTATGTTCCTGGTTTAGCTCTTCTTAAAGGTCTCCCACTAGTTGTTCCCTGAGAAGAAATCTCATGTTGCTCATCATTGACCCTGTTTTGCAAGGTAGTCACCTGAGATTCAAGATGACTGACCTCGGAGACCAGATAGATGCATGTTTGTGATGATTTTTGCACCTTTAGCCTCCGAATCCCCTCATCTTTATGAGAAGAATCATTGGGGGATGAGATGATTGGATCAAAGTCCTCTCTCTCACCACCAGCTTCAGGTTCTTGGCTGTCGGATTTCCTCTGCTCATTGGCAGCCTCAGTTTAGGTGTCAATGGGCTGAGTTGCCATGGTTGAGGTCTTAATAATTTAATCACTTAAAGAAGTGAAAGCCTCTTCCATATGGATATCCAAAACAGGTTAGAACTATCCACCTCAGTAATGGGTGACTGATATGGGCTAGACATAGGAGACTCAGGAGCACTCATCTCTCTTTGAGAAGTGGAAAAGAAGAGAGAGTCATGGTACTCACTGAAACCTAATTCTTCATCAGTATAGAAGTCAAGATTAGAAATGGGTTGATTTAAGTCTTGAGATTGGGGATGGTAGCTGTCCCTTGAAGGTTGTTCACTTGAGTGTTGAGACTCGGAGTGAAGGCTTAAGATAGTTGGGCTTATGAGCTCATTAGGTTGAGCATGAGGAACCTAAACACTGATCTTTGAAGTAATGGGAGTGGTTTGCTCCTCAGGGGAAGTGGGAGATCAAGTATCCATTTCCTCCTGTATGGGTGAGTATATAGGTGCCTGCAAAGACTGAATAGTTTGAGAAGCGTTTCGTTTGGATTTTCATTGGTAAGTGAGGATGATTTGTGGCTATGGAGGTTGTTGAGATGTAGAAGGTGTGGGTTCAACACTAGCTTGTGCTGCTAGGTTGTCACCTTGAGCAAGAACTCTAACATTTTTGGGACAAGGGCTATTTCTACCATTGAGAAGCCAATAATTGGCTTCCTCAGAACTTATAAGATGATGAGCTTCATCTTTCCAGGTTTAAGAATATTACCTGTTCTCCTTAAATGTGAGCCCAGTTCATAGTTCACAGTTAAGAATGTATACACGAGGTATATGAGAAGATCTGAAGTTGATGCCATAACTGGGAAGCCAAAAATAGTGATAAAGTGGAGTCCTCCACGCATGATGTCTAGAATCCCTCTACAGGAAATGCCACAGGACTTCACTCCACACTTCAAGTGGTGCTACTATGATTGGCAAACAGGCCAGGCAATCATAGTGTTGAACAGAAATGGTAGTATGGAAACTATCAGGGTTTGACCCCATGTGGCTCACTAACTTGTCGGTTGATGATGTTTACACCTTATACAAGTGGCCAATATTCTATGACTCGTAGGATATTGTACAAGCTTTCCAATTCCAGAATGTGATAAGACTCTGCTTTGCTTTTGAAATACATACAGGAGTCACAAGAGAGGAAAAGTACAAGAAATATGAGGATCTTATGAAGAATGTAAGACAGTAGATGAAACTAGGTCCAAGGGGGAGTTTGTAGATACATGTGTACCTAGTTTCCAACTTAATGTGAAATGTCTTTATTGTCTTACACATGTAATAGAATGGGTACTTAATGAAATACAATGTGTGGTTGTGCTTATAATGTTGAATATTTCATTGCTTATTATGTAATAACGCTTATTGAACTGACTATATAGGTTTGTGGTTGTTTGAATAGATCTAAGTCAAATAATGATTGTGAAACATATTCAAACTTAGTCATATGAAGTTATCATGCGAATGGCTCATGCTAATGGACCGTACGCATGAACAACTTCATGCTAATGAACCAGTCGCACAACTGAAGCAACAGACTGGATCAGTCGCACGATTGTAACATGAGATTGGCTCTATCGCACGACTGAGCACTCGGTCGTGCGAATGGATCAACCGTATGACTCAATCGCACGACTGAACCATAGTAATGGTTCAGTCGCTCGAATGAGAAACCCTAACATATAATACCACTTAAATCGTGGAAAGAGAGAACATTTCTAAAACCTACGTACTAAATCGTACCCTAGCCATCTAGAGACCTCTAAGAACCTATTCAAAGTTCATAGATCGCACTAGATCGATTTCCAATCCTTCTTAACATTTAGATTCAATCCATAATTGTTTCTACGTGCATTCTCATTGATTGGATCGCCAATCAAATAGGATTCCGCACTATTTGATTCGGTATACACGTATTTGAGTTAGTATTTTGTTCAATACACGATCCTGACATTGAAGGCTGAGGGGACTACATATTGAAGCTTCCAAATTGTTAAGAAGCAATTTTGAACAATATGTTGTATGCTCCTAGTTTGACTAGATACATTATTTCTGTTGCCCAATTAAGACAATATGGTTATGTTTTAACATTTATTAAAAATGAAATTCTTGTTTCTTTAAATGGCATATTTTATTTTAAAGCTATTCCTATTAATGGTATTTATGAATTGGTTTGTGAAAACACATTATATGATACCTCATTATACCAAACCACCACCAAGAAACTCAAATTGGATATGAGTGATACCTATCTTTGGCATTGCCGTCTTGTCATATAAACAAGAAGCGCATATAAACACTTCAAAAGAACGGTCTTTTAAAAGCAAATGAATATGATTCATTTGATGTATTTGAATCTTGTTTACAAGGTAAAATGACTAAGGCACCTTTTAGTGGCAAACCCGAAAGGGCAAAAGATTTATTAGGCATCATACATTCGGATGTATGTGGTCCTTTTAAGCCAATGACTAGGTACCATGAAAGATACTTCATTACCTTTACCAACGACTATAGTCGATATGGTTATGTTCACTTGTTAAGACACAAAGATGAAGCTTTTGAATGTTCAAAATCTTCCAAAATGAAGTAGAAAATCAATCTCAACAAGAAAAAAAATCTTAGCACCGATAGAGGAGGTGAATACCTAAGTGATGCTTTCAGAGATCATCTTAGAAGTTGGGGTATTGTCTCACAACTATCTGCACCTGGAACACCCCAACATAATGGTGTGTCCAAGCGGAGAAATCGAACTCTATTGGATATGGTTCGATCTATGATGGCTAGAAGCTCACCGTCTCTATCATTTTGGGGTTTCGCTTTGCTCTCTGCAGCCTGTATCCTGAATATGGCCCCAACCAAGAAAGAGGAAATGACACCTTTTGAAATATGGCATGGAAGGGTTCCATCACTATCATATTTAAAGTTATGGGGTTGTGAGGCTTATGTTAAGACTCCCACCTCAAATAAGCTAGAAAGTTGTTCCACTATGTGTATCTTCATTGGATATCCTAGAAATTCTATGGGATATTATTTCTATGATCCATTGGAACAAAAGGAGTTTGCTGCCAAGAAGGCTGGGTTCTTAGAAGCTATGTTCCTTACAGAAGGAACTAGCAGTAGAACTATGGATCTTGAGGAGGATCAAGAACCACAAACCGATACACGTTTGGTTAACACTAGCACTCAACAAGAGGATGTTGAGAATGATCAAATGGTTGATCAATATACACAAAACATTCGTAGATCTGGTGGAATTATTAATCCACCTGAAAGATATGGATTCTTCGTAGATGGATACTATGTGGTAGATTCCGATGAACCAACCACCTATTGTTATGCAATGCCCAATTTGGATTGTGACAAATGGCTTGAAGCCATGAACGTTGAGATGCAATCCATGTATGGTAACCAAGTATGGGACTTGGTTAAACCAGCTCTTAACTCCAAGATAGTTGGAAGTAAGTGGGTTTTCAAAAAGAAAACCGATATGCATGGAAACTTGGATACTTATAAAGCTAGACTTGTAGCAAAAGGTTTCACTCAAACTCAAGGGGTTGATTATGATGAGACTTTGTCAGCGGTTACAATGCTAAAGTCTATTAGGATATTATTTGCCATAGCTGCTCATTGTGATTATCAGATTTGGCAAATGGATGTCAAAACTACTTTTCTAAATGGATATCTTGTGGAAGATGTCTATATGGTTCAGCTTGAAGGTTTTGTCGATCAAAAACATCCTAACAGAGTATGGAAGTTAAAGAAATCAATCTATGGATTGAAACAAGCATCAAGGAGTTGGAATCACCGTTTTGATGAGGAGATAATCAAATTTGGGTTCATCAAAAATGCTGATGAAGCATGTGTGTATAAATAGGCTAGTGGGAGCATCACCACTTTCGTAGTATTGTATGTCGATGACATCCTACTATTTGGAAATGACATTCCAACCTTGAAGGGTGTAAAAGCCTGGCTTGGAAGCTGTTTCTCCATTAAGGATCTTGGTGAAGCCGCCTACATTTTATGAATAAAGATCTATAGGGATAGATTAAGGCAGTTGATAGGTTTAAATCAAAGTGCATACATTGACAAGATCTTGAAAAGGTTCAAGATGGAAAACTCTAAGAAAGGTACCATACGTAGTCAAAGAGGAATGATATTGAGTAAGTCTCAATGTCCAAGCTCAAAGGATGAGCAAGACAAAATGAATGGAATCCCGTATGCGTCTGCTACAGGATCCATCACGTATGCAATGATATGCACCAGACCAGATGTGTCATGCGCTTTGAGCATGACAAGTCGATACCAACAAAATCCTGGAAGCAGTCATTAGATGGCTGTTAAGAACATACTTAAATACCTAAGAAGGACCAAAGATATGTTCCTAATCTATGGATCTGGTGAGGAGGAACTCATAGTAAAGGGTTACACGGATGCGAGTTTCCAACTGATCGGGATGATTCATGATCACAATGGGGGTATATTTTCATCTTGAATGGAGGAGCTATCTCTTGAAAAGCTCTAAGCAAGATATGGTGGCATTATCAACAACAGAGTCAGAATACATCACCGCTTCATTAGCAGCTCAGGAAGCTGCATGGTTAAAGAAGTTCATTGCCCATCTAGGGGTGGTCCCTTCCATTCAGGAACCCCTAGAAATTCTTTGTGATAACAAGGGTGCGATTGCTCAAATCAAGAACCCGGTGCACATCAAAATACTAGGCACATTGAACGAAGATTCAACTACATTAAAGATGAAGTTGAAAAAGGAAAGATATGTATTCGCAAAGTTCACACAGATCAAAACATTACGGATCCACTCACGAAGCCTCTTGAAAAGGCAAAGCATGAAAGTCATACTTGTGCCATGGGACTTCAATATTCTAGTGACCGGACGTGATCTTTAGTTTTTGTATTGAGATATTGTAACCCTTTATTACTTGAATGAATTACTTGGTTATAATGTTTCAACTAATATTCCTATTTTGCATGTTTAAAATCCATGAGTAAATTATTTACTCAGAACGTCCGTAGTTGTTCATACTTGTGGGAACAAGTATAAAGGTAAAACTATTATGAACTTGGGTTGGTAGATATTCATATGGATGAATATAGAGCAAATATTCATCTTTGGTTGCTGCCAAGATGAATATTTGTGTTTCTGCCAAAGTTGGGTTGCTGCCAAAGTTCATAGATATTTGCGGGATGCAAATATTGGACTGAACTGCATCTCAAACATTACTACATGGAATCTTCTTGATTGATCATAAGTAATTTTGAGTAAAGGCGAACATCATTTCGTATCCTCTGACCTGAGATACATATTGGGTCTTGATATTTACCAATATTATACTTTGACTTAGTTCTTCTTGTTGTTCTAAAACATGGCAGTACATAAGTCTGAGTTCAGGTATGATATAAGGTAATTGTGGGAGACGTATGCAGTCAAGATGAGATTTGTCTCTCTTATTCATTGTGAGTAAGATGTCTAAGGCCTGATAAAGTTAAATCAATGGAGAATGATCACTCTGCGTCTATGGGATTTAACATGGCATCTGTGACAAAAGGATAGATGATTGATTCACCTAAAACATTTCGAGTATGGTACTTGAAGAGGATGATGTTATTGAATGACACTCAGTCATACGTATTAAGGGTACTAAACCATTGTTAGGCGGTATTTACTGCTTGTATCAATCTTCTATGAATCTTGTGCAAGTGGAAGATTGTTGGATCTTATATGCCCAAGACACATAAAAGATTGATGTGGTTAGTACATTATGATCCAAGTCGGGTCATACCCAATAACAAGCCAAACAAACACCAATAAATATTTATTCGTTGATGAGATCATACAAATAAATATAGACACCAATTTAGAAAATGGGTTTTCTAAAACGTTGCTTTTGTATAAGAACAACATTATGTGGATAATTTGTTCATGAGAAATTATTTGTTTCATTATTTAAGTTGGTTAAATAATAACAAATAAAAGTGTGCTAATGTGATAAAATTAAAATTGGTTTTAATTTTATAAAATAAGGGTTTATAGAGTGCAAATTTTATAAGAAATATAAAATGGGGGGAACCCATTTTAAGATGAAATTCGGCCGCCCAAAAGGGGCATTGGAACTCCCTTTTGTGTATTGGTCTTTGCAAGATTTTACTCCCCTTTGCACTCTTCCATCATTTCACACTCTCTCCTCTTCACACAGAAGCAAGAACTCTCCAAAGAAGGCTGAAAAGTTTCAGATTTAGAGGCTGAAACAAGGCTGAAATTTTCAGATTTTGAAGGTGCATTTGTAGAGGTTTTTGGTGTTGAGCTCCCTAACTAGCAAGGTGTTTGGAAGAGCTTGTAGGTATCACAATTTGAGGTTTTCTCTCTTGGGAGCTGGACTTTCAAGAACATCACCATCTTCATCTTATACATGTACAACATCTCGTGCAAGAAAGGTTGTATCAATGAACACCCTATGGTTGTTTTATGGTATGATAGCACACTATGTCACATATATATATGATCCTTATTCTTGGGTTTTGTTTATGTATTAAAATGGTGAAAATTTCAGATTGTAAACACATGTTTAAACCTTATATCCGCTGTGTTTTTATAGTTTAAATGGTTAAACTAACTTTGATTAACATGTTACAAAACCCAACAACGTGACCTTTATCCCATTATTTAAATTAACAAGGTAGTCAAAGTTTTGACAATTGCAACCCTTTGCAACTTCTAGAGGTATGGGTTGACTTTAAAACATCATATGTATAGTCCGTATGTTTATCCCATCAACACTTCGTAAACCATATTGTAGGTTATCTAATTAACATGGTTTGCAAATCAAGTTACCCTACTTCCACACACATGTGAGTTTTCCAACATAAGTGGTTAGGTGACCTTTATCCCACAAATATGGTATCCCCACCTCAAATCACAAGTTCCCTCAAAATGATTAGGTGACCTTTATCCTATTAAGAGTTTCCAAGTGACTCAAGTGTTGTGCAAAAAGGATGGTGTTTAACTTGTTTATAAAAGAAATTTTAAGTTATCATAATACTAGTTTAGATTACTCTTTGTACCTTATATTTCCATGCTTTCAAATACAAGGTACCCTATGGTTCACTTTTTAATAAAACCCTTTTTATTAAAATCATTAATCCTTTTAATAACCCTTTATTAATCATTTAATGATAAAGAACCATCAATTTCAGCTTGTTAAGTTTCTTAATGATTTTGTTATGCATATCCGAATATCAACCAACAATCATACAACAAACAACCAAACACGCATAATCATACAAACATAAGTGCATAACCATAGCCACTAAGTTGACCATACTTGTTTTCCATCACAAGTGTTGTCATAAGGTCAAGCCTAAGGGTTAACAATGACACATCAAAATGTGTCCATTAACTCCCACTTGAATCCACAACCAAATGCTTCAAGTGTCCATGTCTTTTGTGTCTTTCTTTGGGTCTTGATCTTGTGCATCTTCTTTTAAAAAATCATATCCTAATACAAATTTTTAATAAAAGAAATGCACCTAATCTATTTTTTACATATCCAAATGAATAAATAAATTACAACCCAAAATACAAACACAAATGTTACAACCCTTAGAAGAATCAAAACCAACATGACAAACCACAATCAACCAAATCCAAAACACATAAGGTCAAGGCTATGTTATGCACCAAATATGAAACATATTCAACATCCAAGAACAACAATGGACCCCTTTTTATGACCTTAAAGTTCTGGCCAACATGAACCAAAACTTTAGGGTTTTGTCCAAACAATACAATCAACCATTTGATGTTAATCTTTCATGGTTTATACTAAAGAATGTAAGATAAAACCTTGAAACATAAGGGATTCAATCATCCAAAACAAAACAGCCCTTAATAGGTTGAAAAGGTCCATGAAAACTAACTTTTCAAGAACTTTTGAAGCACATTTCCACATAACCGACTCTAAATGCCATTGTTGGGTTTTGTAACATGTTAATCAAAGTTAGTTTAACCATTTAAACTATAAAACCAGAGCGGATATTAGGGTTTAACCTTAGGTTAACAATCTGAAATTTGTACCATTTAAAACCATAAACAAAACCCAAGAACATGGATGGTATATATATGTGAAATAGTATGTTATAAAAAAGAAAATAACACCATAAGGTGTTCTTGAAATTACCTTTCAAGTGTGTAGTAAGGATGAGAAGAAAGGAGATGTTGCTTCTTGAATGCCTTAGCAAACACCTAATCTTGTTAGGTAGAAGAACACCAAAACACAAGGGCCTCTTCTTGCAAAATCCAAAATGCCCAACAAAAAACCAGATTTTTCAGCTTTGCAAAACGAATTTTCAACTTGGAAGAAGGGAAAGGAACTTGCTTTTTGGGTGTAAGAGAGTGTGCTAGATGGAAAAGTGCAAGAATGTCTAAAGTCTTGCAAAGACCAAAACTAAAATTGATTGCCCAAATGCCACTATGGGCGGCCGAAATCCACTTTTGAAATGGGTTCCCCCCATTTCAATTTTTAATAAAAAAGGAAAACTCTTAACCCACATGTTTATAAAATTAAAAACATCTTTTAATTTTATAACATTAGCACATTTTATTTGTTATTATTTAACTCACTTACATAATGAAAAAAATAATATCTCATGAACAAATTATCCATATAATATTGTTTTTTTACAAAAGCAAAGTTTTAGAAAACCTATTTTCTAAACTGGTGTCAATATTTATTTGTTTGATCACATCAACAAATAAATATTTATTGTTATTTGTTTAGCTTGTTATTGGGTATGACCCGACTTGGATCATAGCATACTAACCACATCAATCTTGTATGTGTCTTTAGCATACAAGATCCAACATTATTTGATTGGCGATCCAATCAGCGAGAACAATAACTTGATCGATATAAGAATGAACTAAACGTTAAGGACGAGTAGGAATCAATCAAGATCGAACTATGAAGTTGGACAGGCTATCTGGATGGCTAGGGTTTATGTGTATTCGAAGTATCTCTCAAACTGTTATGTTTTTTCACGAATTAAGTGGTATTTATAGGTATGTAGTTTTCATTCATACGACTGAACCATTAGCATGGTTAGTCGTACGACTGACTCATGCGATTGATTCATACACACAACTGAAGGTTCAGTCGTGCGATTGAGTCAATCTTATGTCTCAATCATAAGACTAATCCAGTCTTCTGGTTCAGTCGTGCGACTGGTCCATAAGCATGATATGTTCGTGCGTATGGTCCAAAGTATGGTCCATTAGCATGAACAATCACCCGACTAGATTGAACACATTACTTAATCATTATTGACTAAGAACTATGTACAACAACCTCAAACCTATATAAGAAGTTCATACATATTAATCAAGATAAATAAACATCAAAGCATATATCATACTTCACTACATCATCACATTACATATATGTAAGACATGAAAGAATTTTACATTTAAGCATATAAATTAGGAACATCATGTATCTACCAACTCCCCATTGGACCTAGTTTACCCTATAGTCTAACATTCTTCATATGCTCTTGTAACTTATTGTGCTTCTCTTCTCTGTTGACTCCTACGTGTATCTCAAATGCAAAGTAGAGCCGTATAACATATCGAAATTGAAGAGCTTGTACAATGTCTTACGTGTCATTGAACAATGTCCACTTGTATAAAATGTAACATCATTAGCAGACAAGTTAGTAAGCCACATTGTGTCAAATACCATAATAGTCTCTATCTTCCCATCTCTGTTCAGAACTATGACCGCTTCCCTCGTCCTCCAATCATAATACCACCATTTGAAGTTTGAAGTGAAGTCCTGACGCATTTGAAGTGTGGAGTGAAGTCCTGAGGCATTTAAAGTGTGGAGTGAAGTCTTGAGGCATTTCCTGTAAAGGAATCTTGGACATTGGGCGTGGGGGACTCCACTTCAACACTACTTTAGGCCTTCCAGATATAGGATCGACTTCAAACATATGAATGAAACTCTTAGGTTGTTGAGGTCTGAAGTTTACCCATCTGGTATGGTGTTCTGTCTTTAATGCTACCTCAAACCATTCTGACATCTTTCTCGGGTTGGCATACAACAGATCTAAGCATGCTAGTCGGTTGAGCTCAAAACTAGGAAGGGTCTTCAGATCATGTGGATATCTCAAGTACTCAATCCATTTCTCCCTTTTAATAGCATAGACTTCCAAGTCTTCAAAATATGCCCACAGGATAATCTTGTCGGACACTTTCTGATGTCTCTTGACTTTGTAAAGTTTGGTGTAGGCATTCTGCTTTGGGGGTGGGCGCTGGGCTTTCATCTCAGTAAAACAAGCTACCCATTCAGCTTTCTTAATATCAACATTTGCATCTAAAGCTTGGGCTGCACTTTCATCTTTCTCTTTTTCTTTCTCCATTACCTCCAACTTATCAAAAGTATCACTGCCAACGTTCACCCAAGTTGGGGATAACATTGCCCTCAAGGTCAGTGTACTCAGGATAGTGGTCAGCTGTGACATCCTCAATCTCTATTTCATCCACATCCCGTAGCTCCTCATCACTTAATACATCAACTTTCAGAGCATCTTTGACAATTTCATCTGGATTTAATGAACATATCAGCCAGTTGCTCATCTGTCAGATCATGGATGATCTTTCCTTCCTCAGAAGTGTAGCTCACAGATTTCTGATGATCCCTTGCAAGTCAAGAATCATAGTTAGTTGCGTCTTCACTTGCTTAAGGGAGACAACATCATATTCATGACTGTTGAGCTTCATCTGTTTAATTAAACATTCAAACATCATACATAAATCATTAATCAAGACATTTAAACATAAATAATCATTAATTACAATTATGTAATACACAATTCAAGTACAAAAGTTGAAATACATAAACATCTAATAATTACTTTTGCCTTGATGAGGTGTCTCTTCAGCTTGGGGAGCTGAGGACAAGGCTCTTCGATCCTGATTTCTCTTGGTGCGCCTCTTCTTTGTTGATGGATTTGAGGCTGATGTAGATACATCACCTTCTTGATCATTCTTATCATCATCATCACCTTCTTTTCCCTTTCCACTTCCTCCCGCTTCCTCGTTATCATATTTTAGATTCATCTTCAGTGAGCTCATCATCATCCTCATCATCACCATCTTTAATCTTTAAAGGCTCACTCTTAGATCCCTTCAGCTTTAGCAAAATCTTTTTGTTCTTTTTGTCAAGTCCTTCAGTCCTCTTTACTGAAGCCATCACTAGCTCGTTTTGACTCTTTAGTGCATGGTGAGCTCGACCTAAAGCTCTCTCAATTGTGCGTTCTTCTCACTTAGCTGCACTATTTGCTTGGCTTGAGCCACAGTTACCGCCATATGCTGGTTTATCTGAGTAGCTCTGAGATCATCAGTGGCGATTAGCTTTAGTACCATGCGGTTGAGGCTTGCTAGCTGTTCCTCTAACCAGACCATGGGTAGAGTAGATCCATGTGTAAATGTGGATTGGGTGGAGGGACCAACTTGGTGAGTGGTGGTTGTAGTGGTGGATGTGGTGAAGATGAGAGGAGGAATGGGAATGGATTGTGCTGGAAGTGTGTTGGGTACTGTGGGTGAGGTGGAGGTAGGTGTATGAGTGGTAGTCGGAGTATCAGTGGCTGTAGAGGTGGTAGTGGGTGTGGTGGTGGAAGTGGATGTGGTGGTGGTAGTGGCAGTTGTAGTGGTAGTAGTGGATGTGGTAGTGGTTGTAGCGGCTGTGGCAGTGGTAGTGGAAGATGTGATCAATGTGAACCTTGGTCTCTTATTCTTTTTGCCATAGGGATGGGCCATCCTCTTCTTCCTGGAGCCCCGACTGTAGGGGCTCCCTCTAAGCTGATAGGCTGGTCACGTGTGTACGTAGGATCAATGACATCAGGATCATCACCCGTAGTACGGGCTAGGCATCCACCAACCGCCTCTATCCCCTTCTTAGTAGCCACAACCCGACTCCCGACTGTCCTAGTGAGATGCTCATCATCAGACACCTCCTCTTCATGCTAAATCAATATTTCAGATTCATTGAGCTTGGATCTTAGGATTCATCATGTTCAGATCTAGAAATCAAAATTAAGATGGGTGGACGTGTGTGAATCATAGAACAAAGAGATGGATAATAATAATGTTATGATTTCATTGATGTTGATAAACAAGTTACAATGAAAATCATTGATGGCTGGTGAAATCAAACCCACCCAAAGGAGAGGATTTCTCCTTTGATGGTGATTTACACCATGAGAAACACACACACAAAAGCCACACATGCACAAATGCACTAGTGGGTCTATTTATACTAATATTACAACATGACCTAATTTTGACTTTCTAATTGTCTTGATGTAACTTTGTCATGTTGAATTGTCTTGTTTTGTTGTAATCAACTTGGTCTCTGAACTTGTACAATGAGATCTTCAGTTGGATGTAATTATGATTTGGTAAGCTTCAGTTTATTCCATTGTGAATCCCAACAATACTTCCCCTAAACTGATGCTTGACAAACCTTGAATTTGAAGATCTTCTCTGTCATATGTCTTCTTAATCAATTGATTTCTGGCACAATCATTGATGTCTCCCCCTTAGATTAAGCTCCTCCTAATATATTTCTGACAAAGGTTAGAATCTCTGGAGAATACTCCTGGTATTGGATATGGGTTGTATCACATTTGGATTACAGTTCATATCACAACTCAAGGATTAGTATGTATTAGGCATATGGTGAGGCTTTGAACTTCAACAAACTGCATCAGGAACTTGAATTAATGTTAAAAAAACTTCCACTCTTTTGAAATAACTTGATAAATGACATTCTTCTTATAATGAGTACTCCCTGTATTAAAGTCTGGCTAACTGTCCGCTCAGTACTCAGACAGGGGTGCAAAACATCAACTAAAAAAATGTGAGCCTAAGTACTTCAAAAAGGGCATCTGATAGTTGTACAAGTCCCTGGATGACTTTGTGAAAAAGTGACCAAAGTTGATCATAATGGACGTGCCTATTGGTTGCAATCATCCATGTTCATGTTTTTCTATTCTTTTTGAAGTCATGTTCATCAAGTGTTCATAAGCATTTCTTGCAACACATCCGCATTTCTTTGCCAATCTGCATTTGTTTGCAAAGCATCCGCATTTGTTTGCAAGGCATCCGCATTTGATTTCAATGCATCCGCATTTAACTTCAAAGCATCTGCATTTGTGCTTAGAGTACCCGCATTTGTGCTTAGAGTACCCGTATTTGTTTATAAGTCAACCGCATTTGGTGTCAAGGCATCCGCATTTGGTGACAAGTCATCCGCATTTGGTGACAAGTCATCTGCATTTGTGACAAGTCATCCGCATTTGTGACTAGTCATCCGCATTTATGGCAAGTCATCCGCATTTGTGACAAGTCATCCGCATTTGTGACAAGTCATCCGCATTTGTGACAAGTCATCCGCATTTGTGACAAGTCATCCGCATTTGTGACAAGTCATCCACATTGTGACAAGTCATCCGCATTTGTTGCCAAGTCATCCGCATTTGGTGACAACTCATCCGCATTTGTGTATAACACATCCGCATTTGTGTATAAACATCCACGTTTGATGAAGCTTCATCCGCATTGTTTTTGTCATCTGCATTTGTTTTCAGACTTGAAAGAAAACGATTTCACACTGCTGTGCAGCTCGAGAAATCAGTAGTAGCTTCCATTTCTTCATCTTTTCTTTTTTTAATGATGATCGTGTTCAATTGCATCGAATTTTGAAGGAATAATCCAGTGAATGATTATATTTCTTCAAATCGTACGATATTAGAACAGATCTGTGATTTTTCTTCTTGATTTTTGAGATGAAAAAATTGTTTTCTTCTTTTTTGATGTTTATCTTGTTCAATTGCATCGAATTTTGAAGGAATAATCATGAGCATGTTCAAGATTCTTCAAATCGTACCATAGTTGAACAGATTTGTTTGTTTTTCTTCTGATTTTGGGTATGAACAGGTGGGTTTTTGATGAACGGAGACTTCGTATTTCATTTTTCTTCTTTTCTTCATTGTTCTTGACATCGTTAAAGATGAAATCAAATCTGAAAACTAGATAAATCCAGCAACCAACAGCTCTGATACCATTTTGCTAAATCAATATTTCAGATTCATTGAGCTTGGATCTTAGGATTCATCATGTTCAGATCTAGAAATCAAAATTAAGATGGGTGGACGTGTGTGAATCATAGAACAAAGAGATGGATAATAATAATGTTATGATTTCATTGATGTTGATAAACAAGTTACAATGAGAATCATTGATGGCTAGTGAAATCAAACCCACCCAAAGGAGAGGATTTCTCATTTGATGGTGATTTACACCATGAGAAACACACACACAAAAGCCACACATGCACAAATGCACTCGTGGGTCTATTTATACTAATATTACAACATGATCTAATTTTGACTTTCTAATTGTCTTGATGTAACTTTGTCATGTGAATTGTCTTGTTTTGTTGTAATCAACTTGGTCTCTGAACTTGTACAATGAGATCTTCAGTTGGATGTAATTATGATTTGGTAAGCTTCAGTTTATTCCATTGTTGAATCCCAACACTTCATCTATCAAGAAGTCATGGTGGAAACCAGCCCGCTTAGATCTACCAGGAGCAGTTGCAGCACTATGAGGAAGTGGTGGAGATATATTAGACATGTTAGTGGCCCTTGAATGACTTGGGGCCAACATCTCCACCACCTTGACCATCATCAAGGTCGTCATCATCGTTGTCATCTTCTTAAGTTGGAACCACTATGGGCTCAACATCGGAATCACCGTCATCGTGACGCCACTTCTTACGAGAGGGCACCACATAATCCTTGTTGGCCAGATGACCAAACAGTCTCCGGACCGGGGGCTTCACCTGCTTCCCCCGGTACACCTTTATCCTCCCCATGTCATCCATTACCTCTAAAACAACAACATCATAGTTCTCGTTCGGCAGCAGAGAAAGATTCTCATCTATGATCATCTGTAAGAACCTTGGATACATATAGAAGCCTTCCTTGCCCTTGGCCTCGATGTTCTCGATCATGTAGGTGAACAACATGCGGGAGAAACTGAACGGGCGGTTTAGTATGAGAGCAAAGTATGCATTCTGGATTTGATCACTTATCTCATTGAATCCTCCTCTCCTTGAATCTTTGCACTTAAGGATAACACGAGCCAAGTACTTGAACTGGGGGCACATGTTGCTCTTGTTGAGCACACTTGTATTCATGTCCCCAGTGTACTTTATCCTTAGAAAGCATCGCCGAACAGTCAGGGGTTGCAGGTTGGTTGGGTAGGTACCGTCCTAACCTAGATCCAAGACTCGCCTTAGATCATCTTTAGTAATCATAATCTCTTGTCCGAAGATGGAGCTCCGAATGCAGTGGGGGTCAACGAACCTGTCAATCGAGGCACCATCCCAAAAGGCCTGTTGTGTCGAACTCTATGGAGTGCAAGGTGTACATATGGACTTGTAGATCCTCGATCTCCGCAGAAAGGCTATAATCCCAGCAAACTCGAAAGCGTTCCGAGAAGTACCATCTAAATGAGCACAGATGTTGTGCTTGGTGCTCATCGTCCATCTATCAGCCATGTTGCTGCAAGACAAGAAACATATACATTAGATTTGTGCATAAGAGATGACAGTAGGAACTTAAACTGTTTTGATCATACTGGTTCAGTTGTCCGAGTGAACCATACGACTAAGTTTTATTCGTGCGATTGAGTCCAGTCGTACGATTGAGCCTACGCTTGAGTTCAGTCATGTGATTAAGCTTGTGACTGAACTTAGTCGTATGCTACACCATGCGGTTAAGTCATTTGTGCGACTGACTCACCGATTGATTCACTCGTGCGATTGAATCGTGCGCGTGGCTCAATCGTGCGACTGAGGTTCATGAGCATGTTCATTCGCATCTTTCACTGTTGAACCCCATGGATTTGAATCTTTGTCAAAAACATGACATTATACTTCATGTTTAAAGTCATTTGGATTGCAGAGACTCTAAATAGCACTTAGTGTCCTTTAGATCAACTTTTATGTCCATTTAAGTGGTCTGTTTTTAGGGTATAGTCTCGGTTCTAGGTTTTAGCATTATCGTTCCTTAAAGGTGGGATTAAGACATTCATTTGAATCAATTTCAGTTGCACAGTAGCTATAGATGAGTAGAACGCACGTTACGATCACAATCAATCGGTAACGTCAGTTAAATAAAATTTGAGCAGAGTGTTGTGTGTATGGGTGATTTCAGAGAGTTTTGAAGGTTGGTAAGGGTTACGACAGACTGACCCCCTTATTTATACTATTTTAAAATTCAATCATGCGACTGGACCCATACACATGCTTTAATAGTGCGACTGGGGTTCAGTCGTGCGACTGTGTCAGGACCGTGTAGGTATGGAATACTAATAGATTATGCATTATACTGAATCAAATAGTGTAGAATCCTATTTGATTGACGATCAAATCAATGAGAACGTTAACCCAATCGATATAAGAATAAACTAAACGCCAAGAACTAGTAAGAATCGTTCAAGAACAAACTATGAACTTGGACAGACTTTCTTGGACATTCCGAACGGCTAGGGTTCGTGAAAATATCAAGTGTTCTTCATTATCTTGTTTTTCCACAAATTAAGTGGTATTTATAGGTTAGGGGTTTCCATTCGTACGACTGAACTATTAGCATGGTTCAGTCGTCTGACTAAATCATGCGATTGATCCATACGCACGTCTAACATGTATGAACAAACTCCCCCTTGAACCAAGTTTCCTCTATGGTCTAACATTCTTAACATGTTTTTGGAATTTCTTGTACTTCTCCTCTTCTTTAACTCCTGCATGTATTTTAATGCCAAGCAGAGTCTTATCACGTGTTGGAACAGGAGAGCTTGTATAATATCCTAGGTGTCATAGAACAGTGGCCACTTGTATAATGTGTAGACATCTTCAGCTCAGAAGTTTATAAGCCATATTGGGTCAAATACCCGAATAGTATCAATCTTTCTATCTCTGTTTAGAACTATGACCGCTTTGCCCGTTCGCCAGTCGTAATACCACCATTTCAAGTGTGGAATGAAGTCCTGAGGCATTTCCTGTAAGGGAATCTTTGATATCGTGCGTGGGGGACTCCACTTCAGCACCACTTTAGGTCTTCCAGTTATGGGATCCAGTTTAGACTTGTTAATGAACCTTTTTGGTTGTTGAGGTTTGAAGTTTACCCACCTGGTGTGGTATTCCTTCTTTAACGCAGCCTCAAACTATCCTGACATCTTCCTCTGATTTGCATATAGAAGATCTAAACTTGCCAGGGGTTGAGCTCAAAACCAGGAAGAGTCTTCAGATCATGAGGATATCTCAAGTACTCGATTCCTTTCTCTCTCTTAACAACATAGAGCTCTATGTCTTCAAAATACGCCCACACTATAATTTTACAAAACACTTTCTAATGTCTTTTGACTTTGTAGAGCTTTGTGTAGGCATTATACTTTGGCGGCGCGCGTTGGGCTTTCATCCCTGCAAAACAAGCAGCCCATTTGATGGGTGCGGATAGTATATATATTTTGATAAATATTTTATGCAGAGATAAAGTATTAATTGGTCATTACAAGTACTAAACCACACACACAAAAAGCAAGTGTACCTGTCGTGTGGTAATATAGTATTGGTAAAAACCGAGTATCAATCCGTGGACACACCTAGCCTACTCAACAAACTTCACATTTGACTATCAGATTTGGTTTTTGTTAAAGAAAATGATAAGTTTCACTGGAAAGATTTTTAGGGTATAAAAATAATGATAAAAATAAAGTAAACTAAGATTTGAAGCATTTGGATTTAAAACCAAGGAATAAAAGTTATCATCCTAATTAGACTCCACTTATGTAATTGTGATGAATTGGTGGTGTGATTTAAAGATATGGATTAATGTAATTATATTAACGTTTATAAAGATGAGCTGGCGCGATTTCTCATCTATCGTGTTACCGTAGTGACTAGGATCATGTCAGGTTGAGTTTTACTGCTTAGATCAAAGCCTTAGTAATGTAGGTAAATCTTTTGTGACCTATTTGACATATGATTTCTAAAAACATAACTTAATGTTAAAAAGAGAGTTGATCAAATTCCTTCCTAACATACCATTAATTTTAGAAAACCATAACAATTATTGAAGATTTCTCGAACTAATAAAAGGGAAACCGCAAATGATCAAAAAGTTAAGGTGATATGATTTCTAATAACCATTTCAAGTTCATTAGCCATGTATTTATTATGAAGACTGGTTTCGCGAATGGAAGTTAATCATACGGTTTTCAACCTTGTATGACAGTCACAATCACAAACCATAAATTTATAACTTCCCGTTCAAATGTAGATGCTACCCATCAATAGTTTTCCTAAGAACACCATAACATTAACATAATATTTATCACACCATTAGTTTATCACAAATTACATAAGTTTCATCTGTTTAAGATGATAGAAAGAGTTTAGCTCATAATGAGCTTGAACATAACAACAGATAACAAAGAAGATAGATATGTAATTATTGGTGAAATGAAACAAACAAACCGATAATCCACAATGGATGACGTTTAGACGATCTCGAGCTTCTTCCAAGTGTTGTATGCACCTCTCGAGCCTCCAAATGACCTTGAAGTCTTGATTCCCGAGAGAGTTCTGTAGAGTAACTCTCCCACCAAATCTTTTTCAAAAATGGTGAACTTAGGCTTCTATTTATAGGCTTTCTGGAGTGTTTAAGCATGGCCCCGTGCTAGTACAATTCTTACGAAAGTTAGTCATCTCATACATGCAGGTTGTGTCGGGGACATCCCCGTGCTAAATCGGGTGCAACCCCGTGTTGGAGGTGGGGCATGACCCCATGTCTACTTTTAGGGGACAATACTTGTTGTCCTATCAGATGTCCAAACATGGGGGGTGTGTTTCTGGCAAAGCATGGGGCATGCTTAATGAGGCACGACCCCATGCTTGGACTCCAAAGCTTGGATTACATCAATTTCTTGCTAAATATGCTTCTTTTGTCCATCTTGCCCTTTTAAACACCTGAAAACACAATTTAACATTTTAAGTACATATTCATCATTTTAAGGAAGGTATTAAGGAATAATTGATGTGCTTTTGATAGGATTTTTATGTATAATTTGGAGCACATCAAAGATCCCCAAACTTGAACTTTGCTTGTCCTTAAGCAAAAATCACTTAAAACGACAAATCCACCAAAAACCAAATAAATCAAATTATAAACATGTCTTTCGAGAAATACACAAGTAAACATTATTTTCATCCAAATATAAATATTCCACGCACATATAAAATGATATCCTAGTAAGCAATAGATTGGTTATAAAAGATCATTATCATGTAAAAATCCACACTTCTCACAGGATGCATCACACTCGGCTAAATATAGGGAGTCATAATAAAGATTAAGTATGACTAATACACTCGATTGCCTAGTATGAATACGTGTGAAATCATATGCTTGTTAAGGGATTAAATCTCCACGTACTTAGATATTTACATGCATAAATCATTAGGTCTTTGACGGGTTGTAACTTGGCTTGGGCTCGGGTAAGGAAAATTTGAAAAAAGTGGCTAATTGTTAAAGACGATGGTCTTGGCTTATTTTTTTATTTTTTATAACATAAACTACAAGGAAAGAAATAAAAGGTTCCTTATACAATACTTCAAGCTAGAAGCGATATGCTAACTTGAGGACTCGTTTAAGGTTAGAATGTCAAGACCGTATTTTGCTTTCAAGAACCGTACTTCATCTTTTACCTGAAGATACACAAAACTTTCCTTTCTTAAGGATGGTTCGGCTTGAAGCCTAATAGCACCCAATCGGATTAGTTCTGTGTATTCGTATTGAGATTCAGTTTGATTCTTTTTGCATTTTCCATTATGGGACCAATTTCCACAGTTCGGGCATCTTTCATATCTTTTTGCCCGTCTCTTTATACTTTTTCAAATCCCATAAAATGGCAGAACTTGTTCTTTTTTAGCCATTCTTTCTTGCGTCGAACGTGAGATTCAAAAATTTGTTCACGGATTTCCGGGGGAAGTCCCGGTTTTGCTTAATGAAGGAAACAAAGCAAATTGAAAATTTAAAGAATGCATTCTAGTTCTTTAAGGTCTACCGGTAAAAGACAAAAAAAATTTTGGTTAAGTGATGTGGTGGCGGGTGATTGAAAGATAAAAAAGTTTAAGCTCAACGGGGCTAACTAAAGTTGACGTTCGGGTAAGGAAAATTAAAGAGAATGGTTGGGGATCGAATGGTTAAGGTCACCTAGTGCCTAACTCATTTTTATGCAACAAATACTAATTATGGTCTTGAAATACATACCCAAAGCAAGTTCTAATCACACGTATCATATGGCACCCTCAATTAAATCCAGAATGAAAGTAGAATTGTAAATTGCAAAAGCTGTTAAAGGCTAAAAAGTAAACTCACATATGAATGGAATTGGGTAAAAGTGTTTTATTGTACATGATTAAATATTTTCTAGATTATTGCTTTTAAGGATATCACAAAAAAACATTTTCAATTTTATTTGGACGTCATGAATTTACTTCTTTATAGCTTGAAAACATATATTTATAATTTGGTTTATCAAAAATTATATTAAGTTTTAGGTTTCTTGTCACAAAAATTACTTGTTAAGTGATCTTTTCGTAAAATTTTTAAATTTGGACCTTTTTAGCAAAGTCAAATGCATTACTCCCATCCCTACAGTTAAAATTCACATTGTCCTCAATGTGGTTAACATAATCTATATCGAGAAAGAGGTAGTGAAATAACTCCCCTAAAAATGATGAATTTGTCACTTGTGTTTGGTTGCCCTTGCTTTGGTAGAATCATCGGGATCACTTGAAATGTCACCACTTTATTGAAAGCATTAAAATCCTAAACACACAAAATAAAACAAACAAAATGACATAAATTAAAAGATAGATTGGCACGAAACAACTATGTCGGGTCCTTGAATTGATACAGTTTTCAAGGGCTTTGTGGTGGGATATCCCCCCACTCATGGTACATTAGGTTCCTGATGTATGTGACATCGTTGCTCAGGTCATCAACTCAGGAATGCAGATTTTTGACTCGGTTGAAAGCTCGTTGGGCATATTCAAATGATCACCTTGCATGGTCGCTGGTGGTTTGTATTGACTCGTAAAGGTCTAACATGGTTGGGAATTCCCTTGTACGTGAACTTGAAGATCCAGCTTCGGCTCCTTCCCGTTGTCTTGGCATGTCAAGGTCCAAAATTATTTCTTCGGGGTCCGCAGGATCCCAGATTTGTCCCTTCTTATCCATGAATCTCGACTGCCCATTTGGTAGGCTCGTCACCATGTACATACGTGTGCAAATGCTCAAGTCTAACAGTCCCGGCATCACTCCTACAGTTCCCACGATGTTATAACCATAGCTCTCGTATATGTTCAAAATCCAGCTTCCTCCAAACATGGGTGTTGGAGCACCTGCAATCGCATTCCTGGCAAAAAGTTTACAAAACAAATACCCAATATTACATGGAAACTGATTGACCATACAATATAAAATGACGAAGTCCCTCAAATTAACAACTCATTCGCTTTGACCACGAGCTGTTATGGAATGACTAAGTAACTGATGAATGTGTCTCAGCAGCGGGTCTCGTATCTGACTATTTTTTTTACTCGAGTTGAACCCTCCGGTTCCAATCTGCTCCCAAAATGCTTTCCTCATTGCACCACTTTCAGCGTCTTTACTTTCCTCGTTCGAGAAGGTTTGGTACGCCGACATTCCAGATATTGCTTCCTCCTCCATTTCTTGTTCGTGTAGATTCCGAGATAGACACCAAACAAGGCAATGGATGTTTTATGCCAATGTCCAGCAAGTCTGAATGAAACTGGATTATTATCCCAATGGTCAGAGTCTTTCATGCTAAATTTGAAACATGCTAAAAATTCAACAGTTAGTTCATAAGCAGAAGATCAATTTTGTGAGAATAAACGCTTCCACTGAACACTCAATAATGTATTGTATCTTTCTAGCTGTCCGGCAGCCGCTAGTGTTTCTTCATCTGCTTGTAAGTGGGACCTTTCGACCCTTTGTAGCAATCTTTGAAGTCTATCATGACACCATCTCTCGCAGCTCCCTTCAAAATGTAAGTAGGGATGATCCATGATCCAGAAATTTTAAACGTAAGTTAATCTATACAAAACAACTTTGTTGAGCAGTTTCATGATGTTAGTGAAAACCATGTGTTTTTCAAGACATAACATCATAATCTTTCAACCCATGTTCAAAAATAGTTGAAAATTTATCATCCAAGGAAAAATTATTGAACATGGGGTGCGTTTTGTGAAACGTGGGAGTGCGGTTAACATGGTCAGGCATGAAACCTGGACTCAAGCACGCGTGGTTTTGTTTGTAACATTTGATTAAGCATGGGTTTAACATTCTCTTGCTTTAAAAATCAAAGATTATACATTAACATTTTAATCACTTGTTAATAATTCAAGATACTCAAAAATATATATAGTTTTTAATACTACTTGTGAATTCTAGTTGTTGGGGTTTGTATGACCATTTACAACTTGTTTAACCATTTAAACATATGAAACGCAGCGGAATATACAACTTTAAACATGTTATACTTTCTGAAAATTACTATTATCATGTGAAATCAACAAACCCATAAACAAAAGGATCTTTATTATGTGAAGAACTAGCATACAAAACAAGCAAGAACACCCAAATCATGACATAATCATACCATAATAGAACCTTTCTGGATGCTATGATAATCGACCATAAGAAGTCAGAAAAGAGTCAAAAGAAAGGCCAAGACTTCAAGGGTAGAAGTCCTCAAGTGTCCATACCCACAAGCCTCTAAGCAAACATCATGATTGCTGGGATTTGAAGCACCAAAATCGTTCAAAAGGGGCTGCTGAAAACACTTTTCAGCGAGCTCCAAAGGGTAATGAAGACCCTTTTCAACTGAGATCCACATCAAGATTGGAGAGCCTCTTTCTTCCTTTTGGTTCTTGCATATGCGTGTGAGAGGAAAAGATGAAGTGTGTGTGTTTTTGCCAAAGACCTCAAAGAACACCCAAGGGAGAGGCACCTCTCTATGGGGCGGCCGAACCCTTTTAGGGTTGTTCTCCTTTTCCTTTTTTTTACAAAAGGTCCTTATACATTAATATTTTGTTCAACTAAAGATTATATAGATATATATACACATAATTAACCTTTTAATTATATAACGTACACACACTTTCATTATTTGATGTTATTTAACTAAATTAAACAACATTACAAATAATATTCATGAACAAAATATCCATATAAGTTGTTCAATCTCATATGCAACTTATTTAGAAAACCCATTTTCTAAGTTGGTGTATTTATTTAATTGCATGATCATATCATCAATTAAATATTATTTGGTGTTTGCTAAGCTTGTTATTGGGTATGACCCGACTTGGATCATAACGTACTAACCACATCAATGTTCTATGTGTCTTGGGCATAAAGAATCCAACAATCTCCCACTTGCACAAGATACGTAGAATATTGATGCAAGCAGTAAATACCGCCTAACAATGGTTTACTACCCTTAATACGCATGACTTAAAAGCCATTCAATAACATCATCCCTTTCAAGTTCCAAACTTGAAAGGATTTAGGTGAATCGATCATCTATCCTTTTGTTACAGATGTCATGTTAAATCCAAGGACATAGAATGATCATTCCTTGTTGATTTAACTTAATCAGGTCTTAGACATCTTGCTCTCAACGAATAAGAGGAACAAATCCCATCTTGACTGCATACGTTTCTCAAAATCACCTTGTGTCACACCTGAACATAGCCTTATGTAGTGTCCATTATTTCAGAACAGTGAAGAACTAACTCAGGTATGACATTTGGTGAATATCAAAACCCAATATGCATCTCAGGTCTAAGGATACTAAATGATATTTGCCTTTACTCAAAATTACTTATGATCAATCAAAGAGATTCTATGTAGTAAAATTTGAGACGCGGGTTAGTCCAATATTTGCATCCCACAAATATCTATGAATCTTGGTAGCAACCAATTGCTCTATATTCATACCTTATGAATATCTACCAATCCATGTTCATAATAGTCTTACATTCATATTTGTTCCCACAAATATGACCGACTACAGACATTTAGAATAATAAACATATTCATGGATATAAACATGCTAAAAGGGAACATAACTCAAATATATAAAAGAGTTAAAATATTACAATTGTTCCATATATTATATGCTAAACATATCAATTCTAATCACCAAAAAATCAAAGTCCTAAGGCACAAGTATGACCCTCATACTTTGCCCTTAACAAGGAGCTTCGTGAGTGGATCAGTAATGTTTTGATCTTTATGAACTTTACGAATACATATCTTTACCCTTTTCAACTCCATCCTTTATGATGTTGAATCTCCGCTCAAGGTGTTTAGTCTTTTGATGAGTACGGGGTTCCTTGATTTGAGCAATCCCACCCACGTAATTACCAAAGATTTCTAGGGGGTCTTGAATGGTAGAGACCACCGCTAGATAAGCAATGGACAAATTTATCCATGCAGCTTCCCAAGCTGCCAATGAAGCGGCTATGTATTCGGATTTTTGTATTGAACAATGCTACCGTGTCCTTCTTTGAACCTTTCAAGGACACTTCTCCTCCATTCATAATGGAAGTATACCCCGATTGTGATCGAGAATCATCTCCATCAGTTTTGGAAGCCTGCATTCGTGTAACCCTTTACAACGACTTTCTCTTCAATAGATTCGTATATTAGAAACATATCCTTAATCCTACTAAGGTATTTCAATATACTTTAACAGCCATCCAATAGTTATTTCTATTGGTATCTACTTTTTCATACTTAATAAGCATGACTCATCCGGTATAGTGCATATCATCACACAAATGATGGATCATATAGCAGATGCATATGGGATATCCTTCATTTGATTTTGCTCATCCTATGAGCCTTTTCAAGATTTTATCAATATATTCACTTTGGTTTAACCCTATCAACCACCTCGATCTGTCCTTATAGATCCTTATTCCAAAATATGGGCGGCTTAAACGAGATCTTATATGAAAAACATATTCCAAGGTAGGTTTCAACACCTTCCAAGGTTGGAATATCACTTCCAAATAGTAGTGTGTGATCAACATACAACATTAGGAATACAATTATGCTCCCACTAACTTTCATATATACACAACCTTCTTGATACTTGTTTCAATCCATAGATTTATCACTTTAACTTGTACACTTTATTAGGATGTCGTGGATCGACAAAACCATCATGCTGAACTACATGAACAGTCTCTTCGAGATGTCCACTAAGAAAAGCGGCTTTGACATCCATTTGCCAAAACTCATACTCAGAATATGCAGTTATGGCACATAAAATCCTAATCGACTTTAGCATTGCCACGGGCGTAAGAGTTTCATCATAATCAACCAATTGAGTTTGATGAAACCTTATGCTATAAGTCTTGACATATAAGTATTCAAGTTTCCATGCATATCTATTTTCATCTTGAAAAACCCACTTGTATCCAACCGGTTTGGAGTTAAGTGGAAGGTCAACCATTTCCCAAACTTGGTTGTCATACATGGATTGCATCCTTACATTCATGGTTTCTAGCCATTTGTCCCAATCCGAATTGGACATAGCATCTTGGTATATGGTTAGCCTATAGGGGGCAACCACATAGCATCCATTCTTGGAATATTCATATCATTTAGATAGAATACTAACTTTACCAGATTTGTGAATGTTTTGTGTGTATTGATCAACCTCTTGATTATCATCAACAACCTCTTGTTGATAGCTAGTGTCAACCATAAGTGTATCGGCTTGCGGATCTTGATCCTTATCAAGTTCCACAGTTCTATATATCATTCCTTCGATAAGGAACTCGGTTTCTAAGAACTTAGCCTTTCGAGCAATAAATACTTTTGCTCTGTTGAGTCGAAGAGATAGTATCCTATACAGTCTCTAGGACTTTCAATTAATCTACACTTTCTTGGTCCGGTTCATATTCATAATATGAGCCTTGAAGAGCAATGCGAAAACCCAAAATGATAAATATGGTAAGCTCATAGCCATAATAAATTGAACCATATCCAAATAGGGTTCAGTTTCTCCTTTATCAGAATGAAGAACATAGATAGTTATATAGAGTTGATTTTCTACTTCATTATTGAAGATTTTGAACATTTCAAAAGCTTTGTAATTATGTGTCATCAAGTGCACATAATAATAGTGACTGTAATCGTTGGTAAAAGTAATGATGTATCTTTCACCAATCTTTGTCATTGTCTTAAAAGGACCACATACATCCAAATGTATCATTCCTAATAAGTCTTTTGGTTCACACTTATCAAATGAAACATTTTCATTTGTTTCCAAAAGACCATTCTTTTGAAGTGTTTGAATCAAATTCTTGTTTATGTGACCAAGTCGATGATGTCAAAGATATAATAACTTAAACCCATTTTAAGTTTGTTGGTGCTTAATGTGTATAATGAGTTATTATAGGACGAACTATCATGAACCAATTCATGGATATCATTAAAAGGCATATCCTTAAAATGAAATACATCATCCATAAAACCTAATATCATTATTTACAAACTTTAAATCATGATCATATTGTTTTAATAGGAAACATTAATTATGTTCCTAGTCAAACTAGGTACATACAAAATATTTTGAGAACAACTTCCAAACCATTTGAAAGTCTCAAAACAGAGTTTCCCGCCTTGAAGCGTACATTTCTTTGAACCCCTTTGGAACAATTGCAAGTATGAGTCTCACATCCAGTATCCAATACCCATGTGTTTGAAGAAATGACATTTAATACAATATGTGAATCATGGAGATTGTATTTGAGGTTTGCCCAACATCCCTCTTGTCTTTCAACTCCTTGAGATAGGAATTATCCTATCTCTCCATACTCAAAACATGGTTCGTTCTCTGTTACCTTAGGCTTCATAAGCTTAGGTTTTTCGAGGTTTCGCTTTAACCTTTGCTTTGATGTATTCCTTTCCTTTGGCAACAATTGCCTTAGGATCGGGATTGGCCATTTCTTATAGCCTCCCTTATTGATCGAGAGAATAGTAGAACCTCTCTATCCATCCCTGCCTCGGTTGCTTCGAGTATTGCGTGAAGTTCACCAATGCTCTTGTCCTACCCATTCATATTATAGTTTATTATGAATGTCTCAAACCCTTAGTTGGTAATCAAGGATCAAATCCTTGGCGAACTACTTTGAGACAGGACATTTAAGCATCTTGAGGCTATCAATGTGGCTTTTCATCTTAAGAATATATAAGATGATATCGATTGGGTTTCTTCCATGTGACATGGATAAAGTGCCCGAACCGTTTCGAAGCAATCTACTAAAGTTTGTTGAAAGAACATTTCCTTCAACTAGATTATCATGTCATATGCCCCATGATGCTCCAAACCCTTTTGGAGTTTGGGAATCATATTCCCAACATGAGGTAGGATACTTGCACAAAATACTTAGTGTGCCTAAGCCAATCGTCAAAAGACCTTAACATCAACAGCGTTGGTTGGTGAGGAATGGGATCATCAAGGACATAGGCCTCTACTCATTCTTAAGAACGATTCTCAAGTTTCGAATTGAGTCCATAAGGTAATTATGGTTAGGACGATCCCTCTCGAGAATAGATCTCAGTGATAGGGAAGGGATGATCGGGGTGGGTCGTTATAGTTAGCAGTCATCATTACAATAATTGACAAGGTTCATTTTAGTATTTCTGACAAATTTATTTTAATCGTTAATACCCTTAAATGTCTCATAGACAATTAACAATTAAAATCTAGAATCCAATGTTACATTTAAATGATGGTTAGGTGACCTTTATCCCATTATTTAAATTAACAAGGTAGTCAACAGTTGACAATTGCAACCTATTGCAACTTCTAGTCTTATGGGATCGGTTAAACATCATATGTTTAGTCGGCATGTTTAATCCCATCAACTCCATTGTACGCCATGCTTCGGTGACCCTAATCACATGGTTTCCAATTCAAGTCGTCCTACTTACACACACGTGTGTGTTTTCACATACAAGCGGTTAGGTGACTTTTATCCCACGAGTACGTTAGACTCACCTCAAAGATACAAGTTCCTTAAAAGTGGTTAGGTGACCTTTATCCCACAAATAATTCCCAAGTGATTTGAGTTTCGTGTAAAAGGATGGTGATAGACTTGTTACCAAAGGGATTTAAGTTTCCATTAATTCTAGACATGAAAACTCTATGTACCTTGTATTCGCATGCTTTCAAATACATGGTACCCTATGGTTCCTTTTTATAAAACCCATTTTATTATGAAATCATTAATACTTTTAATAACCATTTATAAGTCACTTAATGATTAGGAACCAAAAATTCAGCTTGTGTGATAATTTATTTAGATTGTCAAGCATATCCATATATCAAACAATCAACATAAAATGAATAATCAAACAAGCATATATCCAACAACCATATGTGCATAACCATAGCTACTATTGTGACCATACTTGTTTGCCATCACAAGTGTGGTCATTAGGTCTTTCCTAAGGGTAATAACAACACAAAATTGAGATCACAATGGATCTCCCACTTGATGTCGCATCCGTATGCTTGAAGTCCACTTTGTGTCTTACTTTTGTGCTTCCTTCCCGAGCATCTTCATTTACATAATATATATCCTAATACATATTTTCTAGTAAAAGAGAAATACTCCTAATCTATTATTACATCACAATGAATAAATAGATAAATTACAAGCACAAAACTTACAACCCAATTGAACGAAAATGACCAAAAGAAACATGCAACCAAACCAAAACAATGCAAGGTCTAAGCTAGGTTATGCACCATCAAATGAACAATCACAAACATCATTCAACAAACAAAATAAACCCCATCAAACCCCAAATTTCAGCCAACACAAACTGAAAATTAGGGTTTGTTTGTCCAAACAAACAACAACCAAAACATATCAACCAATTGACATTCCTATCTTTCCAAGTTTAATCATAAGCATGAAGATATAACTTTGAAAGACATGGGGTTTATTAAATCAACCAAAACAGCCTCTAATAACTTGATAAACATCCTTTAAAACTGCTTTTACAAGGATAATGATGCTAGTTTCCACATAACCGCTCTAGATGCCATTGTTGGGGTTTGTATGACCATTTACAACTTGTTTAACCATTTAAACATATGAAACGCAGCGGAATATAAAACTTTAAACATGTTATACTTTCTGAAAATTACTATTATAATGTGAAATAAACAAACCATAAACAAAAGGATCTTTATTATGTGAAGAACTAGCATACAAAACAAGCAAGAACATCCAAATCATGACATAATCATACCATAATAGAACCTTTCTGGATGCTGTGATAATAGACCATAAGAAGTCACAAAAGATTCAAAAGAAAGGCCAAGACTTCAAGGGTAGAAGTCCTCAAGTGTCCATACCCACAAGCCTCTAAGCAAACATCATGATTGCTAGGATTTGAAGCACCAAAATCGTCCAAAAGGGGCTGCTGAAAACACTTTTCAGCGAGCTCCAAAGGGTGATGAAGACCCTTTTCAACCGAGATCCACATCAAGATTGGAGAGCCTCTTTCTTGCTTTTGGTTCTTGCATATGTGTGTGAGAGGAAAAGATGAAATGTGTGTGTGTTTTTGCCAAAGACCTCAAAGAACACCCAAGGGAGAGGCACCTCTCTATGGGGCGGCCGAACCCTTTTAGGGTTGTTCTCCTTCTTTTCCTTTTTTCTACAAAAGGTCCTTATACATTAATCTTTTGTTCAACTAAAGATTAATATAGATATATATACACATAATTAACCTTTTAATTATATAATGTACACACACTTTCATTGTTTGATGTTATTTAACTAAAAAAACAACATTACAAATAATATCCATGAACAAAATATCCATATATGTTGTTCAATATCATATGCAACTTATTTAGAAAACCCATTTTCTAAGTTGGTGTATTTATTTAATTGCATGATCATATCATCAATTAAATATTATTTGGTGTTTGCTAAGCTTGTTAGTGGGTATGACCCAACTTGGATCATAACGTACTAACCACATCAATGTTCTATGTGTCTTGGGCATAAAGAATCCAACACAAACTTGAACATGATTAACAAAGATTTCACCACGAATTATGAAGATAATCTTGTTAACAATAAAAGAAAACAAACTAATTAACTAACAAAACAAACTAATATCTAACCAAACATACTAATTAATATTAATCTACTACAAGAATAAAAATAAAGAAGTAGGTTGAAAACATTCATCATTCCATAATACGTTTAAGAACAAGTCTTTACACATAATTGATAGGATTTTGGTTGTTTAGAGACCTAATCACCTAACTACATGTAAATGACTATCATAACCATAGGAATTAGCATACTAACCTCTTGATCTAATACTCTTGAAAGAACTCTTGAAAGACGAAAGAAAAAATGCAAAATAAGGTGAAAATGGAGGTAGATACAAACTTGTGAGGTCCATGAAGTCGGTTTTTAACATGCAAAAGTGATGGGGAACAAGACAAAATGCTGAAACATGTCAGCTTGTGTCATCTTTTGTCGAACACGGGTGCGTGCCTCCTTAGGCATGGGGCCGTGCTCAAGTGTTGATGTTCGGTTTCAGTTTTTTGTTGTTCCGTTTTTCAATTTCGCGCGTTACGCAATTTTCCCGGTTAAGTTCTATCACTTCCAAATCATCAGAAAAGATACAAAAATAGTCCTAGAGTTAAATAACACAAGCCAAATTTAAAATTACATTTCCTAAGGTCCTACGGTTACATGATACTTTAAAAACCAAAAATCTGAAACAGCAAAACTAGACTCTTTAACGTGCATAAATGCACTTAGCACATCACGAAATACTTCAAAAAGAAGCCTCCACACATTTCGTGTTGAAGGTTTGGGATGGGATAGTGAGAAGTGTGGTTGCTTAATTCCGCAAGCTGCCGGTTAATGGAAATAAATTCATCCCCATCTATTGAACTTTTTGGATAAGTTCAGCTAAGCGTTGGGTCACAACGAGGTTCATTTTAGTCAGTTGCTTGATAAGTTCATGCAGCTTGAAGAAGTATTCTTGAGTCATTAGCTCTCGTGTTTTAGAACGCAGTTTCTTTGTAGGATTCCAGTTGGAACTTCCGTGACTTGATTTTTTTCATTTTTGAGATGTTTTTAAACAGGAATAAGTGTGATGAGAGAATGGAACAACTGTGGTATCTATATACAGGTCGTGGAAAGTAAACACAGGGGCGTGCTTGGCTAGGCACGACCCTGTGCTTGTCAGAATTCATCTTAAATTCAACTTGCAATTTTCTAGAGTCATCAGCGGAGATCATGAAAAAAATATTGAGAGAACGGGGGCTTGGTTCATGAGGCACGACCCCGTGCTTGTGCTTGTGAGGTCCTAAAAATTGTAAAAAATGTTGGGGTTTGTTAGAACAAGATTCATAGTTTAACCATTTAAACTTTGTGTAAACGCAACGGAAATATGCTTTATAACTTTGTTAATGAACTGAAAATTCGGGTTTCATCTTAATATTACAAATTTATAAACAAACCCAAGAACAAAGGACCTTTTTATGTGAATAAAAGTAGCTATGTTAACACAAACAAACATTATGGACAGCCATAAAGAGGCTTCCATAATCTACCTTTCAGCAGCCAAAAACCGAAATGGATGAGGAAGATTTGGATCAAGAAAGAATGACCAAGGCACCAAAATAAGGTCCTCTCAAGCTTGCATACCCCAAGCTTTATGACAAACACCTTGTTGCTAGGATTGAACACCAAAAACCCGAAAGATAAGGCTGCTAGAACCTTTCAGCCGAGAATCACTTCAACAAAACAAGAAAACCCTTTTTCTTTATTGTGGTTTTGCATGTGAGAGAGAGAAGAAGATAGAGTGAATGTATGTCCAAATGTGTGTTTCCAAGACTCTAAAAGAAAACCAAGAAGTGGCTCACCCAAAAGGGGCGGCCGAAACTTCTTATGTTTTGGTTTTCCCCCCAAAAAATGAAACAGAATTGACAAGTTATTATATAATGTTGATACATGTATGTCCCTAGATCATGATATGAATGTAATAGATCTTGTTTGTCTGATTCTTAGGTAATGCTTGGAATGATTAGTGAAATGATATTGTTTGTTTTTTATTTATAATGTTTAATATTTCATTAATGAGTCGATGTTGAATTGGTTAATTAGGTTTGTGATTGTTTGAATTATTACACATAATGTTATATTAATTAATACATTCAAACTTAACAAAATGAAGTTCTCATGCGAATGGACCATACGCATGAATAACTTCATACGAATGATTCAGTCGCACGACTGAAATAGGAGACTGGATCAGTTGTATGATTGTAACATAAGATTGGCTCAGTCGCACGACTGAACACTCAGTCATGCGGATGAATCAACCGCATGGTTCAATCGCACGACTGAACCATACTAATGGTTCAGTCGCACGAATGAACAATACTAACCTATAAATACAACCCAAGTCATGGAAAAATTAGAGCATTCACTCTATTTCGACTCCAGACGTACCCTAGCCGTCCAGAAGCCTCCAAGTTGATACTCCAAGTTCATAGAACGCTGTAGATCGATTCGTAATCGATTCTTAACGTTTGATTTAGTACTTCATTGATTCTACGTGCGTTCTCACTGATCGGATCGCCAATCAAATAGGATTCCACACTATTTGGTTTGGTCTACACGTTAATCATTCGGTATTTCATTCAAATTCCAGGTCCTAACAAGTGGTATGAGAGCCAGGTTCTTGATTACATGTGATTCAATCAAGATTGATAAAAAGTTTGTGTTTTTACACTAAAAACGCAATCTTTTGTGTCAAATGTTGTCTTGGACGTTCCCTGCTCATCAATTTTCGGTTTCTATGGCCATAGGCGATTAGGGCTTGCGAAATTTCGAATTTTTATGGCTAAAACACCTTTAACCTAGAAATTTTCGCAAAACAGCAGCTTCAGTCGCACGAGTGAGTCATTCGCACGACTGGACTTCATTCGGATACACCAGATGCACCATTGGATTGAGTCGCATCTCCATTCGTACGACTGAACCATCCGTTCGCAGTGTTCATACGCATTAGCTTCATTCGCACGACTGAACCAATCACTTAGTTCACCGCACGATTAAACCAATCGCATAGTTCATTCGCACGGATAGCCCATTCGCATCACCCAGTCGCACCATTTTGACAGTTTGTTTAGTACACTTAAAAGTTAATAGTGATGGAAGATCAGATGTCAGCGTTTACTGCCGGCAAGGACTCAAGGATCCAGAACCTACTGTTGCATAAGAGTGAGGTGGGGAATCATAATAAACCACCAAAACTCTTAACGTTAGTTAAGTTTCCCCACTGGAAACAACTTTTTGAGATCTACCTCAATGGAGTGGATCCAAATTTGTGGGAAGCTATCGAGATTGGGTATAGTATGCTGGTGGGAGCACATGGGGTAAAGCTTACTTTGGGAGGGATGACGGATGCTCAGAAAGTTAAGTATAAAGCAGAGAAGAGAGTTTATGCATTGATTACACAGTCTATTCCTAAAGATATTTTCCACCGGTACTCGGAGAATAAGCAGGCCAAGAAATTGTGGGATGAGCTGGAAAAGAGATACGACGGGAATGCTTCGATGAAGGAAATTAAAGCTAAGGAGCTGAAGAAAGAATTTGACAACTTCTCATCGATGGGAAACGAGAGTTTGGACGATGTTATTGATAGATTCTACCATGTGATGAGTGAAATGCATACACATGGTGTTGCTACTACCATGGAAGAAAAGGTGTCAAATTTCGCAGACGGGTTACCGGAAAAGTGGGCTTTATTTGTGTCAAATCTGAGACAGAATGAGATGCTGGCAAAGTTGGATATCAATGACTTCATTCTAAAGTTGTGAGAAGAAGCACTTAGGATGAAGTACAAGCTCAGAAGTCTTTGCACACTCAGAATCCAGCTTTGTACAATGCCACGCCTCAAGCTAAGACGTCTGGAGCACCTCTTCAGACTGCATTTGGGTTTAGCTCATCGGGTCCTTCACAGGCTTCTCCTTCAGGTTCAGAAACATCAAGGTCTTCTTGTACCCATTACATTGGAACTGAAGCGAATGCTACTAGACTGAAGACCGAGAACCTCGGTAATGTGACTGTGGAAGTAGCTCAAGAGCACAAGGATCTTTTGGCAGCAGTGGTTCATTCTTATGATGGACTTGTTGCTGGGAAGATTGGAAACTGCCATCTGGCAGATGAGGACTACAAACAGGTGGATGAAATGCAGCTGGAGAGAATGGACATTATATGGCCTTAGCTACTGCTGTCCGGAGGGTGAAGAAGTTGTGAAAAAGACCGGACAGAACTTGGTTGCTACTAAGGATAGCACATTTGGCTTTGACAAGAGTAAAGTGACCTGCTTTAACTGTGGAGAAAAGGGGCACTTCAAGAGAGAATGTGTGAAGCCAAAGAAGACTGGGAACGGGAACCCATTCTCGTCCTTCACTCGTCAAGACAAGCAAGCTAGCAGTTCTACTTCATCAAGCAAGGATCCAAAAGCCTTGACTGCTCATGATGATGAAGGACAGGACTGGAGCTTTCGGTTTGTCTCCAGGGGAATCTAATATTGCCAGTGTAGAAGATTTAGATGATGATTCCGCGAGTGAGGGAGATATTGCAATTGAGATAGCGATGTCAAATACTAAAGAGACAACTGCAACTGAGGTCAGCTACAAGCCTGAAGAAGGGATTTCAAGAGCAAAGACAGAATCACCAGAACCAGAGACATCTCATGCTACATTGATGGCTAAATCTTCCGAACCTCCTCAGGTAAGTACCACTGACCAACTATTTAAAAATCATGCTTGTTCTGATTGTGATACTTTTAGAGATAGCATAGATGAGAAATTTGCTAGGTTATTAGATCATAATGATAACTTAGTAAAGGATTTGCAACTGTGCACTGAGGCTAATAGAGTTTTAAAACAAAATGTGCATAGTTACAAAGAAAAGATAGACCTTTGACTAAACAGCTTAGGGAAACTGAAGTAGATGCATTTAACCAAGCTAATGACATTAGGTACTATCTTAACTCCCTAGAAGACACTAAGAAACAAAAAGCAGTCTTAGAAGTAGAAGTTAACTCTTTAAAGCAAAAACTGCACAGTTGGACAAGTTCATCTCATATCGTCCAACACTTAGTGAGAGAGCATAAAAACGGGGAGGGTTTGGGTTATAAGTGGTTCCACCACCACCTGAGACCTTGATGAACACTAAGAGTAGACCAATAAATAACAACCCCATCAAGGATCATGTGGTGTCTACTCCTCTTGTTAGTGATCCAGATTCCTCATGTTCATCAATTGAATCTGGAACAAAACAAAAGAAGGCCACTTCAAAGGAAAAGGGTAAAATGCCTTGTGTTAATCTGGAAAAAGAATTTGAAAAGGTTAATATAAAGTCCAAGTCAAACAAAGTCAAATCTGAATCCAAAAGGACTGCTAATGTTAATCTTTCACAAGCTTCATGTCAAAAACCAGTTAACCAAAAGGAAAAAGATGTTAAAAATGTTAAAACAATTGATTTTGTTAAACAGAAGAACACATAAAAAGAAACAGAGTCAAAACCCAAACTAAGTGATGTTACTAGGATGTCACACACATCTCCACAAAGAAAGTTTAATCATAAAGTTGATAGCAGGTCGTGTTACAACTGTGGAGAGTGTGGACACATTGCTTCCTTTTGTCCTTACTATCAGACACCTAGGAAGGAGATTGAACTTCAGGATTCAAAACCTATGTATTCTAAGAGGAGATCTTTAACTTCACCTAGAAGAACTAGTGAACCTAATGTTCAACCCATTAACCAGTCGACTGTTTATCACAAACAGGCATTGCACAAATCTGGCTTATGGAAAGAGAAGTCATCCTCTGTGTCTGATAAAGATGACAAGAAGGAACCTGAGCTACCCTCACCCTCTAAGGGTCAATGGGTTGAATTCATGATGTGTGATGCCTCTGGGAAACCCAAGCCAGTAAAGGCTTGGGTTCCTAACCTAAACTAATGTTTACATTGTATGTGAAGGGTGTTCGCTACAGTGCTGAAACCAACACATGGATTGTAGACAACGGAGCATCCAGGCACATGGCAAGAAACAAGGCTCTTTTATCAAACTTCAAGCAAATAAAAGGAGGCCATGTTTTGTTTGCCGGAAACAAGGAGGCTATATCACAGCTCAGGGAGAAGTTGGAAATCAGAAAGTTAAGTTTCATAAGGTGAACTACGTTCAAAACTTCAAAACAACTTACTTTCTGTTTCCCAATCTGTGATAAAGGGTTTAAAGTCATATTGACAACAAGAAATGTTACGTCCTAAAGAAAGACTATGTGATTCCGGAGGACCAAGTTCTGATGACAGCTTCAAGATATAAAGACCTTTATGTTTTGGATCTCTCAACGGCTTCTACAACGGATCATGAAGTTCAGTGCTTCCTATCAAAGGCTACTGAGAAGGACTCCATTTCTTGGCACAGGAGAATGGGACACATAAATCAACGGAAGATGAATCACTTGATTAGAAGGATCTAGTGCGAGGTGTTAACGTCAAAAGTTTCCAAAATCCTAATTTCTGTGTAGCATGCAAGAAAGGCAAACAGACGAAGAAGACTCATAAAGAAAAGAAAGTTCATTCTATCGAGCTTCCTCTTGAACTTCTTCACATGGATCTGTTTGGTCCAGTCAGTACAAAGAGCATTGCAGGCGACTTGTACTGTTTTGTGGTTACTGATGACTACACAAGATTCTCTTGGGTAATGTTTCTCAAGTCCAAATCAGAAACATTTGAGTCATTCAAGGAGTTAGTAACCACACTGGAATCTCTCTACAAGCTGAAGGTGAGTCAAGTACACTCAGACAAAGGGACTGAATTCAAGAATCAGTGGATGGAGGCTTACTGCAAGGAAAAGGGAATTGTGCATCAGTTCACTTCTGCCTACATGCCTCAAATGAATGGTGTTGCTGAGAGAAAGAACAGAAGCATGATAGAGGTAGCACGGACAATACTCGCAGACTCGAAACTGCCTATCCAATTCTGGAATGAGGTAGTGGCTAATGCATGTTATACACTAAATCGAGTTGTGATAGTCAAGCGCCACAGAAAGACATGTTACGAGCTACTACAACGACGTAAACCGAATCTGGAGTATCTCAAACCATTTGGCGCGCCGTGCACACTTCTAAAGAAAAATCAAGAAGGAAAATTTAGCGAGAAGACTGATGAAGGGATATTCTTAGGATACAACATACCGAACAAGAGAGCTTACAACAACTCAACAGGTTTAGTGTAAGTGTGGTGTAATGTTGATGTTCAGAGATATACCACACCACCTACTGGCAAAGGACCCTCCTACTTTTTCTACTATGATGGATTCTTTAAGTCCTTCAACATCCCTATCTCTCCTGATGATGAGTTAGCTACTCTAATGATGTATGATATCTTGAATACACCATCTCTTGATTCAACATCATCGAGTTCACAGGGAGAATCATCTACTCAATCAGGGGGAGTAGTCGACGATAGTGACTCCTCCTCTAAAGATGAAGCTGAAGAAGATGACCAGAACAGTCAGTTGGAATAGGTCCCAGTTCCTGAAAGTCCACAAGCATCTAACGGTGATGCACCTTCGACTTCGGAACCTCAAACTCCTTCTATCTCAGATGCAGAACCAAATGTTCATCATCTTGGCTCTGAGGTAGCTGTTCCTACTACTTTAGGATCATGTCTAAACGTCTATCATCCCTTAGACAATGTCATTGGGGATGTCAGATCAGGAGTACAAACCCGAAATCAGCTGTATTTAGCTGATTATGCCTCTGATATGGAAAAGGGATACATTCATGATGGTGCTTATCGGTGTTTTGTCTCACAGTTTGAGCCAAAATACGTCAGTGATGCACTAAACGATGAGGCATGGGTGAGTGCCATGCAAGAAGAACTTCTTCAGTTCAAGAAGTTAGGAGTATGGACTCTGGTAGATAGTCCTAAAGGTGCTAAGATCATTGGCACCGAATGGGTCTTGAAATGCAAGAAGGATGACCAAGGGGTCATTATCAAGAACAAGGCTCGATTGGTTGTTCAGGGATTTCGCCAAGTCGAGGGGATTGACTACAATGAAGTGTTTGCACCCGTGGCAAGGATGGAAGCCATCTGTATCTTCCTTGCCTATGCATCGTATATGAATATTAAAGTCTATCAATTAGATGTGAAGAGTGCATTCCTTCATGGGGAAATTTGAGAGACAGTGTATGTCAGTCAACCCGAGGGATTTGAAGATCCTTATCATCGAGACAGAATTTACAATCTCGACAAGGCCTTATACGGGCTTCATCAAGCTCCAAGGGCCTGGTATGAGAAACTCTCAACTCATCTTGTGAAACACGCTTTCGCAGGGGAGTCATTGACTGCACACTGTTCATCAAAGAAAAAGATGGAGACCTACTGCTAGTACAAATCTATGTCGATGACATAATCTTCAGTTCAAAGAACGAAGAATTATGCAAAGAGTTTGAAGCAGTTATGAAGAAAGAGTTTGAGATGAATGCCATGGGGTAGATGAAATTCTTTCTCGGGTTACACGTGGATCAGACACCAAATGGGATCTTTCTACATCAGACCAAGTATGTGGGAGATATTCTCAGTCGGTTTGACATGGAGAATGCTTCTGCTGCTGGGACTCCACTTGCTACAAATCATGATATAGGACCTGACGAAAATGGAGATTTGGTAGATGCCACAATGTACCGAGGAATGATTGGATCCCTCATGTATCTCACTGCCTTAAGACCTGATATCATGTACGCTACATGTTTATGTTCTATATATCAGGCTAAGCCTAAGGTTAACCATCTGATCGGGGTCAAAAGGATATTTCGTTATCTGAAGGGTACACCCACACTTGGGTTGTGGTATCCTCATGATGATGACTTTGAGCTCACGGCGGATAGTGACTCGGATTACGGGGGCTGCAAGATGAACTACAAGTCTATATCAGCAGGGTGTCAATTCTTTGGGAGGAGATTAGTTACCTGGCAGTGTAAGAAGCAGACCTCGATTGCATTGTCAACCTATGAAGCCGAATACGTTGCTGCTGCAAGTTGCTGTTCACAAATCATCTGGATTCAACAGCAAATGCGGGATTACAGTTTAAAGTTTTCTTCTACTCCTATCTTTGTTGATAACTCTGCTGCAATTACAGTAACTAAAAATCTGGTACAACATCCAAAGACCAAACACATCGGTATTAAATACCATTTCATAAGAGACTGTTTTGAAAAGAACTTAATCGATGTGGTAAAAATTAATACTGACTTTCAACGCGCTGACCTCTATTCAAAAGCCTTTGATAAACCACGTTTTCTATATCTGTTAGAGGTCAGTTAAAAAGAAAAGTGATGTTATTCCTGATGATGATCAGGTGTAGTCTGATGCATTGTAGTTATATTTTTTATTTTTCCTTATTTATTTTATTCTGTTTAAATTAAATAGTTGTCTGTTAAAATCCTAAAATAATTAAATCTAGTATGATTTTAGAATTTTAGGGGGAGAGTTGGTCAGCTAGTAATATTAAAAAGAACGAGGGAGAAAGAGTGAATAGCTGATATAAGGTAGATCGTATCTGTGATACCGATTCAAACCTTTTGGAAAATGATAGTACACAGGAACAAATCAAAAGGAACTTTAAAATTTTAATTTAGAAAGATGCAAAATTCAAAGTATAAGTCTGTGTAGTCTAAGCAATATAAAAGGGAAGATGATAGAAAAATTGGTAACTACTAAGGTAACACAAAGAAAGTACACCTAGAGGTTGCTAGACCACAAATGATATCTCGGTAGATTCAACACAATAGATGATTAGACCTGACTGGTGATCTCAAGATCAAACTATGTTGTTCAACTGACTGTGGGCTGCCATCTTATCACTGGTTAACACAATCAACAATATTCCAGTACGGGGTAATGAGCATGTAAACGCCACAAATGTGTGCGGATGACCATAAATAGAGCAAAGCACGAAAAAATGAAAGACAAATGCTATCAAGCTAATGACATATGTTGTTGGTGCATTCTGTGCAAAAGAAAATTTAGCTGCTCTAACAAGAAGATAGGTTGTGTGCCTCTCTGCTATGCGATGGCACTGACCTGAGGATAAGCATAACCTAGATATTCTAATAATTCATTGTTGTTTGCCGCCTCTCTGTTATGCGATGGCATTGACCTGAGGATTGGCTTCTCTTTGAAATCTCTAAGAATAGTCTCTTCTAGTAAAAATACCTGTAGACCGCTCAAAAGCTCTTGAGGAATGTTGATTATCATATAAGTGTGGGATCCAAAAATGTTAGTTGAAATAATTACACCTAAAACTATCACCAGTTTGTGTCTAAAGTCTATGTATGGATTTAAGAGGACAAATATACTGACAATCATTGTGGCTACAATTTTTGAAAGTTTAAATCAATGTGGGAATCTAATAGTACAAGTGTGATTTCCTAAATTTGCTAACGACTCTGGATGAAAACCAAGAATTGAGCATCAAAAGGTTTTGATAACAATTCCCAAATGATTTGACTTGCCTGTATGATTCCAAAATTGAATTGGTCCAGGTGTGGTCAAACTAAATTGAAGCTGCCTATTCTGGAACCAAATCCAGTAGATGTCTATCTTAGGATTTATCTCTCACAAAAAGTCAAAAACAAGTTTTATTTTTGTATTTAGTTTAAGTTTCTAGTTAGTTAGTCATTTTAGTTTGTTTGTTCGTCCGACTATATCATGAAAATCAGTATGGGATTAACTCGCCTAAAAGGGTGATGTCTCAGATGGCCACATATGTTTTCAAAGTTTAAAAGGGTCACGTCTGAGGTGACTAAATTGTTTAAAAGGATCACGTCTGAGGTGATCAAAAAGTTTTCAAGTTAAAATGATCATGTCTAAGATGATCAAATGCTCATAATGATAATTTCAACAGGTAAAAAGGGTTTAAGTGCTAAATGTTCATAAGTGTAACCCATTCGCACGACTGGATCATAAGTATGGACCAACCATGCGAATGGATCCCATTCGCACGACTGGACATGAGATTGCACCATTCACCCGAATGGCTTATCAGAACGATCCATTCGACCGAATGAAAGGGTGTGAATGAGTCAGTTGACCGACTGAGACTCAGTCGATTAAGTGAAGGTGCGAATGAATGGGCACGAATGAGTCAGTCGACCGACTGAGACTCAGTCGGCCAACTGAATGCAACTGACTGGGCCAATCGCACGACTGAGCCTTAGTCGCCTGAATGAGCTGACCGAATGAGGCCAGTCGGCTGATTAGCTTCAGTTTTTAAAGGGCCTAGTCAATCGCATTTCACTCATCACCCTCAATCGCTCCTAATCGCACCAACTATTGTTACTCTGCTGAAATTCCTCTAGACCTTGTTCTTACATCTTTATTGATCTTCTGACATGGGTTGACAGTTATACAGGTATATTGCAGTGAAATCTTGCCAAAACCAGAAGACATTGAACCCTAATTTGTGATATTCGGGTGAAACAAGAACCGGACTGTAAATGACCTAATAACCAACATAAACTAAGCAAAATGTTAAAATTAAGTTAATAGGTTATTAGTGACAACATGGCGAGTTTAATGGACCATTAAACCATGTTAAATTACTTGATTTGTCAAGATTTGAACCACAGGCGACTGAACAGTGGGACAAGCGATTGGTCGACCGGATGAACTCTAATCGCACGATTGAATCTTGCGATTGGGTCAATCGGCCGAATGCACCATGCGAATGAACTCAGTTGGCCGACTGAACCAATCGCAGACTCAGCCAAGAGATTGTGACTAAGTCACATGTCTCATTCACCCGAATGAGCTCAGTGCATGAAAGGACAACCGACTGACTTCAGTCGCATCATTCATTCGCATGAATGAATCAGATTGAATTTAAACTATACACTTTGAACTGAATTTGAATGTATGATTTTCTAATGGTTCTGTGTCTTGTGTTTCAGGTCAATGGCTGATAGATGGTCCATCAATCCAAAGCACAATATATGTGCTCATTTGGACCATACGACTCGGAATGGGACCGAGATTACAGAGATCATTGCGTTCCTTCGACGTTCTCAATACATAAAGCCATATCCACACCGTGTACTCCTTACGTCGTTACATCAGGCTTTCTGGGAAAATGCCTCCATAGATCGTTCACGTGAGCCTTACAGCATACGAAGCTCCATTCATGGTCATGATATTGAGATTACAGCAGCTGACATCCAGAGAGTACTTGATTTTGGGGACGATACTGATCACCCCACCAGACTACATCCATTTACAGTCAGAGGTTGCTTTCTCAGGATTAAGTACGCTGGGGACATCAACTCAGGTGTGCTCAACAAGAGCAACCTGTGTCCCCAGTATTATTACTTGGCGCATGTGATCCTGAAGTGTATTACTTCTCGGAGGGGTGGGTTTGATGACCTGTCAGACCAGATTCAGAATGCCTATGTGGCACTGGTGCTGAACCACCCCTTCAGCTTCTCGAGCATGATCTTCTCATATCTGGTGGAGAATCTGGAGGCCAAGGGGAAGGAGGGTTTTTGTATGTACCACAGATTTCTGCAGCTGATCTTCAACGAGAAGCTGCCATTACTTCCCATGGAGAGCCATGATGTGGTTGCCTCAGAGATTATGGATGACACAACTTTGGGTCGCATGAGAGTGTATCGGGGCAAGCAGGTAAAGCCCCAGGTAAAGAGGTTGATCGGCCATCTCGTCAATGAAAGATATGTGGCGCCAGGTGGACGCAAGTGGCGTCATGATGACAGGGATTCAGACGATGAGAGGCTATTGCTCCCAGAGCATGATTCAGACGATGATGACAGTGGGGGTGTTGGGGATGATATGCCTATTCCACCGAGGAGCACAACTTCAGATGTTATACCTCCAGTATCTGCCCTAACAGGCAACATAGCTGAGTCAGCGGGTTTCCACCATGACTTCATACTTGGTGAGGAGGAAGAAGAGTCGGATGAGGAGCCCTTGACGAGGACTGTGGGAAGCAAGGTTGTTCCCACAGAGTATGGACTGCTGGCGGTTGGTGAACGCCCCAGGGATCCGGGAGAGATTACTACAAATCCTAGCTTGGGCCCAGAGTCAGCTAGCCGTCTTCTAGGGGGAGCATCCACCTCGACTGGATCGAGGAAGAAAAGGATGGCTCAGCCCCACGGCCAGAAGAAGAGAAGACTCACCTTCGTCACCACCACAGCCACTACATCTACCACCACCACTACCACTTCTACAGCCACACCATCCACCACCACAGCCACCACAGCTACCACTACCACCACCACACCTCCCACCACTGTACATATGCCAACCACCACCATATCTTTCACTCCTACATCACCTCCACTATCTCACAGACCCAACCCCATCTTCACCATAGCCACCACCACCACCACTAGCCACCAAGCGGGACCCTCATCCCATCCCGCACATATATATGGATCTCCTCTACCTCCATTTGGGGTAGAGGAACAGCTTTCAACGCTGAACCGGATGGTGATGCGTTTATTAGCTGCTGATGAGGAGAAGATGACACAGATCCATCATCTGACAGATCTTACTGCAGCGCAGTCTCTACAGATCTCGAGCAGGCTCGGTTGATAGATGAGCAGGCCCAACAAATGGCTGCTCAGAGCCACGAGATCGCCCAACTCCAAGAGCACAGTGTCACATCTACTAAGAGGATGAGGAGTTGGAGGAGGCTAAGAAGACCATCATGCTAAAGCTTAAGAGATCTGAAGACGAGCCACTAAAGATTAAAGAGGGAGACGAAGATGATGAGGATGATGATGAGGATGATGATGATGAGACTGAGGATGGTGAGGGGATTGAGGACGAGAGGACAGAGGAGAGGAATGAGGATGATGATGATGAAGGAGGAGATGCAACTGCATCTGCCTCAGCTCAGGGTCAAGATAGAAGATCAAAAAGAAATCAAGACCAACGAGCTTCCTCTTCTGCCTCACCTACTGCTGATCCAGCGATTCAAGATAAAAGTAATGATTAGATGATCATGTATTTGATAGCTTTTGTACTTGAATCTTGATTAAACTTATGTATTTGATGTTTATATTAAGATTAATGTATTTCTGTCTTAATTATTAACTACTGTTTGCTATGTTGAATGTTTTAAATCAAGTAGAACCTGATTTCCAAAGAGATGAATACGATATTGCTCCCCTCCACAGGTCAAGACTCAACTGACGTTGATTCTTGATATGCAGGGTATTGTCAGGAGATCGGTTATGTATACTCCTAAGGAAGGAGAAATCATTCATAATCTTATTAACGAGAAATTAGCTGAGATCTTCAAGTTAAATCCCGATGAGATTGTGAAGGACGCTCCAACGTGCGACTCGACAAGTGACGAAGAGCTTAACGACGTTGATGAAATAGAGATAGAAGATGTCACTGCAGAGCACTACCCTCAGTATACTGACAATGAGGGAAATGTGGTCCCCAATCTGGGTGAATCCCTTGTCAGTGATACGTTTGAGGTGTTACACAAAATGGAGAAGGAGTCAGAGAAGATAGAGGGAACGGCACAAGCCTCAAATGATGATGTTGATATCCGAAAGGCTGAGTGGGCTGCCTGTTTTGAAGAAGTTAGAGCCCAACGCGCTGCACCTAAACAGGACGCCTACACCAAACTCTACAGAATGAAGAAACATCATAAGGTGTCAGGCAGGATTATAGCATGGGCATATTTTGAGGACCTTAACGTCTATGCAGTTAAGAGGGAGAAGGGAATAGAGTACTTTAGATTTCCTGATTATCTAAAGACTCTACCAGGTTTTGAGCTCACCCAGCTGGCCAAACTGAAGCTGTTGTATGCTGACCCAAGAAAGATGTCAGGTTGCTTTGAGGTTGCCCTAAGGAAGGAGTACCACACCAGGTGGGTTAACTTCAGACCCCAACAGCCTACAAGGTACATCAGAAGGTCTGAAGTTGATGCCATTACTGGAAAGCCAAAGATAGTGTTGAAGTGGAGTCCTCCGCACACGATGTCAAGAATCCCACTTAGGGAAATGCCATAGGACTTCACTCCACACTTTAGTTGGTGGTACTACGATTGGAGGACAGGAGAAGCGGTCATAGTCCTAAACAAAGAGGGCCAAATTGATACTATCAGGGTATTTGACCCAATGTGGCTTACCAACTTATCAGCTAGTGATGTCTACACTCTATACAAGTGGCCACTGTTCTATGATACGCAGGATATAGTACAAGCCCTCCAGTTCCAGAATGTCATAAGACTCTGTTTTGCATTTGAGATTCATGCAGGAGTCACAAAAGAGGATAAGTACAAGAAGTATGAGGAGGTAATGAAGAAAACAAGACATTAGAGAGATCTAGGTCCAAGGGGGAGTTTGTTGATACATGTATGTCCTTAGATCATGATATGAATGTAATAGATCTTGTTTGTCTGATTCTGAGGTAATGCTTGGAATGATTAATGAAATGATATTGTTTGTTTGTTATTTATAATGTTTAATATTTCATTAATGAGTCGATGTTGAATTGGTTAATTAGGTTTGTGTTGTTTGAATTGTTACACATAATGTTATATTAATTAATACATTTAAACTTAACAAAATGAAGTTCTCATGCGAATGGCCCATGCAAATGGACCATACGCATGAATAACTTCATATGAATGACTCAGTCGCACGACTGAACCAGGAAACTAGATCAGTGGTATGATTGTAACATAAGATTGGCTCAGTCGCACGACTGAACACTCAGTCGTGCAGATTAATCAACTGCATGGTTCAATCGCACGACTAAACCATACTAATGGTTCAGTCGCACGAATGAACAGTACTAACCTATAAATACAAACCAGTTCATGGAAAAATTAGAGCATTCATTCTATTTCGACTCCAAACATACCCTAGCCGTCCAGAGGCCTCCAAGTGATACTCCAAGTTCATAAAACGCTTTAGATCGATTCCTAATCGATTCTTAACGTTTGATTCAATACTCATCGATTCTACGTGCATTCTCACTCATTGGATCACCAATCAAATAGGATTCCGCACTATTTGGTTTGGTCTACACATTAATCATTTGGTATTTCGTTCAAATACCAGGTCCTAACATATAAGTTATTCTATAATAACCCTTTAATTGAATAACTCATACACACTCACTTATTATTTGATGTTATTTAAGTACTTAAATAACATTACAAACAATATCTATAAACAAAATATCCATATATTGTTCAATCTCATATGCAACTTATTTAGAAACCCATTTCTAAATTGGTGTTTTTATTTATTGTATGATCATATCATCAATTAAATATTATTTGGTGGTTTGCTAAGCTTGTTATTGGGTATGACCCGCTGTTGCTGCTGCTCGGCCTGCTGCTTGGCCATCGTTGCTGTTGTTGCCGCCCCTCGTCGGCCATCTGCCGTCGCTATTGCTGCTCGGCTGCTCCGTCTCCGAGACCTCCCCCTGATTTTAAGGATTTTGTGTTTTAATTTGAGTAAGTAAACTACAAATCTATAAGTCTACAATTGTTTGTTTCAAGTGAAATCTAATTTTTTGTTCTTTAAGAAGATGGTAGTATGTTACAGAGGTCAAATTTAGGATTGAATTCTCTGATTTTGAGATGTTGCATCAATGAGGTTTATGACGTTATAACTTTAATAATAGATCAAGTAAATTTTGGTGCCTTCTATTTATGATCTTTGATAATTTTATAATTTTATGATTTTAACAAAGCCCCTTTTATCAGTTGGAATGGTGATCCATATTTAGCCTTCATCAAAAGCCTTACAATCGATTATTTAGTATGTTATCCATCTAAATTTAGCGCTCAATCGACATGATAGCCCTTTGAAATTGATCGATCAACTTGTTGCTTCACAATTAAATAAAATTGTTGTTGTTCGATCACCATGTGTTGTTGCTTCGCATTTGGTCTTGCCCTCAGTACTTAATCATTAGTTAGGTTTTGTTAATGTTTCATATCAAATTTTAGGTTTATGATGCAAAGTGTTGCACCCTGAAAGGATCATACATGACAATTCAATGGGTGATTTGATGGTTGCTTTGCCGGAATCTCACAAGTCCAAGAACAAATGCGGATGAAGATCCTACTCAGAAAAACCAAGTGTTGTCTGTTGGACCTCATATGTCCAAGACAAATACAAGATTGATGTGGTTAGTACGTCATGATCCAAGTTGGGTCATACCCAATAACAAGCTATACAAACACCAATTGATATTTATTTGTTGATAGGACCATACAAATAAATACCAACACCAATTTAGAAAATGGGTTTTTCTAAAACGTTGCTTTGTAAGAGAACAACATTATGGGGATAATTTGTTCATGAGAAATATTTGTTTCATTATTTAAGTTGGTTAAATAATAACAAATAAAAGTGTGTTATTGTTATAAAATTAAAAGAGGTTTTAATTTTATAAAAATTATGGGTTAAGAGTGTATATTTTATAAAACTAAAAATGGGGGGGGGGGGAACCCATTTTGGGATGGAGTTTCGGCCGCCCAAAGGGGCCTATGGAGCACCCCTTTTCTTGTTTTTTGCAAGCCTTTACCATCACTACACTCTTACATCATTAACACACTTCTCTTACACACACATCTTGCAAGAGTTCTCTGAAAAAACATAGCTGAAATTTTCGGATTTGAGGCAAAAATACAAGGCTGAAATTTAGTTTTTGAAGGAGCTTTGTAGAGTTCTTGGTGTTGAGCTTCCTAACAAGCTAGGTGTTTGGAAAGGCTTGTGGGTATCACTTCTTGAGGCCTCCTCTTTTGAAGGCTTGACACATTCAAGAACATCATCATCTATCTCTTTTCATCCACAACTTTTGCACAAGAAAGGTTGTCTTCAATTAACACCCTATTGTTGGTTTTGTGTTGGTTGATAGCATATTATTTCACATACATTTGATCCTTATTCTTGGTTTTGTTTATAGTTTAATATGGAAAATATTTCAGATTATAAACCATATATTAAACTCATTTTTCCGCTGCGTTTTCATAGCTTAAATGGTTAAACTAAGTGTTTTACATGTGACAAAACCCAACATTGTCTTCCGCATTTGTCAATGCGGAAGACATAAAACAAATACAGACAAGTATTTGTTCTTCCGCATTGACAAATGTGGAAGACCAAGAAACAATGCGGACACGACTTTGCTCATCCGTATTTGACAAATGCGGATGACCGAACAAATGCGCACAAGTATTTGTTCATCCGCATTAACCAATGCGGATGACCAACATACTAATGCGGATGATCAAGTGAAGAAATGCTGATCAAGTTAACTCATCCAAATTTGTCAATGCGGATGAACAAGCAAAGACGCGGATGAAGACTTAGACTAGTTCTGATGTAATAGTTTAGGGGTAGTTTAGTCATTTTGTAAAAGACATCTTGCCTGCCTATAAATAGAATAGATAACCTCATACATGAGGTAACGGTGAATAGATAGAGAATTTTTGTTGTCATTTATTCTCTGTAATCAATCAACTTTCATATTTAATACAAAAGCATTTATGAGTATATTTCTTGCATTGAATGTTCTTTGATTGTTTGTTTCCACCACTCAATCATTGAATTGATTATCATATTCGATTCACAGTAAGAATGTCAATCTTACTTACCCAGTCAATTGGTATCAGAGCCTTGGCTCTCGGCTCTCTTTCAGATCTGCGCAAGAACAGAATAGAATTCAATTGATCTGGTAATCAAGTTTCTAGTAGAGTATATCATCATCTCTAGTTAGTAAACTGCAGAAAATACTCCTGTCAACACTCTCTCACCAAAATATTCACAACAGCAAGAAACTCAATACAATTACAGATCTGGTTCTGAAATCTGTTTGAATTGCTTGGACTAGTTGGACTAGTCAATCCTAAAAATCATCTAAATCTGTATTTATACCAGTTAAACACTTAGTTAAAATGGATTCTAATAGCTACTCAGAACTTGGTCATACAGCTAAACCTCATATGCTTAAACATAAATCTATGTTTAAACAATGGAAAATCACGTTTAGGAATTACATCACAGGTGTAGATCGTGATTTTTGGATCTCAATATGCAACGGGCCACACATCCCTGTTACTCTGTGTGCAGATCAAGCTGTAATATATAGAACTGCAAGAATACCCATTGAAGATCTAACTTTAGATGATAAAGACTACAAGAAAATCAAGATTGACCTCAAAGCCTACTCCATTCTAACTCAAGCACTCAAGATGGATGTGCTAAAATGATTAGAAAAGTACGGTACTACAAAAGCCATGTTGGATGCATTAAAGATCATGTGTGAAGGAAGCAGTGAGGTAGGTGAAATTAACAACGATAAGCTTGTTAATCAGTATGAAACATTCCACCACACCAATGGAGAGTCCATATCCAAACAACTGCATAGATTTGTACAGTTGGTAAATGATTTGGAAATCATGGGAATTACATACAAGATCAATGAATTAAACAAAAAGATGCTTCACAGCCTCCCTGAAAGCTGGAAACAAAATGTAACTATGCTAAAAAATACTCTTGATCTTGAAAGTAGTACTTTGGATATCATGATAGCCAAAATAGAAGCATTAGAACTTGATGAAAGAAGAAGAAATCTTGGGGGACCAAGAGTGATTGAGGCCTACAAATTTGCATGAGAATCTCATTCTGTGGAAAATGCCTTCATCACTGAGGAGGATGAATTCATCTCATCAAGAGATCAAATGAACAACATTGGATTCATTGCAACTCCACCAATCAATCATCCATCTACATCTTCTCAAACATCCAAAGTCGCTGCTGCTCCTCAAACTTCCACAGTCACTGCTGCTCCTCAAACCACTCCTCAAGATACAAGATCAAAAGAACAAAAGGCAACTTACAATGCCTTTGTTGCAAGCTTTGAAGCATACTTAGGAGGAAGACTCACTTCTGCTTATCTAATTCAAGAAGATCTGGAGGAAATGGATCCAGATGATGTGGAAGAAATGGATCTACAATGGCAAATGGCCATAATTGCCATGAGGGCCAAGAAATTCCTTAGAAAAGGTAGAAAGCTGAGACTAAATGAAAATACAAAACTTGGATATGATAAATCCAAGGTGAAATGCTTTAACTGTGGCATGGCTGGTCACTTCTCCATAGAGTGCAATGCCCCCAAGAGAAACAACTATCAAAGGAACTCTCAAGGCCAGTCATCCACACAGCCTAACTCAAGCTTTCACTCCAACAACGAACGTTAACAGTATCATCAACACCAATCATACCAGAATCCACCCCAACTGACAAATCAAGCTCATGGAAGCAGTCAGTCTTCTGCTAAAGCTCTCATGATAAAGCAAGATAGAGTATGTGACTGGAGAGTGTATGCAGAGGAAGTCTAGCCTCAATTTCAAAATCATGCTCTTATGGCTCACATCAATGATGGTCCATCTCCTATGCCTACTAAGGTAAAATCTAACCTTTGTAGTGAAAAATGTATTAATTAATTGCAAGGTTATAGGGAGCATAACCATAAATTAGCACATAAAATTAAGGAAGAAAAAGTAAACTCATAGATGATGAAAAGAGAAATAAAAGGCGTTGAAATCAAAATCAAATCTCTTAATTCTGACATAGAAAAACTGCATGGTGAAAAGTACACTCTTGTAGCTAAGAACGAGCTTCTTACTGAAAAGTTAGCTCAATCTAAGGTTGAACATTCACTGAGTGAAGTGAAACTTGAATAGTTTCAAATGTCTTCAGTTAAGCTGCAAAAGATTCTTGATTCTTAAAAGGATCCAAAGGACATGTCGGGGATTGGGTATAATTCATGTCCTCCACCATACAATGACAACTACACTATCATGCCTGAATTTGTCTCACTCACTGAAGAAATTGACACTTAAACTATGGAACCTAAATCTATAGTAAAACAAGTGACCAATCCTAAAAAAAACCTAATGTTTATATTGAAACCAATGAGGATAAATCAAGTTAGGTCACCCAATCAAAATAAAGACTGTTTAGACAAGACATTGAGTGTCATCAAACCATCAAGTCCTGTAAAAGCAATTGTCCCTTTCATAAAATTCTTACCATGTGTTTTACAAAGTAAAAAGAAATATGTGAAGACTGTGAAACCCACTATTGAGAGTAGTTCTGATAATGAGATCATATCTCCAAAAAATTAAAGCAAATCAGAAAAGGTTTCACTGCAAAAGAAACAAACAGTAACACTGAGTTCAACACATAAAACATTATCAGACCCTCAGTCTTCAAGATTAAGGCAGGGAGTTAGGTTTGATATCTGCAACAAGGAACATGTTGACCAGTTTGAAAAGGAAGTAAGAAATGGGTTGAAGAAATAGAAACATCCCAGATAATTAAATAAAGGTAGTGTTGTGAAGAAAACTACTAAAAGGGCTGATTCTGATTCATCACCTAAAGAAAAGGAAGTAATTCAGCAAAAGAAAATATCAGTTGAGTCACACCTGGCAAAAACTGATTCAAGAAACAAACAAATGTAATGTCACATTTGCGAAATGTTCAATCAAAAGAGAGATAAATGCTTCTTTAATCAATATTGCTCTATCTATGGTATGACAATCACTCCACCAAAAACTGCTATTTTAACAAGTATTGTTCAATCTATGACATGAACAATCACAATACATCTGATTGTTACTTCAATCAGAAGGGTTTGAGAATTCCCCAACATAAGCCCGCCTCAAAAACATCCACTATGACACATTCTATGAGACCTCATTTTCACAATACACAATCTAGGACACCTAGATCAACAAATGGCAGGAATAATTTAATGGAATTGAGGAAGGGTCAAAGTAATCATTTCACAATAAAACACCAACTTGACCTTCCAAAACAAAAACATACTTCTGATAATGAAAAACAGGCTAAATTTCTACAAAGAAACAAAGACCAACGATTTCATTACTCATCTGAATCCTTAGTAGTTGTTGATGAGTGTTGGATTCTTTATGCCCAAGACACATAGAACATTGATGTGGTTAGTACGTTATGATCCAAGTCGGGTCATACCTAATAACAAGCTTAGCAAACACCAATTAATATTTAATTGATGATATGATCATGCAATTAAATAAATACACCAATTTAGAAAATGGGTTTTCTAAATAAGTTGCATATGAGATTCAACAACCTATATGGATATTTTGTTAATGGATATTATTTGTAATGTTGTGTAATTTGGTTAAATAACATCAAATAATAGGAGTGTGTGTATAAGTTATATAATTAAAGGGGTGATTACATAACTTATTCTAATTACTAGTTTAACAAAAATAAAAGGGAGTTTTAGGGGAAAACCCAAATTACTTTTGGGATTCGACCGCCCCTAAGAGGGGTTGAATCATTTTGTTTTCATTAGCTCTCTTGGAACAAAACACATACACTCCATCTTGCTCTCTCTCTCTCTCATGCAAAAAGGGTCACAAGAACACAAACTCTTCTTTTGGAAGAAAGAGTTCAAGTTCTTGGCTGGAACAAGGATCCAGCAGCCTTCTAGATCTGATTTTGGTGCTCAAGTCCTAGCAACAAGGTGCTTGCTTGATGCTTGTGGGTATGGATGCTTGAGGACACCTCTCCTTGGTGTTTTGGTCATTCAAGAAGCTCATATTCTACTTCTTTCATCATGTTTTTTATAAGCTTACAAAAGGTAGTTTGTATGTCCTATTTGGTTGTTATTTGTTGTTTGTAGCTAATTCAAACACATATAAATGATCCTATGTCTTAGGGTTTGTTGATGATATGTTATTAGCCATAATTTTTCAGATTACTAATGATAATATTAAAGTATTAATCTGCTGCGTTTTCATAGTATAAATGGTTAAACTACTTTGATTTGGTCCAACAAACCCAACAATTAGATGACTCAACCCAATCATTAGGAAAAATCTCCCAGGACACCTCCAACTAAACCGTAATTTAGAGGGAAATACCAAGAGGTCACCATCATGGATAGGAACAGGAAACCGAAGACCATCATGGCTTGGGTTACTTATTCTAATTAGCTCCTTTTGCTTGCAGGTTCATCCACACACGTCCTATAGCTTATGGTATGTGGACAGTGGATGCTCCCGACACATGACTAGAGATCGTTCCCTCCTTCATGACTTCAAGCATGTATAAGGAACTACTGTGGCATTTGGCGGAGATTCACAAGGTGATAGAATTATATGTGAAGGATCTGTGACAAACGGGATGCTGAGCTTTGATAGAGTGAACTACTGTGAACAGCTGAATTTCAGTCTACTTAGCGTGTCTCAGATCTGCGAAAAGAAATATTCCACTCACTTTATAGACATTCATTGCTACATTCTGAAACCTGGATTTCAGATCCCTGAGGAATGGGTTGTCTGAAAGACCCCAAGGAAGAACAATACATATGTCTTAAACCTGTGTTCTACATCACATAAAGAAGAAACATGTCTTTTGTCAAAAGCATCATTTGATGAGTCACAACTTTGGCATAGACGTTTGGGGCACACAAACTTCAAAAACATGAACATGTTGGTCAAGGGAAACCATGTCATTGGTCTCCCTCAAAAAGAAATTCATTTTATTGATCATTGTTCTGCGTGCCTCAAAGGAAAACAACCCAAATCATCTAACAAAACCAAGCTGGTGAGCACTAACAACACTCCATTGAAGTTACTTCACATGGATCTATTTCGACCAACTAATGTAATAAGTATTGGAAAGAAAGAGTATTGTTTAGTGAACATTGATGACTTTTCACCATTCATATGGGTTTTCTTCTTACTTCATAAAGACGAAGCATCCCAAATCATACAAGAATTTATCACTAAAATTAAAAATCAACTTGATCTTAAGGTCAAAATAATAAGAAGTGATAATGGTACTGAATTCAAAAATGACAGTATGAGTTCTTTTTGTGCAACCAAAGGCATTGCTCATCAATTCAGTGTAGCTAGAAGTCCTCAACAAAATAGGGTAGCTGAAAGGAGAAATAGAATTGAAGCAGCAAGAATGATGCTAGCTCATGCTAAACTACCAATCACCTTGTGGGCAAAGTCAGTTAATACATCGTGCTTTGTACAAAATCAAACTCTGCTTGTCAAAGAAAACAACATGACTCCTTATGAATTGCTCTTTCATAGAAAACCATTTATTGGATTTCTTAAATCATTTCGTAGTCCTGTCTCAATATTAAACACCCGAGACTATATCGAAAAGTTTTCATCCAAGTCTGATGAAGGATTCTTTGTAGGTTATTCTTCTGTTTCAAAGGCTTACAGAGTGTTTAATCCCATATTAGACATTATTGATGAATCAACAAATGTTCAATTCAAGGAACATTCGTTTCCCAAATCTACAAATGGTCCTGATTGGTTGTTTGATATTGACACGTTTACATAATCATTTGACCAAGTTCACTTGTCTCATGCTGGAAATATACATTCAAGTGATACTTCGTCAGCTATAAAGAAAAGAGATAATTTTCCATTGATTCATCGTACATTTGATGAACACATGAATGAAGATGTTCCTCTTCAAGCTAATCCCATGAGACAACTGTCACAAAACCTTAGTGTTTCTTCTGAAGGAGGTCCAAGCCTGGTACCATCTCACTCAGATGACCTGTCAAATGCGATCAGAAATCAAAAATAGGCTACTCCTCCAGTTGAAACACAAGGTACATCAAATGATGCAAGCAACCTCAATGCTGCTGAAGATCAAGAAATAACTGAAATAGAAGTTGACAATCTTCATACTTCAACAATAGTACCAGATGAATGTGCCTCTGACCATAATGAATTGAATGTCTCCAATCTTGATGTAACTATTGCTGGTGACACCATTCCAACCACAAGAATACACAAGAATCATCCAGTTGAAACCATTATTGGTGATCTTAATGAGAGGGTGACAAGAAGCAAGTCCAATATTGCAAACATTTGTTTGTTCTCATGAATTCTGTGTCAAACAGTACCCAAGAACATCAAAGAGGCACTTCAAGACAATAGCTGGATTGTAGCACTGCAGGAAGAATTGCTCGAATTCAAGAAGCAAGAAGTATGGCAACCGGTAGATCTTCCCGAAGGACAATACCCTATTGGTACCACATGGCTGTACAGGAACAAGACTCATGATAGATGGATCGTCATCAGAAACAAAGCAAGACTAGTGGCACAGGGATACACTCAAGAAGAAGGAATCGACTATGACGAAGTGTTTGCACCTATTACCAGACTAGAAGCAATAAGAATCTTTCTTGCATATTCTGCATCCATGAAATTTACTATTTATCAAATGGATGTAAAGTGTGCCTTCCTGTATGGGAAGATTGCTAAGGAGGTCTATGTGAGTCAACCACCTGGCTTTGAAGATCCAGATTTCCCTCACGGAGTTTACAAGCTTGACAAAGCTCTGTATGGTCTTCATCAAGCCCCAAGAAACTGGTACGAGAATCTATCATCTTTTCTTCTTGAACATGGGTATAAAAGAGGAAAGATTGATCAGACTCTCATAAGAAGAAAAAGAGGAAAAGATATGCTGTTAGTCCAGATCTATGTGTCTGACATTATATTTGGCTCTACAAGCAAGTAACTCTGCAAAGAATATAAAGACCTTATGCACTCAAAATTTCAAATGAGGGCTATGGGGGAACTCACTTTCTTTCTAGGGGTGCAAGTCCAAGAGACAGCAGATGCAATATCCATCAATCAATCAAAATACGTGGAAACCATGTTGAAGAAATTCCACTTTGCTGACTGTTAGTCTATCAATGTGGATATAAAGTGAAGATTGGAACTAACCCTGAAGGCAAATTAGTGGATCAGACTCACTATCGATCAATGATCGGTTCACTTATGTATCTAACAGTCAGTAGGCCTGATATTATGTGTTGGTGCTTGTGTGTGTGCCAGATATCAAGCTGATCAAAAACAATCACATGTGAATGTAGTGAAGAGGATATTTAGATATCTGAAGGGGAAACCAGCTCTTGGGTTATGGTATCCAAAGGAAGGAGAATTTAATCTTTATGCCTTCACAGACAGTGATTATGGAGGATGCAACTTCAACAGAAAATCCACCTCTTGCGGTTGTCAATTTCTTGGCCCCAGACTAGTATCTTGGCAATGCAAGAAACATAACCTGAGTATATTGTAGCATCAGCTTGTTGCTCTCAAGTACTCTGGATTCCAAACTAGATGCTTGATTATGGTTTTAACTTCTTGCAGACGCAAATTTACATTGACAACACAACAACTGTTTTCATAACTAATAATCCAGTTCAACACTCAAAGCTAAACATATTGAAATTAGATATCACTTTTTGAGAGACTATGCTGAAAAGGGTTTAATCAAATTGATTCAAGTACAAACTCAAAATCAATTAGCTAATTTATTTACCAAGGCATTTGAACCTAGTAGGTTTGAATTCCTAGTTCAGTCAATTGGCATGATTAACCTTGAGTAAAATCATGAAAAACATCAAAAACATTAAAAAACATCAGAAAATCACAAAAAGAAATCATTGTGATGAAGAAAAGAATCTTGGTAAATGATATAATTACAGTCATTATATCATTCACTGTGTTTAATTTCAAAAATTGCAAGACTGTCATGACTTACTAAATATGTTGGTAGGCTCAACTTGGAAGAGAATATACATGCAGTGATGAATTGAAATCTTATTTAATAGTGAAACACTCATCACAGAGTACAGGTATGTATTGGCTTATCTGAGTGCATGTGTGTTTAGTAACCTAAACACACCAGGTAATGATACTTTATGAATCTCTTTCACCTATATTAGTTTCATATTTGTTTTGCTGAGCAAAGACCTGATGAAACATGCACATAGTGCAGATGTCCTGATCCAAAAGATTCCCAATGAGGAACACATCCAAATTGGATGCATCTACAAAAGCAATACATTCCAAGTGAATGAACAAAAGAATCCCATCATGGATCACCTTCCAAAGTGAAGTGAAAAGAATCCCAATGAGGATCATTATGAAAAGGATCAAAGTAAAAGAATCCCAATGAGGATTAGTGAAAATGAATTCTCATAACTTAAGTAACCTGGTAAGAAAAGTTATGAAAAAGTTCTACCATGCATTGTACAAGGATGGTTGATCATTCCATGTTTGTGTGTGTGAGGTACACATTGAATAATTAAATCAACCAAAACAAGATAAAAATCATTTGCATCAAAATATCAACCTAGTATGAGTTTAAAAGGACAAACATACCTTCAATCTTGAAGTTCGTAAACATGTCCATTTAATCATAAAGGATGCACATGTGTAATGTAAGACTGATATGATCCCAACAAAAGAGATAATTCTCTTCATTATTAATAAGCATAATAAAATTAAAAAAAATTTAAATCTTTAAAGTTTCTATCCATATGCGGATATAAACTTTAGAGGGAGTAATTTAAAATTTTTGAGTAAGCCCATATTTTTTTATTAGCTTAACTTACCTTCTTAACAAAACAAAAAAAAGAGAATTTTGGTGTTGTTGCAAAAAGTCATACCATTATATCTCAGCTTATGCAGAGTCTTAGAAGCATGATAAGTCCAAGATCTATCAATATTAGGAAACTTGTATTACTTGTGACATACAAGTCAATCCAAGCAAGAATTGACAAATTCAACAGTCAACTTCATAAGAAAAATCAATCAAGGACAAGTCTTCATAAGATGAATAATCAATTCAATCACATTAACTTATGATTAAGTTCAAAAGTTAATGCAGGTAAGTGCATTGGTTAATACGGGTGAAGGTAACCCATGTATATAACCAATGTGGGTAACAACATATTTTCAAGTGCAACTAATGCGTACAATGGTTTTACTCTACCGCATTAGTGTATTACAAGTATATTTGAAATTTTGAAGTGTTAAAACCTATGCGGATCAAGAATTGTTCTACCACATTTGTCAATGCACATAAAATAATTTTCAAGTATTCAACGCATTTGTCAAATACAGATGAAATTTACAATTCCACATTTGAATTATCTATCCGCATTTGTGGATACACATTTTCAATACTCATGTATGATCAAGCAAAGATAATTAAGTGATCAATATCTTGTGAATGAATGATGATCAAGTAAATGTGGATTTTATTCTATCGCATTTGCTACAATTAGCAAATGCTCACAAATTTAATTATATCGCATTTGCTACACTTAGCAAATGTTGACAAATTTTATTCAAACACATTTGCTACAGTGAGCAATGGTGAATAAGTTTTGTCAATCGCATTTGTTATAGTCAATAAATGCTGATGAACTTAGTTCTTCTGCATTTACAACAGTGAACAAATGCACATAGAATAAATCAAAAGTAACAAAACTTCCGCATTTACAACAGTGACCAAATGCGAACAGTCAAAGTCCAAAATTTGTCTTCCGTATTTGCTATAGTTATCAAATGCGGATGACCAAAAGTAAAAAATTTACCCTTCCACACTTGCTACAGTGGTGACCGAACTTGCTCTTAAACTTGTAAAATCTATCAAAATGCATTATTTGACTATTTAAATGAATTTAAACGGGTCATTTAATATTTTCAAATTTTAGATGCTTCATAGTGAGACGAGCGCAAATACACGGTACACCCAAGTCGATCATCTTCACATAAACAACCAAATATTTTTATTTTTAAATTTTTTTTAAATTAAAAAAAAGAGTATATAAATAAACTTTTGTCACTTTTTCATAGATTCATCAAAGGACTTGTACATCTATCGGATGGCCTTTTTAAAGTACTTGGGCTCACATTTTATCTAATGATATTTTGCACCCGTGTCTGGCTACTAAGCGGATAGTTAGCCGAACTTTAATCAAGCGAGTACTCATTATTAGAAAAATGTCATTTATCAAGTTATTTCAAAAGAGTGGAAGTGTTTTCAACATTCATTCATGTTCCTGATGCAGATTATTGAAGTTCAAAGCCTCATCATATGCCTAATACATACTAATCCTTGAGTTGTGATATGAACTGTAATCCAAGAGTGATACAACCCATATCCAATACCACGAAGTATTCTCAAGAGATTCTAACCTTTGAATAAATATATTAGGAGGAGTTTAATCTGAAGGGAGAACATCAATGAATTGTGCAAGAAAATCAATTGATCAAGAAGACATGTGACAAAGAATATCTTCAAATTCAAGGTTTAGCAAGCATCATTTTAGGGGGAGTATTGTTGGGATTCAACAATGGCATAAACTGAAGCTTACCAAATCCTAATTACATCCAACTGAGGATCTCATTGTACAAGTTAAAAGACCACGTTGATTACAACAAAACAAGACAATTCACCATGACAAAGTTAACATCAAGACATTTAGAAAGTGAAAATTAGGTCATGTTGTAATATTAGTATAAATAAACCCACTAGTACATTTATGCAGGTGTGCCTTTTGTGTGTGTGTTTCTCATGGTGTAAATCACCATCCAAGGAGAAATCCTCTCCTATGGGTGGGTTTGATTTCACCAGCCATCTATGATTCTCATTGTAACTTGTTTATCAACATAAATGAAATCATAACATTATATTATCCATCTCCTTGTTCTTTGATTCACACACGTTCACCCATCTTAATTTTGATTTCTAGATTTGAACGAGATGAATCCTAAGATCCAAGCTCAATGAATCTGAAATAATGATTTAGCAAAATGGTATAATTGACTGGGTAAGTAAGATTGACATTCTTACTGTGAATAGAATAAGATAATCAATTCAATGATTGAGTGGTGGAAACAAACAATCAAAGAACATTCAATGCAAGAAATATACTCATAAATACTTTTGTATTAAATATGAAAGTTGATTGATTACAGAGAATAAATGACAACAAAAATTCTCTATCTATTCACCGTCACCTCATGTACGAGTTTATCTATTTTATTTATAGGGAGACAAGATGTCTTTTACAAAATGATTAAACTACCCCTCAACTATTACATCAGAACTAGTCTAAGTCTTCATCCGAATCTTTGCTTGTTCATCCGCATTGACAAATGCGGATGGGTTAACTTGATCAGCATTTACTCACTTGATCATCCGCATTAGTATGTTGGTCATCCGCATTGGTTAATGCGGATGAACAAATACTTATGCGCATTTGTTCGGTAATCCCCATTTGTCAAATGCGGATGAGCAAAGTCTTGTCCGTATTATTTCTTGGTCTTCTGCATTTGTCAATGTGGAAGAACGAATACTTGTCCGTATTTGTTTTATGTCTTTCGCATTGACAAATGTGGAAGATAACACTTGGTTTTTCTGAGCAGGATCTTCATCCGCATTTGTTTTTTGACTTGTAGGATTCTAGCAAAGCAACCATCAAATCACCCTAAGGATTATACAACCTCTGTTCTTCAATGTTTGGGAGGTTATTGATATTGTGAAGATTCTGCTGGGTCAGGTGGAGGAAGCAAAAATGCAGCTTATGTTGGATCCAGAATAGCTTTGATCATGTTGACAAAATCTGTTGCTTTTGACATTCTGTCTCCACTCAGCACATGTATCTTCATTTTGCTCATGTTGTAGATGGCTTCTATTGGTAACTTTTTGAGTGAAATAGGTTCCCAATAGAAATAGTAGAAAGACCATCTCTGTGTATGAGCAAGCTTCCACCCACATCCACCTCAAGTTACACAATATTCCTAAGTTGCAAAGGTGTCTTCTATTCTTTCTTTTATCTATTTTTATATTGATGCGATCATAGGCTAATTTCAGAAACTTGATACACTTTAGGAAGAACTGAATATCTTGTTCACCCAGCTTGTTGTTGATTTCCCTCAAGTGTCTTGTATAGATATAGTGAATGTAACATTCATCAAGCAGTCTTACTTCATCTCCACTAAATAATCTTATTTCAGCACCCTCCTTTCCTCCCCACTTCCTTTCAATCACCATCTCATAAGTTTGTTCATCATAATACAAATTTGAGAAGAGTGTCGAGGAATGAGTACGAGACACCATTTTCCTTTTCAAAGCTTCTGTTGGTCTGGCCTACAACTCAGGGAACACAACTTCTTTAGCTTGTATGTTCTTCTTCTTCTCAAGAGGATTATAAAAGACTTATCTTTCCTCATGCAAACAGTCTTTAATGTATTGAAATTATCTGTCCTTCTGAACATTTTGAGAATGTTTTCAAATTCATATCCTCTGAACATAGCTGAATGATTTATCAGTTCCAGTTGAGCTAGTTCTTTAAATCATGTATCTCGAGGGCATTTACTAGAGCAGAGTACTCAGTAAAGAATTACACCAGCCCTGAGATTCTTTTTACCATGAACATGTTACACATGCTATCATACTTCTAGGAAATTATTTTCTGATCAACTTTGTCTCCGGGAGTAGACACCCCTCTAATTAAATTTTTTTGCCTTCTATTTATGATCTTTGATGATTTTTATAATTTTATGATTTTAACAAAGCCCCCTTTATCAGTTGGAATGGTGATCGATATTTAGCCTTCATCAAAAGCCTTACAATCGATTATTATAGTATGTTATCCATCTAAAATTAGCGCTAAATCGACATGATAGCCCTTTGAAATTGATCGACGAGCTTGTTGCTTCACAATTATATGAAATTGTTGTTGTTCGATCACCATGTGTAATTGCTTCGCATTTGGTCTTGCCCTCAGTACTAATCATCAGTTAGGTTTTGTTAATGTTTCATATCAAATTTTAGGTTATGATGCAAAGAACGTTTGCATTCCATTTATACCTATAGGTTTCGCAACTAGAAATCATCATTTGAATCCGTGGCTACTTGATCATCCTCATCAAGTTGTTGTTTCATCATCACCCACAACATAGTGCAAGGTTAGTATGACTAGTCTTCTGTTCAAGAAAACCTTTTTGCTTTGGCACTTGGCTTATTAACAAGTATATGAGAAGTTTATAGAAAATTTCAGTTAGTTCATTAGAAGTATTTTTGTGGATTTGTAGATTAATGTTTTCTTTAGTTAAGCTTGGAATTAAATAGAGAAGAATCTAGAGAAGAAGAAGGTTATTCACGTCTAAGCTCATGATTTGTTATTCATCGGCCACTTTCAATAACTAACGATTAATAGATTGATGTTACTTGAGTTGTATGGGATTATAAGACATTACTTTCCATATGGTTATTGTATTAATAATATTACAACATCTAATATGCTTGTTTTTAGTTCAATACATTTGTTAAGTGGATTTTCTTTCATCAAATTGATGCTTTTTTGTATGTAATATGTTTACTAAATTAATCTTGCTAATACATGAATAATAACACATGTAAAAGACAGTTTGCTAGTCCATATATAAGTAATAACCTTAAATAAGGATACACGTCACTAAGATGTACTTTTTATATGTGAATTAATGTCTTGTTGTTTCTTAATGTTTCTATTAACTTTAGATACGAGAGAGATGAGACATGTTAGAGATTGGATGTATTTACCTAGAAGGTTACTAGAATTTGAAGCTGGAGTTATTGAATTTCTTAATATTTCATTCCATAAGGCAGCAAAAGGCTCTCAAATATGTTGTCCTTGAAAACAGTGCAAAAATCATTACTGGTATCAAGAGATGAAGTATTTGATCATCTAAAAGGACACTGATTTGTACAAAACTACTATGTATGGGTTTTTCATGGAGAAAGCTCCTGAGAAAGAAGATTTAATACTGACATATATGATGATGGAGATGCTATGCACAAAAATTTTGAGGAGTTTTGCATGATAGATTTAGAGATACCGTGGAGGAAGTACGACAGAAAGATGTTTAAATGAAGATACCAAAAAATTCTATAAGTTGATAGATGATGGAAAGCAAGAGTTATTCCCTGGGTGTAAAAGTTCTTTGAAGCTATATTCATCATTAGACTTCTTCTCTACAAGACTCTTCATGGTTTAGTAATGTGGCATTTGATGATCTTCTACATCTTTTACAAGAGATGATTCCTAAAGCAAAACTTCCAGCTAGTTTTACTCAAGCTAGAAAAGTCATAAAGGATTTAGGCCTTGATTATAAGAAGATTCCTGCATGTCCAATGATTGCATGCTTTATTGAAAGAGAATGAACATATGGAAGCGTGTCATATTTGCCACACCTCAAAGTGGTAACAACTAAATAAGAACTAAAAGTTAAAACATAATAGTGAACACTCTAAAAAAGCATCAAAAATTTTGGCTAAAGTGGTGTGGCATTTTCCTTTAAAGATGGCATGATCAAGGAATTATAGCTAAACACATGTTCAGAAACAGCTAAACATATGACATGGCATGATGAAGGACGTCTTAAAGATGGAAACTTACGACGTCTGGCTGACGGACAAAGCTGGAAGGAATTTGATTCTTTGTATCCTCATTTTGCAAAAGAATCTAGAAATCTTAGATTAGGGTTGTCAAGTGGTGGATTTAATCCATTTGGAACAATGAGTATTGCTCATAGCACTTGGCCTGTGGTGTTGGTTAACTACAATTTGCCTCCATGAATGTCATTGAAACCAGAATACTTTATGTTATCCTTGTTAGTTCCTGGGCCTGAATCTCCTGGTAATAACATAGATATTTATTTACAACCTTTAGTTGTGGAGCTTAAAGATTTATGGGTTAATGGGTTAGAGACATATGATAAATCTAAAGATGCGACCTTTAAAATGTACGCAGCCTTAATATTGTCAATTAGTGATTTTCCAGGTTTTTCAATGTTGTTAGGGTGGAAAACAAAGGGAAAGTTTGCGTGTCCATGTTGTAATTATGAAAGTAGCTCACTTTACTTGAATACTATTAAGAGAACATGCTATATGGATCACCGTAGATTTTTAGATGCTCTACACCCTTGGCGACGCAATAAAAGTGCTTTCAATGGGAAGATTGAGAAGGGATTTTCTCCAAAACCTCTCTAAGGTGTTGAAGCTTTGACTGAGTTTTCTAGCTTTAAAAATCTTTTTGGAAAAACACAAAAGAAGAAAAATAATAGTACTTGCCCATGCAAGAAAAGGTCAATATTTTTTGACTTGCCGTATTGGCAGTTCAATAAATGTCGACATAATCTTAACATGATGCATATTGAAAAAAATATATGTGATAACGTGATAGGGACTTTGGTGGATATTAGAGGGAAGTTAAAAGATCAACCAAGAGCTCGATTTGACATTTTAGAACTTGGCATCAAAGAAAGGCTTCATCCGGTACTTTCTGATGACGGCAAGCATGTTGTCATGCAGAACGCGTGTTTTTCAATGTCTTCTAAGGAGAAAGTTAATTTTTGTCGAGTTATGAAGCAAACAAAATTACCTTATGGGATTGCGTCTAATATTTCACATTGTGTTGATTCTTCAGGAAAGAAATTTTCGGGTTACAAGAGTCATGATGCTCACATATTTTTGCATTACTTGCTTGAAGTTGCTATTAGAAAATCATTGCCAAAGCATGTTTCTATCCCTTTAATTAGGTTGGGGAACTTTTTCCACAGCTTGTGCAGTATATATAAATAATAATCTTGTGGTAGAAGCTTAATTGTGCAAGTGATACTTTCAATGGTGAGTGTCTGGTTGAAATCTGCTAATGGGTCAACTAGTCAAATTAATGCATAAAAATTGCCATTTTAGTGAATGGGTCAATGGATCAAAGTATTTTTTTATTCATGAAAGCTACTAACGGGTCAATGGGTCAATTTAATGCAATAGAATTGGTGGTTCATATGATGGGTCAACGAGTCAGAGTACTTTTAATACATGAAACTGCTAATTGGTCATGGGTCAATTTAATACAATAGAATTGCCATTTTAGAGAATGGATCAACTCGTCAAAGTACTTATAATGCATGAAAACTACTAACAGGTCAACGGGTCAACTTAATGCAATAAAATTGGTGGTTTATATAATGGGTCAATGAGTTAGAGTACTTCTAATACAATTGAATTGACACTTAACAAGTTGTAATAACAGCAATCGACCATCCATAAGCCTAAATTGTCAAATTCATATAGTGCACATGTCATTTTAGAGAATGTGTTAACGGATCAAAGTACTTTTCATTCATTATGAAAAAAATTGACGATTCATATAATGGGTCAACACATAAAAGTACTTTTAATGCATGAGAAATGCTTATGGGTCAATTGGTCAAGCTAATACAATAAAATTGACATTTTAGAGAATGAGTCAACGGGTCATGATACTTTTAATGCATGCAAACTACTAATGGGTCAGCGGATAATATTAATGGAATAAAATTAGGGTTTCATAGAATGGGTCTATCGGCCAGAAAGGCATGAAAACTACTAATGGGTCAAGAGGTCGAATTAATACAACTAAATTGTCACTTCACAATATGCAATAACCGCCACCGATCATCCATAAGCCTAACTAGTCAAACTAATACAGTATAGATGTCATTTTAGAGAATGGATAAATGGATCAAAGTACTTTTAATGCATAATGAAAAAAATTGATCGTTCATATAACGGGTCAACGGGTAAAAATACTTCTAATGCATGAGCACTACTAATGTGTCAATTAGTCAAGCTAATACAATAAAATTGCCATTTTAGAGAATGGGATAACGTGATAGGTACTTTTAATACATGCAAACTACTAACAGGTCAATAGATCAAATTAATGAAATAAAATTAGTAGTTAATATAATGGGCCTATGGGCCAGAGTGGCATAAAAACTACAAATAGGTTAACAAGTCAAATTAGTTAATACAATGAAATTGATTTTTAATGACCCTAATGGATCATCATTGGGCATAAGATAACAATCATTGACCATGATTGACCCTAATTTACAAAACTTATTTCAAATAGGTCATCAACGATCATAGTTAACTATCATTAACCATAAATAATCATTATTAGCCTTAGTTCTTTTTTACCGTGGTGTAGTGCCACGGTACTGTATGTGACATGATAAAGTATCATCTACGAAAAAAATTACGTCAATACATTATACGTATTGTGACTCGAATTTGTAGCGTAGAATGAAAAGTTGAAAAGGTATTATATGACCAATTGACCCTGTGTTTTTCCAAACAAAACTAATGTTGAAATATAGACTTACAATCGATCCGACTAATTTCCAAATTAATTTAGTTCAAAACGTAGACATATGTTGAAATGTAAACAGTCTTAAACTATGACTTTTTTTTCGGTGGTACTATAATTGTGATTACCAAGTAAGGTTAGATGAATTCTTTTTACATATTTACAAAGCTTATTAAATTAAAATAAAATATATAATAAAGAAAGGCAAATTAAAAAAAAACTAACAATAGCAAATGACTACAAGATTCGAACTCGAACCCAGATTTGTTGCGCAGCATAAGGAGGAATTAACCTCTAAGCCAATAGTTGTTTTTTCTAATAATATATAACAAGTTATTATATATATAGAATGTATTAGTAATAAGTGCCGCCTGTTCAAAGTTCAACCATCGAGGTTTTCTTCTTTTACCCAATTCCTTTTCTCAAAACTACCAGATGGTTGAACTTTCATGTGCGGCCCAAATCAGAACTCCCTCAACTATCAACCGTGCCCATGAAACCTCTCTCTCTCGCTTGCATATTGATCTGAATCTCTGCTCTGTTTTCATCCCTTTCATAATAGCTGGGAAACATCACTGATCGATATCTCTATAGGCTGCCTGATGTTTGTTCGATTTGATTCATGTAACCAGGTACACTCAAACTCCTTATTTGATTCTGAGAACAATATGAACAACATACATAGATACGAAACTATAAGTCCGATTGTGATCTGGTATTATGATTCGGATTTTCATTTTCATTGTGGCTAGTGAAATTCTAACAAAATTGCAACCTGCTTTATAAGGAAGATAACATACTCAGTAATTTTCTATTCATTTGAAACCTAATTGATGAACGATAACGACCTCTGAAATTTCAGTTCAAATATGTTCTTTTTGTTATCTTGTTTCTATTTATTGATCTTAGGCATAAAAGCTATACATATTTATCTCATAAGAAAGTGCTGAGTCATTAAAGTCTTCTCATCAGTTTATAAATCATATTTGGTACATACATATGTGTTATGTTTCATATTATGTCAAACTATGAAACACGACAAAAACAGAGACATGTTAAACAGGTCATCAAGCTATTATATGTACTTTGTGAATTGTTTTATTAGTGTTTCTGATAAATAAGTTGTTGCTACTTTGAGTTTGAGCAACTCTAACAGGAAACAAAAGCAAACAAGATCAAAGTGTACAAAGACAAACAAATGATTATGAGAAAGCTAGACCGTTGAGGGTTCAAGAAAACAAAAAAAGACTACTAGATTTGGGAGTTAAAGGCATTGCAAGTATTTGACAAGTTTGGTACAAAGTCAAAATACGAAAAAAAATAGAGTGAAACCAACATGTACTAATACAAGAGATGCAAACTATATTCCTGATATGAGTGAAGATAGTGAGGGAGATTTATCAAGAAGTTGCTACAAGTGTTGATACATTTACAAAGGTAATTAAATATCAACTTTTTGTTACTTTATTTCTATATGACTTTGTTCTAATAAATTGAAATTTGTGAAAGCAACATCGTCCACAATATACTGCACCACTGTCCATGAATAAACTTGCTAGTTTAGCAAAGAAACATCAAGTGATTGCTCAAAGGTCTCCCATAACTTTGCAATTGATTCAAATGCATCAAAAGATAATCAATATAGACCAACAATTACCATGGGTGAACTAATCTCAAGTAATAACGGGTCACAAAGGCAAAGTGTGGTATATAAACAAAATATAGCAAAGCCTAATTGTATTGCACATGGAGCAAAGAGACAATTGTTGCTTCTTGATGAGGATGATGAGGATGATGAGATACTTCAAGGTATTTATTGATCTTAGAGTTTTTCCTATTAATGAGAAATAATAAAGTCACCCATGCAATTTTATTTTATATGAATTTAATTATTTATGCTTTTAGATATTAATGGAGTAGATAGGGAACTAGATGGTTCAAAAGACAATGAGAATGAAAATGATATTGTGAGATTTGAAGGTACTTATGTTCAATGATTTAACAAGTTCATAGTTTGTCATTGTTATATATTTTTAATTGGTATTTATTGATGGCATGTATTTACTAATGACAAGATGATGACTATGAAGACATGGACCAAATAACCATTACAAACAATGAAAATAAGATACACGGGGACAATAGCAATGATGATATGGAAAACGAGGATAATGTTGGAGCATATATAGTCATATATTGTGTGTCCGTCACTTGTCGAATAGTCTAGGCTTAATGTAATACACCTGATATGTTGTAAACACATGAAACATGGTCATTCACAGGAGCATATGCGAATGAGACTCAGTCATACGACTGAGCCATGCTAATGGACCAGCCGTGCGACTGAGAGATGCGATTGGGACATTTTTAAGACTAAACCATAAGTATGGTCCAGTCGTACGATTGAACCATACGCATGGTCTAGTCGTATGATTGAACCATACATATGGTCCAGTCACACAAATGGGCCAAGTCACATCTAATATGGGTCGTGGCCTATATATACGAGTTTCAATGTGTAGAGAGATAAGATTTGAAGTCTGCCTGGAGCCTAAGGCTGCCGGATGAGAGGGGAGATCATGCTCGATCCCCCCTTGCCAAGAGTCTTGATTCTTATATTGTAACGAGCTTGTAATCGTTAGGTTTTATCAATGAAACCAATTTTTTGATAGTTCGTGTTATTGATTTGACTTTGGGTTTTGGTTTGAAAGGATCGGGATCTAGTTTGATCAATTAGATTAAGATTTGCAGCGGAATAGCACAACAATTAGACGAAATTTTAGCAAGAATAATATGAATATTCAATCAAATAGTATCGATTATAGAGAGAGAAGTTTTCTGCAAAGAGAATATTTTCATTCACGCACACGCTTCGGTTACAAGGAAATTAGGTCAACATTCCTTTTATAAAGGAATGTGACATCAGCTGACGTCACTTGATAGTGACAGCTAACTAATTTATACAAACAACTGAAAGGAAACTAAACTACTGAAGATGTCCACAACAACTGAGGACACCTTCACAAAAAGCTAAGTACAAGCTAACATTACAACTACTAAAGTTATAACATCTGAAGTGTAAGAACCTCAGATGTTTTACATAATATAAAACTACTGATTACAAACTATTGAAAAGTAAACCATCACAACTACTGAAGAGAACTACTTCAGCTGTTGTGACAACTTCTGAGAACTTGGTCTTGAGACTTTGTCTTCCGCTGTTATGTTCAGACTTTGTCTTCAGCTTTTGTCTTCGGACTTTGTCTTCAGACTTTGTCTTCAGCTATTGTCTTCAGACTTCGTCTTCAGACTTCGTCTTCAGACTTCGTCTTCAGACTTTGTCTTTAGCTGTTGTCTTTAGCTGTTGTAGACCACTTCAGTTGTTTTGATGTCTGTGGGACTTAAAGGTTCTTCTGACCTGGCTCATTGGTTCTTTTGGTCCAACAAACTCTCCCTGAACCAATGCAGCCAAACCTTTAAGATTATTGAGGTCCCACTTATTGGCAGAAACATTTTCTGGATTAGCTCAGAAATCTTCAAATTAAGCTCAGGCCAGGAAAGAGCTTTGAGAAAGTTTGATTGGCAAAGGATAAATGGGAACTCTGTCTTGGGGAATTGGACACTGAGCTGTTATCCCATCCATGAGACCTACTTCCCAATGATGAGTCTGTAAGACTCTCTGACATAGGCCTCAACGAATACTACTTGTTTTTCCATTGTGAGTTCTTCAACTTCACTTTCAAAGAAGAACTTAGGCCCATAGTACTCTGATAAGTACTTAACATGCTTTCCATTCTTCAGCTCCATAGTTGTTATTTCCCTGTATGCAAACTCATCAGGATGAGTGCCTTCTAGCAACAACTGGAGCTCATTTCTTCTTATTTCTTCAAGCTTCTTGTAGATCAACCCCTTCTTTACTATTTTGTTTTCTAGTAAAGTTTGTGGAGTCATCTTAGACTTGTAAGCTCTCTTGAAGTCATCAAGGATTTCCCAGGGTGACACTATAAAGGCCAGCATTATCACAGCATGTGCAATCTGCTTTACTTGGCCATTGTATCTACTTGGAATCTTCTTTTTATGAATTCTATCACTTACTCTGGGGTCAGGCCAAATTCTCACTCTCTTTCTAATATTGAAATGTAAATCTGAGAGCATACAACCTCTGAGCATGTTTCTTCATAGCTTGTATGGATGAAGACTTAGGAAACTCTTTATCAATCATCCTTAACAACTGCTCATCATGTTGTTTGTGCTATTCTTCTTCTTCAAGTTTGACTTTTACCATTTGCCTTTGGCTGTCAGGTGTGATTATTGTTGGTTAACTTCTGGGCTCAGGCATCTTTATTTTAAGAACAACAGAGATTGGCAGACTATGATCCTCATCATCTTCTTCTTCTTCTTCCATCCTCAACACCCTTCTCTTCCTCTTGGGTGAATCATTGGTAGTGGTTTGAGTAGGTTTCTTGGGTAAAGGAGTTGGTTTTGAGGGTTGTGAAGTTGGTTGTTTTGGTGTAGGAGATTGTACAAGCTGCTTTAGCATCTTGGTTGTGAGTGAAGCTTTGGATAACTTTGCCATATGAGACCTTTTCCCAGCAGCAGCTTCATCAAGAGCTTCTATGATCAATCCTTTGTTGAATACTTCAGAAGAACACATTCGGGTGGTTATATCCAAAATACTAGCTCCGGACCATGACTTCACTTCAATGACTGATCTTCCAGATGCTTTGATATGAATCTTGTCATACCTTCCAGCCTTTCCCTTTCTTTCTCACTCCAACTTGCCCATCTATGTTCAATCTCTTGAATCTCTAGCCTTCTGATTTCAGAGTCAAGTTTGGCTGCGTCAAAACCTTGTGTGAAGAGTTGATCAATGATCTTATCCATAGATCTGCTATGTTGCTCATCAGTTTCTTTGATCAGTTCTTCTAACTTTTTCTCACCTTCAGTCTATTCAGAGCTCTTCTTTCTCTTGTAGGTGAGCATCTCCTTTTCTTTCTTCTCTTTTTCTTCTTCCTTTTCAACTCTCTTTCTTTTGTCTACTTTCACTGACTTAGACTCCCCATTTTTGGTTGCATTGGGTTCAGGGGTTTGAATGTCAGAAAGTCTCTTAGAAACAGCAACATCAACTAAGGTTTGAAGATTTAAGGAAAGCCTCTCATCAATAGCTTGATACATAATGTTTGTGATTATGGAAGTGATGAGAGGTAAGGATGATTGAAAGGCAGCAACCATTTGCTCAGAGGGGTTCTGTCCCTGAGAAATGGTGCCTGAATCAGATGCGGGTGGCAAAGTTGTTAGGAGTGGCTCATTGTTGGGAGAGTTTCAGAAGAAACTGCGATCTGTGGGTGAATGTGGGCAGATGGACCTGATTCTTGTGTCATTTTGGCAAGCAGTTCTTGTAGTCTACATACCTTAGTCTCAAGAATGGTGTTGTGGGCTAGATCATCAAAGAAAAAGCCTAGGTCATCATCAGTCTTTGCTGAATCATCTGACCTCCTGATTAAATCAGGATGAACATGTGCTGAGTGTAGATTAGTATTCACATGTGCCCTTATTTCTTGGAACTGGGGACTTCCTGCCTCAGGATTATGTCCTTCATTGGCAGTTGCCTCTCGTGAGGTCTAAGAAATGATACCACCTTCATCCTGGTCATGTGCTGAAACAAAAGAAGAGGCAGCCTCACCACATGTTTGAATCTCATCCTTTACACAGAGAGATTGAACTCTGTAATCCCTGTGCTGTGGGTTATCAGCCACATTATAATCCTCTCCCTCAACTGTTGAGGTTTTCCTGGTGGTAATAGGTTTCTGGGGAGGTTAGAGGAATGTAGTTGAGTCAGAACTTGTGCAATAACCACAGTTGGGCTTGTAGGGGTGGCTTAAGTGGGAGATAGGTGTAAAGATGATTGCACCTCGGGTGAATGGTGCTCTTCAATGGCAATCTTCTCAAGTGAGAGAGATTCCAATAATGTGGTTTCCCCATTTTTGGTTGCAACAGGATCCTGTTGAGAGGATACCTGAGCGGTTTCAGCAGGTAGAGTCATGGAAACTAGAGGGGGATTACTACCCATAGTTTCATCCTGCCTTTGTGTTGCAGGGGCATCATCAGGGGACTCAACTCCCTGAGTAGCCTTTTTGGTTTGTTTGGATTGTGGTTTGGAGGGGACTTTGGATCTGGAGGATGAGGCTGTGGGTTCCTTCTGCTTGGGTTTTAGCAGTTTGGCAGCCTCTTTGAGGTGTGGGTCAGAGTTGTGTCTGGAGTATACCTCTGGCAAAACTACCACAGCAGGGACTCCAAGGCCAACAGGGCCATTAGATTTTAATTGATTTATGATTATGGCCATAAGAAACCTTGGATATAATATCCATGTATTAGCTACAGGTTTCATTTCCAGATCTTTTAATTCCAAAAATATAATTTTAGAAAAATTTAAGCTTTGGCGTTCAAGGATAGAATACAATACCTGCTGCCATCTGGATGACATTTGATCCCATGAAGAGGATTTAGGGGCAAGGCAGACATTGGTCATGTGAAAGATTAGACGTTCAGCATCATGGAAGTGCTTCTTCAGAATGGTTGTAGCACTTAGGTCACCCTCATATCCATGGTTGATGAATGATAGATCAATGGTGTCGTGCGGGTATTTGGTGACAAAGGTGGCATCATTCAGATCTAGGGTTTGGCGAATGATAGCAGGACTAACTACCACCTTCTTCTGGTTTATAAATGACTGGAGAGTGATCGCGACATCATTCTCACCAGTATGGACAGTGACATTTGTCCAGAATTGGCGAAGGGTATCGGGATAGATGGTTGGATTCAGAAGAAAAGTAGTTTGATACAGGGAATCAACCATCAGATCAATGGCAGCATCAAACATTTGTCCAAAAGGCCGATTTTGTGAAGTGGGCAACACAGTTGTGTCGTGGTTTGATTTGCATGGTCACCATTAATGAAAGATGAACGTTTGGAAATGACTTATGAAAAGTTTGATGTTAGGGTTAGGTATTTATAGGTTATGAAATGGCTGAAAGAAAACAACTGAAAGTTTTGGTGTTAGTCATTAGTTGTTAGAAAACTACTGAAGACATGGTTTTAACTTTCAGATGTTGTAAACAACTGAAGACTTGATGTTAGTCATCAGTAGTTTGAAACTACTGAAGACTTGGTTTTGGCTTGAGTTGTTTTGAAATGAAACAACAGTTGTTTGAAACAATTGAATAATAAAATTGCTCATCAGTTATTGTCGTCAATTCACATATCTCAGTTGTTTCATTTGACCTTAACACTTACTCAACAGATTATCTGATTTTCAAATGTTTCATTGGTCATCATTACTTATCTGTTAGAACAGACATCAGTAGTTGTAACCATAGCAGTAGTTGTAACTACATCAGTACTTGTGAACTGAGATCAACAGTAGTTGTCAAATCATTCAAGCTGCAGCATACCAAGCCTTAGCATAAGATTTTGGAAAGTTGCACTGTCCAAAGGCATAGTAAATACATCTGCAAGCTCATCACGACTAGGAACAAACTTTGGATCAATCAGACCTTTTTCATAACAATCCCTGATAAAATGATGTCTGATCTCAATATGTTTGGTCCTAGAATGCTAGACAAGATTCTTAACAATACAAAGAGCTGAAGCATTGTCCATCAGTAAAGGAGTCTTAGTCTCTGTATTGTCATAATCCACTAATTGATTCTGAAGCCAAAGTTTCTGATGTGTACAACTTGCAGCAGCAATGTACTCTGCTTCAGCAGTGGATGTAGCAACTGAAGTTTGTTTCTTACTCTGCCAAGAAACTAAACAATTGCCTAGAAATTAGCATCCACCAGAAGTTGATTTTTTGGTTAATTTACACCCTGCATAGTCACTATCAGAGAAAGCAAGTAATTTGCAAAAGTGCCCAGTGGAATACCAAAGTCCTAGAGATTGAGTTCCTTGCAAATATCTAAAGATCCTTTTGAGTGCAATCATATGGGATACTTTAGGTGCAGCCTGAAATCTAGCACACACACAAGTTGCAAACATAATGTCTGGTCTAGAAGCTATAAGGTACATCAAGGAACCAATCATACATCTATAAAGAGTTTCATCAACTGCTTTACCTTTCTAATGAGCATCCAGTTGTGTGGTGCTGCACATGGGAGTAGAACATGACTTACAGTTTTGTAAATCAAACTTTTTCAACAAATCCTTTGTATATTTTGACTGATGAATGAAAGTTCCATCAGCCATATGTTTGATTTGCAAACCCAGAAAGAACTGTGATTCTCCCATGGCACTCATTTCAAACTTTTGTTGCATCAACATAGTAAAGGCATCACACAACTATGGATCAGAGGATGCAAATATAATATCATCTACATAAATTTGAACAAGGAGCTTATGCATGCCTACTTTCTTAATGAATAAATTTTTATCTATGGAGCCTCTAGTGAAATTATTTTGAAGAAGAAAGTTAGACAATGTTTCATACCAGGCTCTAGGAGCTTGTTTTAACCCCTAAAGAGCCTTATCAAGCTTATACACCCAATCTGGATGTTTATGATCTTCAAGACCTGGTGGTTGACACATATAAACTTCTTCTTTTATTTTACCATATAAGAATGCACTTTTGACATCCATTTGAAAAACTTTAAGATTATGGAAAGTAGCATAAGCTAAGAACAATCTGATTGCCTCCAGTCTGGCTACAGGGGCAAAGGTTTCATCATAATCAATACCTTCTTCTTATGAGAACCCCTATACAACCAGTCTGGCCTTGTTCTTGACAATTTGACCTTTTTGATTAGTATTATTCCTAAACACCCATTTAGTGCCTATTGCACACTTACCTTGGGGTAGAGGAACCAGTTCCCACACTTGCTGCTTTTGAAACGAAAGAAGCTCAAGTTGCATGGCTTCAACCCATCCATTGTCTCTTAATGTAGTATGATAGTTCTTTGGCTCTTGCTGGCTAATGAAGAGAGCATAAAAGCAAAAATTGGACAATTGACTTCTAGTTGAAACACCAACATTAATGTCACCAATGATCTGAGACATGGGGTGATTCTTCAGTTCCTGATACTCAATAAGATCTGTGCAAGTGTTTGTAGGTGATTCAGAAGCAACAGATGTTGATCCAGACTCTTGAAACCTAGAATGAGATGGCAATTCAAATGAAGTAGAGGAATCAGAGATCTCATTAGCATTTGTTGTGGATGGAACTGCTGAAGCTACAGGAACATCAAGGTTAGTAGACTCAGGCAGGTGATCACTAAACCTTGCATTTGTATCACCAGATGAATGACTAGTTGCAGGAGATGATAGATTCACAAAATCTGCAACAGCTGGAGGCTGATAAGGAACATATGCCGTATGTCCAAATCAAATAACTCCATAGGGTTTTGTGGAATTTTCTTTTTTGGAGATTCATTAAACTTTACATGCAAGGTTTCTTCAACTATCTTAGTTCTGTAATTAAAAACTCTGTATGCCTTGCAAGTAGATGAATACCAAACAAAGTACCCTGCATCCACCTTTGATTCAAACTTCTGAAGTGGATCCTTTGTGTTCAGAATATAATGGGGACACCCAAATGCTCTAAAGAAGGAAATCAGAGGAGCCAAATGATGTAACACTTCATACTCTTGATTCCCTTAGAGAAATTGAATTCATCAAATGTGTGGTTTCTAAATTCTGTGCCATTATCACTCCTCACACACTTGACAGAAAGGGAGTACTGCTTTTCCACATGCAACACAAAGTAGATGATGATTTGACCAGCCTCATCTTTTGAATGTAAGAAGAAGGTCCATACAAATCTGGAATTATCATCCACAATTACCAAACAATATTTTTTTCGTTGCCATACTCATCACTCTTACTGGACCAAAAAGATCCATATGCAGTAATTGCAAGCAGGCAGTGGACTTTGGTTCTTCTATTGGAGGGAATGATACTTTGTGTTGCTTTCCTTTTAAAAAAGTAGAGCAGTTGTTATCACATTTGAACTCCTTTAATGGCAGACCTCTCACTAACCATGATGGACAAGCTCGTTCATGTTTTTAAGATTCACATGACTAAGCCTTCTGTGCCATAGTTCAGAATCCTGAGGAGAGGCCTTGGAGAACAGACATGGATGGCCTTTTAGATCAATTTTCTTTGATAAGTCTAAGGCATATACTCTTCCAATCCTGTTGGCCTTCAGGAGAGTATGTTCATCCAATATCTTGTCAATCATTCTCAAAACATTGGAAGACAGATGCCGACAGTTTTGACCGGTGAAAAGTGCAACATGCCCTTTATCACAAATTTGACTAACACTCAACAAGTTGTACTTGAGATTCTCCACATGGTTAACATCATCAAATCTTATCTCACCATTTGACACAAAGCCTTTGCTGATGATGTAACCCTTAGCATCATTACCAAAAGATACAAATCCCTTCTTTCCTTGAGAGTAGTCATGAAGAAGAGAACTGCTCCCTGTCATATGCATCGATCCTCCACTGTCCACATACCAGATGCTTCTATGGCATGCTGAAGAACCCTGTATTTGCCACAACAAACTAGTTAGCTTTTGAGACCCAAACCATTTTGATTTTGGGTCTGTTCTCATCAACAGATTTTATACTAACTGATTTGTCATCATTAACAGCCTTTGATGGTGGAGATGGTGCTGAAAAGGATTCCTTTGATTTTGGCTTAGTTTTCCTTTTCAGTGGTTTAACAACAAGTACATCTATTTGGTTAACTCTCCCTAATAGATGTTGAACCATCATAACAAGTTGTGTCTCATTGGTAGTTAAAGCCTTCAGTTCAGCACACACATCAGTACTTGTTTTTGATTGGTTTCTGTGACTCACCATATCCTCCTTTTTGAAAGACACAGACTTAGTCTGGTGTTTTGATACTCCATGACGAATATTTTCAGCTATTTTATGATAAATCCCTTCCTTCTTTTTAGATCTTTGTGAAAACTTTGGGTTATCAGTTTGAGATGTTTGTGGCACAAACTTGGTTTCAAATTCATCTTTCATTTTATTAATTATTTTTAATGATTTTATCATTGTTGAATTTGGAACCCTTTCTGTACCAACATTCATCAGTGAGATGATTAAATAGACCACATATTTCACATGGCTTTTTCTTCATCTTCTGTTGTTCAACTATTGAAGAAGATGAAACTACTGAAGGTGTGTTCTTCAGTACTTTCTTCCTCTCAGTACTTATGTTAAGTACTGAAGGATTTGTAACAAGTGAAGACTTGTTCTTTACAAGTTTTCTATGAGTATTTTTGGATTTCCTGATAGACTCTTCAGCAGTTATCAAACCATGTTTGTTTTCATTTGGTTTGAAATGTTCTTCAGGTGTTGTTACTTGCTCTTCAGTACTTTGAATACTTTGTGAGACAGCACCTAAAGTGCTCAGCTTTTCTTTGATCATGTGTTTATTAGCAGGGAGACCATCAGCAGATTGATTAGGTGAGGTACTATTGCTGACTTCATCCTCTGATTTTGCATTATCAGTTGAGGATGAGACACGTGATGATGTGGTTTGGGAATTGCTTTCACCTTCAGATTTTACTTCTGTCTTGGAGTAAAATCTATAGGAGGTACAGTGTGATTATACCCAATCCCAAACTTCATATTTGAAGTTGTTTGCTTACTGAGAAGCATTTCAACCCCTTGCAGGATGTTACCCAGCGTTCACACTCTACTTGAGTAGCTGCAAGTGTTTCTTTGAGATTCTTATGATTCTCTAAAATGACCACTACCTTTGCCACTTCATCAGTGATTTGGCATTTTAATTTGTAAATCTCATCATCTTTTTCCTTTAAGAAAGACTCAAACTCAGCTTTTCTTTTGGAAATCACTTTCTCTAGGTCATGATTTTGATTAATTAAAGCTACATTTGCTTCTCTAATTGAGACAAAAGTAGTTATGCATGACTCAGAAACAACTTGGCCTTAGCCTTAGAAGATACCTGTGGTACCTGTGATGATGAGCATTTGAGCATGAACCATCAGTAGACTCCAGGCCATAAGAGCAAGATTTCCAAAAGGATTTTCACCACCATGTTGACCAGCACCAGAAAACACTTGTTCAGAATAACCAGAAAGATCATCTGGTAAGCTACTCTAGTCAACAACTCTAGGAGTGAAAAAGCTTTGATGTGATTGAGATTGAGATTGTTGATTTGATTGAGATGGTTGAGGCTCAGGTAGGGCATGTGGTTGTTGAGCTATGAGTACTGGAACTGATTAGACTGAGGCATGTAAAAACAGGGATAAGGATATGGCATTTGACCTTGAGGGACAAAATATGCAGGAGATGATTGAATTTGTGGATGATGACCAGAACTGGTAGAATGTTGCCCTTTGTTTTGTGATCTATTGCATGGAGAGGTCAAAAAGGGTGCAAAAGAGTTAGATCCAGATGACCTACACCCTCTGCAAAATTTCCAAGTCTATGGCAGTTGTGACACCTCAACTTGCTCTTGTCAAAACCAACTTTGGTTTTTCCAGAGAGACCAGGAAATTTTCTACGTGTCCTTTTGTAAAATTTTTGAGATCTGATATTGATTAAGACCATTTGACTCAAACTATCCACTCTTCCAAATCATCATGAGCAATTCCTTTCAAATCATCCATCAAAAAGCACAAATTATCACTACTACACCCTGAATTACTATCAATACCAACAAAAGCAGGATCTCCACTGTTTGAAGAGAAATCTATATGCTCATCATAAGAACTTTCTGATGCAGCATATTCTGACTCATGACCAACCAGAGTAGTATTCCCTCGTACAAAATCATTAGTCAGCTTCCCAGAGGAAGCCAATTTCCTTTTCTGTTCTATCTCTCTTTTAAATGTTAATAGTTTCCCATGAAGTTGGGTGAGAGATACATTGTCCAGATTTGCAGTAGAGTGTAGGACAATAGTATATGTGTCCTATCTCTCAGGCAAGGATCTGAGGAATCTGTTGTTCATCTGACTGTTTGTATATTCATGTTTAACCATTTTCAGCTCAGATATCAAAGAGGAGAATCGCTCAAACTGTTGAGTGAGTGACTCACCCTTTCTATGAGAGAATGTCTCATATTGCTGGGCAAGGATCTCTCTATTGTTTGCCAAGACCTCATCTGTTCCTCCAAATTGTTCTTTCAGAGCAACCCAGAGGTCATGAGCAGTTTCATGATGCATAAGTCCAAATAGATTTCATTAGGCAGTGCCATGGCCAGAATTCCATGGGCTTTAGCATCAATTTCAAACAGTTTTGGATCTTCATCTGAGTATTGCTCTTTCTTCTTCGGAACCATCTCATTCGTTTCCGGATTACTCACCATAGGTTTATATTGTCCATGAACCACAGATTTCCAACAACCTGAACTGTTGACAGACAGGTGATGGAGCATTCGGCGTTTTCATATGTTATACTCACTCCTAACAAGCATCGGAGGCTTGTTGAGGAGCCAGTATTGTGAGGATCATTGATTAATGTAGCCATTTTCACCAATTCAAACAGGTTCAATGAGATTTTAACAGATCTAGCTCAAAAACTAAACAACACAGTTTGAAACAAGACGAATCTCAAATTAATTCACCACAAGCAACAGAAAATCAAACTCTATAACCAATTCTTGCAAATTTGCTAATTCGATCAAACTTAGATATCAAAAGAGCGGTTTCAATGATCAATTGTTAAGTCAATCAATGATTAACCTGCTCTGATAGTAGTTGAAAGGATCGGGATCTAGTTTGATCAATTAGATTAAGATTTGCAGTGGAATAGCACAAGAATTAGACGATATTTAGCAAGAATAATATGAATATTCAATCAAACAGTAACGGTTATAGAGAGAGAAAGTTTTCTGCAAAGAGAATGTTTTCATTCACGCATACGCTTCGGTTACAAGGAAATTATGTCAACATTCCTCTTATAAAGGAATGTGACATCAGCTGACGTCATTTAATAGTGACATCTAACTGATTTATACAAACAACTGAAAGTAAACTAAACTACAGAAGATGTCCACAACAATTGAGGACACATTCACAAAAAGCTAAGTACAAGCTCACATTACAACTACTGAAGTTATAACATCCGAAGTGTAAGAACTTCAGATGTTTTACATAATATAAAACGACTAATTACAAACTACTGAAAAGTAAACCATCACAACTACTGAAGAGAACTACTTTAGCTGTCATGACAACTTGTGAGAACTTGGTCTTCAGACTTTGTCTTCAGACTTTGTCTTCAGACTTTGTCTTCAGACTTTGTCTTCAGACTTTGTCTTCAGACTTTGTCTTCAGACTTTGTCTTCAGACTTTGTCTTCAGACTTTGTCTTCAGACTTTGTCTTCAGACTTTGTCTTCGGCTGTTTTCTTCAGACTTTGTCTTCAGACTTTGTCTTCAGCTGTTGTCTTCAGACTTTTTCTTCAGACTTTGTCTTCAGTTGTTGTCTTCAGACTTTGTCTTCAGACTTTGCCTTCAGACTTTATCTTCAGACTTTGCCTTCAGACTTTGTCTTCAGCTGTTATCTTCAGACTTTCTCTTCAGACTTTTTCTTCAGTTGTTGTCTTTAGACTTTGTCTTCAGACTTTGTCTTCAGTTGTTGTCTTCAGACTTTGTCTTCAGCTGTTGTCTTTAGACTTTGTCTTCAGTTGTTGTCTTCAGACTGTCTTCAGTTGTTGTCTTCAGACTGTCTTCAGCTGTTGTAGACCACTTCTGTTGTTTTGATGTCAGTGGGACTTAAAGGTTTTTCTGACCTGGCTCATTGGTTCTTTTGGTCCAATATGGTTGTTTATCCTTCCGTCAAGAACATGCTCGGATGTCTACCGATCCAGCCGACTTGACAGAAATATAGTATCTCAAGAATAATTACGCGATCCGGAATTTGAAAAAGCAATAGGTTGAGTTTAACTATTTGACTATGCTTTGGTTTGTTAATGCTTACTTATCTATTTTTGATATATAATTGTCTACAGGAATTTCTAAACTCAAGAAAAGGGGACAACAATGATGCATGATGTGTACACGCGAAAAGTCAATGAACGTGAGATCATTATATGCAATGAATTTGGACAACCCGTTGGACCAATAAAGAAGGACGTAGTAGGACAATTCTCTCGATTTTTAGGTACAATAGCTCGTAATCACAGTTATGCACCATTGATTCATAATTCATGGCATAAGGTGCCATATAAAGATAAGATGTGGGAGTACGTCTTGGTAAGGTTTTTAACAGTTTTATTTCTTTTATTTGTTATGACTTTTATAATATTACTAAAATCTATTTTTTAAGGAAAAATATGATGTGCCTGATGCTGCTAAAACTTCGGTTCTTAGGACCATTGGACATTCCTGTAAGGTTTACAAATGTAGGTTTAAGAAAAAACACTTCTAACAGTATAAGGACAACAAAACAAGATGGAAGAACCGACCTAAATGCATTCCACAACATGATTTTTAACAACTGTTGACCATGTGGAATGATAAAAATGTGGCGGTAATTTTCTAGACAACTTATATATTCCTATTATTAGTTATATATTGTTTTCTTGGGATGTAAACTAATTTTTATTTATTAATATGTATGTAGAAATGTTGTTTGCGTGCCAAGGAAATACACTTGTCCCAAAAAAATATGCACGCAGCTTGTCCAAAAAGTTTTGCTAGGATTCGTGATGAGATGGTAATATGGTTTTGTTTGCTTGCACTTTGTGTTTCTTATTAATTTATGTGGTCATATATTTTTTGTTGATGAATTTGTTATCATGAATGCAGAAAAACGAGGACCCAAACAAAGAGTTACCTATTTTAACCCAACTGTTTGAATGTACACCTTAAAGGACCGAAGGACATTCATATGTTGATACATATGATGACAAAGCAAGAAAAATTGTAAGTTCGTATTTCAATAACAATGCATTTATATTTTAATATTAAGTTAGTTTTTAGTTGTTATAATTTAGTTTTCTTTAGGAAAAATCAAACTACTTCTCTTTAGATTAAAAGACGACATGGTTTTATTAGCCAAATAGAGTTGAAATATATGACTTTGCCTAAATTTTGTGACTGCCAAGAGCAATTAACACACACACACACACACACACACACACAACACACACACACACATATATATATATATATATATATATATATATATATATATATATATATTGTTTCAAATGATTAGAATAAAAATGAGTATAATTTAAAGCTTTTTTGTCGTTATAATATGGGGTGCTCATAAGTTTAACATCTTTGCTTTCTTGCCCGACAAAACCAACCCACACAACTTATTTGGGTCTTTTTAGGTCTTCACATTCACCTACTGGGCTATTACGAAAAATTCTAAATTAGCTTATTCTTGCTTAAATGAATTAAGTGTACATTAGGAACAAGACAATATTAGTAGTTACTTCAAATTGAGATGGGTAAGAATGGAAGGTGAAAAACTATGGATATGTAAGGTTTAGAGGTGGTACCACTTATTTTACTCCTTATGGTTTTGTTTCTTCTAGGATGAAATCATTTATGTTGATTTTTGGTGAAAATTTTATTATAAGTTGGGTTAAAGTAGCTAACTTTTTCTTACCTTGACTTACTTTTGCCTTCATATGACACTTTTCTTACCCTATAAATCTACATATACTTTTTTGTGAGTCTCCCTTGTAAATTTTTCATAGCTATTAAATAGTTGTTTTTTCAACATTGAAGTGTAGTTTATTTTGACAACAGATTCTTAGACTTTAAATAATAGTTTTTTAATATTAATCTTTGATTATTTTGACTATATGTTTTTAATAATATCACAAGAACAAATGAAGAACTATAAACCCATAAAAGATGAAAGTGCTTTGGTTGATCCTTATATGGTTGTGATGAACAAAGAGCATCATGGATATTGTAGACTATATGGTAAAGGCGTTATCAATAAACTGTTGGAAAAAGTGGATGGTGGTGATACATCATACATGATTCCAAGGGACCTTATGGAATCATTCAAAGCAAGTGTTGAAGTTGAAAAAAACCAGTTGAAGGCTGAGTTAGAAGCTGCATGGAAAGATATAGAAAACCTATGAGAAAACTTTGAAGCTACGGTGCGAAAGCTTATGGAGCAACTACCCCATGGAGTTCAAGAGTATTTAACATGAGCGGGAGGTTCTAAGTACTTTTTATAATTTTAATTTGCAACTTTGTTTTAACTACTGTTATTTTCAGTTTGGACATATATGTTAAAGTACATCGTACGACCATCTATGATATCATATTATTATTGTTATGGTATAACATATATAGTAAAATATACTAATAGTAATTGTAGTGCTTACAATGATGCTATAAGGTTGCATTTGAGTGTAAGAAAGTTACATTTATTGTAACTGAAATTGTAAAAAAATGTTGCATTTAGCTTATTAAACCTTACATTTTTCATAACTAAAATATAATAATGGTTGCATTAGAGTATGGAAAAGGTTGCATTGTTGTAATAAAGCTATAATAAAATTTGCATTTTTAAGTTAAAAAAGTTGCATTTGAATGTTCAAAAGGTTGCATCATAAAAAGGTTGCATTTGAATAATACAAGAAACTTTTTTAGAAATGTTGCATTATATAATAAAAAAGTTGCTTTACGTCTAATGCAACTGCACCTGATGCAGCCCTAGGTAAAAGGTTGCTTTAGGTGTAATGCAGCCTTTTCAAGACCTAATGTAACATTTTACCGGGGTTGTGTTAGCCTTCTATTGTTGTAGTGTGTCCAGGAAACAATAGAACATTTTTCCAGATAATCGCTCAAGCATTTGGTCGAGGAAAGGAAGAGGGAAGTGATCTTTCGTTGTGGCGTCATTGAGTTTGTGATAGTCTATGCAAACTCTCCATCCTATAACTGTACAAGTGGGAATAAGCTCATTCTTCTTCTTAGTACAACAGTCATTCCTCCCTTATTTGGAACAACTTGGACGAGACTGACCCAAGGCACATCAGAAATAGGGTAAATCAAACCGGCATCTAGCAGTTTGATTACTTCTTTCATCACCACCTCTTGCATGCTCAGGTTTATACATCTTTGAGGCTGAATGACGGATTTGAAGTTCTCGTCCGTCAATATTTTATGAGTGCAAAAGGACGGATTGATTCCCTTGATGTCCATGAATTTCCATGCAATTGCTTGTTTGTGTGCCTTAAGCACATCGAGCAACTTGTTCTTCTCATCAATTGATAAGGCGGATGAGATTATGACAGGAAGTTAAGATATGTTTCCAAGAAAAGCGTATTCGAGATGAGATGGAAGTTTTTTGAGCTCTAAATCTAGAGGGTCTATGATAGAAGGTTTGGCTTTCGGTTCTAGATCTTGCTCAATGATCTGAAATGCTTTGTGATGAAATGATGTTTCATTAACTTCAAGTTCTAGAATGATTTGGTTCTCACAGATGGATTCGGTGATTTGGACCTCTATTAACTGAGTCTTGCAAGCTTCATTTTGAAGAGTCTTCAAATGATAGCTTATGATTAAATCGCAAGTATCAACGTAATAGAGCGAGTGATCATGATGTTGAGGGTGTTTCATGATTGGCCTTTATCGAAAGTTACTTCCTCTTCGTCTACTCTAAGCGTGAGCTTGCCTGTACAAACATCAATGAGGGCTCGAGCAGTCGCTATGAAAGGTCGACCAAGGATAAGAGGAACATTTTTGTCTTCATCCATGTCAAGGATCACAAAATCAACGGGAAATATGAATTTGTCAATTTTAACTAATAGATTTTCAATGATGCCCCTCGGATATTTGACAGAATGGTCAGCTAACTGGATGCTAATACAGGTAGGTGTAGGTTCACCTAAGTTAATTTTTCAAAAACCGCATAAGGCATAAGGTTAATGCTTGCACCTAAATTAGCTAACGCGATACAGATAGAAAGATTTCTTATTAGGCAAGGTATGGTGAAACTTCCCGGATGAGTCATCTTTTGAGGTAGCTTGTTTTGAAGAACTGCAGAGCATTCTTCATTCAAAACCACGTGTGATAACTCTTCTACTTTCTTTTTGTTTGGCAAGACACCTTTTAGAAACTTAGCGTAGTTTGGCATTTGTGCTAAGGCCTCCACCAAGGGCAGATTGATATGGAGTTGCTTGAACAACTCAAGGAATTTTCCATATTGTGCCTCCATTATTTGTTGTCTCAAACGACCTAGATATGGAGGTGGTGGAACATAGGGTGGTGGCAAAAACCAAGAGACAATCAATAACATGAACTATAATTAAATGGTTTCATTGATAAACCTAATGATTACAAGCTCATTATAATTAAATGGTTTCATCCGGCAACACTAGGCCCCGAGCAGACTCCTCTCAAAACCTTCATCTCTCTACACATTAAAACTGGTATATATAGGCCTTGGCCCATATTAGATGCGACTGGGCCCATTTGTGCGATTGGACCATGCGTATGGTTCAATCATACGACTGGACCATGCGTATGGTTCAATCATACGACTGAACCATGCTTATGGTTCAATCGTACGACTGAACCATGCTTATGGTTCAGTCTTATGAATGTCCCAATTGCATCTCTCAGTCACACGACTGGTCCATTAGCATGGCTCAGTCGTACGACTGAGTCTCATTCGCATATGCTCCTATGAATGACCCAGTTTCATGTGTTTACAACATATTAGGTGTATTACATTAAGCCTACACAATTCGTCAAGCGACGGACACACTATATATGACTAAATATGCTCGAACAAATTCCCCTTGGACGTTGCTTGTGAATAGTAGATAACACCTCTTACAATCTTCAGTCAATCTTTGCTCTGGTTTCCAATAGAATCAAATGAAATAGCACATTAGCCAATGTTGCCGATCCATCAGGTTGCTACAGTATCCCTGAAAATGAATTTAGGCACAATAGGTTTCGTTTACTTTGCAGAACACCATCACAGCAGCAAGATTCCCCATATGACTGATTTTTCTAGATAATGACATGAATAGTTTTCCATTGCTTCAGTCTTTAATAGGAGAACTTGATTAACATTAACACCTGCAGAAATTCCCCCTCAAATTCAACATATCCCAATATATAGACATTGTGCTCTTCTGGCGCCTTCATACGGTGTATTGGGAAAAAGGTAGAGGGTTCCATTCCACAACTGACAATCTCAACCAAATCAGCATGCATTCAGATTCATCATCAGAAACCAGCACACATCATCACTTTCTGATTGCGTCTTTAATTTCTCTAAACATGGATTCCCCCTAAGAATGAGAATCTTATTTGTGAGGATAAATAAAACTTGATTGGCCCATAAGTAGTCAGATGCTCATGACCACCCCACAAAATCAGCACCGACTGCTGACATCTTCTCTTCTCTCTTTCATGTTCCAACTACATTCACCTATTCTTGAAGTCCGACGAAGAATGGGGTATACATGGAACATCTTTGAATAGTGAACCTCAGGGTGAATATGCTTTGCTCATCCTCAAATCTGTGCAAGAGGCAGTTCCACACTCTTTTTTAATTTTTTATTTCTTTTGGTCTGGAACAAATGCGGATGAGTCAATGCGGATGGCTCATTCGTGCGATTCAACATACGACTGGTCCAGTCGCACCACTGAACATACGACTGGTCCAGTCGTACGAATGGTCCATTAGCATGGTCCAGTCGTATGAATGATCCATTAGCATGGTCCAGTCGTACGAATGGTCAATGACGTAGATTTTCAGATCTGTAGCTGCCAGGGCTGCCAAAAACCCTAATCTTATGAATTTTACATGAATCGAACCAACATACACATCATAAGATTCGCAAGGGTGATCAAAACGTCGTTTCGAGTTCGATTTTAACATAGAAACAACACACGTAACAAGATCTGAGCAAAACACGAAGAACACAAAGTGGGTTTAACATCAAAGAACCGGAAATCGATCTAGAAATCAAGAGCTCGGGTTGCTAGAATGATTGTTAGATCATTCAAGCAGTAACCGGCTCTGATACCAATTGTGAAGACCGCTGGATCGGTAAACATTCGAGCGTGTTCTAGATGGAAGGATAAACAACATCAAAAACCACAAGACAATCAATAACACGAACTATAATTAAATGGTTTCATTGATAAACCTCACGATTACAAGCTCGTTACAACATAAGAATCAAGACTCTTGGCAAGGGGAGATTGAGCATGAGCTCCCCTCTCATCCAGCAGCCCTAGGCCCCGGGCAGACTCCTCTCATAACCCTTATTCTCTCTACACATTGAAACTGGTATATATATAGGCCTCAGCCCATATTAGATGCGAATGGGCCCATTCGTGCGAGTGGACCATGCGTATGGTTCAATCGTACGACTGGACCATGCGTATGGTTCACTCGTACGACTAGACCATGCGTATGGTTTAATCGTACGACTAGACCATGCGTATGGTTTAATCATACGACTGGACCACACTTATGGTTCATTCTTACGAATGTCCCAATCGCATCTCTCAGTCGCATGACTGGTCTATTAGCATGGCACATTCGTACGACCGAGTCTCATTCATATATGCTCTTGCGAATGACCTAGTTTTATATGTTTACAACATATCACGTGTATTACATTAAGCCTAGACAATTCATCAAATGATGGACACACTATATATGACTATATATGCTCCAACAGGTTGCTTTTGCTTATCACTCGCATTACTTGGAATTTCAATCTCTACTTCTTCAAGGATGGGTTGTAATGCGGGTGCATCACCTTGAGTAGTGTAGCCACTCCTGGTGGTGATGGCTTTGACTTGAGCATTAGGGTTTGTCACAGAGTTGTTGGGCAAAGCTCCTTGAGGTCTTTCAGATAGTTGTTGTTCTATTTGACCTACTTGGTGCTCTATGGTCTGTAATGATGCTTTGTTGCTTTTGATGTCAGCTTTATTTCTTTGGAAACTCTCCTTATTTCTTTGATCAGATTTCCGGATGTACTCATTTGTGGCTTGTGTGGTTAATGACAACTGCTGCAATAAATCTTCCATTCATGATGCTCCACAGTCTTGGTTGCTTGGGCCTTGGTATGGTGGTTTCTATTGTTGGTAAGGTGGCCTTCGGTTGAATCCAGATGATTGTTGGTTATTACGAGCATCTTTGTAATTTGAGTTGCTTCTCCAATTTGAATTGTTGTTGTATGCGTTGTTTGGACCTCCTACATAGTCAACATCTTCAACTACCATAATGCCTTGTGGGCATTCGTTGGTCTTGTGTGAATTTCCACATGTGTTGCATCGCGATGGGGTTTTCTTTAATTCGCTTTGCAATTGTTCGAATGTTTTGGTTAGAGCTTCTAATTGGGCTGCAATTAGGGTTTCAGAGTCTACTTGATAAATATCTTTAGAACGGGGTTTGGTCCTTAAGGGATTGTAGGCAAAGATCTTCTTAGCTACTCTTTCTAATGCTTGGTATGCTTCTGTTGGTGTGACACTTCCAAAATCTGCTCCCGCACTTTGGTCTACCGCTTTCTTGTGGGCTCCGCTAATTGCGTTGTAAAAGGTTTGACACTGCAGCCATAGATCAAGTCCGTGATGTTGGCATCTCCGGAGGAGACTTTTATATCTCTCCCATGCTGCGTGTAATGATTCATCATCGTCTTGGCGAAAACTTGTGATGTTGCTTCTTAGTTTGGCAGTGCGATTGGGTGGAAAGTATTTCAAAAGGAATTGTTTAGCCATTTCTGCCCATGTGGTGATGGAACCAGGTAGAAGTGAATCAAGCTAATCGATGGCTCGACCTTGAAATAAAAATGGAAAAAGTCTTAGTCGAATGACGTCGTCTGAATAATTGTTGATTTTGAAGGTAGCACAGATACGTAGGAATCGTGAGATGTGAGCATTAGGATCGTCATCTTGTAACCCATGGAACTGAAAAGAGTTTTCTACAAGTTGGATAATACTAGACTTAATCTCGAAATTTTTGGCCGCTATTGCTAGTTGGACAACACTAGACTCATAACCATCTATTGACGGTGTGGCATAGTTTGTCATCTTCATTTCGTCGTCTTGGTTAGCCATGTCATCTTTGGATGGTGTACCTTCCAAAATGTCTTCTTCAATGACTGGTGCTGCTTGTTGTGATCTTTTGCGCAATCTTTGACGGAAAAGTCATTCGGGTTCCGAAAGAGGCGAAACAAGTTCAGGACTAGACAAGTTGGACATACACTAACTTAAAGAAGCATAAACTAAGGCTTAAAATGAATCAGGCAAATGTAGCTAAACTAACTAAGGCAAACTACTAAAAAATAAAAATGAAGTTTGAACAAAAATGTATTAACAAGTTATATACAAGATAGTCAAAAATTTAGTTTGTTTTTCAAACTACCGTGTGTTCCCAGAAACGGCGCCAAAAACTTGATGGGTGCGGATAGTATAAATATTTTGATTAATATTTTACGCACAAATTTAGTTTTAATTGGTTATTACAAGTACTAAACCACACACACAAAAGGCAAGTGTACCTGTCGTGTGGTAATATAGTATTGGTAAGAATCAAGTATCAATCCGTGGACACACCTAGCCTACTCAACAAACTTCACATTTGACTATCATGTTTGGTTTTTGTTAAAGAAAATGATAAGTTGCATTGGAAAGATTTTTAGGGTTTAATAATAATAATAAAAATAAAGTAAACTAAGTTTGGATTTAAAACCAGGGAGTAAAAGTTATGATCCTAATTAGACTCCACTTATGTAATTGTGATGAATTGGTGGTGTGATTTAAAGATATGGATTAATTAATTATGTTAATGTTTATAAGATGAGCTGGCGCGATTTCTCGTCTATGCTGCTACCGTAGTGACTAGGATCACGTCAGGTTGAGTTTTACTGCTACCGTAGTGACTAGGATCACGTCAGGTTGAGTTTAGGATTTTGCTCGCATAATGAATTGGGTGAAATTGCTTGTCTTTCCTTTGTCCTAATACGGCTCGTACCGCGAAATCGCTTGCGTCGCACATGAGTTCAAATGGTAGCATCCAATCTGGGGAAACCATGACTGGAGCGGTTACCAGCCTCTCTTTAAGCAATTTGAATACACTAATGCATTTGTCAGAAAATACAAATTGAACGTCTTTCTTGAGAAGTTGAGTCATTGGTCGGGTGCTTTTTGAGAAATCTTTGATGAAACGACGGTAGAATCGTGCATGACCTAGGAAACTTCTGTTATCTTTCATGGTTGTGGGATGTGGAAGTTTAGAAATAGTGTCAACTTTGGCTTGATCGACTTCAAGCCCTGCTCGAGAGATTTTGTGTCCTAACACTATTCCTTCCGTAACATGAAGTTGCACTTTTCTCAGTTTAAAACAAGGTTAGAATCTTCACATATAACCAGCATCTTTTCGAGATTTTCAAGACATTGCTCAAATGAGTTTCCAAAGATGGAGAAATCATCCATGAAAACTTCCATTGAGTGTTCAATCATGTCATGAAAAATTGCTACAAATGAGTTTCCAAAGATGGAGAAATCATCCATGAAAACTTCCATTGAGTGTTCAATCATGTCATGAAAAATTGCTACCATGCACCTTTGAAATGTAGCAGGAGCATTACACAATCCAAAGGGCATTGGCCGATAAGCAAATATGCCATATGGACAGGTGAATGTCATCTTCTCTTGATCCTCGGGAGCAATAGGGATATGAAAATAACCTGAGAAACCATCCAGGAAACAATAGAACATTTTTCTAGATAATCGCTCAAGCATTGGTCGATGAAAGGAAGAGGAAAGTGATATTTCCTTGTGGCGTCATTCAGTTTGCGATAGCCTATGCAAACTCTCCATCCAGTAACCGTATGAGTGGGAATAAGCTCATTCTTCTCGTTAGTTACAACAGTCATTCTTCCTTTCTTTGGAACAACATGGACGGGGTTGACCCAAGGTGAATCAGAAATAGGGTAAATCAAACTGGCATCTAGCAGTTTGATTACTTCTTTCTTCAACACCTCTTGCATGCTCGGGTTTAAACGTCTTTGAGGTTGAATGACGGATTTGAAGTTCTCCTCCATCAATATTTTATGAGTGCAAAAGGATGGATTGATTCCATTGATGTCCATGATCTTCCATGCAATTGCTCGTTTGTGTGCCTTAAGCACATTGAGCAACTTGTTCTTCTCATCAATTGATAAGGCGGATGAGATTATGATAGGAAGTTCAGATGTGTTTTCAAGAAAAGCGTATTCGAAATGAGATGGAAGTTCTTTGAGCTCTAAAACTGGAGGGTCTTCTATAGAAGGTTTGGCTTTTGGTTCTAGGTCTTGCTCAATGATCTCAAATGCTTCTTGATGAAATGATGTTTCATCAAATTCAAGTTCTTGAATGATTTGGTTCTCACAAATGGGTTTGGTGATATGGACTTCTATTAATTGAATGTCGCAAGCTTCATTTTGAAGAGTTTTCTCAAAATGACAGCTTATGATCGAATTGCAAGCATCAACGTAATAGAGCGAGTCATCATGATGTTAAGGGTGCTTCATGGATTGGCCTATATTGAAAGTTACTTCCTCCTCATTTACTCTAAGCGTGAGTTTGCCTATATAAACATCAATAAATGCTCGAGTAGTCGCTAAGAAAGGTCGACCTAGGATAAGTGGAACATTTTTGTCTTCATCCATGTCAAGGATCACAAAATCAACAGGAAATACGAATTTGTCAATTTTAACTAAGAGATTTTCAATGATGCCCCTCGGATATTTGACAGAACGGTCAGCTAACTGGATGCTCATACGGGTAGGTCTAGGTTCACCTAGGTTTAATTTTTCGAAAACCGCATAAGGCATAAGGTTAATGCTTGCACCTAAATCAGCTAACGCGTTATTGACAGAAAGATTTCCTATGAGGCAAGGTATGGTGAAACTTCCTCGATCAGTCATCTTTTGAGGTAGTTTGTTTTGAAGAACTACAGAGCATTCCTCATTCAAAACTAGGTGTAATAAATCTTCCAATTTCTTTTTGTTTGACAATACACCTTTTAGAAACTTAGTGTAGTTTGGCATTTGTTCTAAGGCCTCCACCAAGGGCAGATTGATGTGAACAGGATCATCAATGAGGGTTTGTAGATTTGAGGAGATCCTCTCATCAATGGCTTTATGCACTATGTCAGTGATGATTGGATTGATGAGAGGTAAGGAGTTTTGAAAGATAGCAACCCTCTGCTCAGAGGGGTTCTGTCCCTGAGAGGTGGTGCCAAAAGTAGTGGCTGGTGGCTCAGTTAAGTGTGTAGGCTCATTGTTTGGTGAACCTTCAATTGAAGGTGCCATCTGTGGGGTTTGTGGGGTAGATGGACTTTGATCCTGAGACATTTTGGCTAGCAGCTATTTGAGTCTGCTCACCTCAGTCTCTTGGATGGTATTATGGACTAATACATCATAGAAAAAGCCCAGGTCATCATCAGTCTGTGCTGAATCACCTGACCTCCTGATTGAATCAGGATGTACATGCTCGAGTGTAGATCAGTAGAAGCATGTGCCCCTTGTTCTTGGTACTGGGGACTTCCTGCCTCAAACTGTGTCCTTTATTGGCAGTTGCCTCTCATAAGGTCTTATGGATGTTACCAACTTCATCCTGATCATTTGCTGAATCAGTAGAAGTGGTAGCCTTACCAGATGTTCTAACCTCCGTTTCTACACTTGGAGATTGAACATTGTAACCCCAATGCTATGGGTTATTAGAAGCATTTTGGTCCTCCCTCTTAATGGTTGAGGTATTCCCAGTGGTAAGTGGTTTCTGGGGAGGGGGTGAGGAATGCAACTGACTCAGCACTTTAGCAACTATCAGTATTGGGCTTTGAGGGGCGGTTGCATGTGGAGATTGGTCTGAAGCAGATTGCACCCGGGGTGAGAGGTGCTCTTCAATGGTAACCCTCTCATTGAGATAGGTTCCAGAAATGTGGGATCCCTAATTGTGGTTGCAACAGGATCCTGTTGAGAGGATACCTGTGCGGCTTCAGCAGGTTGAGTCTTGGACATAACTGGCGGGTTAGAACCAGTATGTATTTCCTGTGTTTATGGTACAGGGGTATCCTCAAGGGACTCATCTCCCTGAGTAGCCTTTTTGGGCTTTATTGATTTGGGTTTGGTGGGGACTTTGGATCTGGAAGTGGAGGCTGTGGGTTCCCTCAGCTTGGGTTTTAGCATCGGGCAGCCCCTTTTAGAGTAGGGTCTGAGTTATGTCTGCTCAGCTAAAACAGCTGGAGCAGGGACTCCAAGACCAACAAGGCCATCAGACTTTAATTTATTCAAAATTATGGCCCTCAGCAAACCTGGGATAAAGTAGCCATCTGTTTGCCACAGGTTTCTGAGCCCGATCCTTTAGTTCCATGAACACTATCTCAGAAAATTTAGATTTTGGCGTTCAACGATAGAGTACAATACCTGTTGCCATCGGGAAGACCTCTGATCCCAAGAAGATGTCTTTGATGCAAGGCAGACATTTAAATATGAAAGATAAGTCGTTCAGCATCATGGAAGTGCTTTTTAAGTATGGGTTTAACACTTAAGTTGCCTTCATACCCGTTATTGATGAAAGACATATCAGTGGTGCCTTTCGGGTATTCTTTAACATAGGTGCCATCATGCAAATTTAGGGTTTTGCGAATGATGTCGGGGGTGATGAGCACCTGTTTCTGGTTCACCAACGACTGGAGAGTGAGTTGGTTATCATTCTCACCGGTTATTACAGAGACATTGGTCCAGAACTGGGTTAAGGAATCAGGGTATATGGTAGGATTCAGAAGAAAGGCTGTTTGGTATTGGGAATCCACCATAAGATCGACAACATTGTCAAACTTGTTCCAGAAAGCCAATTTCGAAAGGTAGGCAACACAGTTGTGTCGGGGTTGAGTTTCATGGTCACCATTGTTGAGATAGAAAAGGTTTGAAAAACGGCTAATGAAACGTTGGCAATAAGTACAGGTATTTATAGGTTAAGTAAAGGCTGAAAAGAAAACGACTGAAAAATGTTGGTGTTGGCATCAGTTGTTATGAAACAACTGAAGACTTGGTTTTAACTATCAGATGTTTGAACACAACTGAAGACTTGGTTTTAGTCATCAGTAGTTATGAAACTACTGAAAACCTTGGTTTTGTCTTCAGCTGTTGTAAACAACTAAGGACTTGGTATTAGTCATCAGTAGTTATGAAACTACTCAAGACATGGTTTTGTCAACAGCTGTTTAGGGTGAAACAGCAGTTTGTGGAAACAACTCAAGAGAAAATTCTCATCAGTAGTTTTCGTCAATTCTTAGCTTTTCAGCTGTTTCATACTGTCCTCAACACTTACTTATTAGACATTTTAGCTGTTTTCAGTTGTTTCATAGGACATCGGTACTTATCTGTTTTTACTTACATTAGTAGTTATAACTACATCAGTAGTTGTAACTGCATCAGTTTCTTTTAACAGAATCAGTACATATTGTGACATGGTTACTAATGATCATCAGTACTTGTTTACTGAGATCATCAGTAGTTATCACTTATTCTAGCTGCAGCATACCAAGCCTTAACACGGTTTGGAATGTTGAACAATCCAAAGGCTTAGTAAATATATCTGCAAGCTCATCAGCACTAGGTTACAAACGTGGATCAATCAGACCTTTTTCGAAACAATCCCTAATAAAATGGTGTCTGATCTCTATATGTTTGGTCCTAGAGTGCTGGACTGGATTCTTGACAATACACAGAGCTGAAGCACTATCATTAATAGTGGAGTCTTAGTCGCTTAATGCCATAATCCAATAATTGGGTTTGAAGCCAGAGTACCTGAGATGTACAACTTGCAGCAGCATGTACTCTGCTTCAGTAGTGGATGTAGCAATAGATGTTTGTTTTCTACTCTGCCAAGAAATCAAATAGTTGCCTAGGAATTGACATCCACCAGAAGTTGACTTTCTGGTTAACTTACACCTTGCATAGTCACTATCAGAAAAAGCAATTAATTTGCATGAGTGGCCAGTGGAATACCAAAGACCTAGAGATTGTGTACCTTGCAGATATCTAAAGATCCTCTTGACTGCAATCAAATGAGACTCTTTAGAAGCAGCCTGAAATCTAGCACAAACACAAGTTGCAAACATGATATCGGTCTAGAAGCTATTAAGTACACCAAGGACCCAAGCATACATCTATAAAGTGTTTCATGAACAGCTTTACCTTTCTGATCTGCATCCAGTTGTGTGGTGTTGCACATGGGAGTAGAACAGGGCTTACAATTTTGTAAATCAAACTTATTCAAAAGTTCTTTTGTATATTTTGATTGATGAGTAAAGGTTCCATCAGCCTTTTGTTTGATTTGCAAGCCTAGAAAGAATTGTAATTCTCCCATTGCACTCATTTCAAACTTTTGTTTCATTAAACTTGTAAAATCATCACACAATGGGGATCAGAGGATGCAAAAATAATATCATCAACATAAATTTGAACAAGTAGCTTATGCTAATCCACTTTCTTAATAAACAAAGTTTTATCTATGGAGCCTCTAGTGAAATTATTTTTTAAGAGAAAATTTGAAAGTGTTTCATACCAGGCTCTAGGAGCTTGCTTCAACCCATAAAGAGCCTTATCAAGTTTATACACCAATCAGGATGTTTATTGTCCTCAAAACTGGTGGTTGACACATATAAACCTCTTCTTTTATTTTACCATATAAAAATGCACTTTTGACATCCATTTAAAAACTTTAAGATGTGGAATGCAGCATAGGCTAAGAACAATCTAATTGCCTCTAGTCTGGCTACAGGGGCAAAGGTTTCATCATAACCATACCTTCTTCTTGTGAAAACCCTTGTACAACCAGTCTAGCCTTGTTCTTGACAATAAGGCCATTTTCATCAGTTTTATTCCTAAACACCATTTAGTGCATATTGCACTTATCTGGCGTAGAGGAACCAGTTCCCACACTTTGCTTTTTGAACTGAAGTAGCTCAAGTTGCATGGCTTCAACCCATCCATTGTCTCTCAAAGCAACATGATAGTTTTTGGCTCTAGCTGACTGACGAAGAGAGCATAGAAGCAGAAGTTAGACAATTGACTTCTGGTTGAGACACCCAGCATTGATATCACCAATGATTTGAGTCATAGGGTGATTCTTCAGCTCTTGGTATACTATAAGATCAGTGCAAGTGTTTGTAGCAGGTTCAGCAGCAGCAGATGGTGATCTAGATTCTTGAAACAAGTATTAGATGGCAAGTCAAATAATGTAGAGGAGTCAGAATGTCATAGCATTTGTTGGGATGGAGCTTCAGAAGATACAGGAACATCAAGTGTAGAGACTCAGGCCTTGGTCACTAAACTTGAAAGGGGAGTACTGATATCATCATCATCTTCAGTACCACCAGGTGGAAGACTTGCTGCAGAATATTATTTATCCACATGATTTGCAACAGCTGAGGTGATAAGGAACATATTGCAGTATGTCCAGATCAAACAACTCCATAGGGTTTTGTAGAATTTTATCCTTAGGAGATTCATTGAATTTCACATGCAGGTTTCTTCAACTATCTTTGTTCTGTAGTTGAAGACTCTGTAAGCCTTGCATGTGGATGAATAACTACAAAATACCCTGCATCCACCTTAGGATCAAGTTTGTGGAGTTGATCGTTTGTGTTGGAATGAAACAAGGACACCCAAAGACTTTGAAGAATGAAATTAGAGGAGCCAAATAATGTAGAACTTCATATGGAGTCTTCATCAACCTCTGATTTACTAACACTCTATTCTACACACAGCAAGTTGTGTTAATAGCTTCAGCCCAAAGGTCAATGGCAAAACAGAGTCAGCCAACATAGACCTTGCAGCTTCAATTAGGGTCCTGTTCTTTCTCTCCACTACTCCATTTTGTTCTGGAGTCCTTGGGATGCTAAACTGCCTCTTGATTCCCTTTGATAGATAAAAATCATCAAGTGTATGGTTTTTGAATTCAGTTCCATTATCACTCCTTATACACTTGACTGATAGGGAATACTGCTTTTCAACATACAACACAAAGTTTATAATCGTCTGAGCAACCTCATCTTTTGAATGCAAGAAGAAAGTCCATACAAATTTGGAGTAATCATTCATAATTACCAGACAGTATTTCTTCTTTGCCATGCTCATCACTCTCACAGGACCAAATAGATCCATGAGCAGTAACTGCAAGCAGGCATTAGACTTAGGTTCTTCAATAGGTGGGAATGAGACTTTGTGTTGTTTTCCTTTTAAACAAGCAGTGCAGGTTTCATCACAGTGGAAGTCCTTTATTGGTACACCTCTCACTAAACTATTGTGGATCAGCTGATTCATATTTTTGAGATTAACATGACCCAGCCTTCTATGCCACAGTTTAGATTCCTGAGGAGAGGCTTGGAGAACAGAAGGATGACCCTTCAAATAAATCTTCTTTGACAAATCCAAGGCATATACTCTTCCAATCCTGTTGGCCTTCAGGAGAGTATGATCATCCAATACCTGTCAATCAACCTCAGAACTTGGGAAGACAGAATCCTGCAGTTCTGGCTTGTGAAAAGTGCAACATGCCCTTTATCACACATCTGACTGACACTCAGTAGATTATACTTGAGATTCTCCACATGGTTAACTTCATCAAATCTGATATCTCCATTAGACACGTATCCTTTCCAGATGATGTAACCTTGGCATCATTTCCAAATGAACAAATCCATTCTTTCCCGAGAGTAGTCATTAAGAAGAGAACTGCTCCTAGTCATGTGCATAGATCCTCCACTGTCTATATACCAGATGCTCCTTTGGCATGCTGAAGAACCCTGCATTTATCATAAAGAACTAGTTATGTTTTGAGACCCAAACCTTTTTGGTTTTGGGTCTATTTTCATCAAAAGAATTAACCATAGCTTGTTTCTATGATTAACAGCTGATGAAGAAGGAGGATGGTGTTGAAATGGATTCTTGGATTTGGCTTGGAATGCCTTTTAGAGGTTTGATCACAGGTGCATCTAGTTGGTTAACTCTCCCCAACAAATGCTGAACCATCATAACAAGTTGTGTCTGATTGTAGCCAAAGCTTTCAGCTCTTGTGACATATCAGTACTTGTGTTTGATGAGTTCCTGTGGCCCACATTTCCTCCTTGAAATTCACAGACTTAGTATGAGGTTTATCATGAGGAGCACTATCAGCTGTTTATGATAAACCCTATCCTTCTTTTTGGATTTGGATGAAGGCTTAGGTTTATCACATTGGGATGACTGTGATACAAACTTGGTCTCAAACTCATTTTTCATTTCATCCATCTGGATTTTAATAAGCTTATCTTTGTTGAGTTTGGAAACCCTTCTGTACCAACATTCAATAGAAAGATGATTGAATTTACCACATATTTCACATGGCTTATTCTTCATCTTGGATTGATCAACTGCTGATGTGGAAACTACTGAAGGTGTGCTCTTCAGTACTTTCCTCTTTCAGTACTTTGTTAAGTACTGAAGGATTTGTAACAACTAAAGACTTGTCTTCAGCTGTTCTTTATCAGCAGTTGTTAATCCTTTTATTTCAGCTGATTTGAAATGCTTTTCAGATGTTGTGTCTTTCCTTCAGTGCTTGAGGTACTTTGACAGACAACATCTCAAGTACTCAGCTTCATGTGCTTATCAGTAGTTGACCCATCAGGCAATTGATTTGCTGAGGTATCAACACTGATTTTATCTTGTGATTTTGGGTGATCACTTGAGGATGATACACACGATGATGTGGTTTGGAAATTACTTTCACGTTTAGGTTTTACTATTGATTTTGGAGTAAAATTTGTAGGTGGTGCAATATGGTTGTAACCTATTCCAAACTTTACATTCGAAGCAGATTTTTCAAATCCCTTGCAGGATGATACCCAGCGGTCACACTCAACTTGGGTAACAGCAAGTTTTTCTTTGAGTTCTATGTGGTTCTCAAGAATGACCTCTAGCTTAGCCTTTTCATCATTTAATTGGCATTTAAGCTTATAAATCTCATCATCTTTATCCTTAAGGACAGACTCATTTCAGCTTTTCTTTGGAAATAGTTTGCTCAAGCTCAAGATTTTGATTAATTAAAGCTACATTTGCCTCTCTAATACAGTAAATGTAGATATGCAAGATTCAGAACATAGCTTGGCCTTAGCCACAGAGGATACCTGGGTTATCTGTGATGAAGATGCATTGGAGCATTAACTCTTAGTAGACTCAGGGCCATGAGAGCTAGATTCCCAAAAGGATGTTCACCACCATGTTGACCATCACCAGCAAATAATTGCTCATTACCAGAGAGATCATCTGGTAAACTGCTCCAGTCAACAACACCGGGGTGAGAAGTGTGATGAGGTTGTGATTTAGATGATTGAGATGGTAGAGGCTCAGGTAAGGCTTGAGGTTGTTCTGCAATAGGAACTTGAAATTGATTTGGCTGAGGCTATAATAGCAGGGATATGGATATGACATTGGACCTTGAGGGACAAAATATGTAGGAGATAAAGGTTGTGAATGATGACCAGAACTAGCAGGATGTTGCCCTCTGTTTTGTGGACTATTCTTGGAAAAGTCACAAAGGGTGCAAGGAGTTAGATCCAGTTGATCTACACTCTCTTGCAAAGTGTCCAAGCTTGTGGCATTTGTGACACCTCAACTTACTCTTGTCAAAACCAACTTTGGTTTTGCCAGAGAGTCCTGGAAATATCCTACCAGTTCTCTTGTAGAATTTGAGATCTGATATTAATCAAGGCCATTTGGCTTAGAATATCCATCTCTTCTAAGTCATCATCAGCAATACCTTTAAATCATCCATAATGAAACACAAATTGTCACTATTACAGCGTGACTGAGTGTCAACACTAACAAATGCATGATCTGAACGTTTGAAGAGAAATTTATATGCTCATCATAATTGCTTTCTGATGCAGCATATTCTGACTCATGACCAACCAAGGCAGTGTTCCTGGTACAAAACATCAGTGAGCTTTCCTCATGATGCAGTTTCTTTTCTGCTCTATCTCTCTTTCAAATGTAAGCAGTTTCCCATGGAGTTGGGTGAGAGAAGGCTATCCAGATTTGCACTGGAGCGTAGGACAATGGTATATGTGTCCCATCTCTCAGGCAGTGATTTGAGGAATCTGTTGTTCATCTGATATTAGTGTATTCATGTTTGACTATTTTCAGCTCAGAGATCAAACAGCAAAAATGCTCAAACTATTGAGTCAGTGACTCACCCTTCCTATGAGAGAATGTCTCATATTTGGGCAAGGATTTCTCTATTGTTTGCTAAGACCTCATCTGTTCCACCAAATTGTTCCTTCAATGCATTCCAGAGGTCATGAGCAGTTTCATGATGCATAAGCCCAGAATACATTTCATTAGGCAGAGCCATGGCCAGAATACCATGCGCTTTAGCATCAATCTCAAACAGTTTTCGATCCTCATCTGAGTATTCTTTTCTTCTTCGGAACCATTTGGTTGGTTTCCGGATTGTTCACCATAGGCTTGTGTGGACCATGTACCACAGATGTCAACAACCTGAACTGTTAACACACAGGTGATGAAGCATTCTTCATTGCCATATGTTATACTCAGTCCTAACCATCATAGGAAGCTTGGTTGAGGAACCGGTATTGTGAGGGTCATTAGAAGGAGTAGTCATTCTCAGATTCAAAAAAATTCAATTAAGTTTTAACTGATTTAGAACAAAACACAACAAACCAATATGAACCAAGAGAATACTCAAAGCAAATAACCGAAAGCAGCAGAAATTCAATGATCTATAACCAATTATTGCAAATATGCTAATTCAATCAAACTTAGATATTGAAATAGCAGTTTCAATGATCAATTGGTAGATCGATCAATGATTAACGTGCTCTGATTACATTTGTTAGGATTAGTGATCTAAGTTTGATTAATTAGAGAGTATCGCAGCGGAATTCGAACAATGAATTAAACAATTCACAAGAACACAATTGATATTCAATGTAATAGTAAACGGTTATAGAAAGAGAGAATTTTGCAAAAGAAATATTCATTCATATGCTTTCATGGTGGCTCAATGTCACACATTACAACTAGGTCAACTTTCCTATATAGGAAATGTGATGTCTGCTGATGTCACGTGATAGTGACATCTAACAGAATTATTCAAACTATTGAAACTATGCAAACTACTGAGAATGTTCTCAATTACTGATTACATCTCAGAGAATGCTTAAGTACAAAAACATAAAACTACTAAACTACAACTACTCAAACTATAACTACTGAAAAGTAAATTACAAGTACTGAAAGGAAACCATCACAACTACTGAAGTTAATTACTTCAGCTGTTGTGACAACTACTCATCACTTTGGTCATCAGTCTTTGTCTTCAGTCTTTGTACTTCAGTACTTTACTTTGAGACTTTGTCTTCAGCTGATGGCTTCAGACTTTGTCTTCAGCCCTTGTAATCAGCTGATGTCTTCACCTGTTGTGATCTTCTTCAACAGTTGTAATGTCTGTGGGACTTAGAGGTTTTCCTGATCAGGCTCATTCGTTCTTTCGGTCCAACAAGTTTCATGGGAAAAATGGACTTTTTCCTTGGAATTCAGGTGAAGCAACTGAAGGAAGGGTTTTTCATCAATCAATCTAAGTATGTTAATGACATCTTAGAAAGATTTGAGATGAAAGATTATAAGCCAGCCAAGACACCCATACCCAGAAACCATAATCTTTGTTCTGACCTTGAGGGGGAGGATACTGATTAACATCAGTATAGGGCGATTATTGGTTCTCTGATGTATCTCATAGCTAGTAGACCTGATATTATGTTTGCAACTTGCATCTGTGCAAGATATGACATTGTTCCAACGGTGTCTCACCTAGCTGTTGCCAAAAGAATCCTCCGATACCTCAAAGGAGCAGCTAAACTAGGTCTCTGGTATCCAAGGAATAGTGATTTTAATCTCTATGGATACTCTGACAGTGCCTATGGTGGCTGCAACATTGACAAGAAATCTACATGAGTAGGATTTCAATTTCTTGGTGGAAGGATCATCTCATGGCAATGTAAGAAACAATCCTGTGTCTCTACATCAATTGCTGAAGCTAAATAATTTTTTGTCTCGGAAGAGTTTTAGTTTCGGAAGAAGCGATATTAGATCTACTTCCGAAGCTTACAAAACTCTCCACTCAGAAGGCAATCTTTACTCTCGGAAGTAACTTTTACCTTCGGAAGTAGGAATTGCCTTGGGAAGACAAATTACCTTCGGAAATGTTTATATTTGGAAGAGAAATTTGACTGTGTAACGGAAATCTCTTGGGCCCCACATTGTAAAAAGTAAAGATTTTGTTAATGATGTTGGATTATTTAACTGAATTAACCTTACTGCCCCTGTCACTTCATCCACTAAAACATCACATCACCTTATCCTAACGCATTACTGCCATTTCACTCTCTTTTAAATAATCCCGACTATTCGGTCTCATCTTCTTACCACAGGTTTTTACAGCCCTAAAAGTTTCCTTTCTCCCTAAATTCACCCAAGCTCAAACTCTTCTACCTTCACATTTTCAATGGCCCTAAATCCTCAACACAACCAAGTCTCACTTCTTGATTCTTCAAGAGATGCGGAGTTCTCTGAAATCATCTCATTCCTCACCCAATCATCTTATTATACCGCCTTGACTGTTAATTTCATGGTTTACCTCAATCACATGACTGAATTTTGGGGTAACAGTCAGGTTGAAACCCTAAATGGGGTTCGTGTAATACGATCCCGCATTTGTGGCCAGGAGTGGGTCATCACTGAACAACTCATGAGGGAGCATCTGGAGCTTCATGATGAGGGTGCCCCTACTGAGTACCCCAAGACAGATTTAGACAGCGCCTACATTCTCATGGGTTATGGTGGAGATGCGAGCAGATCAACTGTCTACAAATTCAACTTCTCCTATAACTGGAAGTTCCTCCAGCACCTTGTCCTTCACCATCTGTTAAACAAATATAGGGGATGGGACCAAATCCCATATGAAGTAGGGTGTTTATTTCATGGATTGGTGAGAGGCCGCCGCTTCAAATACTCAAGATTTATGCTGACTAATCTCATTGGAAATCTACAGAGGGAAACATTCTTTATGTATTCCAGATTTCTTTAGCACATTATCAACTGTGAGTTGGACCAGAGTCGGCTTGTCTATGCGACCACTCTACCTGTCCCTCACATAAGGCCAACCATCTTCAAGACACTTAAGAAGGTATACACCAATATCACTAGAAGGTGCACTTCTTTACCTCCTAGTATGACTGAGCAAATAACTCCTCGTGACATCCTGTTGAACCCACAGGTGATGAACCCACACTAGCAACCGCACCCATAATGCCAATTGAACCTTCTCCTCCCATCACCATCACCTACAAAAGACGCCCCAAACTGACCCTTGTTCAATCTACTCTGATTGAACAAGATCCTCTTGTTCAACCTAAAAAGGCTAGAGTGGAACATTGGGCTCCCACTCAGTCTAAGGTCTCACCATCCTGCACCTTTGACCTCAATATCGGTCTTGAGTCTCCTCAGTCTCAAACCATGAGCCCACTACCTAATCTGAAAGCCCTCAGGTTGAGTATTTACACTCCTCTAAGCAGGTAACAAGGGACAGCCCCATCGGAGGCTCAATGCATGTAGACATTGACCAAGGTCCCGGGTCAGTAGGTGCAATCTCCCTATCTTTCACTGACCTTCACTTCAAAACTGATGAAGAGATAACGTCTCTCCATGGCAATGAAGTTGATCTACAACACCCTTTCCAAGATAAACCAATCCTAGAGAGACCTCTTATCTCCAGCCCCCATCAGCAAACCCTTACTGAGGTGAGACCCGCTAATGTGGAGGGGACTCATACAGATTCAGCTGCCACTACAAAAGTTGCCTCAATGGACCTTATGGACAGTGGTAACATTTTTGAGTTTGAATCTGCGGCAACCATGCCTTTTGATGACTCTGTAAGAGACATCACTAAGCAGGGGAAACTAGGGTGCCAAGAAACCACATCTGGTGGTGAGTCTGAATATACTAGGTATGGTACTTCATCTCCCCGTGATTCTTCAAAAGAAGATGAGGGAAGCATGAAACTCTTCATTCAAGACCTACTATCTAAAGTCTCAAACCTTGAATTTAAGGTTAGGACTTTAGAAGAATGAGATTGACAATCTCAAGGCTCAACTAGCTGAGAAACAGATTGAGAGATCTGTTAGGCATTTACCTGTTCAAGTCTCCTTGACCTCTTCCTCTAGCTCATCTAGCACTCAAGATGATTCTACCAAAAAGGGGGAGAGTGTTTAGAGACAAACATCTGAGGAACCACATAGCCAAACTTCAACTTCCCAATTCTTGGCTCCCATTACAACTTTCTCTGAGCCATCCCAAGTCTTACTGCAAATTGATCAAAGGATGCCCAAAGATCTCTATAGACTCTTCTCCATGTTTCTATTAAGATCTTCTCTTGATCAGCCAAGCCCTAATGCAACAATGATGTATTTAAGAGCTGAAGAACTTCAGAGGCTATCTGCACCTTCTACCACTGTGGAAGAAATTGGTCAACCTAAGATCCATATGGAACCTGAGATTCAATTAAAAGGGGAAATGGGGACTAATGGCCTAGCAACTGAAACAATTGGGACAGAATCTGCATCACCTCAAACTTCCAATGCTGAAGTTAAAGCCTCAGAAGAACAAGCCGAATCTTCCCAGCTGAAATGGAAGCTGCGGTACAACTATTAATAATGTCCAAGGAACTAATCATCACAGATGCAATCCTAGAACTGGCATCTGAAGTAAATAGTGAGGACTTTCTGGATCGACCTCTCCAGACAGCCTCTCTACCTCTCCATAATCTGAATCCACTCTCCAAGAACCACCAAAGTCAAGCTCTTCAAAAGATGACAAAGGAAAGAAGAAGAGGACTGCGGAAGAGCTTCAGGAAGCGGAGAAACAATCCTGCTACCATTAGAGGAGTTGGTGGGACTGGAAAAGGCAACCAGGCTACAACAGGAAGCAGCACGATTGTCCTTAGAGGAAGAGAAAGAAAAAGAACAGAAGGAAGCTGACATACAGGTAAGGAGGGAAAGGATAGCCTTCCTAACCTCTAGAGAGTTCTCTCTTCAAGTGATGTCTCCACACAATGATGAAACGATGCTATGGCTCTTTAACAAAGAGCAGGATCTATTGGAGAAAGAGAGAAAAAGAGCTGCAAGAGACAAGTTGAGGGATAAGAAAAAAAGGAAGAAGAAGCAAAGTCCACTGCAACCAAGAAGATAGGTGACAAAGCCTGGATGAAAGACTATCTCCGGGCTCACGGCTTCTCTGCAAGGCAGGTGGGTCCCATGTCTGAATGGACACTCCAATGAATTGTTAGTGAGATCAAAGCTGACATTCGTTTCGAGAAAATGAGAGAGATGTAAAGAAGGGTACAGGGGATAACAATCACACCAACCACTCAACCCTAACCTGAACCAATTCCTTCTCTATTCACCATCAAAATTGAACTTACACTCCTTAACCCACACCTTATCCTTATCCACTTTCACCTCAACCACCAAAATTGCCCATCCTTCAACCTAAAACTCTTACCAGAACCACCATACTACATCCTACCAACAACCTTCGATGATGCTACTTATAACTTTCTTGTGGAAAGAGAGAATGGTGAAGTCAACAGGCTGAATGCCACCTCTCTGCTACACTCTACCAGATTTGTTATTGGTGAGTTAGGAGAGAAACCATTCTCTAACCCCTCTAACTCTGAAACTGCTACTCAAATCAAAAACCATCTGAGAAGTCTTCATCTGGCTGAGTTAACTGCAAAAGCCAAGATTGAAGAAGAGTTGAAGTTGAGAAGAAGGAAAGACAAGGATAGACCTCCCACCAAGGGCACAACCCCTCTACAGATGGTGGAGGGTCCTGAATTGGAACCCATAGTTTGATGGGAATATGATTACAGTTCCCATCAACTAACTCTTTTCAAAGGGCCTCAATAAAGGGTACATATCATTCAAGGTGACATACTGGAGATCCAATCAACCAAAGATTTGTACAAACTTCTCAGCACCATATCTGGGAAGAACAAGGAAACTAATAAGTATTTACTTTCTCTGGTGCTGAAAGTTTTGAGGAGCAGAAACAAGTGAGGTTTTGGTAGCATCAGCCTAGGGGGAGTTTGTTGGATCAAGAAGAAGGCTGGGGCAATCAAAACCAAATCACTTAGACAAACTTTGGTTCTACTTACAAAGGCTTCCGAAGCCATGTCTGGAACTTCCGAAGGAAGTAAAGTTCTTCCAAAGACAGAATGAAAGTTTGCTTCCGAAGACAAACTCTAATTCCGAAGACAAAGTGTTCACTTCGGAAGATCACGTCTCAAAAGAAGTAATTAGAAGACTACTTCCGAAGTATGAAGAAAGAAGAAGTCCTCAAGCCTCGGAAGAAGTAGCCTCTTTCGAAGTGTAAGTGGCTTCGGAAGTACTTGTTCTTTCGAAGCCATTTAACCTTCGGAAGACACTGCTATGAACCAGTGGACATAAGTATGGTCTCTGACACTCCGCTGCAGACCTCTGATACTGCATGGCGTTTTCTCAAAGAGCCATGTAATTGACCATACTTTATTCCACTGTTCACCTTTTTATGTTAGTACAAGTTAGCAACTTTAGTTGGTGACAAAAGGTAAGTCAGGGACATGTCCTGACTACCATATCTCATATAAAGTCTTATCTGAGATATCTTAAACTATAGCTTTGTATTATCTGCTTTAGATAGAGTATTCCAGCTGGTATAAAAGTATATCTGGCTGTAGGTAGTATCATATATAGTTGAGAAGCAATATATGCAAGTACCTAGAAAATTACTTCTTGTGTTTTATTATTACTTAATATATTGTTATCAACTCTTAGAGACTTTGCTTTCATCCAAGTGTTGTTAATTGAGTTGAGAGAAAACCAAGTGTTTAGTGACATTAACCGATCCTGCACATTACATCATCACATTACATATATGTAAGACATGAAAGACTTTTACATTTAAGCATATAAACTAGGAACATCATGTATCTACAAGATGGATCCTGATGATGTTAAAGAGATGGATTTGAACTGGCGGATGGTGATGATAGCTTATAGGACTCAAAAACACTCTTATGTGAACATAAATTACAAACCAAGTGCAAACAAAACTATTGGCTTAGACATGTCAAAGTCAACGTGTTTCAACTGCAATAGCTATGGCCATTTGTAAGGCCCCGTTTCCGGGACGCTTACAGCTGGTCAACCATTGCACATAAAACATACATTTACAGTTATTTTGAATGAACATTCATAGCGGAAACATTCAAAAATGGCATTACATTTCATCATAAAAACTTTTGCAAAATAATGCATCGTTTGTCGGTTACAAAATTACATTGTTGTATTACATCACAAAAGCATTATATAAATGGATGGCATCCAAAAGAGCTTTGCAGCTGCCTCGTGCCATCCTCAGCAACATTACCTGCCAACTGGAAACACATAAAAGTTAGTGTTGATGAGTGAGTTCTAGTTTTATAATAAAACATACTTTTCTTTCGTAAAAGTATTCTTTCTCTTAAAATCATATTATACTTTACATTCGTTCGTGATCATACATCGTACGTACATACAGATAATATCATTATTATCTTCGTCATTCTTTCGTTCATACTTTCATTCATTCATCATTTCATTCATTACTTTCATCATCACCATGAACTTTACCCTTCATGCTCATGATACTGTGCCTAAGCCTATAAAAGACTTTTATCAGTGGTGCCCAACACCAAGTGGTCATAGTACCTAAGGTAAAGTTCAGGTATACCATTGTCATATGTTATGCCCTTCATGCTCATGATACTGGAACTAAGCCTATAAAAGACCTTCATCGGTGGTGCCCAGCACCAAGTGGTCACAGACCTAAGGCACGCAACAATGGTTCATCCATATGGTCAATCACAAAGAAAGACCCCAATGTGCATCCTTTGGGGTAGCTAACCTGCACACCGTTGAGCTAACACCTATAATGGGTGTGCACCTCCATAAATTTGCTTGCAAGCCTTCTTACATTCATTCATTAATGCATGCATTCATCAACATGTTCCTCTTTCATTATCTTTCACTTTACGTTACGTAATACTTCATTCATTCATTATCATAACACGTAAAGTCATGGGAAAGATAAACATACTTCATCATAAGGAACATAAACATATCATTTAGTCATCATCATGCAGGGCATCATACATACATAACACACATCATGTATAACCATGCAACATCATCATCATCATCATCATGCTTAAGCATCAATCACATATCATTACATGCCCATCATACCATCTATGACCCCAAAAGTCAACTTACATAACCCCCGAGAATCTCCTAGGTCAAAGCCTACATTACTCCTTTTCCTCAAAAAGTTAGAATTTTTCTAAGTGTTCATCCGCATTTGATTTGCTTCAACAACATTTGAATTGCTTCATCCGCATTTGTCATCCGCATTTGACTTACTCATCCCCATTTCATATACTTAGTCAAATGCTCATCCGCATTGACATACTTCATTCGCATTTGTCATCCGCATTTGACTTATTCATTGGCATTTCATATACTTAGTCAAATGCTCATCTGCATTGACATACTTCATCCGGATTAATTATTCATCCGCATTCCCAGACTTAGTCAAATGCTCATTCGCATTCCCAAACTTAGTCAAATGCTCATGTGCATTGACTTCATCCACATTTGACTTCATCCGCATTGACTTCATCCGCATTTGACTCATCCACATTTGACGTCATCCACATTGACTTACTCAATAGTTAATGTTCATCTACATTAACCCTTTCCATCCACATTTATTTCCAAACACTTAGGCAGCTATAAAAACTTAACACATGAGCCTAAAACATCTTATTCGATTCCCATGCACCATTCATCATGTTCTAAGCTTAAATCTTACCCTCTAAGCGTTACAAACACAATCATACGTCATCAAGCATGAACATAGTCACACATCACATCATACACACATTCAAGCGTACGGGTCTGAAACCCAGTTTAATCAAAACATACATTCATGCATTTCTAGCCCCAAAAAACAATTAAAAAGCAGTAAAAGAAGGGTCCTAGAACTCACCTTTGCAGCTCTTGAGTATGGCTTCTTCCAAAGTCATTTGCAAATTGAATTCAACCGCTTAGAAACCCACAAAAAACATACCCGAACACAAAAGTGAAAAGTGGCATGGCATGGGCGGCCATGCCACTTTTGTACAACATAAAAAGTAAATCTTGTACTTTTTACATATTTAACCCCTCATCTTGGGTTAAATAGCCTTTCTTTCTTTTCCTTCGCTTTATTCTTCTATTTCTTTAACTTTAAAATAACCGGATGTTACACCATTTTTCAAGAGAATGTAAAGCTCCAAGAAATCAAGGAGGCAATGGTCAAGTAGGCTCTAGTAGTCAAAGATATCAGCAACAGTCATAAAAACATTTCAATATCCATTTCAAAGTCTTCCTATGGCAGAACTAAAAGAAGAATAAAAAACAACTGAAGATCCAAAGAAAGCTTTTGTTGTTAGCATTAAAGATGGCTATGACTGGAGTGCTTATGCTGAATAGTTTACAACTGATCTCACTTCTAGTTTAGCACTTATTGCTGAGATTAATAATGAAGGCTGGTCTTAAGACAATGATCCAAAGACAAATGGTGATTCAGATAATGATGAAAACTCTGATTGGAGCGACAAATCTGATCCAAAGGAAGATTCAAAAGAAGTTGCTCTCATAGTACAATCAATACAACCTAAGGTTGAACACTCATCATCTGATACCGAGACTTCACCATCTTATCCAGAAATTCCATTGGAAGTTAGAGAGAAAATGTGTAAAAAAGTATTTTTTGAACAAGTTGAGCACTACAGAACATACTCGTTCAAAATATATGATAAACTTAAACAAGAAGAATTAATGCATAACAAACTCAAAGTTGATCATACAATCTCTTATGACAAGTTCATATCTCTTCAAATATCATAGAACAAAACTCTAAAAGAACTTCAACATGAAGCAACTCAGGTTGATCTTGCAAAAGTTAAAAGTTCAGAAACTATAGTTTAACAATTGGTAAACCGAAGAAAGGATAAAGACAAAACGGGTCTAGGTTTCACACATGAGCCTATGCCTGAATCAATCTCAAACACTTTATCAGAGAACTTTAACACACATGATCACTCACCTAAAAACAAGGCAAAGCTGAAAGCCTTTCAGGAAAAGAAAAAGAATGTGTCATCTACTAAAGAAAGTGAATTTGACAAAATAAATATTGAGATATTTGAGGAACAAGACTCATAAAAGATCATAAATGGTCATCCAATAAAAGTTAAATCTTATGAGCCTCGACCAAAGAACAAGAAGTTGTTTGTTCTTAAAGGATCTAATGAATGTGTTTTTGAAAAATGTGAACTTGAAGATGTGTTGAAGAAGTTATTGAAATAAATAACAAGAAGAAAGGGAAAAATAAAGAAGAGGAATTAAAATAAAATACTTCGTGTTTGATGATTCATGTTCTTATGAATTAAACTAAGAAGAACATAAAGTTAAAGGATCTGAAAAAGAAACTTCTCAAGATTCAATTCCATCCCAAAGGAACACAACATCATCAAGAACAAGAAATTAAAGAAGGAGAAAAACTGCTAAAGCAAAAAATTCTTAAACTAAAAGAACCAATCAATCAAATCAATTTAAACCTGTGAAGTTTGTGTCAACAGGAACTTTTGACATGACCACAATACCTGAAATGACATCATAACAAAAGATCAAATCTAACTCTGATCTAAAAAAAGGTTTAGGTCCTAAGTCTTCCACTTTCATTAAAAAATGTGTCTAAATAGTCAAAGAACTATGAAATTATACAAAAGTCAAAACCTAAAAATCAAAAGCACAAAACTCACAAATAAAAAATAACATATTAACCGAACTACCCTTAAATCAATACAAGTATCAAATGTGGCTTCCACATCTAGGGTTAAAAAAGAGTTGTTTAAACCCCCACAAAGGTACTATGACATATATGATATGTATAATCATAACACATCTGAATGTTACTTTAACAAGTGTTGTCACATTTTTGATATGACAAATCATTCAATTACTGATTGTTATTTCAACAAATATTGTCCTTGAGTGATGAAAGGAATCATAATATTGAATATTGTTACCCTTATAAAGAACTCATCAAGAAACAGATATGTTAATCCAAGATTTCAAAGAAATCAGATTAACGGTTTTCAAGGTTTATCATAACAACCCTCCTTAGGTTTGAGATCTTTAAGAATAATCAATTCTGATTATGATGATTATTATTCTATGAGATAAAAGCAGTATTAACAAGGAAATTTTATTCCACGGCGTGTGAGAATGAACAATGGAACATTTAACAAGTAAAATTTATCTAAGAATGTTTCAGTTGATGGTTCAAATTTTCATGATGATGATCTTGAAAAATGTTTCAATGCTTTAAGGATTAAACAAAGTAAAGATAATCAAAAATTTGTTAGAAGAGGAATTCATAATCTTGAATATCAAAAGAAACCTCATATGCATAAATTTTATTTTAAACAATTTACCATTATTCATAAGTGTGGCAAGGCCAAGACCATAACGGCTTGGGTTGATAACTCACCTTAAATGTCTTTAAAATGCATGGACGCCCAAGAAGACCAATAAACACATGGTATGTTGATAGTGCGTGTAGCTGGCATATGACAGGCAATCATGCCTTACTTCAAGACTTTAAGACAAAAGATGGTACACATGTAGCGTTTAGAGGGTGATGCAGGTGGAAAAATCATCATATAAAGTCACTATTATGCTCAGTTGAACTTTAATCTTTCAAGTGTTTCCCGAATTTGTGACAACTCATATTCTACTTTATTTGATGATTCTTTTTGTTATATTTAAAGCCAGGTTTTCAAATTATCAAGGAATGGGTAGTTGTTAAAGTTGTTCGTGATCGAGATGTATACAAGCTAGATATGTCTCTGAAGATCAAGTATAGGTTGGACTCACCTTAGATTAGACTATGTATGTATTACTTTGTAATAGGTTTAATGTTAGTTTACTTTTGTATGATGTTAATTTTTTTAGTTTTGTAGTCCAGCAAAACCATGAGCGAAACTATAGTTTCAATCATAGTCAGTTGTTTAGTTCTCCGAGCAATACTGTTGTTTCTGCCAGGTGAAACTATAGTTTCAACAGCACAGTTTCTTTGTTCATTGTTGGGTATCCATGCAAAAACCCTAATGGATTATCATTGTTGCAAGAGCCCTTTGTAAGCAGTTTATTCAATGAAATACACTTGTGCTTTGTTATTATTTATGGTATTGATCATGATTGTTCTTATTTGTTGACTTTAAGATTGGTCCTATTGTTATTAATCTTTGTTATCTCTTTATTGTATTTGTGTAAGGTTTCATATAAGGCTAATGCAACCCAAAACATCCAAACTTTCTCATGCATGCATGCAAAAGTGTACTAAAGTAGAATGCTTTGAAAGTTTCACATTCTTTCATAGAAAATATTCTAAGTGTGAAATCTTCCAAAGCCAAGACCAATATCTTCCGAAGCCAAACATGAAGTCTTCCAAAGCTTCAAAGACAAACTCTTCCAAAGCCAACTCTTGAAGATAGATTTCTTCTGAAGACTTTTTAACACATACTATTATCTGATGTGCCTTTATCATAAAGCTGGACTACCTTTCTGCTGCAACTCTGATTAGACACCAACTTTACATGACTGGGTGAAAGGTCCATGCTTTTTGTAACTTACATTGAGGTCTTGAGTCTGTACTTTCTACTTTATGTACTTTTATCCTTTTGGTAATATATTAGGATGTGAGCTATGGCATGTCATAGTCACTACTCAAAAGGTAATCTGCCTTTTGACTCTACATTAAGTTTGTTGTTGTCTAAATAATGTATCTAGCTACCTTTCAAAGTATGGATGGGTGTAGGTTGTAGTATAAGTATCTCTCGTCCTTGTATCTTATTTTCATGGCTTTGTAAACACTTGTAAGGAACTAGAGAGAAATATACATCATCCTTGAAAACCAAATACTTGTGTGGTTTTGTTCTTGTTCTGTCTCTTTACTACTTGTGTTTCTTAGCTCTTATATAAACTGATTTTCTAGTTCCCCATTTGATCTGCATTTGGTATCAAAGCATTCCAGGCTCTTGATATAAGATCTCACCATCTTAAGATCCCTCACACACACAAAATACTAAACATCTTCAATGGAAACTATCTCTAAAGCTGACATGGAAACTAGAACCATGACAAAGTCTCCACTGATCACTCTGAAAACTTTGATACTTGGTGTCAAAGAATGGAAGCATTTATCAAGTCCCAAGACTCGAGGATATGGGAAACTGTTGTTGAAGGACCTTACATACCAAGCACCCCATCGGCTACTGCTGGTGGTATGATTCCTAAGGCTATGGCTGACTTCTTTGAGGAAGACAAGAATAGAATAATGATTGATCAAAAAGCCATGATAGCCCTTCAAACTGTTTTTCCAAACTCAATCTACAGAGGATTCCAGAAGTGCAAGACTGTAAAGCAACTATGGGAAATACTAAAGCTTATGTATGAGGACTCAACTGAAGCCAAGGAGAACAAGAAAGATCTCCTCAAACAGTAGTTTGAAAACTTCACCTTCCAAACTACACTGAGAGAGCTCCCCCGAATGAGAAGCCAAAGTACTAAGCTGCAGTTGTTGTTGAAGAAGGAGGCTTTGACTGGAGCTTTTAGGTGGAAGATGCATATCCAAATCAAGCACTCATGGCTGACCATGATGAAGCCAAGGTATTGGATCATCTTTGCACACCTGAATGTATTGCTAAAATTAGTAGATAAAGGTCCTACAACTTATAGATGAGATCTGATCTTGACTCTTTGAACATCTTAAAATCTGATTTGAAAAAGGCTGAAAATGATTATAAGTTAAAGATAGAGGACTTAGAGAAAACCATTACACTTCTTAAACATGAGCACACCAATTATAGGACTTAGATCAAGGATCTCATAACTAAGTTGACTGAATGCCAAGCTGAGCTTGTGATCAGCAAAGACAGGGTAGAAAAATGTGTTCTTGAAGAAGATACATTGAGGAACATGATATCCTCATCCGTGAATCAAAAGTGTGTTATGAGAATAATCAGGGATTGGGATCTTATGAGATAGCTCCTTCACACACAATCTTGTCTATAAGATCTCCTAGGCGTGGAACTTGTGGGGACGAGCTTCCCCTTATAGACACGTTGACGGAAGAGGATGGAGAGGAGATGATGAAGAATGGCTCTAAGAAGAGTGAAGAAGAACATTCTAAGAAGGGTCATCATCCCTCTAAGGAGTGTAAAGCTATTGGGATGACCAAGTCCAAGAGAAAGAACATGATTAGAAAGACCAAAAGAAAAGCAAGGAAGGATCAGGAGATCAAGGCCACCTTCAACTCTAAACATAAACAAGTCTTTGTTTCTGTAGGACATGAAGTGGTTACAACTAAGTGTTAGGATCAGTGATCTACGTTTGATGATTAGTGAGTATAGCAGCGGAATTCTAACAATGAATTAGCCAATTCACAAGAATGAAAAGATATTCAATGAAGAACAAAAACGGTTATAGATAGAGAGAATTCTACAGATATATTTCATTCAATATTCGCTTTCGTGGTAACGGAATGTCACACTTACAATTAGGGCGACACCTCTTATATAAGAGATGTGACGTCTGCTGATGTCACTTGATAGTGACATCTAACAGAATTATTCCAACTGAAACACAACTACTGAAGATGTCAAAACAGCTGACATCTTCTTACAAAAAAATACTAAGTGTTATCAGTTACTACAACTACTGCAAAACATAAAACTACTACACTACAATGACTGAAGAACAAGCTCTACAGTCGTTTTACAAAACTACTGAAAGTAAAAAAATAAACTACTGATATCACAACTACTGAAGAAGTACTCTTAGCTGTTGTGACAAACTACTGAAACTTCAGTACTTGGTCTTCAGACTTGAACTTCAGACGTTTCATCAGCTGATGACTTCAGTAGATATCATCAGCTGATGTCTTCAGTCTTTGTCTTCAGACTTTATACACCAGTTGTTGATCTTCAGCACTTGTAGACTCTTCAGCTGTTGTACTTCAGTACTTTGGTCTTCAGCTTCAGCATTTGTGTTCTTTAGCTGTTCAGCTTCAGCACTTGTGTTCTTCAGCTGTTGAGCTTCAGCACTTTAGTCTTCAGCTGTTGAAGTCTTCAGTACTTGATCTTCAGCTGTTGAAGTCTTCAGCACTTGTCGAAATGCTGATGAAGCCTTCAGCAGTTGTTTTGATATCATGTGGGACTTAGAGGTTTTCTGATCTTGGCTCATTGGTTCTTTTGGTCCAACAAACTCCCCCTGAACCAATGCAGCCAAAACCTCTAATTGATTTATTTTCCACTTATTGTTGGCAGAATGGTTGGTCTTTTTCCTTCTTGATCAGTTGAGAGATGACCCATATAAGCACTGGCCTGGGAAGAAATCTCAGGGATCTGTTTGGCAAGGTATGAATGGGAACTCTATTTTGGGGAACTGGACACAGAGTTGTTATCATTCATTAGATCTACTTCCCCATGATGAGTCTGTACGACTCTCGAACATAGGCCCCAAGGAGAATAACCTGTTCCTCCTTGGAGAGTTCTTCTACTCCTTCAAAGAAGAACTCTGGACCATAGTACTCAGATAAGTACTTTACAGTTCTGCCATTCTTCAACTCCACAGTAGTTACCTCCCTATAGACAAATTCATCAGGATGAGTGCCCTCAAGGAGCAACTGGAGGTCATTCTTCTTAATGTCTTCAAGCTTCTTATATAATAACCCCTTTTTGATCATCTTGTTTTCCAGTAAGGCTTGAGGGGTCATTTTTGATTGATGAGCCTTCTTGAATTCATCGATTATTTCCCATGGTGAGACTACAATGGCCAACATGACTGTAGAGTCTATTGTTTTTCTATCCTGGCCATTGTATCTATGTGGAATAGATCTTTTGTGGATTCTAGAACTCACCTTGGGGTCTGGCCATACTCTCACTCTCTCCTTCTGATACTGAAAGGTGTGTCTGAGAGTGTACAGCCTCTGAGCATGCCCTTTCATGGCTTGTATAGATGATGACTGAGGAAATTCCTTGTCAACCATCTTCAATAGTTGCTCATCGTGCTGCTTTTGCTGTTCTTCATCTTCTATCTTGACTCTAACCGTTACCCTTTGTGAGTCAGGTGTGATCATGAGTTGACTCCTAGGTTCTGGTAGCTTTAGAACAGCAGAGAGTGGCAGACTATCATCTTCATCCCCTTCTTCTTCATCTTCTTCTATCCTCAGCACCCTTCTCCTCCTTCTAGGTGCATCACTGGATGATGGTTGGGTTGGTTTTTGTGGTAAAGGAATTGGTTTTGAAGGTTGAGGATGTTTGGATTTGGGTTTTGAGATTAGTTTGGAGATTTGAGGGGTAGGCTGTTTTTGAGTGGGTGATTGGGAAGGTTGTTCAAGCATTTTGGTTGTGAGTTTGGCTTTTGTAAGTCTTGCCATTTCAAACCTTTTTCCAGCCCCAGCCTCATCAAGTGCTTCAATGATAATCCCCTTATGAAATTGCTCAGACAAACAGATTCTGGTGGCTATAGCCAGAATACTGTCTCTGGTCCATGAACGAATCTCCATCAATGATCTTCCTAAGTATTAGGCTATAATCGAATCATGATCTCCAATCTCTCTTTCTCCAGCACATTGTACCAACCCATCTGTTTTGAATTTCCTCTACTTCCAACCTCCTGATCTCACTATCTAGTGTGGCTGTATCAAAGCCTTGCTTGAAGAGTTGCTCAATGATTTTGTCCATGGATCAGCTGTGTGTTTCATCTGCATCTTTTACCAGCTCTTCCAAGGATTTTTCTTCAGCATTCGATTGATCACCAACACTTTTCTTTCTTTTGTAAGTGATCAGTTGTTGTTCCTTTTCCTTTTCCAACTCCTTGGTTTTCTCTTTTGCCTTCTCATCCTCAGTTCTTTTTCTTTTCTTTTCTTTCACTGCAGTACTCTCCCCCTTTTTGGATGCATTGGTGGCAGGGGTTTGTACCGCAGAAAGTTTCTTTTGCACAACATCATCAATGAGTGGTTGTAGACTTGAGGAGATCCTTTCATCAATGGCTTATAAACAATGCCATTGATGATGGGAGTGATGAGAGGTAGGGATTGTTGGAATATAGCAACCATCTGCTCAGGGAAGGTTCTGTCCCGGAGAGATAGTGCCAAAAGCAGAGGTTGGAGGCTCAGTGAAGTGAGAGGGTAAAGTGTTTGGGGGACCTTCAAATGAAGGTGCCATCTGTGGGTTGGTGGGGGCAGATGGACTTACATCCTGAGACTTCTTGGCAAGCAGTTCTTGTAGTCTGCTTACCTCAGCCTCCAGGATGGTGTTGTGGGCTAGAACGTCATAGAAAAAGCCTAGGTCATCATCAGCAGAAGCTGAATCACCTGACCTCCTGCTTGTAGCAGGATTTACATGCACTGGGTGTAGACCAGTTTTAGCATGTGCCCCTTTTTCTTGGAACTGGGGACTTCCAGCCTCAGGACTATGTCCTTCATCAGCTGTTGCCTCTAGTGAGGTCTTAGCTATGTTACCAGCCTCATTCTGATCGTGTGCTGATTCAAAAGAGGTGGCAGCCTCACTAGATGTTCTAATCTCCTTATCACACTAGGAGATAGAACTTGTAAACCCCGGTGCTGTGGGTTGTCAGAAGCATGATGATCCTCTTCCTTAATGTCTGTGGTTCTCCCCTTTGTTGGTGGTTGTTGGGGAGGAGGAGAGGCATGCAACTGAGTCAGCACGTTTGCAATGATTATGGTTGGACTTTGGGGGGCGGTTGCATGGGGAGATGGGGTAAAAGCAGTGTGCACCTAGGGAGGATGGTGCTCTTCAATGGCAATCTCCTCAAGTGAGGAAGATCCCAGATGTGTGGGTACCCCTTCTGTGGTGGCTGCAGGCTCCTTTTGAAGGGAATCCTGAGCGGCTATGGCTGGTAGAGTCTCTGATACTGCTGGGGGGTTTAAGCCAGCAAGTATATCCTGCTTGGTGGTGCAGGAGCATCTTCAGGGGACTCATCTCCCTGAATAGCTGTTTTGGGGTTGTTTGGTTTTGGTTTTGTGGGGACTTTGGTTCTAGTGGTGGAAGCTGTGGGTTCCCTGTGCTTGGGCTTTAGCATTCGGGCAACTTCATTGAGAGTAAGGTCTGAGTTGTGCCTGGAGTATACCTCAGCCAAAACAGCTGGTGCAGGGACTCCAAGGTCAACAAGGCCATCAGATTTTAATTCATTTAAAATAATGGCCATCAGAAACCTGGGATATAATGGCCATCGGTTTGCCACAGGTTTCTGAGCCAAGTTCTTTATTTCTAGAAACACGATTTCAGAAAAATTTAGCGGTGGTGTTCTAGAATAGAATACAATACCTGTTGCCATTGGGATGACATTTGATCCCAAGAAGATGTCTTGGAGGCTAAGCAGACATTTACCATGTGAAAAATAACTTTCTCAGCGTCATGGAAATGATTCTTTAGAATGGTTGTAGCCCGAAGATCACCTTCATACCCATGATTGATAAAGGACATATCTGTTGTGCCCTTGGGTATTCAGTAACAGCGGTGGAGTCGTGTAAGTGTAATGCCTGACGAATGATGTCGGCTGTAACGACCACTGGTTTCTGGTTGACAAGGGACCGAACAGAGATCTGCCGGTAGACTCATCAGTATGAACAAAAGCATTTGACCAGAATTGACTGAGGGATTCAGGTAGATGGTTGGATTCAAGAGAAAGGCTGTGCGATATGGGGAATCCACCATTAAGTCAATGGCATTCTCATATTTGTTCCAGAAAGCCGACTTGGTAAGGTAAGCAACGCAGTTATGTCGTGGTTTCAGACTCATAGTCGCCATGTTTGAGAGAGAGAAGCTCAGAAAATAATGGCTAATGAAACATTAGAGAAGAGGACAGGTATTTATAGGGTAGGGGTAAGAAAATGACTGAAGGGTTTGGTGTTAGTCATCAGTAGTTTTAAACCGACTGTTGACATGGTATTACCCTTTCAGACGTTGAAACAGCTGAAGTCGTGGTTTTAGGCATCAGCAGTTAGAAAACTACTGAAGACCATGGTTTTGACTTCAGATGATGAAACAACTGAGGACTTGGTATTTGTCATCAGTAGTTGTGAAACTACTGAAGACAGTGGTTTTGTCATGAGTTGTTGTAAACAGCTAAAGACTTGGTGTTAATCATCAGTAGTTGTGAAACTACTGAAGACATGGTTTTGCTTCAGTTGTTTAGAATGAAACAGCAGTTGTAAAAACAACTGAAGAGAAAGTTCTCTTCAGTAGTTTTCGTCAATTCATAGCCTTTCAGCTGTTTCATACTGTCCTCAACACTTACTCATCAGACTTTGCATCTGCTTTTCAGGTGTTTCATAGGACGTCAGTACTTATCTGTTTGTACTGATTTCAGTAGTTGTAACTACATCAGTAGTGGTAACTACATCAGTGGTTTAGAACAGATAAAGTACTTCAGTACTTGTGAGGCATTTAGCCGTCAGTAGTTATAAAAACTACTGAAGGTGAAAGACCTCATCAGTACTTATATGTGACATGGTTACCAATGATCACCAGTAATTATTACTGAAATCATCAGTAGTTGTCACTTATTCTAGCTGCAGCATACCAAGCCTTAACACAAGGTTTTCGAAAGTAGAACTATCCAAAGGCTTGGTAAAAATATCTGCAAGCTCATTAGCACTAGGCACAAACTTAGGATCAATCAGACCTTTTTCAAAACAATCCCGAATAAAGTGATGTCTGATCTCTATATGTTTGGTCCTAGAGTGCTGGACTGGATTTTTGACAATACACAGAGCTGAAGCACTATCCATTAATAATGGAGTCTTAGTCTCTAATGCCATAATCCAGAAGTTGGTTATGAAGCCAGAGTACCTGAGAAGTGCAACTTGCAGCAGCAATGTACTCGGCTTCAGCAGTTGATGTAGCAACAGATGTTTGTTTCTTACTCTGCCAAGAAATCAAACAGTTGCCTAGGAATTGACAACCACCAAAAGTTGACTTTCTAGTTAACTTGCACCCTGCATAGTCACTATCTGAAAAAGCAACTAATTTGCAAAGTGTCCAGTGGAATACCATAACCCAGAGATTGTGTACCTTGCAAATATCTAAAGATTCTCTTGACTGCAATCAAATGAGACTCTTTAGGAGCAGCCTGAAATCTAGCACAAACACATGTAGCAAACATAATATCTGGTCTAGAAGCAGTTAAATACATCAAGGACCCAATCATACATCTGTAAAGTGTTTCATCAACAGCTTTACCTTTCTGATCAGCATCCAGTTGTGTGGTGTTGCACATGGGAGTAGAACAGGGCTTATAGTTTTGTAAATCAAACTTATTCAAAAGATCTTTTGTATATTTTGACTGATGAATAAAGGTTCCATCAGCCTTTTGTTAATTTGCAAGCCTAGAAAGAACTGTAATTCTCCCATTGCACTCATTTCAAACCTCTTTTTCATTAATGTTGTAAAATCATCACACAACTGGGGATCAGAGGATGCAAAAATGATATCATCAACATAAATCTAAACAAGTAGCTTATGCTGATCCACCTTCTTAATAAAAAAAGTTTTATCAATGGAGCCTCTAGTGAAATTATTCTTAAGAAGAAAAGTGGAAAGTGTCTCATACCAGGCTCTAGGAGCTTGTTTCAACCCATAAAGAGCCTATCAAGTTTATACACCCATTCAGGATGTTTTATCCTCAAAAGCTGGTGGTTGACACACATAAATTTCTTCCTTTATTTTACCATATAGAAATGCACTTTTGACATCCATTTGAAAAACTTTAAGATTGTGGAATGCAGCATAGGCTAAAAACAATCTGATTGCATCTAGTCTGGCTACAGGGGCAAAGGTTTCATCATAGTCAATACCTTCTTCTTGTGAAAACCCCTGTACAACCAGTCTAGCCATGTTCTTAACAATAAGCCCATTTTCATCAGTTTTATTCCTAAACACCCATTTAGTGCCTATTGCACACTTACCCAGGGGAAGAGGAACCAGTTCCCACACTTTCTGTTTTTCTTGAACTGAAGTAGCTCAAGCTGCATGCTTCAACCCATCCTTTGTCTCTCAAAGCAACATGGTAGTTCTTTGGCTCTAGCTGACTCATGAAGAGAGCATAAAGCAGAAGTTAGACAATTGACTTCTTGTTGAAACACGAGCATTGATATCACCAATAATCTGAGACATTGGGTGATTCTTCAGTTCTTGATAAACAATGAGATCTGTGTAAGTGTTTGTAGGACCTTTAGCAACAGCAGATGTTGATGCAGACTCTTGAAACCAAGAATTTGATGGTAACTCAAAAGATGTAGAGGAATCAGAGATCTCATCAGCATTTGTTGTGGATGGAACTGCTGAAGCTACAGGAACATCAAATTTAGCAGACACAGGACTTTGGTCACTAAACTTGAATAGGTGAGTATTCATATTATCATCATCATCATCAATACCACCAGGTGGAAGACATGCTGCAGAGGATGATTTATCCACAGGATCTGCAACAGCTGGAGGTTGATAAGGAACATATTGTAGTATGTCCAAATCAAACAACTCCACAGGGTTTTGTGGAATCTTGTCCATAGGAGATTCCTTAAACTTCACATGCAAAGTTTCTTCAACTATCTTTGTTCTACAGTTGAAGACTCTGTATGCCTTGCAAGTAGATGAATAACCAACAAAATACCCTGCATCCACCTTAGGATCAAATTTTTGAGTTGATCCTTTGTGTTGAGAATAAAACAGGGACACCCAAATGCTTTGAAAAATGAAATTAGATGAGCCAAGTGATGGAGAACTTCATATGGAGTCTTCATCAACCTCTGATTTACTAAGACGCTATTCTGCACATAGCACGCTGTGTTAACAGCTTCAGCCCAAAAGGTCAGTGGCAAACCAGAGTCAGCCAGCATGGACCTTACAGCTTCAATTAGGGTCCTGTTCTTCCTCTCCACTACTCCATTTTGTTCTGGAGTCCTTGATATGCTAAACTGCCTTTTGATTCCCTTTGAAAGATAGAAGTCATCAAGTGTATGGTTTCTGAATTCAGTTCCATTGTCACTCCTAATACACTTGACTGGAAGGGAATACTGCTTCTCAACATACAACACAAAGTGAATAATCTTCTGAGCAACCTCATCCTTTGAATGTAGAAAGAAAGTCCATACAAATCTGGAATAATCATCCACAAATACCAGATAGTATTTCTTCTTTGCCATGCTCATTACTCTCACAGGACCAAATAGATCCATATGCAGTAATTGCAAGCAGGCAGTGGACTTAGGCTCTTCAATAGGAGGGAATGAGACTTTGTGTTGTTTTCCTTTTAACTATTATGGATTAGCTGATTCATGTTTTTGAGATTAACATGACCCAGCCTTCTGTGCCATAGTTTAGATTCTTGAGAAGAGGCTTTGGAAAATAGGCAACGATTGCCTCTGAGATCTATTTTCTTGGAAAGATCTAAGGCATACACTCTTCATGTCCTGTTGGCTCTCAGGAGAGTGTGATCATCCAACACCTTATCAATCAAATGCAGAACTTTGGATGACAGAATCTTACAGTTCTGACTGGTGAAAAGAGCAACATGGCCTTTATCACACATTTGACTGACACTCAAGAGATTATACTTGAGATTTTCCACATGATTAACATCATCAAACTTTATTTCTCCACTGGAGACGAAGCCGTTGCCAATGATGTAACCCCTAGCATCATTGCCAAAAGAAACAAACCCCTTCTTTCCTTCAGAGTAGTCATGAAGAAGAGAGCTGTTCCCAGTCATGTGCATAGATCCCCCACTGTCTACATACCAGATGCTACTTTGGCATGTTGAAGAACCCTGCAATAATAAACAATCAGTTAGTTTTGGAGACCCAAACCTTTTTGGTATTGGGCCTGGTCTCATCAACAGATGTTAAACTAACAGGTTTGTTGGAAACAATAGCCTGAGAGGAAGAAGATGGTGAAGAAGAGGAATCCTTTGGCTTGGACCTCCTTTTCTGTGGTTTCAACATAGGAGCATCTAATTGGTTAACTCTTCCCAATAGATGTTGAACCATCATAACCAGCTGTGTCTGATTTTGTGATAAAGCTTTCAGCTCATCAGACACATTGCCAGTGGAGTTTGATAAGTTCCTATGTTGAACCTTCTTCTTCTGAGCAATCTTAGCTGTTACCTGTTTAACCCCTTCCTTTTTGGATTTCATTGTGGACTTAAGGGTTACAGGATTTGATGTTGCTGATACAAATGTGGTCTCAAACTCAGTTTTCATTTTTACCATTTTCTCTTTAATTTCCTCTTTATGTTTGAGTTTGGATCCTCTTTTGTACCAGCAATCATCTGTAAGATGATTGAACAAACCACATACTTCACATGGTTTCTTCTTCATCTTATGTTGATCATCAACTAAAGAGGATGAAACAACTGAAGACTTGCTCTTTAGTGCTTTGGAAGCATTTTTTGCTTTCTTGACTTCCTCTTTAGTACTCTTCAAACTCTTTCTACTGACAGTTTTCTTCTTTTCAGTACTGGCAGTAGTTGGAGTTTGAACTTCAGGTGTTAAATCTTGCTCTCTAGTCCTTTCAGGACTTTTAGAATTAACTCCTGAGTTGATCAACTCATTGATCATGTGAGTGTCAGCAGTGGAACCATCAACATCAGCTGATAGGTTCTGAGAGGGCTTAGTGCTGATTTCTACTTCTGATAGTGCTGAATCAGAAAGTAGATCACATGATGAAATGGATTGGTTATTACTCTCACCATCAGATTCTACCTCTGCTCTGGGAGTAAAATCTGTAGGTGGAGCAGTGTGATTGTAACCAATGCCAAACTTCACATTAGAAGCAGATTGCTTACTAAGAAGCATTTCAAAACCTTTGCATGATTGTACCCATCGATCACACTCTACCTGGGTGACTGCAAGGGTTTCTTTGAGATCTTTGTACTTCTCTAGAAGTACCTCTTCCCTAGCCTTATAATCTGTGATTTGGCATTTAAGTTTGTAAATCTCATCATTCTTTTCATTAAGCACATACTCAATTTCAGCTTTTCTTGTGGAAATTGTTTGTTCTAGCTCAATATTCTTGTTAATCAAAGCTACATTTGCTTCTCTAATAGATGCAAATGCTGCTATGCATGTTTCAGAACATAATTTGGCTTTTGCCTCAGAGTATACCTGTGATACCTTTGGTGTAGAGGCATTAGTGGATGAAGTATCAGCAAAATCCAAAGCCATAAGAGCTAGATTTCCAAAGGGACTGTCACCACCATGTTGACCAGCACCAGTGAACAGTTGTTCATGACCAGACAATCATCTGGTAAACTGCTCCAGTCAACCACTCCTGGGGTGAAGAAGCTGTGTTGTTGAGGTTGAGTTTGTTGATGAGATTGGGAAGGTTGTGGTTCAAGCAATGCTTGAAGTTGTTGTACAATTGGAGCTTGAACAGGATTTGGTTGAGGCATATAATAGCAGGGATAAGGATATGACATTTGACCCTGGGGAACAAAGTATGCACGAGACCTAGAATGTGAATGATGACCAGAACCAGCAGGATGTTGCCCTCTGTTTTGTGGACTAGTACTAGGAAAAGTCACAAAGGGTGCAGAAGAGTTAGATCCTGTTGATCTACACTCTCTTGCAAAGTGTCCCAGCCTTTGACATTTGTGACACCTCAACTTACTCTTGTCAAAACCAACTTTGGTTTTGCCAGAGAGTCCTGGAAATTTCCTGCCAGTTCTCTTATAGAACTTCTGAGATCTGATATTAATCAATGCCATTTGGCTTAGAATATCCATCTCTTCTAGATCATCATCAGCTATTCCTTTCAAATCATCCATGATGAAGCATAGATTGTCACTATTACTGCCAGAATGACTCTCAATACCAACAAATGCATGATCAGAACTATTTGAAGAGAAATCAATATGCTCATCATAGTTGCTTTCAGATGCAGCATATTCTGACTCATGACCAACCAAGGCAGTATTCCCTGGTACAAAGTCATCAGTGAGCTTTCCTGATGATGACAGTTTCCTCTTCTGCTCTATCTCTCTTTCAAATGTAAGCAGTTTCCCATGAAGTTGGGTGAGTGATAGGCTATCGAGATTTGCACTGGAGCGTAGGACAATAGTGTATGTGTCCCATCTCTCAGGAAGTGATTTGAGGAACCTGTTATTCATCTGGCTATTGGTGTATTCCTGTTTCACCATATTCAGCTCAGAGATCAAGCAGGAAAAACGCTCAAACTGTTGAGTCAGTGTCTCACCCTTTCTATGAGAGAATGTCTCATATTGTTGGGCAAGGATTTCTCTGTTGTTTGCTAAGACCTCATCTGTGCCACCGAATTGTTCCTTTAGGGCATTCCAGAGATCATGAGCAGTTTCATGATGCATAAGCCCTGAATAGATTTCATTAGGCAGTGCCATGGCCAGAATTCCATGGGCTTTAGCATCAATCTCAAACAGTTTCCGATCTTCATCAGAGTATTGTTCCTTCTTCTTCGGAACCATTTGATTGGTTTCCGGATTGTTCACCATAGGCTTATGTGGTCCATGTACCATAGATGTCCAACAACCTGAACTGTTAACAGACAGGTGATGAAGCATTCTTCGCTGCCATATGTTATACTCGGTCCTAACCAGCATCGGGGGCTTGGTTGAGGAACCAGTATTTTGAGGATCATTAGAAGGAGTAGTCATCTCAGATTCAATCAAATTCAATTAAGCTCAAACAGATTTAGAACAAAACACAACAACCAATTGAACCAAGAAAGATCTCAAAATAAATGAAAGAAAGCGTCAGAAATTCAATAATCTATAACCAGTTCTTGCAAAATGCTAATTCAATGAAACATAGATATCAATTAGCAGTTTCAATGATCAATTGTTAGATCGATCAATGATTAACCAGCTCTGATACCACTTGTTAGGATCAGTGATCTACGTTTGATTGATTAGTGAGTATAGCAGCGAAATTCTAACAATGAATTAGCCAATTCACAAGAACGAAAAGATATTCAATGAAGAACAAAAACGGTTATAGATAGAGAGAATTCTGGAGATATATTTCATTCAATATTCGCTTTCGTGGTAACGGAATGTCACACTTACAATTAGGTCGACACCTCTTATATAAGAGATATGACGTGTGCTGATGTCACTTGATAGTGACATCTAACAGAATTATTCCAACTAAAACACAACTACTGAAGATGTCAAAACAGCTGACATCTTCTTACAAAAAAATACTAAGTGTTATTAGTTACTACAACTACCGAAAAACATAAAACTACTCACACTACAACGATTGAAGAACAAGCTCTTCAGTCGTTTTACAAAACTACTAAAAGTAAAAACATGAAACTACTGATAACACAACTACTGAAGAAGTACTCTTCAGCTGTTGTGACAAACTACTGAAACTTCAGTACTTGGTCTTCAGACTTAAACTTCAGACGTTTCATCAGCTGATGACTTCAGTAGATATCATCAGCTGATGTCTTCAGTCTTTGTCTTCAGACTTTGTACACCAGTTGTTGATCTTCAGCACTTGTAGACTCTTTAGCTGTTGTACTTCAGTACTTTGGTCTTCAGCTTCAGCACTTGTGTTCTTCAGCTGTTCAGCTTCAGCACTTGTGTTCTTCAGCTGTTCAGCTTCAGCACTTGTGTTCTTCAACTGTTGAGCTTCAGCACTTTAGTCTTCAGCTGTTGAAGTCTTCAGTACTTGATCTTCAGCTGTTGAAGTCTTCAGCACTTGTCGAACTGCTGATGAAGCCTTCAGCAGTTGTTGTGATATCATGTGGGACTTAGAGGTTTTCTGATCTTTGCTCATTGGTTCTTTTGGTCCAACACTAAGGACGCGAACTTGAACTCCAACTACAAGAGTTCTAGTTCATCTCCAAGTCATCCCATCATCACAAAGAAGGCTGATAGGTTATGCACCACTGTTGTACAACCATCAAGCTCCAACGGTAGTTCTAACCCCACAAGAATTGCCACATCATCTGAGAAGATGAAGAAGGAGATTGAAAGTGATCAAGTTCAACCATGTTCTTAGAAGAAGACTCATAGAAGGAAGAAAAGGGATTGTGTTATGTGTGGGAGTACCTCTTATCTTGCTAAAGATTGTATCTACAATCCAAAGAGTACTATCCACATCACAAAGAAAGAAACTTCTAAGAGTCTAGAGAGGAAGAAGAAAGCTTTAGAAGGAAAATATGTTTCCTTCAGAAGCTCCAAAATGAAGAAGAAGGGAAGTAGAAAATTGCCTTCGGAAGAAAATTTGGTCTCGGAAGAAAGGAATACTTCCCAAGCACTGAAGACTGCTACAGTGCTAGCAAGATCTTCCGAAGTTCCAGTCATATAAACTTCCGAAGCCACAAAATCTTCTGATGTTTTGAAGGTCAAGTCCAAACTTTCAAAGGTGGTGTGGAAGACAAAGAAAGACCAAATGTCTAAGAGTTCTCCATCGACAACAACAAGAAATCCACAAAGCACAACTATAGGATCTATTACTGTTTCATTACCTTCTACTTCTTTTGATGAGCCCAAGACCAATAAGGCTTAGGTTTTCAAATGTAACTAATCATTTTCATTGTGTAGGAATACCTCAAGACAAACAAAAATGTCTGGCTCATTGATAGTTGCTGTTCTAGGCACATGACAGACAATAGGTCACTACTCCAAAATTTTGAAAGAATTGATGGAGGGCCAGTTGCTTTTGGAGGAGATGAAGGTGGTTATATTTCAGGAAGGGCAAGGTCACAAATGGTTAGCTCAGCATTGAGAAGGTAAACTTTGTAAAGGAGCTTGGATAAAATCTTCTGAGTGTATCTCAATTTTGTGATCATAGTCATAATATGCTCTTTACTGAGCATGTGTGCATTGTTCTTAAGCCCGGGGTGGTCATTCCTCATGAGCATATCCTGCTCAGAGCCCTAAGAGAGGGAATATGTACAAGATGGATTTGCAAGAAACATCTCCCTCGGAAAAAGTTTCATGCTTTCTATCTAAAGCGAATAGTGATGAGTCTTTCCTTTGGCATAAAAGAATATGACATGTAATCTTTAAAAACATGAACAAACTTATTAAGAATGATTTCGTAACTGGAATGCCAAAAAAAGAGTTTACAAGTGATGACCATTGTGTAGCATGCCTCAAAGGGAAGCAACACAAGGTATCTCACAAACGAAAGGAAAGAAACTCCATCACTACTCCCCTACACTTGTTGCATATGGATCTCTTTGGCCCTATGAGTGTAATGAGTCTAGGAAGGACCTTTTACTATTTAGTGATCGCAGATGACTTTACAAGATTCACTTGGGTCTTCTTTCTTAGAACTAAGGATTAGACTCCTGAGATTCTGAAGAATTTCATCTTAGTTATTGAGAACCAATATTTCACAAGGTTAAAACCATAAGATGTGACCAAGGAACTGAATTTAAGAACCATATCCTTCATACATTTTAGGATGAAAAGGGTATCATAACACAATATAGTGTTCCCAGGACTCCTTAGCAAAATGGTATTGCTGAGAGGAGAAATATGACACTTATTGAAGCTACAAAACTATGTTGTTTGACTCTAAACTACCCATCACCTTCTGGGTTGAGGCAGTCAACACTACCAGCTATGTGCAAAATAGAGTTTTAGTGGTTAACACTCATGGTAAGACTCCTTATGAACTTTGACACAAGAGAACCTTTCATTGGTTTTCTCAGGTCATTTGGATGTCCTTGCACCATCTTAAATACCAAATACAAATTGTCAAGTTTGCTGAGAAATTAGATGATGGACATTTCATTGGATACTCTTCCTAAGCTAAGGCTTATAGAGTATACGATCTCAAAACTAGAGTAGTTGAAGAGTTAGCCAATGTGACTTTCAATGAGCACACTCCTAGTGTGAAAGGTTCTGGTCCAGATTACTTGTTTGATATTGATTTAGTAATCAACTGTTTTAACAAATCTTGTGAGCATGTTTCAAGATCTACAAACATACTACCTACACGTGATCCTCATCTAATATTTGAGTTGAGAAGACCTTCAAGCTACACATCTTCAACGCCAGTTGTAACTAACACTGCAAATGAAGTTTCTATCAGCACAACAATGACAAATTCAGCTTATACATCCGAGATGCCTTCAAATGCCGGCTCAGATGCTCCACAACTAGATAAAGAAGCTTCAATTGTAGAAGAAAATGGTGGTGGTGATAGTGATCAAGAATTTCTTGATGCTGACAACCACTACATAGAAGACAACATCAATGATGTCACACACTCTTTGGATCAAAGTCTCTCTTAATAAGTGTGTTGATATGGTGGGAGAAACATCAATGCCAATTCTAAATTTCTCTAAGTTAGATTTGTCTCAGCAACTTGCCATGATCCCTCAGCTAAGGATTCACAAGTCTCATCCTACCACAAACATCATTGGAGATTGATGAGGCTCTAAAGAATGGAAGTTGGGTTGAAGTTATGCAAGAGGAACTGCTTCAATTCAAAAGGGAAAAGGTTTGGAACTTATGCCCTCTTCCTCATCGGAAGAATACTATAAGAAACAAATGGGTGTTTACGAATAAGAAAGATGATAGAGGAATTGTCAGCAAGAATGAAGCTAGACTAGTTGTTCAAGGGTACACATAAGAAGAAGGAATTGACTACACTGATGTCTTTGCTCCTTTAGCAAGACTGGAAGCTGTTAGAATATTCTTGATTTCTGCTGCATCCAAAAACTTCAAGGTCTATCAACTTGATGTCAAGTGTGCTTTTCTCTATGGGGAAATTGATGAAGAAATGTATGTCAAACAACCACCTTGTTTTGCAGATCCTGACCATCCTAATTATGTCTTTAAGCTTTATAAAACTCTTTATGGGCTGCACCAAGGAAGTGGTATGAGAGTCTATCTCGATATCTCTGCGAGCATGGATATAGAAGGGGTACTATAGTTGGAACTCTCTTTATCAAAGGACAAGAAATGACTTGATGTTAGTTCAAGTATATATAGATGACATCATTTTTGGTTCAATTAATCCAAGGCTCTGCAAAGAGTTTGAGAAGCTGATGAAGGACATATTTGGAATGAGTGCCATGGGGGAACTCAATTTCTTTCTGGGAATTCAAGTGAAGCAAGTTGAAGATGGCATCTTCATAAGTCGGTCAAAGTATGTTAAGGACATACTAAAAAGATTCAACATGACTAATTGTAAGATTGCTAAGACACTCATAGAAAAAACCACTCCCTTTTGACCTGAGCTTAAGGGGGAGTGTGTGGATGAACACCTTTACAAGGCTATGATTGGGTCTCTTATGTATCTTATAGCTAGCAGGCCTGATATCATGCATGCCACATGTATTTGTCAAGATATCAAGCCAAACCCAAGATGTCACATCTAATTACTGCCAAAAGAATTCTAAGATACCTCAAAGGTGCCTCAACACTTGGCCTCTGGTATCCTAAGAACTCTGACTTCAATCTGTATGCATATACAGATAGTGATTATGGTGGCTGCAATATGACTACAAAGTCTACATCTCAGAAATGGCCATTTCTTGGTGGAAGGGTTGTCTCATGGCAATGCAAGAAACAATCTTATGTCTCTGCATCAACAGCTAAAACTGAATACATTGCTGCTGCAAGCTGCTATGCTCAAGTGCTTTGGATTTAGATTTAGATGCTAGACTATGGGTTAAACTTCAAGAAGACTCCCATTCACATATACATCAACAGTGCTATCTCAATCATAGAGAATCCAATGCAGCACTCAAGGACCAAACACATCAATATTAGGTATCATTTAATTAGAGATAACTTTGAAAGGGATTAATCAAACTAGTCAAGGTTAACACAAATGAACAATGTGCTAATCTATTCACAAAAACTTTTGATGAACAAAGATTTAAGTAGATGATTAACTTTGAGTAGCTTTTCTTAAAACTTAAACATATTAATTCTCAAACCTGTGTGTCCTAAGTTGTCTATTCTATCACCTTCATAAGCTCTTGTTTTCTCTGGATGAAAATCTTTTTAGATGAACTTTCCTTAGAATTTTTGAAAATCTTGGTCTTTTGCCTTTGGAAGATATAGTTTTATCTTTGGAAAAAACTTATGCCTTCAAAACAAATAACTGCCTAAGTAAATCGCCTTTGGAAGAAATGTCTGAAATCTCTTCCGAAGCTTAAGATTTTCTTTTAGGCACTTAAATCTTTTTAAGGAAAATTTTCTTCAGAAACAAATTAACTCTCGGAAGCTTTATTCTTAATTGAATAAAACTTTTAAGTCTTAATTTTCTTCCGAAGCAAAATTTTCAAAAAACTCTCACAATATTCATCCGAAGTCATTTTGGCTTTGGAAGCTTTTTAATTAAAACTTAGAAAGAAAATTTACCTTTGGAAGATTTTCGAATTCCAAGAAAAATACTTTTTGAGCAAAAAGAAACTACTTTTTCAAAGGTGGGACCGACATCCGGATTTCAAAGTTTATCCTCATTCATTAACTTTGTCTTAAATCCTGTTCATATAAACCCAACACTTTCCCCCTCTTTCTATTATCTTCACTCTAAACCACCTTCGTTCTTTCTTTCCATCACCATTAAGCTTTCCTAAATGGCCAACCTTAATAAAAAAATGACCCTGATTCTCCATACAGTTACACAGGCAACACAATCAAGTTGCCATGTTAAACTCTGAGAAAGAGCCACACTTCTAAGAGGTTTGCCAATTCTTGGCTTTGTCTAACTATTCCACCTCCCTTACCATAGATCCTGTTCTTTATGAGGATCATTTTCCTGATTCCTAGAAACCCTATCAGAGGTTATTCTAGATGGAGAGAAGGCATTGTCTGCTACAGTGCAGGGGAGGACAATCTTCATCACTCCAGCCATCATAAATACTCATCTACATCTGGATGATAGGGAAGGTGAGTTGTTCTTTATCAAAGAAAGTGTTAACCAGTCCTTCCAGCAGATGGGCTACGAAGGATATTTCTTTGTAAAGACCTTCAACAAAGGGAAGGTCTCATCCCAGTGGAAGTACTTACTACATGTGGTCATCCATAGCTTATCTAACAAGCATGGGGGTTGGGACCAGATTCCTGAAGATCTCTCCTTCATAGTGCATGGTATGGTTAGGGGTCAACTTAAGGTATTCTCAATTTGACTATACAAACCTTCTTGCTAACATAGACTCCTTAGAATATTATATTTTTCCTAGATATGTTTAATACATTCTCAATTATGAAGGAGGCTTATAGTTGAGGGAAACAGATAATATTCTTAGACTGAGACAGATGAAGCCCATCATCTTTACAATGTTAAAGAAGCCAACCGTTGGTTTCTCTGGGGTAGAAACAACTCTCGTCCCAAAATGTTAGAGCTTATTGCTCTAGGTGACGACCTGGCAACACAAGCTAGTGTTATACCCACACCTTCTACATCTCAACCCCCAAATTAGCCACAATCACCCTCACTTACCAAATCCAAACAAACCCCTACACAAGCTATTCAGTTTGTGCAGGCCCTCATATCACGACCCATATAGGAAGAAGTGGAATCTAGATCTCCCAATTCTCCTGAGGAGCAAACCACTCCCATCCCTTCAACTATCAGTCCGGAGGTTCCTCATGCTCAGACTGATAAGCTCACAAGCCCAACTGCTTTAAGCATTCGTTCTAAGCCTCTACACTCAGATGAACAACCTTTAGGGGACACCTACCATCCGTAACCTTTGGACTTAAACCAACCAATTCCCAACCTTGACTTTTATACTGATGAAGACTTAGGTTCCGTGAGTATCATGAGTCTCTCTATTCCTCCCCTACTCAAAGAGAGATGAGTGCTCCTGACACACCTATGTCTAGCCCACATCAGTCACCTATCACTGAGGTGGATACTTTTGAACCTATTCTGGATATCCATATGGAAAAGGCTCTCACTTGAGCAAGTGATTACATAATTAAGACCTCAACCATGGCAACTCAGCTCATTGACACTTCAACAGAAGTTGTCATTGAGCAGAGGAAAACCAACAGCCAAGAACTCCAAGCTGGTGGTGAGAGAGAAGACTTTGGTCCAATTCTCTCATCCTCGTGAGTCTTCTTATGAAGACAAGGGGAATCTGAGACTAAAAGTGCAAAAAGTATCAAAAACACACACCTCTCTAGTCTCCAAGGTTAGTCACCTTGAATCTCAAGTGACTACCTTGCAAAACAGGGTCAATGATTAGCAACTTCATATATTTTATCTTAGGGAAAAACTAGCTGGGAGACCTTTAAGAAGAGCTCAACTAGGAACACAAGAACCTATGAATGTGGTTGATCTAACCTCTAGCTCACCTATGCAAGTGGGTGATGCTACTAAAAAGGGGGAGAAAGTCACCACAGATACAGAACCTAGGAGTTCCTCACAGAGTATGGATATTGAGGACTCACCATCCTCATTTACAACTGTCCATACTCAGCATCTTCCTTAAGTTCACATTGATATGGACTCTCATCCAGAGTCTTTTTGAAGAAGGGATACCAAGGATAGTGTCACCTCCACCTCAAGGAACTTCTAACCTCATCATTGGGTGGATGTATGATGCCAACAGAAGAGCCCTCATTCTTCAAAGAGTTCAAGGGCAACAAGAACTCTTTAACATTCAGACCTTGAACTACTATGAAGGTCTTGACCTCATCAACATGCCACTTGTCAACCCAAGCCAATCTAGATAAGCTGACAGGCTGGCTTAAAGGATACAAGATAGAATTCCTCAAGAGTTCAGACTCAGAAGGAGACAAAGGCAATTAGGTGATACTATTGGTCAACTGGATGTTGAGGCATACCCTAGGATTAGTTTCGAAGGGGAAACCTTGACCGAAGGCCTAATGGTAGAGCTTGAGAGCACTATCACATCCATAACTACTTTAGCAATTCATTCCCTCTGTGAACCATCTGTTGGTGAAGGTGCATAACAACCTCTCTCTAGCTAGAGCTTGGAAGCTACACCAAGCAATAAAGGCCAAAGCTCTCTCCACCCTAAGTCACAAAGGTCTATGAGTGATAAAAAGAAAGAAAAATGACTTCTGAGGAGATTAAGGAGGAGGAGAGAGAGATGAAGAGGAAGCTAAGGGGAGAAAGTTCATCTACTGGGTTTGTAAGTATGGAAGCTGCTATGAGGGCTACTCGCATGCTAAACACTCAGGATGATGAGTTAATGGCAGTCAGGATAAGCTAGTTATAGACCAGGAACTATGACATTGATAATATCATCTCCCTCTCCTTAGATGAATTAAATGAACTGGCTGACATGGAATTGTCAAAGGAAAAAAAGGAGGCACAGGATGCAAGATTAATGCTTCAAATCAAAACAAGATAGAAGACAAAAAAGACTCTACAAGCATGTGCCTACCCTCTCCACAGTTCAAGAAAGTCCTGTACAAGAGAATGTGGCTCCACAAGAACCTCAGGATGACAAAGAAATTTATAGGATCAAAATGATCAACTACCTGAGGGCCACAAGCCTCTATCAAGAAAATGTACTTCTTCCCTTACCTTTTGAAAACATTGAGTTCGAGTATCTCAAATTGCTTGAACTTGAAGTAACCCAAGAAAAAATATCACAAAGAAAAGGTTAAGGGAAGAAGATGCAAAGTCAAGAGCCATCATCCATAAAAGTATGAAGAAATCTACTGATAGGCAGAGGATGATGAGCTTCTTGAAGCTGTATGGATTCTCTGGAAGGAGACTTGGCCCTATGTCTCTATGCACTATGGATGAGCATATAAGGGTGATCAAGCAATGGATTTAAAGAGGAGAACCAGTTGACTTACACTCCCCACCAAGTCAGGTCCCTTAAGAAGTAGAGGTTAAGGTTGAACCATTTGAGACAACCAACCTATACCTCCTGCTAAGCATCAACAAGCTTCTACTTTGATCCATAGCAGGGCTCTGTCCCCTATCAATCTGAACCTGTGAGAGAGGAAGACCCAACTAAGAAAGACAAAGAAGACCAACATGGTGTTGCAGGGCAGTCTTCTCAGTTAAAGGTTCAAAAGGAGAAAAAGGATGGCGTCTAAACCAAAGCCAAAGAAGAAGAAGAAAGAGGGATCCATCTCCAAACCTTAGGATGAGTCAGAACATCCTGATGATGTGTAAGATGAAGCTACACCAACTCCAATTCAAATAACTCCTCGAGCATTAGGAAGACCCATCTTGTCCTAAACATACACTACAAATCCAGAAAGATGGCATGTCATCAGATATCAACGTGTTAAAGATGTCTACATATGGCAAGATATGTTTAATTTACCTCTGCATGATCTCTTTGATATGAGAAGACACTATGAGAGTCTGAGTAATCCTGATCAACTTATGAAGAAAGAGATGGTCATTATCATCATGAAGACTATTGATTTCTCAAGTCTTCAAGTGTTTTGGTAGCATCAGCCTAGGGGGAGTTTGTAGGGTTTCATATAGGGCTGATGCAACCCAAAACATCCAAAGTCTCTCCTACATGCATGCACAAGTGTACTGAAGTTGAATCCTTTGGAGTTTCACATTCTTCCTTAGAAAACATTCTAAGTGTGAAATCTTCCAAAGACAAGACCAATATCTTCCAAAGCCAACTCTTGAAGACAGATTTCTTCCAAAGACTTTTTAACACATGCTATATTGGGATGTACCTTTATCATAAAGCTGGACCACTTTTCAGCTGCGACTCTGATTAGACATCAACTTTACATAAGTTGGTGAAAGGTCCATGCTTTTGGTAACTATACATGACGTGTTGAGTCTGTACTTTCTACTTTATGTACTTTTATCCTTTTTGTAATATATTAGGATGTGAGCTATTGCATGTCATAGTCACTAGTCAAAAGGCAATCTGACTTTTGACTCTACATTGATTTTGTTGTTGTCTAGATCATGTATCCAGTTGGCCTTCAAAGTATGGATGGTTGTAGGATGTAGTATAAGTATCTCTGGTCCTTTTATCTAATTGTCATTGCTTTGTAAACACTTGTAAGGAACTAGAGAGAAATATGCATCATCCTTGAAAACCAAAAACTTGTGTTGCTCTATACTTGTTCTGTCTCTTTATTACTTGTGTTTCTTAACTCTCATATAAACTAGTTTTTTTAGTTCCCCATTTGATCTATTAAGTGTCGTTGAATACTCTCCACTTGTGTTGTTATGTTGTAAAAGTGCATTGCACCCTTCTAACGGTCCTGCAAAACATTTGATAAACACTGTTTTTATGAACTGATCTCTATGTTAGGTTGAATATAATTTAAAACCCATTTACTTTCGAACCATGTTTTGTACATATTCTTTTTCCTTCTCTCTTTATTTTCTATTCTGTCTGCTCCAGCATTCTTCACCATTTTTTTACTCAAAATATAACAAAAATTTTATAAAAGAAAAACCTATATGTTGGTCATAGTGACATATAGTAAAGTAAGAAATTATGTATCTTGCTTATTCATAGAAATTCCAGGGGAGATTATATATTTTATGTTCTTCTTGTTTTCCTTTGTAGAATAAAATGAGAAGCTTGGACAATGTAAAGGAGGTTAACGATATTGTGTGGGACATTCTTGATAGGTTCAGCAAGAAAGCAAAGTAAATAGTAATCCTGTAGCTTAAATTAAAAGAGCAAGAAACTTGATGAGTCAGATAATTCCCTTGACATTTTTGGCCTTCACAAAGTCTCAAGTCCTTGTTCGTAAAGGGTTAAGAACGTGATATCTCTGTTTTGAGTTATTATTATCTAAAGTATCTGTCTGCCAAAACAATCCACCTTATCTCTAAAGCAATATGGTTTCTTATCTTCAAATCTAAGATACTCCCTGCTATACTCTATGTGGTGCTTATCTCCTCTGCTATGTGTGAACATTAACCTAGAGTGACGATCTCCTCTGCTATACGATAATACTGACCTGGAGCTCTCATCGGCACAATTTGATGATCTTATTTGTTATACGTAACTATATACCTGAAGCTCTCATCCATAAGACTCAATTGATCAACTCCTATGTTATACGTAAGTATAGACCTGGAGCTCTCATCATTTGATTTTTATAAGGCATTCTTTCCTTTGATGTCTATGTTGCTTTTGAGAGGAAGAGTCATGCATAGCATGTCATGTGTTCTATCATAAGAACATGATAGTTTCTTTGCCAAATATCTATAGGGATTGGGTCATTCTATGTTTTCTTTAAAAATAATCAAAACATGATAACAATAGCTGCAGTGCACTCGTTGAAACGAAGAAGGAATGGACTAAAAAGGACGAGTATATGAGCAATCCCACCAAACTTTGACTCTACATAAGATCTTTTCAGCTTCCCATTCATATCATTTTATATTGGTTGATATTGATTTAGTTCAAGAAATTTTATGTGAAGAATGGTGAAGTTTTGTGGGGCTAATTTCTTTTTTATTTCTTTTAATTTTTTTTACTTTAATTTAATCTCTTTTTAAACAGTATTTTTACTCTTACTTTATCTTTTTAAATAAGGGAAACAAACTTAAATTTCATAAATTTTTAGGTTTCTAGCGAAATTATAATTTCACTAGCAATATCGCACAACGAAACTATAGCTTCACCGGTTATTTCGTGCGTTGCTTGGTCAGTTTCGACAAGAGTTTTGCATGGCGAAATTGTGTTTTCGCTAGACGAAACTATAATTTCCCTGCCTACGCAACTATGTGCTTTTTAACTCATTTAGCAAAATTGTTTTCTCATTTTTGCACCCTCGGGAGTTTAGTCGTTTTAGGGTTGATCTTAGCCTTTTTATGCGATATTGATTTCTTGTGCTTTTGATTCTTGTTTGACCGGTGATTCTTGTTCGCAAGTGAGTTTTAAACTCAAGATAGTATATTAATCTATGATTAATTGTAACATTGTGTGTTTATTTGATTGACACTCTTCGGTATATTCACAGTTTTTACTGCGAAAGTACCGATAGTCTAGCAAAACTGAATGAAGTTCTTGAGTTTTCAACGAAACTGTGTTGTCATGCTGGCCGAGCGAACTTATAGTTTCGCAGTGCAAACTTGAGTTTCACTGTGCACAAACTATAATTTTGGCCAGTCTATATATAATTGCTGCAGAAACTAATAACTAGTTTCTCCCAAACCTATAACTAATTGCTGCCGAAATTATCTTTGGTTTGGAAAAACTAAAAATTCACCCTATGAAACTATAATTTCGGCCAGTGAAATTAATTTTTTTTAGTGCGTTTCATTTAATATTATTGTTTAGTTTACCATTCTAATGCGTTTCATCTGGTTTTCAGATTAAATGGTGAATCTAAAGTTTGATGAGAAGAACAACATTACAACTATTCTAAACGACACATCCAAAAGTTTTTGGTTTTAGAGATTGCATACGCTGGTTACAAAGATCGCCAATTGCCTACGCCATCTCGCATTTGACTACTATATATGACTACGTATGAGAGATTTTTGGAGGATGACTGATTATTACACGAGAGCCAATTCACAGAGGATTGTGCCTAGGGGGATGAGAATGACATGGTCATTACTACTAAGGTCATATCGAGGGTGCTAAGGCTAGATGAGGATATAGGGCAGGAGGTAACATTGTCAGGTCAGGAAGTATTTGAGGTTTTTTGGTCAATGGCTTATAAGGGACCTCCCTTTGGAACAAGGAAGGAGATCAAGAAGTCCTTCCTCTCTAAAGAATGGAGATATATAGCTCATGTTTTATTATATGCTTAGATCACCATAAAGGTAGATCAAATGGGCTGAATTTGGATTGGGCTAAAGGTATGGTGATCTGTGGCGGAGGACAAAAGGCCAACTTTGCTCGTTTGATCATCAATTTCCTCGATTCCTGCAAAGTTATGGCACTGAAGAAGGACAAGTGGCTTCTATACCCTTGATTCCTTCAGATGATTATGGATGATCTCATTCCCAACATTCCCTGACATGGAGAGGTCAAGAGATTAGTAGAGATGAACACCCGTATCTTTGCTAACTACTATGCTATTGGACATGACTTCAGTGGAAAGATTACTCATCTTTGGGAAAACATGTAACCTCAAGAGAGATGGAATTATATTAGGAGGGTTAATGAGTTTATGGAGAAAAGGGCTAAAGAGACAAGGGTAAAACAGACTAATGCTATTAAGAAGAGGAAAAGATATCCAAAGGAGAAGGATTATGATTTTAAGGATCAAGTGTACGAGATGGTTGAGGAGGTTAGGGTTGCAAAAGAGAAGAGGTCCAAAAAGAAAGCTTGTTGGATTCTTTATGCCCAAGACACATAGAACAATGATGTGGTTAGTACGTTATGATCCAAGTCGGATCATACCCAATAACAAGCTTAGAAAACACCAACAAAAGTTTAATTGATGATATGATCATGCAATTAAATAATTACACCAATTTTGAAAATGGGTTTTCAAAATAAATTGTATATGAGATGGAACATCTTATAAGCATATTCTGTTCATAAGTATTATTTGTAATGTTATTTAAGTTCGTTAAATAACATTCAATAATAATAGAGTGTTGAGTTATATAATTAAAAAGTTAATTATATAACTTATTTAGTGTTGGATCTTGTATGCCCAAGACACATACAAGATTGATGTGGTTAGTACGTTATGATCCAAGTTGGGTCATACCCAATAACAAGCTATGCAAACACTGATAAATGTTTATTTGCTGATGAGATCATACAAGTAAATATTGACACCAATTTAAAAAATGGGTTTTCTAAAACATTGATTTGTAATAGAACAACATTATATGGATAGTTTGTTCATGAGATATTATTTGTTTCATTATTTAAGTTGGCTAAATAATAACAAATAAAAGTGTGTTATTGTTAAAAAATTAAAAGAGGTTTGAATTTTATAAAACTAAGGGTTGAAGAGTGCATTTTATAAAAGTTTCAAAAAAGGGGGGAACCTTTTCTTCAAAACCCCTTTTCGGCCGCCCCATTGCCCTATGAGGGGTGCTTTAGTCTTGGGCAAAAACAAGTCTTAATCCATACTTACACTCTTCATCAACTCTACACACTCTCTCTCACACACACAAGCAAAAGAACCTCCCAAAAACAAGGCTGATTTTCAGATTTTGCAAGCTGAAAAGAGGCTGAAATTTTTCATTTTTGGAGGAGCTAAAGAAGAGGTTTCTTTGGTGTTGCATCCTAACAAGCAAGGTGTTTGAAGAGCTTGTGGGTATCACAACTTGAGGCTATCTCTCTTGGGGGCTGGATATTCAACAACATCTTCATCTTCATCTTCATCTCAAACATCTACAACACTTGTTCAAGAAAGGTTGTTTCTATGAACACCCTATGGATGTTTTGATTTGTTTGATAGCACACTATTTCACATATATTTATGATCCTTATTCTTGGGTTTTTTGTGTGTTTTAAGTGGTGAAAATTTTCAGATTACTAACCATATCTTAAACCAATATTCCGCTGTGATTTTTCAAGTTTAAATGGTTAAACTAGCTTGATTAACATGTAACAAATCCCAACAATGGCTTCTAGAACTGGTTATGTGGTATATGTGCTTCAAAAGGTCTTGAAAAGTTAGTTTTCATGGACCTTTTTAACCCATTAGGGGTTGTTTTGTTGTGGGTGTATGAATCCCTTATGTTTCAAGGTTTAATCTTGCATGCTTTAGTATAAACCTTGAAAGATTTACCTCAAATGGTTGATTGTGTTGTTAGGACTAACCTTAAAGTTTAGTTATGTTGGCTGAAACTTTAGGGCTGAAAGAAGGGGTTCATTATTTTTCTTGGATGTTGAATATGTTTCTCATTATGGTGCATAACATAGCCTTGGCCTTATGTGTTTTGGTTTTGGTTGATTGTTGTATGTCATGTTGGTTTTGATTCTTGTAAGGATTGTAGTTTTGTATTTTGTATTTTGGGTTGTAATTTATTTATTCATTTGGTTATGTAATAAATAGATTAGGTTCATTTCTTTTATTAGAAAATTTGTATTAGGATATGAGTTTGTAAAAGAAGATGCACAAGATGAAGACTCAAAGATGGACACAAAAGACATGGATACTTGATGCTTTTGGATGTGGATTCAAGTGGGAGTTCATGGACGCATTTTGATTTGTCATCTCTACCCTTCGGAAAGACCTTATGACAATAGTTGCGATGACAAACAAGGGTGGTCAACTTAGTGGCTATGGTTATGCACTCATGTTTGTATGTTTATGCTTGTTTGGATGTGTGTTGTTTGATTGATTGTTTGTCATTTGGTTATGCATAACAAAGTCATTAACAAACTTTACAAGCTGAAAAATTGATGGTTCTTAATCATTAAGTGGTTAATAAAAGGTTATTAAAAGGATTAATGATTTTAATAAATGAGGTTTTAATAAAAGTGAACCATAGGGTACCTTGTATTTGAAAGCATGCAAATATAAGGTACATAGAATTTTCTAAACTAAGATTTTGAAAACTTAATTTTTTTTGAAACAAGTTTAACACCGTCCTTTTGCACAACACTTGAGTCATTTGGAAACTCTTAATGGGATAAAGGTCACCTAACCATTTTTAGGGAACTTGTGACTTGAGGTGGGTATACCATATTTGTGGGATAAAGGTCACCTAACCACTTATGTTGGAAAACTCACATGCGTGTGTAAGTAGGGTAACTTGATTTGAAAACCATGTTAAATGGATCACCTACAATATGGTTTACAAAGGTGTTGATGGGATAAACATTCTGACTATACATATGATGTTTTAAAGTCGATCCTATACCCTAGAAGTTGCAAAGGGTTGCAATTGTCAAAACATTGAGTACCTTCTTAATTTAAATAATTGGATAATGGTCACCTAACCACTATTTAAATGTAACGTTGGATTCTAGATTTAAATTGTGTAAGACACTTAAAAGGGGTTTTAATTATTAAAATATGAACAATATCGAAATTACTAAAATTCAACATTGTTATATTTTGTAGATGGCCATCAATAATAATGAAAACAATGAAATCCCGTCCGCTCACTCACTATCACTAAGGACCATTCTCCAAAAGTGGCGTCCAAACCATAATAACTTTTTTGATTGGTTTCGATACTTGAGAATTGTTCTCAAGCAAGAGAAACGATCATACATATTAGACGATCCGATTCCCGATCAACCTAGTGAGGATGATGAGGAGGCCTATAATAATTGGGTAACATACACTGAGGACTCGGTCCAAGTGTCTTGCCTCATGTTGGCAAGTATGACTCCACATCTCCAAATGGAGTATGAGCATGATGGAGCATACGAAATGATAACCCAAAAGAGGGATGTCGGGCAAACCTCAGGTCCAATTTTCATGATTCATATTGATCTAAATTTAATATCCTCTAACACATGGGTATTGGATACCAAATGTGGAACTCACATTTGCAACTTATTGCAGGGGTTCAAAAGAAGTAAGGACTTCAAGAAAGGGGATGTAAGCCTCTACATGGGGAATGGGGCAAAGGTTCAAGTTGCAGGCCGAGGGGACTACATCTTGAAGCTTCCAAATGGTTTGGAAGCAATTTTGAACAATATATTGTATGTTCCTAGTTTGACTAGGAACATTATTCTACTGCCCAATTAAGACAATATGGTTATGTTTTGTCATTTATGGAGAATGAAATTCACGTTTCTTTAAATGACACGTTTTATTTTATAGTTATGCATGTTAATGGTATTTATGAATTGGTTCGTGAAAACACATTATATGATTGCTCGTTGGACCAAATCACCACTAAGAAACTCAAATTAGATTTGAGTGATACCTATCTTTGGCATTGCCGTCTTGGTCATATAAACAAGAAGCGCATACAAACACTTCAAAAGAACGGTCTTTTAAAAGCAAATGAATATGATTCATTCGATGTATGTAAATCTTGTTTACAAGGTAAAATGACTAAGGCAGCATTTAGTGGCAAGTCCGAATGGGCAAAAGATTTATTAAGCATCATACATTTGGATGTATGTGGTACTTTTAAGCCAATGACTAGGTACCATGAAAGATACTTTATTACCTTGACCGACGACTATAGTCGATATGGTTATGTGTACTTGTTAAGACACAAAGATGAAGCTTTTGAAATGTTCAAAATCTTCCAAAATGAAGTAGAAAATCAACTCAACAAGAAAATAAAAATTCTCCGCATCGATAGAGGAGGTGAATACCTGAGTGATGCCTTTAGAGACCATCTTAGAAGTTATGGTATTGTCTCACAACTATCTCCACCTAGAACACCATAACATAATGGTGTGTCCGAAAGGAGAAATCAAATTCTATTAGATAGGGTTTCATCTATGATGGCTAAAAGCTCACTGCCTCTATAATTTTGGGGTTTCACTTTGCTCTCCGTGGCTCGTATTTAGAATATGGCCCTAACCAAAAAAAGTGGAAATGACACCTTTTGAAATATGGCATGGAAGGGTTCCATCATTTTCATATTAATGGTATGGGGTTGTGAGGCTTATGTTAAGACTCCCACCACAAGCAAGCTAGAAAGCCATTTCACTAAGTGTATCTTCATTGGATATCCCAGAGATTCTATGAGATATTATTTTTATGATCCATTGTAACAAAAGGAGTTTGTTGCCAAGAAGGCTGGGTTCTTAGAAGCTAAGTTCCTTACGGAAGGAACTAGCAGTAGAACTATGGATCTTGAGGAGGATCAAGAACCATAAACCGATACACGTTTGCTGGACATTAACACTCATCAAGAGGATGTTGAGAATGATCAAGTGGTTGATCAATATACACAAAACGTCACAGATCTGGTAGAATTAGTAATCCACCTGAAAGATATGGATTTTTCATAGATGGATGCTATGTGGTAGATTCGATGAACCACCTATCATGATGCAATGTCCAATTTCGATTGTGAAAAATGGCTTGAAGCCATGAACGTAGAGATGCAATCCATGTATGACAACCAAGTGTGGGACTTGGTTGAACCACCTCTTAACTCCAAGATAGTTGGAAGTAAGTGGGTTTTCAAGAAGAAAACCAATATGCGTGGAAACTTGGATACTTATAAAGCTAGACTTGTAGGAAAAGGTTTCACTCAAACTCAAGGGGTTGATTATGTTGAGACCTTCTTACCAGTTGCAATGCTAAAGTCTATTTGGATATTATTTGGCATAGCTGCTCATTATGATTATGAGATTTGGCAAATGGAAGTCAAAACCACTTTTCTAAATGGATATCTTGAGGAAGATGTCTATATGGTTCAGCCTGAAGGTTTTGTCAACTCAAAGCATCCTAACAAAGTGTGCAAGTTAAAGAAATCAATCTATGGATTGAAGCAAGCATCGAGAAGTTGGAATCACCGTTTGGGTGAAGAAATAATCAAATTTGGGTTCATCAAAAACACTGATGAAGCATGTATATATAAGAAAGATAGTGGGAGCATCACCATTTTCCTAGTGTTGTATGTCGATGACATCCTAGTGATTGGAAGTGAAATTCTAACCACGGAAGGTGTAAAAACCTGGCTTGGAAACTGTTTCTCTTTTAAGGATCTTGGTGAAGCCACCAATATTTTAGGAATAAAGATCTATAGGGATAGATCAAGGCGGTTGATAGGTTTGAATCAAAGTGCATACGTTGAAAAGATCTTGAAAAGGTTCAAGACTAAAAACTCTAAGAAAGGTACCGTACCTATTCAAAGGGAATATGTATGCAATGATATGCACTAGACCGGACGTGTCATGCACTTTGAGCATGACAAGCCGATACCAACAAAATCCTGGAAGCAGTCATTGGATGGATGTTAAGAACATACTTAAGTACCTAAGGATGACTAAAGATATGTTCCTAATCTATGGATCTGGTGAGGACGAACTCGTAGTAAAGGGTTACATGGATGCGAGTTTCCAAACTGATTGGGATGATTCACGATCACAATTAGGGTACATTTTCATATTGAATGAAGGCGCAATCTCTTGGAAGAGCTCTAAGCAAGATGTGGTGGCATTACCAACTACAGAGTAAGAATACATTGCCGCTTCATTAATAGCTCACGAAGCTGAATGGTTAAAGAAGTTCATTGCCGATCTAGGGGTGGTCTGTTCCATTCACGACCCCTTAGAAATTCTTTTTGATAACGAGGGTGTGATTGCTCAAATCAAGGAACCCCGTGCACATCAGAAGACTAGGAACATTGAACGAAGATTCAACTACATAAGGGATGAAGTTGAAAAGGGAATGATATGTATTGGTAATGTTCACACGGATCAAAACATTGCGGATCCACTCACGAAGCTTCTTGAAAAGGCGAAGCATGAAAGTCATGCTTGTGCCATGGGGCTTCAATATTCTAGTGACTGGATTTGATCTTTAATTTCTGTAATGAGATATTGTAACCCTTTATTACCTGAATGAATTATTTGGTTATAATGATTCAACTAATATTCCTATTTGCATTTTAAAACTCCATGATTAATTATTTACTCAGAATGTCCGTAGTTGTTCATGCTTGTGGGAACAAGTATGAAGGTAATGCTATTATGAACTTGGATTGGTAGATATTCATATGGATGAATATAGAGCAAAAGGTTGTTGCCAAAGTTCATAGGTATTTGTGGAATGCAAATATTGGATTGACCTGCATCTCAAATATTACTTCATGTAATCTTCTTGGATTGATCATAAGTAGTTTTGAGTAAAGGCGAACATCATTTGGTACCCTCTGACTTGAGACACATATTAGGTCTTGATATTTACCGAATATTTTACCTTGACTTAGCTCTTTGCTGTTCTGAAATATGGCAGTACATAAGTCTGAGTTCAGGTATGATATAAGGTAACTGTGAGAGACGTATGTTGTCAAGATGGGATTTGTCCCTCTTATTCATTAAGAGTAAGATGTCTAAGGCCTGATAAAGTTAAATCAATAGAGAATGATCACTCTGTGTCTCTAGGATTTAACATGACATGTGCGACAAAAGGATAGATGGCTGATTCACCTAAAACATTTCAAGTATGGTACTTGAAGGGGATGATGTTATTGAATGACACTTAGTCATACGTATTAAGGGTAGTAAACCGTTGTTAGGCGGTATTTACTGCTTGCATCAATCTTCTATAAATCTTGTGCAACTGTGAGATTGTTGGATCTTGTATGCCCAAGACACACACCAGATTGATGTGGTTAGTACGTTATGATTCAAGTCAGGTCATACCCAATAACAAGTTGTACAAACACCAATAAATGTTTATTGTTGATGAGATGATACAAGTAAATATTGACACCAATTTAGAAAATGGGTTTTCTAAAACATTGCTTTGTAATAGAACAACATTATAGATAGTTGTTCATGAGATATTATTTTTTTCATTATTTAAGTTGGTTAAATAATAACAAATAAAAGTGTGTTATTGTTATAAAAGTAAAAGAGGTTTTAATTTTATAAAACTAAGGGTTGAAGAGTGCATTTTATAAAAGTTTCAAAAATGGGGGGAACCTTTTTTTTAAAACCCCATTTCGGCCGCCCCATTGCCCTATGAGGGGTCCTTTAGTCTTCGACAAAAACAAGTCTTAATCCATACTTCCACTCTTTATCAACTCTACACACTCTCTCACACACACAAGCAAAAGAACCTCCCAAAAACAAAGCTGATTTTCAGATTTTGCAAGCTGAAAAGGGGCTGAAATTTTTCGTTTTTGGAGGAGCTAAAGAAGAGGTTTCTTTGGTGTTGCATCCTAACAAGCAAGGTGTTTGAAGAGCTTGTGGGTATCACAACTTGAGGCTCTCTCTCTTGGGGGCTGGATATTCAACAACATCTTCATCTTCATTTTCATCTCAAACATCTACAACACTTGTTCAAGAATGGTTGTTTCTATGAACACCCTATGGTTGCTTTGATTTGTTTGATAAACACTATTTCACATATGTTTATGATGCTTATTCTTAGGTTTTGTTGTATTTTAAATGGTGAAAATTTTCAGATTACTAACCATTTCTTAAACCAATATTGGCTGCGATGATTTTTCAAGTTTAAATGGTTAAACTAGCTTGATTAACATGTAACAAATCCCTACATTTAGTGACTAGTTACATAAAATGTATAAAAATAAAATTGGGGGAAACCCCATTTGAACAACAAAAAATTTTGGTCGCCCCCCTCTTTATGTGTGGTAATTTTGCTGTCTTGAAATTATTTATTCATTAACTAGTTACACACTCAAACTCTCTCCCTCTCATACATGCAAAACACCGAGAAGAACAAACTCTCTCTATTTTCTTGAAGAAGTTCAAGGCTGAAAATCATTTTGCAGCTCTTCTTGGGTCGGTTTTGGTGTACAAATCCTAGCAACAAAGGTGTTTGCTTGATGCTTGTGGGTATGGAAGCTTGAGGACACGTTTCCTTGGTGTTTTGGTCATTCAAGAACATCATCATCTTCGCTGTATCTCACGGTTTTTGCAGTTCCTGAAATGTAGTTTCGTGGGTGTTGTTTTGGTTGTTTTTCATTCTAGATAGCTAGTTCATTCACATATATTTGATCCTATGTTCTTGGGTTTGTTGTTGCTAAGTAGTATGCTTTAAATTTCAGTTCCTAGAACATATTATTAAGTTATGTTTCCACTATGTTTTCATGTTTAAATGGTTAAACAACTTTGATAATGAGTCTAACAAACCCAACATTGGCATCTAGAGATAGATATATGGATTACTAGCTTCTTATGTCGTTGTTAAATTGGTTTTATGGGACTTTAACAACCTAATAGGAGTTGTTTTGTGATGATATGATGAATCCCCAATCTTGCAAGGTTATATCTTACATGCTTATGATTAAACCTTGAAATGGTTGATTATATTTTGTTCAGACAAAAACCCAAAATTCTTGGTTTATGTTGGCTGAAAATTTAGGGTTAAACGGGGATTTGTTTTGGTTATTGAATGTTGTATATGTTGTTTAATGTTGATGCATAACCTAGCCTTGAACTTGTGTTGCTTTGGTTGTTGGTTGAATGTTTGGTTTTGGTTGATTTCATTCTTTATGTGTTGTAATATTATTCTTTTGTGCTTGTATTGGTCGTAATTTATTTATTCATTCAATGGTGATGTAATAGATAGATTAGATGTATTTTCTTTTATTTGGTAATTTGTATTAGGATATAAATTTTGTAAAAGAAGATGCACAAGTTGGAAGCACAAAGGGAAGGCACAGAGAGAAGGACTTGAAGCATTTGGATGCAACTTCAAGTGGGGGTCTTTGGAGATCCTATCTTTTGTGTTGTGTTAACCCTTAGGAAAGACCAAATAACAACACTTGTGATGGCAAACGAGTGTGGTCAACTTAGTGGCTATGGTTATGCATTTGTGATTGTTTGATTATGTTTGTTTGGTTGTTTGTTATATGATGGTTGTTTGATATTTGGATGTGTATAACAAACTTATTAAAAAATAAACCAAGTTGAAAATTTATGGTTCCTAATAATTAAGTGACTAATAAAAGGTTGTTAATGTTGGGTTAGTTGGACCATTGACATAGTTGTTTAACCATTTAAACAAGAAACTGCAGCGGAAACAAAGCAAAATAATATGTTTTATAATCTGAAATATAAGCATATTATATGTCAACAACAAACCCAAGATTTAAAGGATCATTTATATGTGAAAGAACTAGCAAACAAGCAAAATATAACAACCAAAAGGAACCATGGATCTACCTTCCAAAGGCTGCCAAAATGTAGATGAACTACCTTCCAAAGGCTGCCCCAAAATTTAAGATGTGAAGAAGAGGATGAAGTTCTTGAAGGACCAAAACACCAAAGAAGATGTCCTCAAGCTTGTATACACACAAGCATCAGACAAAACACCTTGTTGCTAGGATTTTGACACCAAAACGTGCAAGAATGTGGCTGCATAAACCCTTTTTTCAGCCTTGTTTATCTTCAAAGATGAGAGAAGATAATGGTTCTTGCATGTGTGAGAGCGAGAGAGTGGAATGTTTGAGTGTGTAACTAGTGATTGTGGTGTGTTGATCCAAAGCAACAAAAAGACCACAAATACCCTTAAACGGTGGCCAAAATTTCGTGTTTAAAATGGGTTTCCCCCATTTTAAAACACCTATTTAATTGTTAACTAGTTATATAATGAGTTAATTAATTAACCTTTTAATTATATAGCTTACACACACTTTTATTATTTGATGTTATTTAACCAACTTAAATAACATTACAAATAATTTCCATGAACAATATATCCTTATAAGTTGTTCTATCTCATATACAATTTATTTAGAAAACCCATTTTCTAAATTGGTGTAATTATTTAATTGCATGATCATATCATCAATTAAATATTTATTGGTGTTTGCTAAACTTGTTATTTGGTATGACCCGACTTGGATCATAACGTACTAACCACATCAATGTTCCATGTGTCTTGGGCATAAAATCCAACAATCTCCCACTTGCACAAGATTCATAGAAGATTGATGCAAGTAGTAAATACCGCCTAACAACGGTTTACTACCCTTAATACGCATGACTAGAAGCCATAAAATAACATCATCCCCTTCAGGTATCCAACTTGAAATATTTTGGTGAATTAATCATTTATCCTTTTGTTATAGATGTCATGTTAAATCAAAGGACACATAATGATCATTCCTTGTTGATTTAACATAATCAGGCCTTAAACATCTTGCTCTCAATGAATAAGAGGAACAAATTCCATATTGACTACATATGTCTCTCATAATCACCTCCTGTCACACCTGAACATAGCCTTATATACTTGTTCAAGGTATAAAACTTTGGTGAATATCAAAATCCAATATGTATCTCAGGTCGGCGGATACCAAATGATAATCACCTTTACTCAAAATTACTTATGATCAATCAAGAAGATTCCATGTAGTAAAATTTGAGACGCGAGTCAGTCCAATATTCGTATCGCACAAATATCTATGAACATTGGCAGCAACCAATTGCTCTATATTCATGCCTTATGAATATCCACCAATCCATGTTCATAATATTCTTACGTTCATATGTGTTCCCACAAACATGACCGACTATGGATATTTAAAATAATAAACATATTCATGGATATATATACATGCTAAAAGGAACATAACTCATAATATCGTAAATATATAAAAGAGTTAAATATAACAATTGTTCCATGCTTTTAATACTAAACAGATCAATTCCAATCACTAGAATATCAAAGTCCTAAGGCACATGTATGACTTTCATGCTTTGCCCTTTCAAGGAACTTTATGAGTGGATCCGTAATGTTTTGATCGTTGTAAACTTTCCAAATACATATCTTTCATTTTTCAATTTCATCACTTATTTAGTCAAATCTCCGCTCAATGTGTCTAGTCTTTTGATGTGCATGGGGTTCCTTGATTTGTGCAATCGCACCCTCAATATCACAAAAGATTTCTATGGGGTCTTGAATGGTTGACACCACCCCTAGATCGGCAATAAATTCTTTATCCATGCAGCTTCCTCAGCTGCTAATGAGATGACTATGTATAGGATTCTGTAGTGGACAATGCTACCACATCTTGTTTTGAACTCTTCCAGGACACTACACCTCCATTCATAATTGCAGGATCATTGAAGGGTTAAGAGTTGCCACACAACAACACAAAGAGGAGATAAACTAAACTTAGATCAAACAGTAAACTGGATTAACCAAGTGGTGACACTAAGAACACAAGTAATATATGAGACAGAACACAAAGAACACAAGTGTTTGGTTTTCAAGAATGCAGTATATTGCTTTCTCTATGTTCTATTACAAGTGTTACAAAGGCATATTCGAAAGATACAAGAACATGAGATACTTATACAACATCCTACAGCCGGCTATACTCTGAAAGCCAGCTGGATACAATTGACTAGACACACACAAAATCAATTGTAGAGTCAAAAGGCAGATTGCCTTTTGACCTGTGACTATGACATGCCATAGCTCACATCCTTATCTATTACAAAAAGGATAAAGTACATAAAGTAGAAAGTTACAGACTCAAGACCTCAATGTACAGTTTCCAAAAGCATGGACCTTTTCACCAAACAATGTTAGTTGGTGACTTGCAGAGTTGCAGCGGAAAGGTGTCTAGCTTTATGGAATAGTACATCAGATAAAGCATGTTACTAAAAGTCTTCTGAAGAAATCTGTCTTCATGAACTTGAAGCTTCGGAAGACTTTGTCTCTGAGGCTTCGGAAGACTTCATCTTTAGCTTCAGAAGATGTTGGTCTTGGCTTCGGAATATTTCACACTTAGAGTATTTCTGTTGCACATGTGAAATTTCCAAAGCATTCCACTTCAATGCACTTGTGCAGCATGCAGTAAATACTAAAGATGTTTAGGTTGCATCAGCCTCTTCATTAATCTCTACAAATTCCCCCTAGGTTGATGCTACAAAAACGTTTAGAAAACTTTAGAGATTAACAGTCCTCATTAGGATGATCACCATTCCTTTCTTCATAAGGTGATCAGGATCCTTCAGGCTGTCAAAGTGTCTTCTCATGTCAAAGAGATCATGCAGAGACAACTAAAACATACCTTGCCATGTATAGATGTCTTCAATGCCTTGATCTCTAATAACATGTGACAGGATCAGTGATCTCAAGTTTGATGAATTAGAGTGTAACGCAGCGGAATAAGATCAAGAATTAGACAAATTATAGCAAGAATTTGATATTCCTATGCATTAAGAACAAATACAGTTGTAACGAGAGAATATATTTCTGAGAAAAGGAATGTTTCAATTATATCAAATGTTTCTGCTCAATCATTCACATCTTACAATTAGGTTGACACTCCTTATATAGAGTGCAATCACTGCTGATATCACGGGATAGTGACATCTGGCAGATTTATTACAAAAATAACTAACACTTAACAAACTACTGAAATGTTTACAACTACTGAGAAAATATCAGAGAGTGCTAAGCACAAAATATAAAACTATTGATGCTAAACTACTGAAACTAAACTACTCAACTAAAAACATAAAACTACTGATAAACACAACTACTGAAGAAGTACTCTTCAGCTGTTGTGACAAACTACTGAAACTTCAGCACTTGGTCTTCAGACTTGAACTTCAGACGTTTCATCAGCTGATGACTTCAGTAGATGTCATGAGCTGATGTCTTCAGTCTTTGTCTTCAGGCTTTGTACATCAGTTGTTGATCTTCAGCACTTGTGGACTCTTCAGCTGTTGAACTTCAGTACTTTGGTCTTCAGCTTCAGCACTTGTATTCTTCAGCTGTTGACCTTCAGTACTATGGTCTTCAGCTTCAGCACTTGTGTTCTTCAGCTGTTGACCTTTAGTACTTTGGTCTTCAGCTGTTGAAGTCTTCAGTACTTGATCTTCAGCTGTTGAAGTCTTTAGCACTTGTCGAACTGCTGATGAAGCCTTCAGCAGTTGTTGTGATATCATGTGGGACTTAAAGGTTTTTCTGATCCGGCTCATTGGTTCTTTTGGTCCAACAAACTCCCCTGAACCAATGCAGCCAAAACCTTTAACTTTATTGAGGTCCCACTTATTATTGGCAAAGACTTCTCTTGATCAGCTTCAGAGAATCGGATCAGCACAGGCCAGGAAGAGATTTCTAATCATGTGTTTGGCTAAGTATGGAGGGGATCTCTGGTTTGGGGAATCTGGACATAGAGTGGTGATCCCAACCATGAAACCTACTTCCCATTTACGAGTCTGTAAGACTCACGAACATATGCCTCAAGGAGAACAACCTGTTCCTCCTTGGAGAGTTCTTCTACTCCTCCTTCAAAGAAGAACTCTGGACCATAGTACTCAGATAGGTACTTTACAGTCCTGCCATTCTTCAACTCCACAGTAGTTATCTCCCTATAGACAAATTCATCAGGATGGGTGCCCTCAAGGAGTAACTGGAGCTCATTCTTCTTAATGTCTTCAAGCTTCTTATATAATAACCCCTTTTTGATCATCTTGTTTTCCAGTAAGGCTTGAGGGGTCATTTTTGATTGATGAGCCTTCTTGAATTCATCGAGTATTTCCCAAGGTGAGACTACAATGGCCAACATGATTGTAGAGTCTATTGTTTTTCTAACCTGGCCATTGTATCTATGTGGAATGGATCTTTTGTGTATTCTAGAGCTCACCTTGGGGTCTGGCCATACTCTCACTCTCTTTTTTTGATACTGAAATGTGTGTCTGAGAGTGTACAGCCTCTGAGCATGCCCTTTCATGGCTTGTATAGATGATGACTGGGGAAATTCCTTGTCAACCATGTTCAGTAGTTGCTCATCGTGCTGCTTCTGCTATTCTTCATCTTCTATTTTGACTCTAACCATTTCCCTTTGTGAGTCAGGTGTGATCATGAGTTGACTCCTGGGTTCTGGTACCCTTAGAACAGTAGAGAGTCGCAGACTATCATCTTCATCATCTTCTTCTTCTTCTTCTTCTATCCTCAGCACCCTCTCCTCCTTCTAGGTGCATCACTGGATGATGGTTGGGTTAGTTTTTGTGGTAAAGGAATTGGTTTTGAGGATTGAGGATGTTTGGATTTGAGTTTTGAGATTGGTTTGGAGATTTGAGGGGTAGGCTGTTTTTGAGTGGGTGATTGGGAAGGTTGTTCAAGCATTTCGGTTGTAAGTTTGGCTTTTGTGAGTTTTGCCATTTCAAGCCTTTTCCGAGCTCCAGCCTCATCAAGTGCTTCAATAATTATCCCCTTATGAAATTGCTCAGACAAACAGATTCTGGTGGCTATAGCCAGAATGCTGTCTCTGGTCCATGAACGAATCTCCATCAGTGATCTTCCTAAATATTTGGCTATGAATCAAATCATGACCTCCAATCTGTTTTTGATTTCATTTACTTCCAACCTCCTGATCTCACTGTCTAGTTTGGTTGTATCAAAGTCTTGCTTGAAGAGTTGCTCAATGATTTTGTCCATGGATCGGCTGTGTGCTTCATCTGCATCTTTTATCAGCTCCTCCAAGGATTTTTCTTCATCATTCTTTTGATCACCGGCACTTTTCTTCTTTTGTAAGTGATCATTGTTGTTCCTTTTCCTTCTCCAACTCCTTGGTTTTCTCTTGTGCCTTCTCATCCTCAGTTCTTTTTCTTTTCTTTTCTTTCACTGCTGTACTCTCCCCCTTTTCGGATGCATTGGTTGCAGGGGTTTGTACCGCAGAAAGTTTCTTGTGCAGAGCATCATCAATGAGTGGTTGTAGACTTGAGGAGATCCTCTCATCAATGGCTTTATGAACAATGTCATTGATGATGGGAGTGATGAGAGGTAAGGATTGTTGGAATGCAGCAACCATCTGCTCAGGGGGGTTCTGTCCCTGAGAGATAGTGCCAAAGGCAGAGGCTGGAGGCTCAGTGAAGTGAGAGGGTGAAGTGTTTGGGGGACCTTCGAATGAAGGTGCCATCTGTGGGTTAGTGGGGGCAGATGGACTTACATCCTGAGACTTCTTGGCAAGCAGTTCTTGTAGTCTGCTTACCTTAGCCTCCAGGATGGTGTTGTGGGCTAGAACATCATAGAAAAATCCTACGTCATCATCAGCAGATGTTGAATCACCTGACCTCCTGCTTGTAGCAGGATGTACATGCACCGGTGTAGACCAGTTTTAGCATGTGCCCCTTTTTCTTGGAACTGGGGACTTCCAGCGTCAGGACGATGTCCTTCATCAGGTGTTGCCTCTGGTGAGGTCTTAGTTATGTTACCAGCCTCAGTCTGATTATGTGCTGATTCAGAAGAGGTGGCAGCCTCACCAGATGTTCGTATCTGCATATCCACACCAGGAGATAGAACAGTTAAACCTGGTGCTGTGGGTTGTCAGAAGCATGTTGATCCTCTTCCTCAATTGCTGCGGTTCTCCCCTTTGTTGGTGTTTGTTGGGGAGGAGGAGAGGCATATAGCTGAGTCAGCACGTTTGCAATTATAATGGTTGGACTTTGGGGGGCATTTGCATGGGGAGAGGGGATAGAAGCTGATTGCATCCGGGGAGAGGAATGCTCTTCAATGATAACCTCCTCAAGTGAGAGAGGTCTTAGTGTGTGGTTTCCCCTGATAAGGTTGCATCAGGATCCTTTTGAGAGGATGCCTGTGCGGGGTTAAGGATATGGTATTTGACCCCGAGGAACAAAATACGCAGGAGATTGAAGGGGTGATGAAGGACTAAAACCAGCAGAATGTTTCCCTTTGGATTGTGAATTGTTATTTGGAAAAGTCAAAAAGGGTGCAGAGGTGTTAGATCCAGTTGATCTACACTCTCTTGCAAAATGTCCAAGCCTGTGGCATTTGTGACATTTCAACTTGCTCTTGTCAAAACCGACTTTGGTTTTATCAGAGAGTCTAGGAAATTTCCTGTGAGTTCTCTTGTAGAATTTCTGAGATCTGATATTGATCAAGGCCATTTGGCTCAAAATATCCATCTCTTCTAAATCATCATCAGCAATGCCCTTCAAATCATCCATGATAAAGCATAGATTGTCACTATTATTACCAGAATGACAATCAACACTCACAAAGGCATGATTAGAATTGTTTGAGGTGAAATCAATATGCTCATCATAGTGGCATTCTGATCCTGCATACTCTGACTCATGACTTACCAAGGCAGTGTTTCCTGGTACAAAGTCATCAGTGAGCTTTCCAGATGATGACAGTTTTCGTTTCCGTTCTATCTCTCTCTCAAATGTGAGCAATTTCCCAGGGTGAGAGATAGTTTGTCCAAATTTGCACCGGAGCGTAGGACAATAGTATATGTGTCCCATCTCTTAGGCAGTGATCTGTGAAATCTGTTATTCATCTGGCTATTGGTGTACTCATGTTTGACCATTTTTAATTCAGAGATCAAATAAGAGAACCGCTCAAACTGATGAGTCAATGTCTCACCCTTCCTATGAGAGAATGTCTCATATTGTTGGGCAAGGATTTCTCTATTATTCGCAAAGACCTCATCTGTTCCTCCAAATTGTTCTTTCAAGGCATTCCAGAGGTCATGGGCAGTTTCATAATGCATTAGTCCAGAATAGATTTCATTGGGTAGTGCCATGGCCAGAATTCCATGGGCTTTTGCATCAATCTCAAATAATTTCTTATCCTCATCTGAGTATTGCTCCCTCCTTTTCAGAACCATTTGATTGGTTTCCGGGTTATTCACCATAGGCTTGTGTGGACCATGTACCACTGTTGTCCAACAACCTGAGCTATTAACAGACAGGTGATGGAGCATTCGTCATTACCATATGTTATACTCACTCCTAACCAGCATTGGAGGCTTGGTTGAGGAACCCGTATTGTGAGGATCATTGGAAGGAGTAGTCATTTTAGGTTCAAATACAATTTAATTCAAGCTTTTAAAAGATTTTACACAGACCACAACAGACTCAATGAAAACCAAGAATAAATCTCAGGATGAATGACCAAAAACACAGAAAATTCAATCTCTATAACCGTTTCTTGCAAAAATGCTAATTCAATCAAACTTGGATCTTGGATAGCAGTTTCAATGATCAATTATTAGATCGATCAATGATGAACAAGGCTCTGATACCATTTGACAGGATCACTGATCTCAAGTTTGATGGATTAGAGTGTAACGCAGCGGAATAAGAACAAGAATTAGACAAATTATAGCAAGAATTTGATATTCGTATTATTAAGAACAAATACGGTTGTAACGAGAGAATATATTTCTGTGAAAAGGAATGTTTCAATTATATCAAATGTTTCTGCTCAATCATTCACATCTTACAATTAGGTTCACACTCCTTATATAGAGTGAAATCACTGCTGATATCACGGGATAGTGACATCTGGCAGATTTATTACAAAAATAACTAACACTTAACAAACTACTGAAATGTTCACAACTACTAAGAATATATCAGAGAGTGCTAAGCACAAAATATAAAACTACTGATGCTAAACTACTAAAACTAAACTACTGAAACTAAACTACTGAAACTAAAAACATAGAACTACTGAAACTAAAAACATAGAACTACTGATAAACACAACTACTGAAGATGTACTCTTCAGCTGTTGTGACAAACTACTGAAACTTCGGCACTTGGTCTTCAGACTTGAACTTCAGACGTTTCATCAGCTGATGACTTCAGTAGATGTCATCAGCTGATGTCTTCAGTCTTTGTCTTCAGACTTTGTACATCAGTTGTTGATCTTCAGCACTTGTGGACTCTTCAGCTGTTGAACTTCAGTACTTTGGTCTTCAGCTTCAGCACTTGTATTCTTCAGCTGTGGACCTTCAGTACTTTGGTCTTCAGCTGCAGCACTTGTGTTCTTCAGCTGTTGACCTTCAGTACTTTGGTCTTCAGCTGTTGAAGTCTTCAGTACTTGATCTTCAGCTGTTGAAGTCTTCAGCACTTGTCGAACTGCTGATCCGGCTTAAAGGTTTTTCTGATCTAGCTCATTGGTTCTTTTGGTCTAACAACATGCCACCTTTCTAGATTTGTGGTGTATGTCCAAGACAAGATGGATCTTCCCGATGCTAGAGGAGCTATTGAAGTTAGAGTTGATTGAGCGTTCACTGGCTGCACATCCTCAGGCTATTCTGATTCATCCTGAGGTTCAAAGGGGATTAAGGCTTCTTCTTCTTCTTAGACTTTGGTTTAGAAGCCATCCTTTTCCGTCTCTTTCCAAATTTTAACTGAGAATACTGGCCTGCAGCACTAGATTGATCTTCACTGTCTTTCTCAGTTGGGACTTCCTCTCTGTCAGGTTCAGATGGAGAAGGAGGTTGACCCTGTTGTGGATCAGAAGATGAAGCTTGCTGAGCATTAGTAGGAGGTCCAGGTTGTGTTGTGTCTGTTTGTTCAACCTTAACCTCCACTTCAGGTGGGGCCTGACTTGGAGTGGAGTGTAAGTCAGTGAGCTCTCCACTCTTAATCTTCTACTTGATTACCCTGATATGCTCATCCATAGTGGATAGAGACATGTGTCCAAGTTTCCTTCCGAAGAATCCATACAGCTTCAAGAAGCTCATCATCCTCTGCCTATCAGCAGACTTCTTCATGCTCTTTAGGATGATGGCTCTTGACTTTGCAGCTTCTTCCCTCAGCTTCTTCTTTGTTGTCTTTCTTTCCTTGACTAACTCAAGCTCAAGTTGTTTTAAGTACTCAAACTCAACATAGTCATAAGGTAAGGGAAGGAGTGCATCTGCCTGATAGAGGCCTGTGGCACTCAGGTAGTTAATCATCTTGATTTTGTCTTCTTCCTTATCTACCTGAGGTTCTTGTTGAATCACATCCTCTTGTTCAGGACTTTCTTGAAATGGTGAGAGGGTAGGCATACCTTTCTACAGTCTTTTTCTTCTTCTCTCTTCTTTGACTTGTACTAGAAGTTCTGCATCTTGTGCCTCCTTCTTCTCTCTTGATCTTTCCAGATCAACCAGCTCATTTATTCACCCAAGGGGAGAGAAATGACACTATCTATGTCATAGTTCCTAGTCTGTAGATAGTTGATCCTGACTGCCCTTAACTCATCATTCTGAGTATCTGGTCTGGGCCAGCCCTGATTGCAGACTCCATGAGTCTTGGAGACTCAGTAGAGGAACTTTCTCCCCTTAGCCTCTTTTTCCACTCTCTCTCCTCCTCCTTAATCTCCTCAATCTCCTCAGATGTCATCTTTCTTTTCCCTTTGTCACTCACAGACCTTTGTGACTCAGGGTAGAGAGAGCTTTGGCCTTCATTGCTCGTTGCAGCATCTGAGCTTAGGCCAAAGAGAGGTTAAGAAGCACCTTCACCAGCAGGTGTCTTAAAAGGAATATGGATCTCTGCTAGTTAGAGATGATAAACAGGGCTCTCAGGTTCTGTCACTGGCCTTCAGTCAAGGTTTCCCCTATGAAGCTAATCTTAGGGTCTGCCTCAACATCCAGTTGACCAATGACATTGCCTGATTGCCTTAGTCTCCTTCTTAGACTGAACTCTACAATGATCCTGTCTTGGATTCTTCTAGCCAGTCTGTGCTTGTCTTGATTGGCTTGTGTTGACAGGTGGCATGTTGACTAGATCCAGACCTTCATAGTAATCCAGGTTCAGAAAATTAAAGACTTCTTGCTGTCCTTGAACTCTTATGATAATGAGGGCTGACCTGTTGTTGTCATACCTCCACCCAATAATGTGATTGAAGGATGATGAAGTGACATAGCCCTCGGTATCCCATCCTCAAACAGACTTTGTATGAAGGAGTCTATGTAGTCCATATCATGTGAACTAGAGGAGGTTGCTGAGAATGCACAATTGCAAGTGAGGATGGTGAGTCCTCAATGTCCATTCTTTCAGAGGAACTCCCAGGTTTGTGCCTGGAATGACTTTCTCCCCCTTTTTGGTAGCATCACCCACTTGTAGAGGTGAGCTGGAGGATAGGTCAATCACATCCACAGTTCTTATGTTCGTTGAGCTCTCCTTAAGGGTCTCCCAGCTAGTTTTTCCTTAAGATATGAAATCTCAAGTTGCTGATCATTGATCCTGTTTTGTAAGGTAGTCACCTGAGATTCAAGGTTACTGACCTTTGAGGCTTGGTAAGTGCATGTTTTAGATAGTTTTTGCACTTTTAGTCTCAGATCCCCCTCATCTTCATGAGAATAAACACTGGAGGTGGAGAAGATTGGACCAGATTCCTTTCTCTCATGACCAGTTCTAGGTTCTTGGCTACTAGATTTCCTCTGCTCACTGGCAGTCTCAGTTGAGATGTCAGTGGGCTGAGTTACCCTGGTTGAGGTCTTAATGATGTAACCACTTTTAGAAGTGAGAGCCTCTTCCATATGGATTTCTTAACAGGTTCAGTAGTGTCCACCTCAGTTGTAGGTGACTATGTGGGATAGATGTAGGAGACTCAGTAGTACTCATCTCTCTTTGAGTAGAGGGAAAGAAGAGAGATTCATTATACTCACTGAAACCTATATCTTCATCAATATAGAAGTCAAGGTTGGGAATGGGTTGGTTAAGATCTATAGGCTGCGGATGGTAACTATCCCTTGAAGGTTGATCACTTGAGTGTTGAGACTCAGAGTGATGGCTTAAGACAGTAGGGCTAATGAGCTCATCAGGCTAAGCATGAGGAATCTCAACACTGATTCTTGAAGAGATGGGAGTGGTCTGCTCCTTGGGAGAAGTGGGAGCTCCTGTGCACTTCTTCCTGTATGGGTGAGTGTATGGGGACCTCCACAGACTGAATAGTCTGAGCAGGGGTTCGTTCGTATTTTCATTGGTAGTGATGGATATTTGAGGCTGTCTGGGTGGTTGGGAAGTAGCAGGTATGGGTTCAACACTAGCTTATGCTACTAGGTTGTCACCTTGAACAATGAGCTCTAACGTTTTTCGGACTAGGGCTGTTTCTACCACAGAGAATCCAACATGACTTTTCAATATTTTAAAGATGTCGGGCTTCATCTGTCCCATTTAAGAATGTTACCTGTTTCCTTAACTGTGAGCCCCGTTCACAGTTAAGAATGTACTGGACATATCTTGGAAACATGTAATATTCTAAGGAGTCTAAATTAGCAAGCAAATTTGTATAAACAAACTGAGAGTACCTGAACTTGACTCCTTGAACCATTCTATGGACTATGAAGGAGAGATCTTCAGGAATCTGGTCCCATCCACCATGCTTGTTTCATAAGCTGCGGATGACCACATGGAGCAGGAATCTCCATTGGGATGAGACCTTCCCTTTCCTGAAGGTCTTTACAGAGAAATCTCCGTCATACCCCATCTGCTCAAAGGAATGATTAAACTTCCTTTGGAAAGATCACCTCACCTTCTTCTATCATCCAGCTGAAGATGTCTGCTGATGATGGCCGAGTGATGAAGATTGTTCTCCCCTGCACTGTGGCTGACAGTGCCTTCTCCCCATCCATAATGACCTCTGGCAGGTCTTCTAGAATTCAAGCAACTGATCCTCATTGATGTAGGATCAATGGTGAGGGAGGTGAAGTAGTTCGACAGAGACAAGAAACGACAAACCTCTGAGAAATGAGGATCTTTCTCAGAGCGTAACAGAGCAACTTGATTGTGTTGTCTGTGTAGCTATATGGCAAAGTTGGGATCATTTCTGTGAGCAGGTTGGCTATTTTGAAGTAGGTTAAGCGAAGAAGAGAAGAAAGAAATTTCAGAGAGAAATTTGGGTTTTTAGGTTTGGAGGAAGAACAGATGATAGAAAAAGGGGGAAACCGTTGGGTTTATATGTGAGAGGGATTTCAGATAAAGTTTGATGAAAGAGGATAAACTTTGAAATCCGGATGTCAGTCCCACCTCTGAAAAAGTAGTTTACTTTTTGCTCAAAAAGTAGTTTTCTTGGAAGTCAAAAAGCTTCCGAAGGTTAATTATCTTCGGAAGTTTTATTAAAAGCTTCCGAAGCTAAAATGACTTCGGAAGAATTTCCTGATAGATTTGAAAATTTTGCTTCGGAAGAAAATTTAAAGCTTGAGTGCTTTGTGTGTAAACAGATAAAGCTTCCGAGATATATTTTGCTTCGGAAGTAAATGGTCCTTAAATTTAGTAAGTGTCTGAGACAAACATTTAACTTCGGAAGATAATTTTGAAAACTCTCCAAAGGTAAACTTAGGCAGTTATTTAATTTGAAGGCATGATTTACTTCCAAAGTTAAAACCAAAACTTCCGAAGTATCTGAAAATTTTAAAAAATCTAAGGAATGTCTTCAAAAAGAAATTTTCATCCAAAGAAAACATGAGCTTATGAAAGTGATGAACTAGACAACTTAGGACACACCTATTTTAAGAAATAATAAGAATTAGTTTTAAGAAAAGCTTACTCAAGGTTTATCATCCCAATAGTTGATATAAGATACTTAAATCTCTGTTCATCAAAAGCCTTTATAAACAGATCAGCATATTGTTTATCTGTGTGAACCTTGACTAGTTTCCTTTTTCATAGTTTTCTCCTATTAAATGATACCTGATATTGATCTGCTTTGTCCTTGAGTGCTACACAGGGTTCTCTGTGATTGGATAGCACTGTTGTTGTCTATGTGAATTGAGATAGCACTGTTGTTATCTATGTGATTGGGATCATCATATTGTTCATCTGTGTGAACCTTGACTAGTTTAATTAATCCTTTTTCATAGTCCAACATCTGATTTTGAATCAAAAGTACTTGAGCATAGCAACATGCAACAGCAATGTATTTAGCTTCAACAGTTGATGCAGAGACACCGTATTGTTTCTTGCATTGCCATGAGACAATCCTTCCACGAAGAAATTGACATCCCCTAGATGTAAACTTTGCAGTCATGTTGCAACCACCATAATCACTATCTGTATAGGCATACAGTTTAAAGTCAGAATTCTTGGGATACCATAGGACAAGTGTTGATGCACCCTTAAGGTATCTTAGAATCCTCTTGACAGTGATAAGGTGAGACATCTTAGGGTTGGCTTAATATCTTGTACAAATACATGTAGCAAACATGATATCAGGCCTGCTAGCAGTAAGATACATAAGAGACCTAATCATAGCCCTTTATAAATGCTCATCTACACATTCCCCCTCAAGATCAGAACCAAGAGACTGGTTTCTGGCTATGGGTGTCTTAGAAATCTTACAGTCAATCATATTAAACCTCTTGAGTATGTCCTGAACATACTTTGACTGACTTATGAAGATGCCATCTTCAACTTGCTTCACTTGAATTCCCAGAAAGAAATTGAGTTCCCCCATGGCACTCATTTCAAATTTGTCTTTCATCAGCTTCTCAAAGTCTTTACAAAGATTTGGATTAGTTGAACCAAAGATGATGTCATCCATATATACTTGAACTAGCAATATGTCTTTCCCTTGTCCTTTGATGAAGAGAGTTCAATCTATAGTACCCCTCCTGTATCCATGTTTATAGAGATACTCAGACAGTGTCTCATACCACTTCCCGGGTGCCTGATGCAGCCCATATAGAGCTTTGTCAAGCTTGCAGACATGATCAGGATGGTCAGGATCTACAAAACCAGGTGGCTGTTTGACATAAACCTCTTCATCTATCACTCCATACAAAAAGGCACACTTTACATGAAGTTGAAAAACCTTGAATTTCTTGGATGCAGCAAATGCCAGGAATATCCTAACAGCTTCTAATCTTGCCACTGGAGCAAAGACATCAGTGTAGTCAATCCCTTCTTCTTGTGTGTATCCTTGAACAACCAGTCTAGCTTTGTTCTTGATCATGATGCCTCTATCATCCTTCTTGTTCCTAAACACCCATTTGGTTCCAATGGTAGTCTTCCCACAAGGAAGAGGACAATGGTTCCAAACTTTTTGCCTTTTGAATTGAAGCAGCTCTTGTTGCATAGCTTCAACCCAACTTCCATCCTTTATAGCTTCATCAACTTTCTTTGGCTCTATTTGGGATAGAAAAAAGAGTGAAGACAAACATTTGCTTCATGGGCTTGTCCTCTTGTCTTTACCCCTGAGATAACATCTCCAATGATGTTTGTGGTAGGGTGAGACTTGTGGATCCTAAGCTGATGGGTCATAACAAGTTGTTGAGAAAGATCTAAATTTGAGAATTTTAGATCTGGCATAGATGTTTCTCCACCACATCAGCACACTTTTCAAGTGAAACTTGATCCAAGCAGTGTATGACATCACTGATGTTCTCATCTGTGGTGTGGTTAGTGGCATCAAGAAATTCTTGGTCACTGTCACCATCACCATTGTTGTCTTCCATAGTTGAGGTGTTCTTATCTGGTTGTAGAGTCTCTGAGCTGGAATTTGAAGGCATACGAGATGTATCAGCTGAAATTGTCATTGTAAGGCTGATAGAAACCTCATTTGCAGAAGTGGTCCAACTGGAGCTAAGGATATGTGTCTTGAAGATCTTCCTAGCTCAATTCTTGGATCAGGATCATCTGTATTCAAATTTTCTGCAGATCCTGAAACATTCTCACAAGATTTGTTAAAACAGTTGGTAACCAAATCAAGATCAAACAACCAATCTGGACCAGAACCAGTAACACAAGGTGTGGATTCATTGAAAGTCACATTGGCTGACTCCTCAACAATTATAGTTCTAAGATTGTACACTCTATAAGCCTGCTTGGGAAGAGTATCCAATAGAGTGTCCATCATCTGATTTCTTAGCAAACTTGGCAATTTGATCTTTGGTATTCAGATGGTGCAAGGACATCCAAATGACCTGAGAAAACCAATGAAAGGTCTCCTCTTGTGTGCCAAAGTTCATAAGGAGTCTTGCCATGAGTCTTAACTACTAAAACTCTGTTTTGCACATAGTAGGCAGTGTTGACTGCTTTGCCCAGAAGGTGATGGGCAGTTAGAGTCAGAAAACATGTTCTTGCTTGCGCTTCAATCAGTGTCCTGTTTCTCCTCTCAGCAACATCGTTTTGCTGAGGAGTCCTGGGAGCATTAAACTATCTTGTAATACCCTCTTCATCACATAATGTTTCAAGGATATGGTTCTTAAATTCGGTTCCTTGCCACATCTTATGATCTTGAACTTGTGATCTGATTGATTATCAATCTTTAAGATGAAATTCTTTAGAATCTCAGGAGTCTCATCCTTAGTTCTAAGAAAGAAAACCCAAGTGAATCTTGTAAAGTCATCTGTGATCACTAGATGACAATTTGATCTTTGGTATTCAAGATGGTTAAAGTGAATCTTCTATGAAAGAAAACCCAAGTGAATCAGCAAACTTGGCAATTTGATCTTTGGTATTCAAGATGGTGCAAGGACATCCAAATGACCTGAGAAACCATGAAAGGTCTCCTCTTGTGCCAAAGTTCATAAGGAGTCTTGCCATGAGTCTTAACTCAAAACTCTGTTCTGCACATAGTAGGCAGTGTTGACTGCCTTTGCCCAGAAGGTGATGGACAGTTTAGAGTCAGACAACATGGTTCTTGCAGCTTCAATCAGTGTCCTGTTTCTCCTCTCAGCAACATCGTTTTGCTGAGGAGGCCTGGGAGCACTAAACTATCTTGTAATACCCTCTTCATCACAGAATGTTTCAAGGATATGGTTCTTAAATTCGGTTCCTTGCCAAATCTTATGATCTTGAACTTGTGATCTGATTGATTATCAATCTTTAAGATGAAATTCTTTAGAATCTCAGGAGTCTCATCCTTAGTTCTAAGAAAGAAAACCCAAGTGAATCTTGTAAAGTCATCTGTGATCACTAGACAGTATAAGGTCCTTCCTAAACTCATTACACTGGTGGCGCCAAAGAGATCCATATGTAATAAGTGTAAGGGAGTAGTGATTGAGTTCTTTTCCTTAGGCTTGTGAGATACCTTATGTTGCTTCCCTTTCAGGCATGCAACACAGTGGGCATCACTGGTAAACTCTTTCTTTGGCATTCCAGTTACCAAGTCTTGCTTAATGAACATATTCATGTTCTTAAATTTTACATGGCACATTATTTTATGCCATAGGAAAGACTCATCACTATTGGCTTTAGACAGAAAGCATGAAACTTCTCTAGAGGGAAAGGTTTCTTGCAAATCCATCTTGTACATGTTTCCTTTCCTGGGGCTCTAAGCAGGATATGCTCATGAGGAATGACCACACCAGGCTTAAGAACAATGCACTCATGCTCAGTAAAGAGCATGTTATGACTCTGATCAAAAAATTGAGATACACTAAGAAGATTATATCTAAGCTCCTTTACAAAGTTTACTTTTTCTATGCTAAGCTTACCATTTGTGACCTTGCCCCTACCAGAAATGTAACCACCTTCATCTCCTCCAAAAGCAACAAGTCCTCCTCATCCTTTCAATGTTCTGGAGTAGTGACCTATTGCCAGTCATGTGCCTGGAGCAGCCACTATCTACGATCCACACATTTCTGTCTGTCTTCAGTTGTTCCTACACAAAAGGGAATGATTAGTTACATCAGGAAACCCAAGCCTTGCTTGTCTTGGGCTCATTTGCATAAGGTAATTTAACAATAATAGATCCTATGGTTGTTCTAAGAGGATCTTGAGCTATTTTTGATGGAGAAATCTCAGTCACTTGGTCTTTCTTAGACGTCCACACCACCTTTGGAGTCTTGGACTTGACCTTCTAAACTTTAGAAACTTTTGGAGCTTCAGAAGTTTTGATGATTGAACCTTCGGAAGATTCTACAAACACTGCAGCAGACTTCAGTGCTTGGAAGAACTCCTTTCTTTCGAGACCAATATTCTTCCAAGAGAATTTTCCACTTCCCTTCTTGTTAGATTTGGAACTTCCAAAGGAAACTTGTTTTCCTTCCGAAGCCTGAATCTTCTTCGAACTCTTTGAAGCCTTTGTTTTGGCCGTATGGACAGTACCTTTAGGATTGAAGGGACAATCCTTTGCAATGTGAGTGGTGCTGTCACACATGACACAATTTATTTTCTTCTTCACAAGAGCCTTGTCTTGAGAGCAAGACTCTCTTTGGTCACTTCCCTTCTCCTCCTCTCACCTTCTCTTGCAGATGCTAAGACAGCCCTCTGGGCGGAGAACTATGCTTGGAGTTTGATGGACCAGGCTGTGCAGCAGTGGTGCACAGCAGAACAGTCTTCTTCTTGCTGCTCAGATGAGTTTAGCAAGAACCAGAACTCTTATCAGAGTTTTGGTTGATGTCTTCAGTCCCTACCACTTTAAACCTGCAGAAATAAAAACTTGTTTCTGCTTAGAGTCGAAAGTAGCCTTGCTCTCTTGAGCCTTCCTTGCTTTCTTTTGCTCTTTCTGATCTAGTTCTTTCTCATGGACTTGGTCATCACAGTCTTCACTTTCTCCTCAGAAGGATAGTGGCTCTTCTTGGAATCCTCCTCTCACCTCTTGTAGAAGATTCTTCATTATCTCTTCTCATCCTCCTCACTCATAGGATCTATGAGAGGAAGCTTATCTTCACAAGTTCCACCTAGGAGATCTACTACAATATTGTGTATGGAGGAGCTATCTCATTGGATCCCAGTCCCTGTCTGTTTTGATAGCACATTTGTTGTGTAGGGATGATGATATCATGTTTTTGAAGGTCTCTTCTTCAAGAACACTCTTTTCTACCTTGGCATTACTGATCACAAGCTCAGCCTGGCACTCAGTTAACTTGGTTATGAGATCTTTAATTTGAGTCCTAAAATCTCTGTGTTCATGTTTTAGAACTGAAATGGTTTTCTCTAAGTCCTCTATTTTTAGCTTATAATCATATTTAGACATTCTAAAATCAGATTTTAAAATGTTTAAGGGCCTGTACATGTTAACTTTATCAGATCTCAGTTCCAAGTTATAGGACCTGTACCTGTTAACTTTAGCAATGCATTGAGGAGTACAGAGATGTTCCAATACCTTGGCTTCATCATGATCTGCCATCAGTGCTTGGTTTGGAGAGGCATCTTAAACCTCAAAGCTCCAGTCAAAGCCTCCTTCTTCAACAGCAACAGCAGCTTGCTGCTTTGACTTCTTATTATGGAGAGCTTTGTCAGTGTAGTTTGGTCTGGATTGTATTTGGCCACCATTTGTTCTAGGTGCCTCACACTCTCTGGCAAAGTGGCCCATGAGGTTACAGTTGTAACATTTTACTTTGCCTTTGTCGAGTCCAAACTTTCCACTGGTTGCATTGCTTGGAACTTCCTTCCAGTCCTCTTGTAGAACTTCTTGGCTCTGTGAGTGAGAAGAGCTATCTGCTGGACTATTTCCATATATTCCATATCATCTGATGGATACAGTCCAGGTCTTCAAGAGTGAAAAGAGAGTTGGCACAACTTTCATCAAAAGACACAAAAGCTTGAGAAGAGCTTGTCGCTTGGAATGGGCTTCCTTGAGTGTAGTTCTCCTTGGTGTCCCTGGGAAGGTGATGAAAGGACCCTTGGGTAAGTTGTCAGGGTAGCATAAGAGATGATGTGTTGGACCAAAAGAACCAATGAGCCAAGATCAGAAAACCTCTAAGTCCCACATGGTATCACAACAACTGCTGAAAGCTTCATCAGCAGTTGACAAGTGCTGAAGACTTCAACAGCTGAAGATCAAGTACTGAAGACTTCAACAGCTGAAGAACTAAAGTGCTGAAGTACAACAGCTAAAGAACACAAGTACTGAAGCTAACAGCTGAAGAACACAAGTACTGAAGCTGAACAGCTGAAGAACACAAGTACTGAAGCTGAACAACTGAAGAACACAAGTACTGAAGCTGAACAGCTGAAGAACACAAGTACTGAAGCTGAACAGCTGAAGAACACAAGTGCTGAAGTTGAAAGACCAAAGTACTGAAGTACAACAGCTGAAGAGTTTACAAGTGCTGAAGATCAACAACTGATGTACAAAGTTTGAAGACAAAGACTGGAGACATCTGCTGATGATATCTACTGAAGTCATCAGCTGATGAAACATCTGAAGTTCAAGTCTGAAGACCAACTACTGAAGTTTCATAGTTTGTCACAACAGCTGAAGAGTACTTCTTCAGTAGTTATGATATCAGTAGTTTTATATTTTTACTTTCAGTAGTTTTTTGTAAAACGACTGAAGAGCTTGTTCTTCAGTCGTTGTAGTTTCAGTAGTTTTTATGTTTTTCAGTAGTTATAACAACTAATAACACTTAGCATTTTTGTAAGGAGATGTTAGCTGTTTTGACATCTTCAGTAGTAGTGTTTCAGTTGTAATAAATATGTTAGATGTCACTATCAAGTGACATCAGCAGACGTCACATCTCTTATATAAGAGGTGTCGACCTAATTGTAAGTGTGACATTCTCTTACCACGAAAGCGAATATTGAATGAAATATATTTGCAGAAATTCTCTCTCTATAACCGTCTTTGTTCTTTATTGAATATCGTTTCGTTCTTGTGAATCGACTAATTTGTTGTTCGATTTCCGCTGCTATACTCTTCAATCAATCAAACATAGATCACTGATCCTAACATGATGTTTGGGTTCTATGCTATCCCTTTCAACCACATGTAGGGCTGAACCCATTTGATTTTTGGAGTTTCCAAATGAACCTTGCATGTTCATCTCTATCTGGTATCCACTGAGAATCCCATAGAGTTTTGAGATTTTTAGTTCTCTTGATCACCACACAGTAGTGTGTCCACTGCCTAGGAAGTGAGGACATTAACTTCCTTCCAATGTCTCTATTTTCAAGAGAAACTCCTCCATCCAATAGGGTATCGACAATCTCAACATACCTGAAGTACTGCTGAGTCATGGTTTCACCTGTTTTGAAGGTGAAGTTTTCAAACTGCTACTTCAGGAGATCCATCTTGTTCTCCTTGGCTTCAGAAGAACCCTCATACATCAGTTTCAGTGCATCCCACAGCTGCTTGGCTGTTTTGCAGTTCTTGAAACCTCTGTACATAGAGTTTGGAAGGGCAGTTTGAAGAGATGTCATGGCTTTTCTGTCTATCTCTACTCTCTTCCTATCTTCATCAGAGTAGTTAGCCACATCATTGGGGATCATACTAGCACCAGTAGCAGAAGGTGTGGTGGGTATGAAAGGTCCATTCTCAATAGACTCCCACATTCTTGAATCAAGAGACCTGATGAAACCTTCCATTCTTAAACACCAGGTGTCAAACTCATGAAGAGTGATCAGTAGGGACTTGTTCATGGTTCCAGTTTCCATATTAGTCTTGGAAATGGCTACCATTTGAAAAGTTTTAGTATTTGTGTGTGTGAGGGATCTAAAGATGGTGAGATCTTATATCAAGAGCCTGGAATGCTCTGATACCAAATGCAGGATCGTTGAAGGGTTAACAGTTATAACACAACAACACAAAGAGAAGATAAACAAAACTTAGATCAAACAGTAAACTGGATTAACCAAGTGGTGACACTAAGAACACAAGTATATATGAGACATAACACAAAGAACATAAGTGTTTGGTTTTCAAGAATGCAGTATATTGCTTTCTCTATGTTCTATTACAAGTGTTACAAAGGCATATTCGAAAGATACAAGAACATGAGATACTTATACAACATCCTACAGCCGGCTATATTTTGAAAGCCAGCTGGATACAATTGACTAGACACACACAAAATCAATTGTAGAGTCAAAAGGCAGATTGCCTTTTTACATGTGACTATGACATGCCATAGCTCACATCCTTATCTATTACAAAAGGGATAAAGTACATAAAGTAGAAAGTTACAAACTCAAGACCTCAATGTACAGTTACCAAAAGCATGGACCTTTTCACCAAACCATGTTACTTGGTGACTTGCAGAGCTGCAGCAGAAAGGTGTCCACCTTTATGGAACAGTACATCAGATAAAGCATGTTACTAAAAGTCTTCCGAAGAAATCTGTCTTCATGAACTTGAAGCTTTGGAAGACTTTGTCTCTGAGGCTTCGGAAGACTTCATCTTCGGCTTCAGAAGATGCTGGTCTTGGCTTTGAAAGATTTCAGACCTAGAGTATTTCTGTTGCACATGTGAAATTTCCGAAGCATTCCACTTCAATGCACTTGTGCAGCATGCAGTAAAGACTAAAGATGTTTAGGTTGCATCAGCCTCTTCATTAATCTCTACAATAATAAAGACATACCCCGATTGTGATCGAGAATCATATCAATCAGTTTGGAAACTCGCATCCGTGTGACCCTTTACAACGAGTTCCGCTTCACCAGATCCGTATATTAGAAACATATCCTTAGTCTTCCTAAGGTATTTCAATATACTTTTAACAGCCATCCAATAGCTATTACCTGGATTCTGATGATATTTGCTTGTCATGCTTAACGCGCATTACACATCCAGTCTAGTGCATATCATCGCATACATGATGGATCCTATAGTAGATGCATATGGGATGTGCTTCATTCGATCTTGCTCATCCTTTAAGCTTGGACATTGAATGTACTCAATATTGTCCCTCTTTGAATAGGTACCATACCATTCTTAGAGTTTTTCATCTTGAACCTTTTCAAGATTTTTTCAATATCTGCACTTTGGTTTAGACCTATCAACCGCCTCGATCTATCCCTATAGATCTTTATTCCTAAAATATAGGCGGCTCACCGAGCTCTTTTATGGAAAAACAACTTCCAAGCCAGGCTTTAACACCTGCCATGGTTGGAATATCATTTCCAAAAAGTAGTATGTCATCAACATACAATACTAGGAATGTAATTATGCTCCCACTAGCCTTCTTATACACACAACCCTCGTTAGTGTTCTTGATAAAACCAATTTTCTTGATCTCTTCATCAAAACGCTGATTCCAACTCCTCGATGCTTGTTTCAATCCATAGATTGATCTCTTTAACTTGCATACTTTATTAGGATGTTGTGGATCAACAAAACCATTAGGCTGAACCATATGGACAATCTCTTTAAGATGTCCATTAACAAAAGCGGTTTTGACATCCATTTGCCAATCTCATAGTCTTAATATTATGCTATGAAAAATAATATCCTAATAGAGTTTAGCAATTCCACAGGCGAGAAAGTTTAATCATAATCAACCCCTTGAGTTTGAGTGAAACCTTTTGCTACAAGTCTTGCTTTGTAATTATCCAAGTTTCCATGCATATCCGTTTTCTTCTTGAAAACCCACTTTCATCCAACCAGTTTGGATTTAAGTGGAGGGTGAACCAATTCCCAAGAACTCTGCCTTTCAAGCAATAAATACTCTTTGCTCAGCTAGATGAAGGCTGCTGAGATGATTTTTGATGAGTGCAACAGCTTGAGAGTTGGAGGGGTTAGAGAATGGCTTCTCTGCTAACTCAACAATATCAAACCTGTTGGAGTGTAGCATAGAGGTTGCGTTAAGTCTATTGACTTCGCCATTCTCCCTTTCCATAACAAAGTTATGAGAAGTTTCATGTCCTTATTTAATGAATATGAGTTGAGGCCTAGAAGTCACTAGTTTTTATGATAGGCACAAGAGATTGACGGGAATTGTCCTTTCTTGGTGTCCGTGGAGTCACTAGTTTCCTTCTAAGTTTCTTCTTTTCATCATTTAATGAATAGGTTGAGCCTAGAAGTCTAGCTGTCTGGTCTAGTGTCCTCTAGGTAAATCAAGAAATCGATCTCTTGTGAAGGAACAAGAGGATCCATCAACATAGGTAATGTTGACAGAATCTTCATCACATGAGACTTCGCTCAGAGTTGTGCAGTTGATGAGCTTGGTATTGATTACCTTGAAATCTCAAGAGAGAGATGTTGAGAAGGCTGAGGGGATGGTTTTGATGGTTGTTGGGTAGGTTGAGGTTTAGAGTTCTGGGAGAGTGTTTAGGTTGGAGGATGGGAAGAAGTTTAGGTGGTTGGGGTGAGAAGTAGATGTGGGCAAGGATATGGGTTCAGGGATGATGGGTTCGGTTTTAATGGAGAAGGGTAGGGGTGAGGGTTCAGGTTGTGGTTGAGGGTTGCAGTGAAGGTCATCTCCTTTACCCTCTATAAATCTCTTTCCTCTTTCCTAACCGGATGTCAGTCTTGATTTTGCTGACAATCCATTGGAGTGTCTTCTCAGACACGGGACCCTCTGCCTTCCAGAGAAGCCATGGGCCCGAAGATAGTCTTTTATCCAAGCCTTTTCACGAGCTTCCTGGTTGCAGTGTCCCTAGCTTTTTCTTCCTTCTTCTTTTTCTCCTTTGTCTTTTCTCTTGAAGCCTTCTTTCTTCTTTCTCCATTTGATCCTGCTCTTGTTGTAGAGCCAGAGGATCGTCATCATTATGAGGAGAAAGTTCTTGAAGATAAAGCCTCTGGAGATTAGGAAATTTATCCTGTCTCTCCTCAGCTGCAGTTCAACTTTCTTTGTTTTTCATCTTCTTTTCCAAGGCCAACCTAGCTTCTTCTTCAAGTTTCAACCGGGTTGCTTCTCGAGATTCACCAACTCCCCTAGTGGTAGCAAGAGTGTCTCTTCATTGATCTCTTCGCTTCTCTTATTGTTGACGTCTCCTGATTGCCTGTAGCTGTTTTTGGGCTGTGGCAGCTAGCAACTTCTCAGTTGGAAGTCTTCCTTTGTTCTTAAGTTTTCATCTTTTCCGCTTCTGAAGCTCTTCCGCAGTCATCTTTCTTTTCCATTTATCCTTTGAAGAGCCTGATTGGGGTGGTCTTAGAGAGGGATTCTCATTGTGAGAGAGGTAGAGATGGTGTCTGGGATGGAGGTAGAGATGGTGTCTGGGATGAAGGTAGATTCAGAAAGTCCTCGCTCTTCACCTCAATGCCATTTCAAGGATTGCATCTGTGATGATCAGTTCCTCGAACATTTTAAACAGTGCTTCCGCAGCTTCCATTCAGCTTCGGAAGATTCAGCTGGTATTTGAGGCTTTACTTTAGCTTTGGAAGTTGGAGGAAAGCAGATTTGTCCCAACTGTTTCAGTTGCTGGGCCATCAGTCCATAGTTCCCCTTTTAATGAATCTAGGTTCCATGATGACCTTAGGTTGACCAACATCTCCACAGTGGTAGAAGGTGCAGTCGGTTGGACCAAAAGAACCAATGAGCCAAGATCAGAAAACCTCTAAGTCCCACACGGTATCACAACAACTGCTGAAAGCCTCATCAGTAGTTTGACAAGTGCTGAAGACTTCAACAGCTGAAGATCAAGTGCTGAAGACCTTAACAGCTGAAGAAACCAAAGTACTGAAGTACAACAGCTGAAGAACACAAGTGCTGAAGCTGAAAGACCAAAGTACTGAAGTACAACAGCTGAAGAGTTCACAAGTGCTGAAGATCAACAACTGATGTACAAAGTCTGAAGACAAAGACTGAAGACATCAGCTGATGATATCTACTGAAGTCATCAGCTGATGAAACACCTGAAGGTCAAAGTCTGAAGATCAGTACTGAAGCCTCAGTAGTTTGTCACAACTGCTGAAGAGTACTTCTTCAGTAGTTGTGATACAGTAGTTTTATTTTCTATGTTTTAGTAGTTTTGTAAAACGACTGAAGAGCTTGTTCTTCAGTCGTTGTAGTTTCAGTAGTTTTATATTTTGTACTTAACTTGCTGATATGTTCTCAGTAGTTTGAACATTTCAGTAGTTTGTTAAGATTTAGTTATTTCTGTATTGGATCTGCCAGTTGTCACTTTCCGTGATAACAGCAGTGACTGTTGCACTCTATATAAGGAGTGACAACCTATTGTAATCATTGAATGAATGAGAATTGAATGGAATGAATGATTGATTCGATTAGAAATATTCCTCATCTATAAACATTCCTAGAAATCAGAAATACATATTCTCTCCCTATAACTGTATGTGATCTTAATGCTCACATATATCGTTAGCTTGCTACAATGGTGGTCTATTCGTGGTTGTATTCCGCTGCTTTATATTCTGATACATCAAACTTGTGATCACTGATCTGTCAAATGGTATCAGAGCAGGTTAATCATTGATCGATCTAATAATTGATCATTGAACTGCTATTCAAGATCCAAGTTTGATGAATTAGTTTTTGTTTTTGCAAGAAACGGTTATAGAGATTGAATTTCTGTATTTCTGCTCATTCATCCTGAGATCTTATTCTTGGTTCTCGTTGAGTTTGTTGTGGTTTGTCTAAAACTTTAAAAAAAAAAAAAAAAAAAAAAAAAAAAAAACTTGAACTAACTGTTTTGAACTGAAAATGACCACTCCCTCCAATGATCCTCACAATACTGGTTCCTCAACCAAGCCTCCTGCTGGTTAGGAATGAGTATAACATATGGCAAGACGTATGCTCCATCACCTGTCTGTTAACAGCGCAGGGTGTTGGACATCAGTGGTACATGGTCCACACAAGCCTATGGTGAATAACCCGGAAACCAATCAAATGGTTCCGAAGAGGAGGGAGCAATATTCAGATGAGGATAAAAGTTGCTTGAGATGATGCAAAAGCCCATGGAATTCTGGCCATGGCTTTGCCCAATGAAATCTATTCTGGGCTAATGCATCATGAAACTGCCCATGACCTCTGGATTGCTTTGAAAGAACAATTTGGAGGAACAGATGAGGTCTTGGCAAATAATAGAGAAATTCTTGCCCAACAATATGAGACATTCTCTCATAGAAAGGGCGAGACACTGACTCAACAATAGAGCGGTTTTCTTGTTTGATCTCTGAACTAAAAATGGTCAAACTTGAATACACCAATATTCAGATGAATAACAGATTTCTGAGATCACTGCCTGAGAGATGGGACACATATACTATTGTCCTACGCTCCAGTGCAAGTTTGGACAAACTATCTCTCACCCAACTCCATGGAAATTGCTCTTTTGAGAGAGAGATAGAACAAGAGAAAGCTGTCTTCATCTGGAAAGCTCACTGAGACTTTATACAAGGCAACACTGCCTTGGTGGTCATGAGTCAGAATATGCTTCATCTGAATGCCAGTATGATGAGCATGTTAATTTCTCTTCGAGCACTTCTAATTCTGCATTTGTAAGTGTTGATGGTCAGTTCACTGGATGTAATAATGACAATTTATGTTTCATTATGGATGATCTCAAGGGATTGTGCGATGATGACTTAGAAGAGATGGATATTTTGAGCCAAATGGCCTTGATAAATATCAGATCTCAGAAGTTCTACAAAAGAACTGGAAGAAAATTCCCAGGACTCTCTGGCAAAACCAAAGTTGGTTTTGACAAGAGCAAGTTGAGGTGTCACAAATGCCAACGGCTTGGACACTTTGCAAGAGAGTGTAGATCAACTGGATCAACTCTACTGCACCCTTTGTGACTTTTCCTGGCAATAGTCAACAAAACAGAGGGCAACATCCTGTCACATCTAGTCATCATCCTCAACAACAATCTCCGGCATATTTTGTTCCTCAGGGTCAAATGTCATATCAGTACCCTGGTTATTACATGCCACAGTCAAATCAAGTTCAAGTTCCTATGACACCACAACCTCATGCATTACCAGAACCTCAGCCTTCCCTATCTCATCAACAACCTTCATCTCAACAACACAGCTTCTTCACCCCAGGAGTTGTTGACTGGCAGTTTACCAGATGACTTGTCTGGTCATGATCAACTGTTCTCAGGTGCTGGTCAACATGGTGGTGACAGTCCCTTTGGAATCTAGCTCTATGGCTTTGGAGTCTGCTGATACTTCATCTTCCAATGCCTCTACACCTCAGGTATCACAGGTATCCTCTGAGGCAAAAGCCAAATTATGTTCTGAACAATGCATAGCAGCATTTGCTTCCATTAGAGAAGCAAATGTAGCTTTGATTAATAAGAACATTGAGCTAGAACAAATAATTTCCAAAAAAAGCTGAGTTTGAGTTTGTGCTCAAAGATAAAAATGATGAGGTTTATAAACTGAATTGCAAAATAATTGATGATAAGGCTAGAGAAGATGTACTTCTAGAGAAGTACAAAGATCTCAAAGAAACCCTTGCAGTTACCCAGGTCGAGTGTGATAGATGGGTACAATCATGCAAAGGTTTTGAAATGCTTCTTAGTAAGCAATCTGCTTCAAATGTGAAGTTTGGCATTGGCTATAATCACACTGCTCCACCTACAGATTTTACCCCGAGAGCAGAGGTAGAATCTGATGGTGAGAGTGATAACCAATCCATCAAATCATGGTGATCTACCTTCTGATACAGCACAATCAGAAGTAGCAGTCAGCATCAAGTCCTCCTTGAACCTATCAGCTGATGTTGATGGTCCAAATGCTGACATTCACATGATCAATAAGTTGATCAACTCAGGAGTTAATCCTGAAGGTCCTGAAAGGACTGAGACAGGATTTTAACACCTGAAGTTCAAACTTCACTGCTGTCAGCACTGAAGAGAAGAAAACTGGCAGTAGAAGGATTTGAAGGCTACTAAAGAGGATGTCAAGAAAGCAACCAATGCTTCCAATCATTGAAGAACAAGTCTTCTGTTGCTTCACCATCTTTAGTTGATGATCAACCTAATGAAGAAGAACCATGTGAAATATGTGTTTGTTCAATCATCTTACAGATGATTGTTGGTACAAAAGAGGTTCCAAACTCAAACAAAAAAGAAATTAATGAGAAAATGGTAAAAATGAAAACTGAGTTTGAGACCACATTTGTATCAGCAACATCAAATCCTGTAACCCTTAAGTCCTTAAAGCATTCAAAAAGGAGGAGTTAAACAGGTGACAGCTGAGGGTGCTCAAAAGAAGAAGGTGCAACATAGGACCTTATCTAACTCCACTAGCAATGTGTCTGATGAGCTGAAAGCTTTATCACAAAATCAGACACAGCTGGTGATGATGGTACAACATCTGTTGGGTAGAGTTAACCAACTAGATTCTCCTATGTTGAAACAACAGAAAGGAGGTCTAAGCCAAAGGACTCCTCTTCTACACCATCTTCCTCTTCTCAGGCTGTTGTTACAAATAAACATGTAGTTTACCATCTATTGATGAGACCAGCGCCCAAAACCAAAAGGTTTGGGTCTCTAAAACTAACTGATTGTTTATTATTGCAGGGTTCTTCAACATGCCAAGTAGCATCTGGTATGTAGACAGTGGGGGATCTATGCACATGACTGGGAACATCTCTCTTCTTCATGACTACTCTCAGGAAAGAAGGGATTCGTCTCTTTTGGCAATGATGCTAGGGGTTACATCATCGGTAAGGCTTTGTCTCCAATGGAGAAATCAAATTTGATGATGTTAATCATGTGAAAATCTCAAGTACAACCTCTTAGTGTCAGTCAAATGTGTGATAAAGGCCATGTTGCCCTTTTCACAAGTCAAAACTATAGGATTCTATCATCCAAAGTTTTGCACTTGATTGACAAGGTGTTGGATGATCACACTCTCCTGAAAGCCAACAGGACAGGAAGAGTGTATGCCTTAGATCTCTCTAAGAAGATAGATCTCAAAGGCAATCCTTGCCTATTTTCCAAAGCCTCTTCTCAAGAATCTAAACTATGGCACAGGAGGCTTGGTCATGTTAATCTTAAAAACATGAATCAGCATAGCCACAAGAGTTTAGTCAGAGGCTTACCAATAAAGGAGTTCCACTGTGATGAAACTTGCACTGCTTGTTTAAAGGAAAACAGCACAAGGTCTCATTTCCTCCTATTGAAGTGTCCAAGTCCACTGCCTGCTTGCAATTACTGCATATGGATCTATTTGGTCCTGTAAGAGTAATGAGCATGGCAAAGAAGAAATACTGTCTGGTAATTGTGGATGATTACTCCAGATTTGTATGGACTTTCTTCCTACATTCAAAGGATGATGGCTGCTCAGAAGATTATCCACTTTGTGCTGTACATTGAGAAGCAGTATTCCCTTCCAGTCAAGTGTATTAGGAGTGATAATGGAACTGTTCAGAAATCATACACTTGATGACTTCTATCTTTCAAAGGGAATCAAAGGCAGTTCAGCATTCCAAGGACTCCAGAACAAAATGGAGTAGTGGAGAGAAAGAACAGGACCCTCATTGAAGCTGCAGGTCCATGCTGGCTGACTCAGGTTTGCCATTGACCTTTTGGGCCGAAGCTGTCAACACAGCTTGTTATGTGCAAATAGAGTTTTAGTAAGATTGATGAAGTCCATATGAGGTTCATATGAGATGCTTCTATCATTTGGCTCCACTGATTTCATTTTTCAAAGCATTTGGGTGTCCCTGTTTTATTCTCAACACAAAGGATCAACTCCACAAATTTGATCCTAAGGTGGATGCAGGATACTTGTTGTTTATTCATCTACTTGCAAGGCATACAGAGTCTTCAATGCAGAACAAAGATGGTTGAAGAAACTCTACATGTTAAGTTTAATGAATCTCCAAAGGACAAGATTCCCAAAGTCCTGTGGAGTTATTTGATCTGGACATACTGCAATATGTTCCTTATCAAACTCCTGTGTTGCTCTGTCAACAGTTCACCACCTGGTGGTACTGCTGATGATGATGATGATTGCAGTACTCACCTCTTCAGGTTTAGTGATCAGCTGCCTGACTCAACTAGACCTGATGTTCTGTAGCGCCAGTAGCACCATCCACAACAAATGCTGATGAGATTTCTTCGAATTCAACTTCCTTTGAATTACCATCCACTGATTGGTTTCAAGGAAATGATTCACCATCACCATCTGTTGCTGCTGAACCGGCTACAAACACTTGCACAGATCTCATTGTGTATCAAGATCTGAAGAATCACCCTATGTCTCAAATCATTGGTGATATCACTGCTGGAGTATCAACAAGAAGTCAATTGTCAAATTTCTGCTTCTATGCTCTCTTCATCAGTCAGCAAGAGCCAAAGAATTATCACATTGCTTTAAAGGACAATGGATGGGTTGATGCCATGCAGCTTGAGCTTCTTCAGTTCAAGAAACAGCAAGTGTGGGAACTGGTTCCTCTACCTCCAGGTAAGTGTGCAATAGGCACTAAATGGGTGTTTAGGAACAAAACTGATGAAAATGGGCTTATTGTTAAGAACAAGGCCAGACTGGTTGTTCAGGGTTTGCACAAGAAGAAGGTATTGATTATGATGAAACTTTTGCCCCTGTAGCCAGACTGGAAGCAATTCGATTGTTTTTAGCTTATGCTGCTTATCAAAAACTTAAAGTCTTTCAATGGATGTCAAAAGTGCATTTTTGTATGGAAAAGTTAAAGAAGAGGTTTATGTATGTCAACCTCCAGGCTTGAGGACAATAAACATCCTAATTGGGTGTATAAGCTTGATAAAGCTCTTTATGGGTTAAAACAAGCTCCCAGAGCCTGGTATGAGACATTCAAACTTTCTTCTGGAAAACAATTTCACTAGAGGCTCCATAGACAAGACTTTATTTATTAAGAAAGCGGGCAGCATAATCTACTTGTTCAAATTTATGTAGATGATATCATTTTTGCATCCTCTGATCCAAAGTTGTGTGATGCCTTACAAAGTTGATGCAACAGAAGTTTGAAATGAGTGCCATGGAGAATTACAGTTCTTTCTGGGGTTGCAAATCAAACAAAAGGCTGATGGAATTTTTATTCATCAATCCAAATATACAAAAGATCTTTTGCAAAAGTTTGATTTACAAAACTGTAAGCCCTGTTCTACTCCCATGAGCAGCACACACAACTGGACTCAGATCAGAAAGGTAAAGTGGTTGATGAAACACTTTACAGATGTATGATTGGGTCCTTGATGTATTTAACAGCTTCTAGACCAGATATTATGTTTGCTACATGTGTTTGTGCTAGATTTCAGGCTGCACCTAAAGAGTCTCATCTGATTGCAGTCAAGAGGATCTTTAGATATCTGCAAGGCACTCCATCTCTAGGTTTATGGTATTCTACCAGACATTCTGGTAATTTAGTTGCTTTTTCTGACAGTGACTATGCAGGGTGTAAGTTGACCAGGAAATCAACTTCTGGTGGATGTCAATTCCTAGGCAACTGCTTGATTTCTTGGCAGAGCAAGAAACAGACCTCAGTTGCTACATCCACTGCGGAAGCAGAGTACATTGCTGCTGCAAGCTGTACATCTCAGGTACTCTGGCTTCAAAACCAACTTTTGGATTATGGCATTACAGAGACTAAGACTCCATTGTTAATGGATAGTGCTTCAGCTCTTTGCATTGTCAAAATCCAGTCCAGCACTCTAGGACCAAACATATAGAGATCAGACATCATTTTATAAGGGATTGTTTTGAAAAAGGTCTGATTGATCCTAAGTTTGTGCCTAGTGCTGATGAGCTTGCAGACATTTTTACTAAGCCTTTGGATAGTTCAACTTTCCAAAACCTGGTGTTAAGGCTTGGTATGCTGCAGCTAGAATAGATGACAACTACTGATGATCTCAGTAATTCATACTGATGATCATGAGTGCCTGTCACATAAAGTACTGATGAGCTCTTTTAACCTCAGTAGTTTTTATAACTACTGAAGGCTAAATGTCTCACAAGTACTGAAGTACTTCATCTGCTCTAAACTACTGACGTAGTTACAACTACTGATGCAGTCATAACTACTGCATCAGTAAAACAGATAAGTACTGATGTCCTATGAAACAACTGAAATCAGCCATAAAGACTGATGAATGTGTTGAGGACAGTTTGAAACAGCTGAAAAGCTAAGAATTGACGAAAACAGCTGAAGAGAACTTTCTCTTCAGTCGTTTGTACAACTGCTGTTTCATTTTAAACAACTGAAGCAAAACCACGTCTTCAGTAGTTTTTATAACTACTGATGACTAATACCAAGTCTTCAGTTGTTTACAACAGCTGATGACAAAACCACTGTCTTCAGTAGTTTCATAACTACTGATGACAACACCATGTCCTCAGTTGTTTCAATCATTTGAAGTCAAAACCACGGTCTTCAGTAGTTTTCTAAACTACTGATGCCTACACCACGACTTCAGCTGTTTCAACGTCTGAAAGGATAATACCATGTCAACGGTCGTTTAAAACTACTGATGACTAACACCACATCCTTCAGTCGTTTCCTCACCCGTACCCTATAATACCCTTAACCTGAGCTCTCCATGCTTCATCTTCTTCAAACCTAACGTTCCTCTCCAAAACTTCCATGGCGTCTATGCAAATTAAACCGCGACACAACTGTGTTGCCTACCTCACAAAATCGCCGCTCTGGACTAAGTTCGATACTGCTATCGATCTTATGGTTCAGTCCCAATACAACAAGGCATTCCTTCTGAACCCCGTTTTACATGCGAATCCTTGAACCAATTTTGGATGAACGTTACTGTTACAACCTGAGGAGAGCACACACGATCCCTCCGGTCTGTAGTCAACAACAAAGAAGTAGTGATTACTCCTGCAACAATCCGTAAAATTCTTCAACTGAGTGATGCTACCTCTCTCCTGCTGGATATCCGAAGGGCACCATAGATCTATCATTTGCTCAGCATGGATATCAAGGTGATCTCAGTGCCACCACCATCATGAAGAAACACTTTAATGACGCTGAGCGCCTGATTTTTCATATGGTCAATGTATGTTTGGCCCCTAAGACATCGTCTTGGGATCAAATGTCCACCAAATGGCAGCAGGTAATGTATTCTATCCTTGAGCAAGAACCACTGAACTTTTCAGAATTAATATTTTCAGAGCTCAAAGATATGGCTCAAAACTAACTGCCAACCGCTGGATACTCTATCCACGGTTCATAATGGCCATTATTATAGACCAGCTTAATGCTGAGGGACTTGTTGGCCTGGGAGTCCCTGCTACGGCTGTTCTGCCTGAAGTATACTCCCGGCACAACTCTGACCGGACACTCAAACTGGCTGCCAAGCTGCGAAAATCCACGCAGCTGGAACCCACAACCACCACCTCCAAATCCAATGTCCCCACCAAACCCACCAAAAAGAAACCCAAAATGGCTACTCAGGGAATTGAGTCCCCTGAGGATGCTCCTGCACCACAAACGCAGGATATATCCACTAGTCCAAACCCCCTAGTGGATACATGACTCTTCCAGCCACAGCCGCTCAGGTTCCTCTCAACAGGAGCCTGCAGCAACCCAAGGGGCACCTACTTATCTGGGATCTTACTCACTTGAGGAGATTGCCATTGAAGAGCACCATCCACCCCAGGTGCACACTGCTTCTAACCCCTTACCCCGAACAACCGCCCCTCACAGCCCAACTTTAATAGTTGCACAAGTGCTGACTCAATTGCACTCCTCACCCCCTCCCAGAAACCACTTACTACTGGGAATTCCTCTACAATTGAGGGGGAGGAACACAGTGCACCTGAGAACCCACAGCACAGGGGTTCCCAATTCTATCTCCTGGTGTAGAGAAGGAGCTTAGAATATCTAGTGAGGCTGCCACCTCCTCTGACTCAGCACATGACCAGAATGAGGCTGGTAACATTGCTAAGACCTCCCTTGAGGCAACAGCTGATGATGGACATTGTCCTGAGGCTGGAAGTCCCCAGTACCAAGCACAAGGGGCACATGCACCAACTGGTCTACACCCAGTGCATGTAAATCCTGCTCTAAGCAGGAGGTCAGGTGATTCAGTATCAACTGATGATGACCCGAGCTTCTTCTATGATGTAGTTGCTCAAAACACCATTCTAGAGGATGAGGTTAGCAGACTCAAAGAGCTGCTGGCCAAGATGTCTCAGGATGCAAGTCCATCTGCCACCCTCATACACCCACAGATGGCACCTTCCCTTGAAGGTTTCCCAAACACAGAGCCATCCCAACATCAACCACCTGCCTCTGCTTCAGGCCCTACTTCTCAGGAACAGAACCCTCCTGAGCAATAGGTGCTGTACTCCAAAATTCCCTTCCTCTCATCACCCCAATAATCACTGATATAGTGATCAAAGCCCTTGATGAGAGGCTTTCCTCAACATTACAGCCCTTGGTTGATGCTGCTGTTCAAAAGACTCTTTCTGCGGTACCACCCCTTCCTCCAATGCAACCAAAAGGGGGAGAGTACTGCAGTGAAAGAAAGGAAGAGGAAAAGATCTGAGGAAAAGGAAGAGGAGGAGAAAGAACAGCAACTAATGCTCACCTATAAGAGAAAGAAAGGTGCTGATGAGCACATTGCTGAAGATAAAGCCTTGGAGCTACTGATAAAAGAGGCTGATGCCGAACACAGTAGATCATGGACAACATCATTGATCAGCTGTTTAGGCAAGGCCATGACACCAATAAACTTGACTCTAAGATTCGACGACTAGAGATGAAGAAATCCAGAACAGATGGGCAAGTTATGAAGTGTTAGAAAGAGAAAGGCTTGAAATCATGATCAGATTTATTGCAAAATATCTTGGAAGGTCAATGATCGAAATCAAAGCTTGGTCCAGGGACAGTATCTTGGCAATCACCACCAAGATCTGTTCATCTGAAGTATATACTAAGGGGCTTGTCATTGAAGCTTTGAATGAAGCGGGTGCTGGGAGCAGGACTGAGCTAGCCAAGCAATCAAAAGCCACACTCACCTCAAGGATGCTAGAACAGCCTGTCAACATTCCCACACCAAAACCACCAAAACGCAACCCACCAACCAACTCCCTTACCCTCAAAACCCATAGCTGATGATATACCCTTGAAGAAGAAGAGAAGGATATTGAGGCTAGAAGACGATGACGAAGATGAAGAAGACAGGCTGCCGCTCTCAGCTGTGATTCAGTTGCCTAAGGCCACAAGTCACTCCTCAGCAATTACTCCTGAAGTCCAGAGACAAATGGTTAAAGTGAAGCTAGAAGAAGAAGAGCTTCATAAACAGCATGATGAGGAATTGCTGAAGAGAGTTGACAAAGCTTATGCAGCCACATCTTCCATCATCAATATGAAGGAGCAAGCCCTCAGACTTTACACTCTCAGGCATACCTTTCAATATCAAAAGGAAAGAGTGAGGATTTGGCCTGATCCCAGGGTCTCTCAAAGAATTCATAAGAACAATATACCTCGGAGATACATTGGCCAGGTGAAAAAGATCGTAGATGAAGTGATCTCTCTGGTCTTTGTAGTTTCACCCTGGGAAATCCTAGAAGACTTCAAGAAGGCCTACAAAGCTAATCTAACCCCTCAGAAGATGTTGGAAAACAAAATAGTGAAAAAGGGGTTAGTTTACAAGAGGCTTGAAGAAGTCAGGAAAAATGAGCTCCAGTTGTTCCTAGAGGGTAATCACCCGGATGAGTTTGCTTACAGAATAATAACAACTGTGGAGCTAAAGAATGGGAAACAGGCCAAATACCTGTCTGAGTATTATGGGCCGGAATCATTGTTTGAAGGAGGTGCTGAAGAGCTAACCATGGAGGAACAAATCACCTTCCTTGAGGCCTACACAAGAGAGTCGTACAGACTCATTATGGGGAAGTAAATCTCATGAATGGGATAACAACTCTGTGTCCAGTTCCCCAAAACAGAGTTCCCATTCATACTCTGCCAAACAATATTTGAGATTTCTTCCCAGGCCGGAGCGTACATGGGTCATCTTCTCTACTGATCAAGAAGGAAAAAGACCAACATTTTTGCCATCAATAAGTGGGAGTATAAATAAGTTAGAGGTTTTTGGCTGCATTGGTTCAGGGGGAGTTTGTTGGACCAAAAGAACCAATGAGCCAAGATCAGAAAACCGCTAAGTCCCACACGGTATCACAACAACTGCTGAAAGCTTCATCAGTAGTTTGACAAGTGCTGAAGACTTCAACAGCTGAAGATCAAGTGCTGAAGACCTTAACAGCTGAAGAACCAAAGTACTGAAGTACAACAGCTGAAGAACACAAGTGCTGAAGCTGAAAGACCAAAGTACTGAAGTACAACAGCTGAAGAGTTCACAAGTGCTGAAGATCAACAACTGATGTACAAAGTCTGAAGACAAGACTGAAGACATCAGCTGATGATATCTACTGAAGTCATCAGCTGATGAAACACCTGAAGGTCAAAGTCTGAAGATCAAGTACTGAAGCCTTAGTAGTTTGTCACAACTGCTGAAGAGTACTTCTTCAGTAGTTGTGATATCAGTAGTTTTATTTTCTATGTTTCAGTAGTTTTGTAAAACGACTGAAGAGCTTGTTCTTCAGTCGTTGTAGTTTCAGTAGTTTTATATTTTGTACTTAACTTGCTGATATGTTCTCAGTAGTTGTGAACATTTCAGTAGTTTGTTAAGATTTAGTTATTTCTGTATTGGATCTGCCAGTTGTCACTTTCCGTGATAACAGCAGTGACTGTTGCACTCTATATAAGGAGTGACAACCTATTGTAATCATTGAATGAAATGAGGAATTGAATGGAATGAATGATTGATTCGATTAGAAATATTCCTCATCTATAAACATTCCTAGAAATCAGAAATACATATTCTCTCCCTATAACTGTATGCGATCTTAATGCTCACATATATCGTTAGCTTGCTACAATTGGTCTAATTCGTGGTTGTATTCCGCTGCTTTATATTCTGATACATCAAACTTGTGATCACTGATCCTGTCACAGTCAGCCTCTGAAGCTCTTATGCTCTAAAGTAGAGCATTGCAGTAACTGGGCTTGGCTGATCAGTGGAGGATCTCAACAGAAACTTGGTGAAGAGTATGTAGAGATCACTGAGCATCTTTGAGTCAATCTGAAGAATAACTTGAGATGGCTCAGACACAGTAATGATAGGAGTAGAAGAAGTTGAAGTTAAAGTGTGGCTCTGTTGTGGGTCCTCAAGTGTTTGTCTGTAAACATTCTCCCCCTTTTTGGTAGCATCATCTTGAGAGCTACGTGAGCTAGTGAAAGAACTCATTGAGCCTGAATAGGTACATGCCTAACAGACCTCTCTATCTGTTTCATAGTTAGTTTGGCCTTGAGATTGTCAATTTGAAGTTGCTGAGTGGCGGACCTTGCTTCTAAAGTCCTAACCAAAGATTCAAGGTTTGAGACTTTAGTTAGAAGGTCATGAATGAAGAGTTGCATGCTTCCCTCATCTTCTTTTGAAGAATCATGGGGAGATGAGGTAACATAACTAGTATGTTCAGCCTCACCACCAGATGTGGTTTCTTGGCACCCTGGTTTCCTGTGCTCAGTGATGTCTCTTTCAGAGTCATCAAACGCCTCGATTGCCGCAAATTCAGTCTGAGATATGTTACGACTGTCCACAAGGTCCATTGAGGCACCTTCTGTAGTGGCAGCTGAATCTGCATGAGTCCCCTCCACATTGGTGGGACTCACCTCAGTTATAGCTTGCTGATGGGGGCTAGAGATAAGGGATTTCTCCAGGCTCTGTTGATCTTGAAGAGGTTGTTGTAGATCAACTTCATTGCCATCGAGAGATGTTATCTCTGTTAGAGGATCGTGTATTGAACGAAATACTAACTGATTAACGTGTATACCAAATCAAATATTGCAGAATCCTATTTGATTGGCGATCCAATCAATGAGAACGCACGTAGAAACAATTATGTATTGAATCTAACAATAAGATCGATTAGGAATCGATCTACCGCAATCTATGAACTTGGAGTATCATCTTAGAGGTCTCTGGACGGCTAGGGTACGTCTGGAGTCGAAGTGTGTTCAACGCTTCAGTTTTTCCATGAATTAGGTGGTATTTATAGGTTTGGGTTTCTCATTCGGGCGATTGAACCATTAGTATGGTTCAGTCGTGCGATTGAGCCATGCGGTTGATGCATTCGCACGACTGAGTGTTCATGTTGGGGTTAATCAAAACAAGATACATAGTTTAACCTTTTAAACTTAGTGAAAAACATAGCGGAAACACGCATAATAATTTAGTTAATGAAGTAAAAATTTCGAGTTTCATCTTGATTTAACAAAGTTATAAACAAACCCATAAATATAGTATCTTTATATGTGAATAAAATCTAGCTATGTTAACACAAAACAAACAATATGGACAGCCATAATGAGGCTGCCAAAGACAACCTTTCAGGAGCCAAATACGAAAAGGTTGAGGATGATATGGATCAAAATCGAACGACCAAGGCACCAAAAGAGGTCCTCTCAAAACTTGCATACCCCAAGCTCTAATACAAAAACCTTGATGCTAGGATTGAACACCAAAAAACGAAAGATAGCACTGCTAGAACCTTTTCAGCCGAGGATCCCTTCAACAAAACAAGAAAACCCTTTTCTTGTGTTGTGGTTTTGCATGTGAGAGAGAGAAGGAGATGGAGTGAATGTGTTTCCAATGTGTGTGTGTTTCCAATACCACAAAACAAAACATAGAAGAGTCACACCCAACAAGGGGCGGTCGAAATCTCTTATTTCTTTGGGTTTTCCCCCAAAAGTTAAAACGAAATATTCAACACATTAAAAAGTCATTTAAAAAAGTTGTTCAAACAATTAACCTTTTATTTGGATAACTCATACACACTCACTTATTATTTGATGTTATTTAAGTAACTTAAATAACATTACAAACAATATCTATAAACAAAATATCCATATAAATTGTTCAATATCATATGCAACTTATTTAGAAAACCCATTTTCTAAATTGGTGTATATATTTAATTGTATGATCATATCATCAATTAAATATTATTGGGTGTTTGCTAAGCTTGTTATTGGGTATGACCCGACTTAGATCATAACGTACTAACCACATCAATGTTCTATGTGTCTTGGGCATAAAGAATTCAACAATCACCCACTTGCACAAGATTCATAGAAGATTGATGCAAGCAGTAAATACCGCCTAACAACGGTTTACTACCCTTAATACGCATGACTTAAAGCGATTCAATAACATCATCCCCTACAAGTATCCAACTTGAAATGATTTAGGTGAATCAATCATTTATCCTTTTGTTACAGATGTCATGTTAAATCCAAGGACACACAGTGATCATTCCTTGTTTATTTAACTTATCAGGCCTTAGACATCTTGCTCTCAACGAATAAGAGGAATAAATTCCATCTCGAATACATACGTTCTCACAAACACTTCTTGTCACGTCTGAGCATAGCCTTACGTACTGTCCATTATTTCAGGGCAGTGAAGAACTAGCTCAAGGTATAACACTTGGTGAGTATCAAAACCTAGTATGTATCTGAGGTCTGAGGATACCAAATGATATTCGCCTTAACTCAAATTTACTTATGATCAATCTAAAGATTCCATGTAGTAAAATTTGAGATGCGGGTCAGTCCAATATTTGTATCCCACAAATATCTATGAACTTTGGCAGCAACCAATTGCTCTATATTCATTCGTTATGAATATCCAACAATCCAAATTCATAATAATCTTACCATCATACTTGCTCCCACAAGTAGGAATGATTACGAACATTTAGAGTAAACAATTTACCATGGATTAAACATGCTAAATTGGAACATTTATTGAAATATTATAACCAAATAATTTTATTCAAGTAGTAAGAGAGTTCCAAATATCCAAATACGAAATCACAGATTAAATCCAATCACTAGAATATCGAAGTCCCATGGCACAGGTATGACCTTTATCCTTTGCCTTTTCTAGGTGCTTCGTAAGAGGATCCGCAATATTTTGATCTGTGTGAACTTTGCGAATACATATATTTCCTTTCTCAACTTCATCTCGTATGTAGTTGAATCTCCGCTCAATGTGCCTAGTCTTTTGATGAGCACGAGGTTCCTTGATTTGAGCAATCGCACCCTCGTTATCACAAAAGATCTCTAGGGGGTCCTGAATGGAAGGGACAACCCCTAGATCGGCAATGAATTTCTTCAACCATGTATTCTGATTCTGTAGTTGATAAAGCCACCACATCCTTTTTAGAGCTCTTCCAAGAGACGACTCCTCCATTCAGAATGAAAATGTATCCAGATTGTGAACGTGAATCATCACGATCGGTTTGGAAACTCGCATCCGTGTAACCTTTTACAACGAGTTCCTCATCACCGGATCCATAGATTATAAACATATCTTTAGTCCTCATTAGGTACTTAAGTATGTTCTTAACAGCCATCCAATGACTGCTTCCAGGATTTTGCTGGTAACGGCTTGTCATGCTTAAGGCGCATGAAACGTCCGTCCGAGTGCATATCATTGCATACATGATGGATCCAATAGCATATGCTTATGGGATCACCATCATTTTATCTTGCTCATCCTTTGAGCTTGGACATTGAGTCGTACTCAATATCGTTCCACTTTGAATAGGCACTGTACCTTTCTTAGAGTTCTCCATCTTAAACCTTTTCAAGAACTTATCAATGTATTCACTTTGAATTAAACCAATCAACCACCTTGATCTAACCCTATAGATCTTTATTCCCAGAATATAGGCGGCTTCACCAAGATCCTTGATGGAAAAACAACTTCCAAGCCAGGTCATTACACCTTCCAAGGTTAGAATGTCATTTCCAAATAGTAGTATGTCATCAACATACAATACTAGGAAGGTGATGATGCTCCCACTAGCTTTCTTATATACACAAGCTTCATGAGCGTTCTTGATGAATCCATATTTAATTACTTCTTCATCAAAATGGTGATTCCAACTTCTCGATGGTTGTTTCAATCCATATATTGATTTTTTTAACTTGCATACTTTGTAAGGATGTTTTGGATGGACAAAACCTTCTGGCTGAACCATATAGACATCTGCCTCAAGATATCCATTTAAGAAAGCCGTTTTGCCATCCATTTGCCAAATCTCATAATCATAATGAGCAGCTATGCCAAACAATATCCTATTAGATTTTAGCATTGCAACAGGTGAGAATGTTTCATCATAATCAACCCCTTGAGTTTGAGTGAAACCCTTATCTACAAGTCTTACTTTATAAGTATCCAAGTTTCCATGCATATCAGTTTTCTTTTTGAAAATCCACTAACTTCAAATTACTTTGGAGTTAAGAGGTGGTGTAACCAAGTCCCATACTTGATTGTCATACATGGATTGCATCTCAATGTTCATGGCTTCAAGCCATTTGTCACAATCAGAATTGGACAACGCATCATGGTATGTGATTGGTTCATCAGAGTCTATCACATAGCATCCATCAGTGAAAAATCATATCTTTCAGGTGGATTACTACTTCTACCAGATCTGCGAACGTTTTCTGTGTATTGATCAACTATTTGATCACTTTCAACATCCTCATGTCGAGTGCTAGTGTCAACCAAACGTGTATCGAGTTGCGGTTCTTGATCCTCTTCAAGATCCACAGTTCTACTACCAGTTCCTTCCATAAGGAATTTGGTTTCCAAGAACTCACCCTTTTTGGCAACAAACTCCTTTTGTTGTATTGGATCATAGAAATAATATCCCACAGAATCTCTTGGATATCCAATAAAGATACACTTAGGGGAACGGCTTTCTAACTTGTTCGAGGTGGGAGTCTTCACATAAGCCTCACACCCCCACACCCTCAAATATGAAAATGATGGAACTCTTCCATGCCATATTTCATAAGGTTTCCTTTCCACTTTCTTGGTTGGGGCCATATTCAAAACACGGGCCGCAGAGAGCAGAGCAAAACCCCAAAATGATAGAGGTAATGAGCTTCTAGCCATCATAGATCGAACCATATCCAGTAGAGTTCGATTTCTTCGCTTGGACACGCCATTATGTTGTGGTGTTCCAAGTGGAGATAGTTGTGAGACAACCCCACAACTTTTAAGATGGTCCCTAAAAGCATCATTTTAGGTATTCACCTCCTCTATCGGTGCCGAGAATTTTAATTGACTTATTGAGTTGATTTTGTACTTCATTTTGAAAGATCTTCGACATTTCACAAGCTTCATCTTTGTTTCTTAACAAATACACAAACCCATATCGACTATAGTCGTGAGTAAAGGTAATGAAGTATCTTTCATTGTACCTTGTCATAGGTTTAAAAGGACCACATACATCCGAATGTATGATACCTTATAAATCCTTTGCCCTTTCGGTTTTGCCACTAAAAGGTGTCGTGGTCATTTTACCTTGTAAACAAGACTCACATACATCAAATGAATTACATTCATTTGTTTTCAAAAACACCATTCTTTTGTAATGTTTGTATTCTTTTCTTGTTTATATGACCAAGATGGCAATGCCAAAGATAAGTATTAGTCAAATCCGATTTGAGTTTCTTGGTACTAGTTTGGTATAATAAGCTATCATTCAATGTATTTTCATGAACCAATTCATAGATACCATTGATGGGAATAGCTTTAAACTAAAACATGTCATTCAAAGTAACATGGACTTCATTTCCAGTAAATGATAATACATATCCAAAATGTTTTAATAAGACTATGGAAATAATGTTCCTAGTCAAACTAGGACCATACAAAACATTGTACAAAATTACTTCCAAACCATTTAGAAGTTTTAAGATGTAGTCACCACGGGCTTCAACTTGAACTTTAGCCCCATTGCCCATATAGAGGTTAACATCCCCTTTGTTGAAGTTGCTACTTCTTTTGAACCCCTGCAACAAATTGCAAATGTGAGTTCCACATCTGGTATCTAATACCCATGTGTTAGAGGATATTAAGTTTAAATTAATATGGATCATGTATATAGACCTGAGGTCTACCCAGCATCCCTCTTTGCTTTCAACTCTTGGAGATGGACAGGACAATTTCTTGCCCAATGTCCAATCTCCCCACACTTGAGAAGCAACCTTTTGCCTCTTCTCCTGTGCTTTGGGTGGCACCCTTGCCACCCTTTCCCTTTTCCCATTACGGGTCCCTTACCCTTGGCAATCTTTGTCTTGGTGTGGGATTAGGCCTTTTCTTGTTCCCACCTTCATGGATGGTGAGAATGGGTAAAACCCTTTTACCCATGGCCGCCTCGGCCGTTTTGAGCATAGAGTGAAGCTTTCCAATGCTTTTGTCCCAAGCATTCATGTTGTAGTTCAACACGAACGTCTCAACCTTTTGGTAAGGCCATTGAGGATCAAATCCGTGGCCAATTCCTTTGGGACGGGACAGTTTAGCCTTTCGAGGCAGTCAATGTGACTTTTCATCTTAAGTACATAAGATGAAACTGATTGGTTGTCGTCCATACGACATGCATGGAGCGCCGGAACTGTTTCGAAGCGCTCAACCCTCGCTTACTATTGGAACGTTTCCTTGAGTTGGGTTATCATGTCATAGCTCCGTGATGCTCATACTCCTTTTGAGATCTGGAGTCATGCTTGCCAACATAAGGCAAGACACTTGGACAGAGTCCTCAGTGTACTTTATCCAATCACTATAGGCCTCCTCTCATCCTCACTAGTTGATCGGGGATAGGGTCTCTAAAACATATGCTGTTTCTCTTGCTTGAGAACGATTCTCAAGTTTCGATATAACGAATCGATAAAATTGTTATGATTTTAGATTTTCGTTAAGATTGGGCGACGTTGATGAATTATCATGCTATCATAATTATTGGTGGCCATCTACAAAATTTAACAAAGATCATTTAGTACTTCGATATTGTTGTTTTTAATTGATACCTTTAAGGTTGTTTTGCATACTAAATCTAGAACCCAACATTACATTTAAATAGTGGTTAGGTATGTTTACCCACCTTTAATTAATATGTGGTCCCGATTGACCTTGCAACCATTGCAACTTCTAAGGTATGGGATCGACTTGAAACATCATATGTAAAAGTCTGCATGTTAATCCACATCAACACCTTGGAAACCAATATCGTAAGGTCATTTAATATGGTTTGCCAATCAAGACATCATACTTACACACACGTGTGAGTTTGCAAAAATAACGGTTAGTGACCTTTATCCCCAAATATGGTATTCTCACTCAATCACAAGTTCCCTCAAAATGTTTAGGTGACCTTTAATCCCACTAAGAGTTCCAACTATTCAAGTTTTGTAAAAAGGACGGTGTTGATGTTATTTTATTTTATAAAATGTATAAGAGAATTTAATACATGTTTAGAAACTTATATTAACAAATTATGTATGTTTTCAAAACAAATACCTTAGGTACATTATTAAAACCCCCTTTAATCATTGAACTCATTAATGTTAGATCTCAGCCCTTGGTTTAATCGATTGAACAGATATAGCAGCGGAATAGCTCAGAATTAGACAAATTCAAACAAGAACATTGATATAAAACGATAAAGAATTTTGTTATAGAGAGAGAAATATCCGACAAAAGGAATATTGCATTAAGATTGTCGGCCTCAAAGGCACGATTACAGGTGAGTCATCCTTCCTTATAAAGGAAAGAGTGACGTAGGCTGATGTCACTTGAAAGTGACATGTAACCGTTTGATAACTACTGATGTTTAACAACTACTGAAGATGTCAACAACTGACATCTTCTTACAAATGTTCCTAAGTGTTAAACATCTTATTTACAACTACTGAAAAACATAAAACTACTGACACTACAACACTGAAGAACAACCTCTTCAGTTGTTTACAAGTACTGAAAAGAAAAAAAACTACTGAAGAAGAAAACCATCACAACAACTGAAGAAGCCCTCTTCAGCTGTTGTCATCAGCTGTTAACATCAGCTGATGTCTTCAGTACTTGAACATCAGACTTTGTCTTTCAGCTGTTGATCTTCAGTCTTTGTCTTCAGTACTTGTTGAAGTCTTCAGACTTTAGATCTTCAGCTGTTGTCTCAGTCTTTGTCTTCAGTACTTCAGACGTACTTCAGCAGTTGTATTCTTCAGACTTTGTAGAACAGCTGATCAGGTCTTCTTCAGCTGTTGTGATGTCTTGTGGGACTTAGAGGTTTCTCTGATCAGGCTCATTGGTTCTTTTGGTCCAACAAACTCCCCCTGAACCAATGCAGCCAAAACCTCTAAGTTATTGACGAGTCCCACTTATTTTGGCAGATAGATTGGTCTTTTTATCCTCTTGATCAGATGAGAAGTGACCCTTTTTCAGCACCGGCCTGGGAAGAAGTCTCTGATGATCTGTTTTGCATGATATGGTTGGGAGCTCTGTATTGGGGACTTGGACACCGAGCTGTTACCCCAACCATGAGATCTACTTCCCGTGTATCAGCCTATATGATTCCCTGGTGTAAGCCCTTAGAAACATGATTTGCTCATCCATTGTCAGCACCTCGGGCACACCATCAATAATCCTTCTCGGCCATACACTTCAGATATGTACTTGGCCTGTTTTCCATTTTGAGCTCAACCGTGGTTATTTGTCTATAAGCAAACTCATCTGGATGAGTCCCTTCTAAGAGCAGGTTGAGCTCTCTTGTTTGAAGTTTTCAAGTCTTTTGTAAACCAATCCCTTCTTTATAATTTTGTTCTCTAACATCTTTTGAGGTGGTTGTTTGGCTTCATAGGCTTTCTTGAACTCTTCAACAATTTCCCAAGGGGACACTACAAGAACCACAGTGATGTCTTCGTCGACAACTCTCTCTTCACTTGGCCCTTGTATCTTGAAGGAATTTCTTTCTTGACAATCCGGTGTGCCACCCTAGGATCAGGCCATATCCTTACTCTTTCCCTTTGTATTGAAAGGTATTAGCAAGGGTGTACAATCTTAATACTTCTTTCTTCATGCTGATCATTGAAGAGGATGTGGCATATGCTTTGTCAATGCTTTTCAGCATTTCCTCATCATGTTTTTGCATCTGTTCCTCTTCAATCTTTATCATTACATCATGCATTTGAGAAGCAGGAGTGATGGACATTGGTTTAGCCTTAGGCAAAGTAATGACTGCAGAGAGTGGCAGTCTGTCTTCATCCTCCTCTTCATCTTCATCAGGCCTCAGTACCTTTCTTTTCTTTTGGCTAGGTACATCACTGGCAGTGGGTTTTGGGGGTAAAGGATTTGGTTTTGTGGGTTGGATGGTTGGTTTAGAGGGTAAAGGGGTTGTTTTAGTGGGTTGTGGAGATAGTGATTTTGAGGATTGAGGCTTTTCAGACTGTTTTAGCATTTTGGCTGTAAGGGAGGCTTTGGTAAATTTTGTCAGTTCTTTTCGATTCCCAACCCCAGCTTCATTCAATACCTCAATCACTAAACCTTTGGAGTATTCTTCAGACGAACAAATCTTGGTGGTTATTGCCAAGATGTTGTCCCTGGTCCAGGCCCTTATTTCCATTAGAGATCTTCCCAAGTATTTAGCTATAAATCTGATCATTATCTCCAGCCTTTCTCTTTCTAAGGCATCATAGCTAGCCCATCTTGAGTTGATCTCCTCTGTTTCCATCCTTCTGATCTCGGAGTCTAGTTGTTTGATGTCAAAACCCTGCCTATACAACTGCTCAATGATTTTATCCATTGAACGGTTATGGTTGGCGTCAGCTTCTTTCACCATATCCTTCAGCTCCTTCTCCTTCTCAGACTCTCTCTTTTCTCTTTTGATATGTGACATGAAAGTCTTTTTGACTTTCATTCACTTCAGCTCCCTTCACACTCTCCTTCTCCTTCTCATTACAACTCGATTCTTTCGCCTTCTCCCCATCTATCATCTTTTCCTTTTTCCTTTAACTACTGACTCTCCCCCTTTTTGGTTGCATTGGGTGCAAGGGTTTGAGCAGTAGAAAGGGATTTAGTCACCAACCCTCCACCAAGGGTTGTATTATTGTAGGAAGCCTCTCATCAAGGGCTTTGATCACTATATCTGTGATCATGGGAGTGATGAGAGGTAGGGATTTTTGAAGGGTAGCAACTGATTGATCAGGATGGTTCTGTTCCTGAGAATCAGTGCCGAAAGCAGAGGCTGGTGGCTTGGAAGTATATACTGGCTCAGTGTGTAGGGGACCTTCAGAAGAAGGTGCCATCTGTGGGTGTATTGTGGTGGCAGATGGACTTGCATCCTGAGACATCTTGGCCAGCAGCTCTTTGAGTCTGCTAACCTCATCCTCTAGAATGGTGTTTTGAGCAACTACATCATAGAAGAAGCTCAGGTCATCATCAGTTGATACTGAATCACCTGACCTCCTGACAGAGTCAGGATGAACATGCCTTGAGTGTAGATCAATTATAGCATGTGCCCCTTGTTCTTGGTTCTGGGGACTTCCAGCCTCAGGACTATGTCCTTCATCAGCTGTTGCCACTGGTGAGGTCTTAGAGATGTTACCAACTGCACCCTGGTCATTTGCTGAGTCAGAACAGTGGCAGCCTCACCAGAAGTTCGCACCTCCTTATCTACACTAGAAGATGGAACATGATAACCCCTGTGCTGTGGGTTGACAGAAGCATTGTGATCCTCCCCCTCAGGTGTTGAGGTTATCCCAGTAGTGATTGGTGTCTGGGTGGGGGGTGAGGAATGCAACTGTGTCAGCACCTTTGCAACAATTATTGTAGGGCTTTGAGGGGCGGTTGCATCAGGAGAGGGTGTGGAAGCAGTGTGCACCCGGGACAGGTGGTGCTCTTCAATGGTAATCCCCTCAAGTGAGGAGGATCCCAGCAGTGTGGCTTCCCTTTGAGTGGTTGCTTCAGGTTCCTTTTGAGAGGAAACCTGAGCGGCTTCAGTTGGTGGAGTCATAGTCTCTACTGGGGGGTTATTTCCAGCAGAGATAACCTGCGTTGGTGCAGCAGGAGCATCCACAGGGGACTCAATTCCCTGAGTAGCTTCTTAGGCTTCTTCTTTGTGGGGAGGGGACTTTGGATGTGGAAGTGGAGGCTGTGGGTTCCAGCTGCGTGGGTTTGCGCAGCTTGGCAGCCTGTTTGAGAGTTGGTCAGTGTTGTGTCGGGAGTATACCTCCGGCAATACAGCCAAAGCAGGGACTCCCAGACCAACTAGTCCCTCAGCAGAAAGCTGATTCTATTATGGCCATTATAAACCGAGGATATAGTATCCAACGGTTAGAAAGTGGTTTTGTGGCCATATCCTTGAGTTCAAGAAAAATTATTTCAGAAAAGTTTAGTGGTTCTTGTTCAAGGATAGAGAACAATACCTGTTGCCATCTGGAAGACAGTTGATCCCAAGAGGAAGTCTTCGGGGCCAGGCAAACATTTACCATATGAAATATTAATCGTTCAGCATCTGGAAAATGTTTCTTCAGGATTGTTGAAGCACTAAGATCACCCTGATATCCATGTTGTCCAAATGAAAGATCAAGTTGGCGCTTAGGATATCCAACAGGGTAGGCAGCATCATCTAACAGTAATATCTGGCGGATGGTAGCAGTAGAGATGACCACCTTATGCGAGTTGATAGATGAATGGATAGATTCTCCATTAACGGTCGCATTCATCCAGAACTGACGTAGCGAATCGGCATAAATGATTGGATTTAAGAGGAAAGCCGTTTTCAGTGGGGATTGGACCATAAGATCTATAGCATTATCAAATTTGGTCCAGAAGGGCGATTTTGTGAGGTACGCGACACAGTTGTGTCGAGGCTTGAGTTGCATGGTCGCCATTAATGAAGGTGAAAGGTTTTCAGAGCTTTTGAAATTTTAGGTCGTGAAAGAATGAAAAACTCTGAAAGAGGGATCAGGTATATATAGGGTACGGGTTATGAAACGACTGAAGGTTTTGGTGTTAGTCATCAGTATTTGAAACTACTGATGACGTGGTATTAACTTTCAGAAGTTTGAAACGACTGATGGTATTGGTGTGGTCAGCAGTTATAAAAAACTGAAGACATGGTGTTTACAATCAGACGTTGAAACAACTGAAGTCTCTGATTTAGGCATCAGTAGTTTTAAAAACTACTGAAGACAAGTTGGACTTCAGATGTTGAAACAACTGAGGACTTGGTATTAGTCATCAGTAGTTGTGAAACTACTGAAGACCGTGGTTTTGCCATCAGTTGTTGTAAACAACTGAAGACTTGGTGTTAGTCATCAGTAGTTGTGAAACTACTGAAGACATGGTATTGCTTCAGTTGTTTATAAGAAACAGTTTGTGAACTACTGAAGAGAGAGTACTCATCAGTAGTTGTCGTCAATTCATAGCCTTTCAGCTGTTTCATACTGTCCTCAACACTTACTCATCAGCCTTTTTGCTGTTTTCAGTTGTTTCATAGGACATCAGTACTTATCTGTTTCTACTGATTTCAGTAGTTGTAACTACATCAGTAGTTTAGAACAGATAAAGTACAGTACTTAAAGCATTTAGCCTTCAGTAGTTATAAAAACTACTGAGGGTAAAATAACTCATCAGTACTTATATGTGACATGGTTACCAATGATCATCAGTAATTACTGAGATCATCAGTAGTTGTCACTTATTCTAGCTGCAGCATACCAAGCCTTAACACCAGGTTGTGGAAAGTTGAACTATCCAAAGGCTTAGTAAAAATGTCTGCAAGCTCATCAGCACTAGGCACAAACATAGGATTAATTAGACCCTTTTCAAAACAATCTCTTATAAAATGATGTCTAATTTCTATATGTTTGGTCCTAGAGTGCTGGACAGGATTTTTGACAATGCAAAGAGCTGAAGCACTATCCATTAATAATGGAGTCTTAGTCTCTGTAATGCCATAATCCAAAAGTTGATTCTGAAGCCAGAGTATTTGGATGTACAACTTGCAGCAGCAATGTACTCGGCTTCAGCAGTGGATGTAGCAACAGATGTTTGTTTCTTACTCTGCCAAGAAATCAAACAGTTGCCTAGGAATTGGCATCCACCAGAAGTTGATTTCCTGGTCAACTTACACCCTGCATAGTCACTATCAGAGAAAGCAACTAATTTGCAAGAATGTCCAGTGGAATACCATAAGCCTAGAGATTGTGTACCTTGCAGATATCTAAAGATCCTCTTGACTGCAATCAGATGAGACTCCTTAGGTGCAGCCTGAAATCTAGCACAAACACATGTAGCAAACATAATATCTGGTCTAGAAGCTGTTAATACATCAAGGAACCAATCATACATCTGTAAGGGTTTCATCAACACCTTTACCTTTCTGATCAACATCCAATTGTGTGGTGTTGCACATGGGAGTAGAACAGGGTTTACAGTTTTGTAAATCAAACTTATTCAAAAGATCTTTTGTGTATTTAGACTGATGAATGAAAATTCCATCAGCTTTTTGTTTGATTTGCAAACCTAGAAAGAACTGTAATTCTCCCATTGCACTCATTTCAAACTTCTGTTGCATTAAGTTTGGAAATCCTCACACAATTGGGGATCAGAGGATGCAAATATAATATCATCAACATAAATTTGAACAAGTAGCTTATGCTGATCCACCTTCTTAATAAATAAAGTTTTATCTATGGAGCCTCTAGTGAAATTATTCTGTAGAAGAAAGTTTGATAAGGTCTCATACCAGGCTCTAGGTGCTTGTTTCAACCCATAAAGAGCTTTATCAAGCTTATATACCCATTCTGGGTGCTTATTATCCTCAAAGCCTGGTGGTTGACACACATAAACTTCTTCTTTATTGTACCATATAGAAAAGCACTTTTGACATCCATTTGAAAAACTTTAAGATTGTGGAGTGCAGCATAGGCTAAAAACAATCTAATTGCCTCCAGTCTGGCTACAGGGGCAAAGGTTTCATCATAATCAATACCTTCTTCTTGTGCAAACCCCTGCACAACCAGTCTGGCCTTGTTCTTAACAATTAGCCCATTTTCATCAGTTTTATTCCTAAACACCCATTTAGTGCCTATTGCACACTTACCTGGGGTAGAGGAACAAGCTCCCACACTTGCTGTTTCTTGAACTGAAGAAGCTCAAGCTGCATGGCTTCAACCCATCCATTGTCTCTCAAAGCAACATGATAGTTCTTCGGCTCTAGCTGACTGATGAAGAGAGCATAGAAGCAGAAATTGGACAACTGGCTTCTGGTTGAGACACCAGCATTGATATCACCAAGGATTTGAGATATTGGGTGATTTTTCAGCTCTTGGTAAACAATCAAATCTGTGCAAGTGTTTGTAGGATCTTCAGCAGCAGCAGATGTTGATGCAGATTCTTGAAACCATGAAGATGGTGGCAACTCAAATGAAGTTGAGGATGCAGAAATCTCATCAGCATTTGTTGTGGATGGTGGTGCGGCTGGAGCTACAGGAGCATCAGGTTTAGAGGACTCAGGCAGTTGATCACTAAACCTGAAGAGGTGATTACTACTATCATCATCATCTTCAGTAGTAACACCAGGTGGTGAACTGTTGACAGGAGCAACAGCAGGAGATTGATAAGGAACATATTGCAGTATGTCCAAATCAAAGAGCTCCACAGGGCTTTGTGGAATCTTGTCCTTTGGAGATTCATTGAACTTGACATGTAGAGTCTCTTCAACCATCTTTGTTCTGCAGTTGAAGACTCTGTATGCCTTGCAAGTTGATGAATAACCAACAAGTACCCTGCATCCACCTTAGGATCAAATTTCTGGAGCTGATCCTTTGTGTTGAGAATGAAACAGGGACACCCAAATGCTCTAAAGAATGAAATGAGAGGGGCCAAATGATGTAGAACTTCATATGGAGTCTTCATCAACCTCTGATTTATTAGCACTCTATTCTGCACATAGCATGCTGTGTTGACAGCTTCAGCCCAAAAGGTCAATGGCAGTCCAGAATCAGCCAACATAGACCTTGCAGCTTCAATGAGGGTCCTGTTCTTTCTCTCCACAACTCCATTCTGTTCAGGAGTTCTTGGAATACTAAACTGTCTCTTTATTCCCTTGGAAAGGTAGAACTCATCAAGTGTATTGTTCCTGAATTCTGTTCCATTGTCACTTCTAATACACTTGACTGAGAGGGAATACTGCTTCTCAGCATACAACACAAAGTTTATGATCTTCTGTGCAGCTTCATCCTTTGAATGTAGAAAGAAAGTCCATACAAATCTGGAGTCATCCACAATTACCAGACAGTATTTCTTTTGTGCCATGCTCATCACTCTCACAGGACCAAAGAGATCCATGTGAAGAAGTTGTAAGCAGGCAGTGGACTTTGGTTCTTCAATAGGTGGAAATGAAACCTTGTGCTGTTTTCCTTTCAAACAAGCAGTGCAGTTGTTTTCACACTTGAACTCCTTCATAGGCATCCCCTTACTAAACTATGGTGTATCAGCTGATTCATGTTCTTGAAGTTAACATGTCCCAGCCTTCTATGCCATAGATTAGATTCTTGAGGAGAGGCCTTGGAAAATAGGCAAGGATGGCCTTTGAGATCAATTTTCTTGGAAAGATCTAAGGCATACACTCTTCCTGTCCTGTTGGCCTTCAGGAGAGTGTGAGCATCCAATACCTTGTCAATCAAACTCAGAACTTTGGATGACAGAATCCTGCAGTTCTGGCTTGTGAAAAGGGCAACATGGCCTTTGTCACACAATTGACTGACACTCAAGAGGTTATACTTGAGATTTTCCACATGGTTGACATCATCAAACTTTATTTCCCCATTGGAAACAAAGCCCTTCCCGATGATGTAACCTCTTGCATCATTGCCAAAAGAAACAAATCCCTTCCTTCCTGGAGAGTAGTCATTAAGAAGTGAGTTGTTCCCAGTCATATGCATAGATCCCCCACTGTCTACATACCAGATGCTACTTTGGCATGTTGAAGAAACCTGCATAAATAAACAATCAGTTAGTTTTGGAGACCCAAACCTTTTTGGTTTTGGGCCTGGTCTCATCAACAGATGGTAAACTAACAGGTTTATTGGACACAATAGCTTGAGGTGAAGGAGATGGTGTAGAAGAGGAATCCTTTGGCTTGGATCTCCTTTTCTGGGGTTTCAACACAGGGCCATCAAGTTGGTTAACTCTTCCCAACAGATGTTGAACCATCATTACCAGCTGTGTCTGATTCTGGGAGAGAGCTTTCAGCTCTTCAGACACATTGGTATTGGTGTTTGATGATGAGTTCTTGTGTTGCACCATCTTCTTTTGAGCAACCTCAGCTATTGCCTGTTGCACTCCTTCCTTTTTAGATTTCTTTTTGGACATAGGAGTAACAGGATTTGATGCTGCTGGTACAAACTTGGACTCAAACTCAGTTTTCATTTTAGCCAAGTTTTCTTTAATTTTCTCCTTTTGTTTGAGTTTGGATCCCTTTTTGTACCAACAATCATCTGTGAGATGATTGAATAGACCACATATTTCACATGGTTTCTTCTTCATCTTCTGTTGATCATCAACTAAAGAAGATGAAACTACTGAAGACTTGCTCTTCAGCAGTTTAGAAGCACTTTTTGCCTTCTTGTCAACTTCCTTAGTAGGCTTCAAATCCTTCCTACTGACAGTTTTCTTCTCTTCAGTGCTGTCAGTCATTAGGATTTGAACTCCAGATGTTATCCCCTGCTCTCCAGTACCCTCAGTACTTCTAGGGATAACACTTGGGTTGATCAACTCATTGATCATGTGAGTGTCAGCAGTTGAACCATCAATATCAGCTGATAGGTTCACAGAGGGATTACTACTGACTTCAACTACTGATGGTGCTTTATCAAGTAGTGAATCACATGATGAGGTGGATTGGTCATTACTTTCTCCATCAGATTCTGCTCCTGCTCTTGAAGCAAAAACTGTAGGAGGAGCAGTGTGATTATAACCAATTCCAAACTTCACATTGGAAGCTGTTTGCTTACTAAGAAGCATTTCAAAGCCCTTGCAAGATTGTACCCATCGATCACACTCTACCTGGGTGACAGCAAGAGTATCTTTGAGGTCTTTGTACTTCTCTAAGAGTACATCCTCCCTAGCCTTATCATCAGAAATTTGGCATTTTAATTGTAAATCTCATCAGTTTTCTCTTTTAGCACAGACTCAAACTCAGCTTTATTTTTGGAAATTATTTGTTCTAGCTCTACATTTTTATTGATTAAAGCCACATTTGCTTCTCTAATAGAGGCAAATGCTGCTATGCAAGTTTCAGAACATAATTTGGCCTTAGCCTCAGAGGATACCTGTGATACCTTTGTTGAAGAGGTACTTGAGATGATCCATCAGAGGATTCCAAAGCCATGAGAGCTAGATTTCCAAAAGGATGCTCACCACCATGTTGACCAGCACCTGAGAACAGTTGTTCATTACCAGACACATCATCTGGTAAACTGCTCCAGTCAACAACTCCTGGTGTGAAGAAGCTGTGTTGTTGAAGTTGATTAGGTTGATGAGATTGGGATGGTTGAGGCTCAGGGAGTGCATGTGGTTGCTGAGCAGTGGGTGCTTGAACCTGGCCTGGTTGTGGCATGTAATAGCAGGGGTATGGATATGGCATTGGCCCCTGTGGAACAAAATATGCAGGAGATTGTGGTTGATGATGATAACCAGAATTGACAGGTTGTTGCCCTCTGTTTTGTTGACTATTGCCAGGGAAAGTCACAAAAGGTGCAGGAGAGTTAGATCCAGATGATCTACATTCTCTTGCAAAGTGCCCAAGCCTGTGGCATTTATGGCACTTCAACTTACTCTTGTCAAAACCAACTTTGGTTTTGCCAGAGAGTCCTGGGAATTTCCTTCCAGTTCTTTTGTAGAACTTCTGAGATCTGATATTTATCAAGGCCATTTGGCTCAAAATATCCATCTCTTCTAAGTCATCATCAGCAATCCCCTTGAGATCATCCATGATGAAACATAGATTGTCACTATTACTACCAGCAGAATGACTATCAACACTCACAAAGGCAGGCTCAGAAGTGTTTGTAGAGAAATCAATATGCTCATCATACTGGCTTTCAGATGACGCATATTCTGACTCTTGATGTCCAATCAGGGCAGTGTTCCCTTGGACAAAATCCTCAGTGAGCTTGCCAGATGAAACCAATTTCCTTTTCTGCTCTATCTCTCTCTCAATGTAAGCAGTTTCCCATGAAGTTGGGTGAGAGATAGGCGATCAACATCAGCATTTGAGCGTAGAACAATGGTATATGTTTCCATCTCTCAGGCAGTGATCTTAAGAATCTATGGTTCATCTGACTCCTGGTATATTCATGTTTAACCATTTTCAATTCAGAGATTAAACATGAAAACCGCTCAAATTGTTGAGTCAGAGTCTCACCCTTTCTATGAGAGAAAGTCTCATATTGTTGGGCGAGGATTTCCCTGTTGTTTGCTAAAACCTCATCAGTACCACCAATTGTTCTTTGATGGCATTCCAGAGGTCATGAGCAGACTCACAATGCAGAAGCCCAGAGTAAATCTCATTAGGAATAGCCATAGCCAAAATTCCATGGGCTTTTGCATCGATTTCAAACAACTTCTTGTCCTCATCGGAGTATTGCTCCTTCTTCTTTGGAACCAACTGGTTTGTTTCCGGATCATTCACCATTGGCTTATGGTCCATGTACCACAGATGTCCAACAACCTGAGCTATTGACAGACAGGTGATGGAGCAATCTTCTCTGCCAAATGTTATACTCATTCCTCACCAAGATCGGAGGCTTGGTAGAGGATCCAGTATTGAAAGGATCATTCGAAGAAGTAGTCATTGTGGAAAATCAGACAGATTCAAGTAAAATCACAATAATTTAGCTCAAAACCACACAGAACCTCAAATAAAACGGCCAGAAGCGATACACTCTCAATCTCTATAACAGATCCTTGCGAATTTGCTAATTCGATTAAACTTAGAGCGATTGAACAGTTTCAATGATCAATTGTTAGATCGATCAATGATTAACCTGCTCTGATACCATTTGTTAGAATCTCAGCCCTTGGTTTAATCGATTGAACAGATATAGCAGCGGAATAGCTCAGAATTAGACAAATTCAAACAAGAACATTTGATATAAAACGATAAGAGAATTTTGTTATAGAGAGAGAAATATCCGACAAAAGGAATATTGCATTAAGATTGTCGGCCTCAAAGGCACGATTACAGGTGAGTCATCCTTCCTTATAAAGGAAAGAGTGACGTAGGCTGATGTCACTTGAAAGTGACATGTAACCGTTTGATAACTACTGATGTTTAACAACTACTGAAGATGTCAACAACTGACATCTTCTTACAAATGTTCCTAAGTGTTAAACATCTTATTTACAACTACTGAAAAACATAAAACTACTGACACTACAACAACTGAAGAACAACCTCTTCAGTTGTTTACAAGTACTGAAAAAAAAGAAACTACTGAAGAAGAAAAACCATCACAACAACTGAAGAAGCCCTCTTCAGCTGTTGTCATCAGCTGTTAACATCAGCTGATGTCTTCAGTACTTGAACATCAGACTTTGTCTTTCAGCTGTTGATCTTCAGTCTTTGTCTTCAGTACTTGTTGAAGTCTTCAGACTTTAGATCTTCAGCTGTTGTCTCAGTCTTTGTCTTCAGTACTTCAGACGTACTTCAGCAGTTGTATTCTTCAGACTTTGTAGAACAGCTGATCAGGTCTTCTTCAGCTGTTGTGATGTCTTGTGGGTTTTTTTTTTTTTTTTTGATCAGGCCATTGGTTTTTTTTGTCCAAATGGGTTGTTTGTGATGAGCTCTTTTTTTTTTTTGTCTTCACTGTTGTGATGTCTGAGGGACTTAAGGGTTCTTCTCTGATCAGGCTCATTGTTCTGTTGGTCCAACATTAACATTTAATACCTTTTATTACCTTTTAATGATTAAATCCATTTAGGTATTTGTTTATGACATGGAAATGATAGTTAAGCAAACACAATGTAAAACATCAACCACATACCATAATCAACCTAAAGTAAGTGCGAACCCAAGCATCTAAGTGGCCACACTTGTTTGCTCATCACAATTGTGGACCATAGGCCATTCGTAAGGTACAAAAAACACACCACAAAAGGCTTCCATGACCTCCCAGGCTTGAACCACATCCAAATGCTCCTGTTTCTTGTGTCTTCCCTTTGTGCTTCTAACGGTACATCTCATATTACAGAGATTATATCCTAATACAAGTTCTAGCAAAAAGAAAAGTACCTAATTCTTGTATTACATCCCAATAATAATAAAATCCACTTTAAAACAAAGCACCAATACTGATTATACAACCCAATTGAATGAAGAAAAAACAACCATTACAATCATCCAAATAACACAAGCTCAGGGCTAGGTTACGCACCATAATGAACAATGATCATATCATCAAAAACAAAAATGAATCCCCCTAAAAACCAAAAATTTCAGCCAACACAAATTGAAATTCGGTTTTTATTTTGTCCCAACAAACAAAACAATACACTTACATGTCTTTCAAAGTTAATCACAAGCATGTGTGATATAACTTTGAAAGTAGGGAATTCATAAAACATGACATAGGAGCCCCTAAAGGGTTTTCAAGTCCCAAAAAACGAAAAAAAACAAAGACAAAACAGCTAGCTATCCACATAACCGCTCTAGATGCCAGTGGGGTTTGTTAGAAAAAGATACATTTAACCTTCTAAACTTAGTGAAAAACACAGTGGAAACAAGCATAATAACTTACTTATGAACTGAAATTTCTAGTTTCATCTTGATTTAACAAAGTTATAAACAACCCATAAACATAGTATCTTTATATGTGAATAAAAGCTAGCTACGTTAACACAAAACAAACAATATGGACAGCCATAATGAGGCTGCCAAGACTACCTTTCAGGAGCCAAATACAAAAAGTTGAGGATCATATGGATAAAAACATAACAACCAAGGCACCAAAAGAGGTCCTCTCAAGCTTGCATACCCCAGGCTCTAATACAAACACCTTGATGCTAGGATTGAACCCCAAAAAACGAAAGATAGCACTGCTCGAACCTTTTCAGCCGAGGATCCCTTTTCTAGTGTTGTGGTTTTGCATGTGAGAGAGAGAAGGAGATGGAGTGAATGTGTGTCCATGTGTGTGTGTTTTCATACCACAAAACAAAACAAAGAGAGTCACACCCAACAAGGGGCAGCCGAAATCTCTATTTCTTTGGGTTTTCCCCCCAATAGTTAAAACCAAATATTCAACACATTAACAAGTCATTTATAAAAGTTGTTCAAACAATTAACCTTTTATTTGAATAACTCATACACACTCACTTATTATTTGATGTTATTTAACTAACTTAAATACATTACAAACAATATCTATAAACAAAAATCCATTAAATTGTTCAATCTCATATGCAACTTGTTGGACCAAAAGAACCAATAAGCCGGATCAGAAAAACCTTAAGTCCCACAGACGTCACAACAACTGCTGAAGTCCACAACAGCTGAAGACAAGTGCTGAAGACAAAGTTTGAAGACAAGTGCTGAAGACAAAGTCTGAAGACAAGTGCTGAAGACAAAGTCTGAAGACAAGTGCTGAAGACAAAGTCTGAAGACAAGTGCTGAAGACAAAGTCTGAACACAAGTGCTGAAGACAAAGTCTGAAGACACAAGTGCTGAAGACAAAGTCTCAAGACACAAGTGCTGAAGACAAAGTCTGAAGACACAAGTGCTGAAGACAAAGTCTGAAGACACAAGTGCTGAAGACAAAGTCTAAAGACACAAGTGCTGAAGACCAAGTATCAGACGATGTCACAACAGCTGAAGAGGTCTTCTTCAGTAGTTGTGATGGTTTTCTTTCAGTAGTTTAATGTTTTTCCTTTCAGTAGTTTTATAAAATGACTGATTGTTCTTCAGTCGTTGTAGTTTCAGTAGTTTCATATCAGTAGTTTTATGTTTTATACTTCGCACTCTGATATGTTCTCAGTAGTTGTGGACATTTCAGTAGTTTGTTAAGTTTTAGTTATTTTTGTAATAAATCTGCGAGATGTCACTATCCCGTGATATCAGCAGTGATTGCATTCTATATAAGGAGTGTCAACATTATTGTAATCGGTGAATGATTGAGTAGAAACATTTGATATTATTGAAACATTCCTTTTCACAGAAATATATTCTCTCTTTACAACCGTATTTGTTCTTAATGCATACGAATATCAAACTCTTGCTATATTTGTATAATTCTTGTTATTATTCCGCTGCGTTACACTCTAGTCCATCAACTTGAGATCACTGATCCTGTCAAATGGTATCAGAGCCTGTTCATCATTGATCGATCTAATAATTGATCATTGAAACTGCTATCCAAGATCCAAGTTTGATTGTATTAGCATTTTTGCAAGAAACGGTTATAGAGATTGAATTTTCTGTGTTTTTGGTCATTCATCCTGAGATTTATTCTTGGTTTTCATTGAGTCTGTTGTGGTCTGTGTAAAATCTTTTAAAAGCTTGAATTAAATTGTATTTGGACCTAAAATGACTACTCCTTCCAATGATCCTCACAATACTGGTTCCTCAACAAAGCCTCCGATGCTGGTTAGGAATGAGTATAACATATGGCAACGACGAATGCTCCATCACCTGTCTGTTAACAGCTCAGGTTGTTGGACATCAGTGGTACATGGTCCACACAAGCCTATGGTGAATAACCCGGAAACCAATCAAATGGTTCCGAAGAGGAGGGAGCAATACTCAGATGAGGATAAGAAATTGTTTGAGATTGATGCAAAAGCCCATGGAATTCTGGCCATGGCACTGCCCAATGAAATCTATTGTGGGCTAATGCATTATGAAACTGCCCATGACCTCTGGAATGCCTTGAAAGAACAATTTGGAGGAATAGATGAGGTCTTGGCAAATAATAGAGAAATCCTTGCCCAACAATATGAGACATTTTCTCATAGGAAGGGTGAGACACTGACTCAACAGTTTGAGAGGTTCTCTTGTTTGATCTCTGAATTAAAAATGGTCAAACATGAGTACACAAACAACCAGATGAATAACAGATTTCTCAGATCACTGCCTGAGAGATGGGACACAAATACTATTGTCCTACGCTCCAGTGCAAATTTGGACAAACTATCTCTCACCCAACTCCATGGGAAATTGCTCACATTTGAGAGAGAGATAGAATAGAAACGAAAACTGTCATCTTCTGGAAAGCTCACTCATGATTTTGTACCAGGAAACACTGCCTTGGTAAGTCATGAGTCAGAGTATGCAGGATCAGAATGCCACTATGATGAGCAAACAATTCTAATCATGCCTTTGTGAGTGTTGATTGTCATTCTGGTAATAATAGTGACAATCTATGCTTTATCATGGATGATTTGAAGGGCATTGCTGATGATGATTTAGAAGAGATGGATATTTTGAGCCAATGGCCTTGATCAATATCAGATCTCAGAAATTCTACAAGAGAACTGGCAGGAAATTTCCTAGACTCTCTGACAAAACCAAAGTCGGTTTTGACAAGAGCAAGTTGAAGTGTCACAAATGCCACAGGCTTGGACACTTTGCAAGAGAGTGTAGATCAACTGGATCTAACACTTCTGCACCCTTTTTGACTTTTCCAAATAACAATTCACAACTTAAAGGGCAACATTCTGCTAGTTCTAGTCATTCATCACACCCTCAATGTCCTGTATATTTTGTTCCTCAGGGTCAAATGCCATATCCTTATCCCTGCTATTATATGCCACAATCAAATCAAGCTCAAGCTCCTATAGTACCACAATCTCATGCACTACCAGAACCTCAACCATCTCCATCCCATTACAACCTCATCACAACTTCTTCACACCTGGAGTCGTTGACTGGAGTAGCTTACCTGATAACTTGTCTGGTCACATTGAGTAATACTGTGCTGGTGTTAGTCAACATGGTGGTGAACACCCTTTTGGAAATCTTGCTCTCATGTCTGTGGAGTCTACTGAGGGTTCCTGTTCAAATGCATCATCTTCACAGGTAACTCAGGTATCTTCAGAGGCTAAAGCCAAGTTATGTTCTGAATCATGCATAGTTGCCTTTGTCTCTATTAGAGAGGCAAATGTAGCATTAATAAATCAAAAACTTGAGCTTGAGAAAACCATTTTCAAAAGAAAAGCTGAGTATGAGTCTGCTCTTAACAGTAAAAGTGATGAGATTTATAAGCTTAAATGGTTCAGTCACCTTACAAAACGGCTTTTCTGTTAAATCCAACCATATATGCCGAATCTCTTAACCAATTCTGGACAAACGTCACTCTTGTCTCTGACGAGAATGACACAGAGTCTCTTCAATCGTTTGTCCATCATCAAAAAGTGGTCATTACTCCAGACATTCTTCGCCAAACCCTCAATCTGGATGATGCCACTTTCCCAACTAGTTATCCAAAGGGCACAATCGATCAATCATTTGCCCAGCATGGATACCAGGGTAACCTGAGTGCATCTACCATATTAAAGAAACATTTCCAGGATGCCAAACGTCTCATCTTTCACCTGGTAAATGTCTGCCTTGCCCCCAAGACTTCATCATGGGATCAAATGTCCACAAGGTGGCAACAGGTAATGTACTCCATCCTTGAGCAACAACCTTTAAATTTTTCTGAAATACTATTTTTAGAGCTCAAGGATATGGCCCCAAAACAACTTGCTAACCGTTGGATATTATATCCTCGGTTCATAATGGCCATAATTGAAAACCAGCTTCAAGCTGAGGGACTTGTTGGCCTGGGAGTCCCTGGTACGGCTGTATTGCCTGAAGTATACTCCCGGCACAACTCTGACCAATCACTAAAAATGGCTGCCAAGCTGCGCAAACCCACGCAGCTGGAACCCACAGCCACCACCTCAAAATCCAAAGTCCCCACCAAACCCACTAAAAAGAAGACAAAAAAAGCTACTCAGGAAATGAGTCCGCTGAGGATGCCCCTGCAACACAAACGCAGGCTATATCCACTAGTTATAACCCCCTAGTGGATACAAGGACTTCACCAGCCACATCCGCTCAGGATTCCTCTCAAAAGGAGCCTGCAGCAACCAAAGAAAGGGTACCCACTAATCTGGGATCTTCCTCATTTGAGGAGATTGCCATTGAAGAGCACCATTCTCCCCAGGTGCATACTGCTTTTACCCCATCTCCCACTGCAACCGCCCCACAAAGTCCTACTCTCATTATTGCAAACGTGCTGACTCAACTGCATGCCTCTCCTCCTCCCCAACAAACACCAACAAAAGGGAAAACCACAACAATTGAGGAAGAGGATCAACATGCTTCTGACAGCCCACAGCACGAGGGTTTAACTATTCTATCTCCTTGTGTGGATATGGAGACCAGAACATCTGGTGAGGCTGCCACCTCTTCTGAATCAGCACATAATCAGACTGAGGCTGGTAACAATGCCAAGACCTCACCAGAGGCAACAGCTGATGAAGGACATCGTCCTGAGGCTGGAAGTCCCCAGTTCCAAGAAAAAGGGGCACATGCTAAAACTGGTCTACACCCAGTGCATGTACATCCTGCTACAAGTAGGAGGTCAGGTGATTCAGCATCTGCTGATGATGACCTGGGCTTCTTTTATGATGTTCTGGCCCAGAACACAATTCTTGAGGAAGAAGTCAGTAGACTACAAAGACTACTTGACCAATTCTCTCAAACAGCAAGTCCATGTGCCACCAACATAAACCCATAGATGGCACCTTCACCTGAAGGTCTCCCACACACTAAGCCACTCAAAACTTCCGAGCCACCAGCTTCTATTTCTGGCACTGCTTCTCAGGGACAGAACCCCTCTGAGCAAACAGCTGCTATCTTTCAGCAATCCCTACCGCTCATCACCCCAATGATCACAGACATTGTGATCAAAACCATGGATGAGAGGCTTCCCTCAATAATACAACCCCTGGTGGAGGAGATTGTGAGCACAAGGCTTTCTGCTACTCAAACCCTTGCAACCAATGCAACAAAAAAGGGGGAGAGTCAGTCAGTGAAAGCAAAGAGGAAGAGCATAGAGGGGAAGAAAGAAAAGGAGACTGAGAAGGAAGAGGAGTTTGTGAAGGGAGCTGACATTGATCAAGTGGGTGAAAGTCACAAAGACTTTCATGTCACATATAAGAAAAGGAAGGTTGAAGGAAAAGAAAAAGAACTCGAACTCGATGAGATGATCAAAATGGCGGATGCTACACACAGTAAATCAATGGACTCCATTATTGATCAACTGTATAGACAGGGGTTCGATACTGCATAGCTTGACTCAGAGATTAGGAGACTTGAAGTTGAAGAAATTAACTCAAGATGGGCAAGTTATGATACATTAGAAAGAGAAAGACTAGAGATCATGATCAGATTCATTGCAAAGTACCTTGGGAGATCATTGATCGAGATTAAGTCATGGACCAGGGACAGTATCTTGGCGATAACCACCAAGATCTATTCGTCCAAAGCATACACTAAGGGATTGGTGATTGAAGCACTAAATGAGGCAGGTGCTGGGAACAGAAAGGAACTAGCAAAACACTCAAAAGCCTCACTCACTACAAGAATGCTAGAACAACCTGCAAAACCTCCCACTTCAAAATCACCACTACCACAACCCACTAAACCAACTCCTTTACCCTCAAAACCAACAGCCAATGATGCACCCAAGAAGAAGAAGAGAAGGGTGTTGAGGCTAGAAGAAGAAGAAGAAGAGGATGATGAGGAAGAAGATAGGCTGCCTCTTTCTGCAGTCCTAACTTTGCCTAAAGCCAAACCTATGCCCATCACTCCCACCTCACAGATGGAAGCTGTGAGAGTAAAGATAGAAGAAGAACAACAGCAAAAGCTTCATGATGATGAGATGCTGAAAAGCATAGACAAAACTTATGCTGCTTCTTCATCAATAATCAGTATGAAGAAAGAAGCTCTGAGATTGTACACCCTTGCTAACACATTTCAATATCAAAAGGAAAAGGTGAGAATATGGTCTGATCCTAGGGTGGCTCACAGAATTGTGAAGAAAGACATTCCTTCGAGATACAAGGGCCAAGTAAAAAGGATCGTAGATGAAGAGATCACAGTGGTCCTTGTAGTATCACCCTGGGAAATTGTAGAAGATTTCAAGAAGGCCTATGAAACTAAACAGCCACCCCAAAAGATGTTAGAGAACATAGTAATTAAAAAGGGGTTAGTCTACAAGAGGCTTGAGAACTTCAAACAAAATGAGCTCAGTCTGTTACTTGAAGGGACTCACCCAGATGAGTTTGCATACAGACAGATCACAACAGTTGAGCTCAAAAATGACAAACAGGCTAAGTACATTTCAGAGCAGTATGGGCGTGAAGGATTGTTTGATGGTGGAGCTGAAAATCTTACCATGGAAGAACAAATTATGTTTCTCAGAGCATACACCATAGAATCCTACAGGCTTATACATGGGATGTAGATTTCATGGATAGGACCACAACCATGTGTCCAGTTCCCCAAAGTCAGGGCTCCTATCCATACTATGCCAACCAAATTTCAGAAATTTATTCCCAGGCCAGTGCTTAATTGGGTCATCTTCTTAGCTGATCAAGAAGGAAAAAGACCAATCTTATTGCCAACAATAAGTGGGACCTCAATAAAGTTAAGGTTTTGGCTGCATGGTTCAGGGGAGTTTGATGGACCAAAAGAACCAATGAGTCGGATCAGAAAAACCTTAAGTCCCACAAACGTCACAACAACTGCTGAAGTCCATAACAGCTGAAGACAAGTGCTGAAGACAAAGTCTGAAGACAAGTGCTGAAGACAAAGTCTGAAGACAAGTGCTGAAGACAAAGTCTGAAGACAAGTGCTGAAGACAAAGTCTGAACACAAGTGCTGAAGACAAAGTCTGAAGACACAAGTGCTGAAGACAAAGTCTGAAGACACAAGTGCTAAAGACAAAGTTTGAAGGCACAAGTGCTGAAGACAAAGTCTGAAGACACAAGTGCTGAAGACCAAGTATGAGACGATGTCACAACAGCTGAAGAGGTCTTCTTCCGTAGTTGTGACGGTTTTCTTTCAGTAGTTTTATGTTTTTCCTTTGAGTAGTTTTGTAAACGACTGAAGAGCTTGTTCTTCAGTCGTTGTAGTTTCAGTAGTTTCGTATCAGTAGTTTTATGTTTTATACTTAGCACTCTGATATGTTCTCAGTAGTTGTGAACATTTCAGTAGTTTTTTAAGTTTTAGTTATTTTTGTAATAAATGTGCCAGATGTCACTATCCCGTGATATCAGCAGTGATTGCACTCTATATAAGGAGTGTCAACCTTATTCTAATCAGTGAATGATTGAGCAGAAACATTTGATATTATTGAAACATTCCTTTTCACAGAAATATATTCTCTCTTTACAACCATATTTGTTCTTAATGCATACGAATATCAAACTCTTGCTATTAATTTGTCTAATTCTTGTTATTATTCCGCTGCGTTACACTCTAATCCATCAAACTTGAGATCACTGATCCTGTCACAACTTATTTAGAAAACCCATTTTCTAAATTGGTGTATACGTTTAATTGTATGATCATATCATCAATTAAATATATTGGGTGTTTGCTAAGCTTGTTATTGGGTATGACCCGACTTGGATCATAACGTACTAACCATATCAATGTTCTATGTGTCTTGGGCATAAAGAATTCAACAGTTCAGTCGTGCGACTGAGTCATTCGCATGAAGTTGCTCAGGCGTATGAACCATTTAGGCGCATGGACACTTAGTCACATGGCATTCGGGCGCATGACCACTGTTGAGGCGCATGGTCCATTCGGACGCATGACCACTGTTGGGGCGCATGGTCCATTTGGACGCATGACAACTTCATCTTACTAAGTTTGAACGTATTCAATATTATTACATTATGTATATTAGTTCAAACACCCACAAACCTATATAATAAATTCAATATGCGTTAAACAACTCATTAATGAAATATTAAACATTATAATCACAACCAAACATTTACATTTCATTAAGTACCCAAGTATTACATAAGTGTAAGACATTAAAGACATATTACATTAAGTTCAGAAACTAGGGACACATGTACCTACAAACTCTCCCTTGGACCTAGTTCCATCTAATGTCTTAACATCTTCATAACCTCTTCATACTTCTTGTACTTCTCTTCTCTTGTGACGCTTGTGTGTATCTCAAAAGCAAAGCAGTCGTATCACTTTATGGAATTGTAGAGCTTGTATAATATCTTGGGAGTCATAGAATAGTGGCCAGTTGTACAATGTATATACATCATCTACACACAAATTTATGAGCGACATTGGGTCAAATACCCTGATGGTTTCCATTAAACCATTCTTGTTCAAGAGTATGACTACCTCTCCTGTCCTCCAATTATAGTACCACCATTTTAAGTGAGGAGTGAAGTCCTGTGGCATCTCCCGTAGAGGGATCTTTGACATTGTTCACGGTGGACTTCACTTTAGCACTATCTTCGGTTCTCTAGTAATAGGATCAACCTCAGACTGTTTGAGATACCTTGTTGGCTGTTGAGGTTTGAAGTTGACCCATCTGGTATGGTACTCCGTTTTAAGAGCTGCTTCAAACCATCCGGACATCTTGCGTGGATCAGCGTATAGCAATTTCAGCTTCGCTAACTAGTTCAGCTCAAATCCAGGAAGAGTCTTCAGGTCATGAGGAAACCTGAAGTACTCGATCCCTTTCTCATGTTCACCTACATAAATGTTGAGTTCTTCAAAATATGCACACGCGATGATTTTGCCTGACACCTTATGATGATTCTTCACTTTGTACAGCTTGGTGTGGACAGTCGACTTTGAAGCACTGTAATGGGCTCTTATCTCTTCAAAGCATGCAACCCACTCAGCCATTCTGATATTAACTTCAGCATCCGAGGCTTGGGCCTTATCTTCAGTCTTGTCAGACTCTTCTTCCATTCTATCCAGAATTTCAAAAGTTTCACTAACAAGGTTGTCGCCTAGATTGGGAATGACATTACCTTCAATGTCAGTGTACTCTGGATAGTGTTGGTCTGTGACATCTTCTATCTTGATCTCATCAACTTCATTGAGCTCATCGTCACTTTCAACTTGGACTGTTAGAGCATCCTTGACAATCTCATCAGGATTTAGCTTGAACATTTTAGCAATTTGCTCGTCAGTGAGATTGTGAATGATCTCTCCTTCTTCAGAAGTGTACATCACTGATCTCCTAACTATTCCCTGAAAATCAAGAATCATCATGAGCTGAGTCTTGATGTGTTAGAGGGGAGCAACATCATGTTCATTCCTCTGAAAGTTTGGATCTGCTTGATTTAGACATGTAACACAACACTCATTAGGTAATAATCAAGATAGAAATATCAACATTAAATATAAACATTCATTATATTAATGTGATACAAGATTCAAATACATATGATTTAAATAATAAGAACAGCTAAGTATTACTCTTGTCTTGGATCATATGCTCCTATGCTGACGGGGCGGATGTGGATGCACCTTGGTCTTGAGTCCTTTTGCTCCTCCTTTCACCTGCGGATGTGGCACCCGCAACAGATGCATCCTCATCATCATCATACACATCATCATCACTAACATCATCACCAACATCAGTATCATCTCCTTGGTCATCACCATCATGAGCATGATCATCATCATCATCATCACTGTCATCATCATCATCGTCTCCATCTCCTTCCTTGATCTTTGAGGGCTCATCCTTTGATCCCTTGAGCCGCAGCATAATTGTCTTGTTTGTCGCATCTAACTCCTCTATCTTTTTTGTTGATTGGGCATGGTGCTCTCGGAGTTGGGACATCTCTATGCTCTGTGCAGCCATCTGCTGGGCCTGCGGCTCTATCTACTATGCCTGCTGAGATATCTGCATAGCTTGGGCAGCAGTAAGGTCTACTAGCTATCGAATCTAAGCAAATTTCTTGTAATCGGCAGCCAACAGCTTCAGCACCATACGGTTAAGTGCCGAGAGCTATTCCTCTACCCCACTTAGAGGTAAAGAGGATCAAGATGGGTAGGAAGGGTATGACAATTGTCCTGCATGGTGGCTAGTGGTAGTGGTGGTGGTAATGGTGAAAATTTGCGGGAGTATAGATGAAGGTGGTCGTGGAGTGGGTGTGGTAGATGGGATAGCAGTAGTGGTGGTAGTAGGTAGATAAGTGGATGTAGGTGGAGTGATGCTAGTAGGTTGAGTGGTGGAAGTGGTGGTAGCAGTGGTGGTGGTTATGAAGATCGTCCTCTTCTTCTTCTTCTTCAATCCATGGGGTTGAGCCATCCTTTTCTTCATCAATCCACTCGAGGTGGATGCTCCCCCTAGAACACTGCTTAGTTGATCGGGAGGATAAGTAGGATCAGTGTCAGCCTCTCCCGACCTGCTAGGGTGTTCACCAACCGCCCGGAGCCCTCGCTCTGTGGCAACAACCTTGCTGGCCAACGTTTGAGTCAGAGGCTCCTCGTCCTCCTCCTCCTCCTCATCAGGTTGGAAATCCTGATGGAACCCTGTAGCCTCTGTCTCCCCTTGGGTGGGTGCCGGAGATGCTATATCAGTAGTGGGGGCCCTCGGTTGATTGGGCCCAACATCTCCACCATCACCGCTGTCATCATCGTTGGAGTCATCCTCCAGGAGCTCTAACTGCTCAACATCCGAGTCACTGTCTACGTGACACCATTTACGCCTCCCTGGTGCCACGTAGTCCACCTTGGTCGGATGGCCTATGAGTCTCTTTACCGGGGGCTTGACTGCTTTCCCCAGTATACTTTCATATGACCCAGCATCGTATCATCCATAATCTCTAATGCCACAGCGTCGTGGCTCTCCTTTGGAAGCAAGGGCAGCTTCTCATCAAAAATCATCTGTAAGAACCTAGGGTACATGCAGAAACCCTCTTTGCCCTTCGCCTCCAAATTCTCTATGAGGTAAGACAAGATGATGCTAGAAAAACTGAAGGGGTGGTTTAGAACCAGTGCCACATAGGCGTTCTGAATCTGGTCCGACAGGTCATCGAACCCACCCCTTCGCGATGCCAGACACTTGAGGATGACGTGTGCCAAGTACTTGTACTGGGGGCACATGTTGCTGTTGTTGAGCAGCCCTTCGTTGATATCCCCAACATACTACATCCTCATGAAGCACCCTCTCATCGTCAGTGGGTGAAGTCTGGTGGGATGGTCTGTATCATCTCCTACCCCAAGTACTCTCTGAATGTCCGTAGCCGTGATCTCTATATCCATACCAAAAATAGAACTCCGTATGCTGCACGGCTCATGTGACCGGTCAACCGATGCATTCTCCTAGGAGGCCTGTTGTATAGACTTGTAAGGTGTGCACGGTGTAGAAATAGCCCGGTGGATCCTAGATCGCCTAAGAAAAGCAATGATCCCTGCGAACTCAGCACCATTCCAAGTTGTGGCATCTAAGTGTGCACAGATGTTGTGCTTTGGGTTGATGGACCACTTCTCTGCCATCAACCTGTAACACAAAACACATACACATTAGCGAACCACACGACACAAATCAATTCTAATTAACTTGGTTGAATTCATTATGGTTCGTTCATGCGATTGAACCATGCGAATGTGTTCAGTCGGTTGACTTGGCATGCGACTGGATTCAGTCGGGTGACTAAGGAGGCGACTGAGTTCAATCGGTCGACTAAGCCTGCGGTTGGTTCAGTCAGCCGACTGAGCTCATTCGTATGGTCCATTCGGCTGATTGAGCCATATGAAAAGATCAATGGCGCGATTGGGGTTCATCCTGGCGTCGAGTCGCATGACCCACTGTTCGGTCGACTAAGATTCGAATCTAAATCAATTCTTGGAATTCGACGTCGTGTAATGGTTCTTTAGACTTGCAATCACTTAACTAATAACCTAATAACATTAATTTTAACAGTTACTTGGTTAAGGTAGGTTATTTGTCCATTAAGTGGTTCGGTTCTTGTTTGTTAGACATTCCCAAATTAGAGCACCATTTCATCGGATCTGAGTGAGATTCCAACCCATTTTACCTGTATAATCACTCACACACGTCAGAGGATCAACAAAAATCAGAATGTATGGTCTAAGGAAATTTGGGCAGCGTAACGGTAATCTTTGCGAAATGAGGGCGATTAGGGGGTGATGAGTTCAATGCGATCGACTGTGGCCCTATTTACACTGAATCTGATTTCATTCGGCTGATTGGACCCATTTGCTCGGTTCATTCAGGCTAATGGACCTCAGTCGTGCGATTGGCTTAGTCGACTACATTCAGTCGGCCGACTGGACTTCAGTCGGGCGACTGACTCATTCGCACACTTTCATTCGGTCGAATGGTTCATTCTTAGAAGCCATTTGGGTGAATGGCCCATACTCATGTTCCATTCGGCTATTTAGTGCATGAGAATGTTTCATTCGTGCGATTGGATCATACTCATGATTTTGACTTTATTACCATTTCTCACTTAACCCTTTCTAACTTTTAATTCAACTTTATGTGCATTTTATCATATCAGACATGATCATGTTAACTCGAAAAACTTTTGATCATCTAAGACGTGATCCTTTTAAACAAATTTTCACCTCAGACATGACTGATTTTACCTTTGAAAACACGAGTGGTCACCTCAGACGTGACCCATTTAGATGATTAACTCCTTTACTGGATTCCATGATGTAGTCCGATATCAAGCAAACTAAATTTACTAAATTGAAACAAAATAAAAGAATCAAACTGAAATACAAAACTACACTTGTTTTTGACCTTTTTGTGTGAGGTATAAATCCTAAGATAGATATCTAATGGATTTTGTTCCAGAATAGGCAGCTTCAATTACTTTTGACGATAACCGGACCAATTGAAATTGGAATCATACAGGCAAGTCAAATCATTTGGGACATGTTGTCAACACATTTTGATGCTCAATTCTTGTTTTTCATCTAGAGTCGTTAGCAAGTTTAGGAAGTCATACTAGTACTAATAGATCCCACCTTGATTTGGACTTTCAAGAATTGTAGCCATGATGATTATCAGTATACTGGTCCTCTTAAATCCATACACAGACTTTTGAGACACATTGGTGACTATTTAGGTTTGATTATTTCAACAGGCATTTGTGGATCCCACACTTATATGGTAATCAACATTCCTCAATAGATTTTTGAGCGATCTTAGGGTAATTTTCAAGAAGACACTATTCTTAGAACTTTCAGAGAGAAGCCAAGCCTCAGGTCAGTGCCACCACACAGCAAAGAGGCGGCAAACCATAAGAAGTCTAGAATATATAGGTTATGCTTATCCTCAGTTAGTGCCACACACCTTGCAGAGAGGCACATAACCTATCTTCTTTTTTGAGCATTTTTCATCTTTATGCACAGTTCTCACCAACAGCATAAGTTATTAGTTTGATTGCTTTTGCTCATATTTTGGTCTTACGCACACATTTGTGGCGTTTAATCTACTCGTCACCCCTTATTGGAATTTGTTGATTCTGTTAACCAGGGATAAGATGTTAAGCCACAGCTTGTTCAACAACTTAGTTTGTTCTTGATATCACCAGAAGGTCTAATCATCTATTGTGTTGAATCTACCGACATATCATGTGTTGTCTAATAACCTCTAGGTCTACTTTCTTTGTGTTACCTTAGTAGTAGCTAGTTTTACTATCATCTTTCCTTTTATATTGCTCAGACTACACAGACTTATACTTTGAACTTCGCATCTTATTATATTTAATCTTTTGAATTCCTAAGTGATTTGTACCTGTGTTCTATCATTTTCCAAAGTCATTGAATCCGTATCCCAGATACGATCTACTTTCTATCAGCCAGCCTCTCCTTCTCTTTCGTTTTTTTTGCTAATGTTACTAACTAACCTATTCTCCCCCTAAAATTCTAAAACCGTAACCGATTTACGTTTTTTAGGATTTTAATAGGCGACCAAATAATATTAATGTAATTAAACTGATTAAACAAATAATACAGATAATAAATAATTAATTAAAAAAACAGGACTCATCGGACTACACATGATGATCATCGGGAATTACAACACTTTTCTTTTTAACGCCGTTGACCTCTAACAGATATAGAAAACGTGGTTTGTCAAAAGCCTTTGTATAGAGGTCAGCGCATTGAAAATCAGTATTTATTTTAATCACATCGATTAAGTTCGTTTCAAAGCAGTCACGTATAAAGTGATATTTTATACCGATGTGTTTGGTCTTAGGATGTTGGACCGGATTTTTAGTTACTGCAATTGCAATAGAGTTATCAACAAAAATAGGAGTAGATGAGAAATGCAAACCGTAGTCCAACATTCTTTGTTGAATCCAAATGATTTGTGAACAGCAACTTGCAACAGCAACATATTCTGCTTCACAGGTTGACAAAGCAACCGAGTCTGCTTCTTACACTACCATGTCACTAATCTCCTCCTAAAGAATTGACATCCTGCTGATGTAGACTTGTAGTTCATCTTGCAGCCACTGTAATCTGAGTCATTATACGCTGTAAGCTCAAAATCATCATCATGAGGATACCATAACCCTAGAGTTGGTGTACCATACAGATAATGGAATATCCTCTTGACCCCTATCAGATGGTTAACTTTTGGCTTTGCCTGATATCTTGAACATAAGCACGTCGCGTACATGATATCAGGTTTTGAGGCGGTGAGGTACATGAGAGATCCAATCATACCTCGGTACATAGTGGCATCGACCAGATCACCATTCTCGTCAGATGCTACATCATGGTTTGTAGCAAGTGGAGTCCCAGCTGCAAAAGCATTCTCCATGTCAAACCGACTAAGGATATCTCCTACATACTTGGTCTAATGTAGGAAAATCCCTTTTGGTGTCTGATCTGTAACCCAGAAAGAATTTCATCTCTCCTATGGCACTCATCTCAAACTCAGCCTTCATTACTGCTTCAAAATCTTTACATAGATCTTTGTTCTTGGAACCAATGATTATGTCATCAACATAGATTTGAAGAAGCAGTAAATCTCCATCCTTTTCTTTTATGAACAATGTACAGTCAATGACACCTCTGCGAAAACCATGTTACACAAGGTGAGTCGAGAGTTTCTCATACTAGGCTCTGGGAGCTTGATGAAGCCCATATAGAGCCTTGTCGAGTTTATAAACTCTGTCCCGATGATATGGAGCCTCAAATCCCTCGGGTTGACTGACGTACACTGTCTCTCTAGTTTCACCATGAAGGAAAGCACTCTTCACATCAAGTTGATAAACTTTAATCTTCATATAAGATGCATAGGCAAAGAACATGCGGATTGCTTCCATTCTTGCCACGGGTGCAAACACTTCATTGTAGTCAATGCCCACAACTTGTCGAAATCCTTGGGCAACAAGTCGAGCCTTATTTCAGATGATCACACCTTGATCATATTTCTTGCATTTCAAGACGTTTTAGTGCCAATTACCTTATCACCTTTAGGTCTATCCACCAGAGTCCATACACCCAACTTCTTGAACTGAAGAAGTTCTTCTTCCATGGCACTCACCCATGCCTTATCATTTAGGGCTTCAGTAACATACTTTGGCTCAAACTGAGACACAAAGCAACGATATGCTCCATCATGAGGTATCCCTTTTCCATTACTAGGGGCATAGTCAGCTGAGTACAGCTGATTTCTAGTCTGAACTCCTCACCTCACATCTCCAATGACATTGTGCAAAGGATGATAGTCATTTAGGCGTGATCTAGGAGTTCTTGGAACAACTACTTCAAAATCAATATTATGAACATTTGTTTCAGTATGTGAGGCTTTAGGAGTCTGAGGTTCCGAAGATGCAGAGGCATCACTGTTGGATGCTTGTGGACTTGCAGGAATAGGAACCTGTTCCTCCTGGTTGTTCTGATCAGTCTCTATAGCTTCTTTATGAGAGGAGGAGTCACTATCGTTAAGTGCTCCCCCTGAGGTGTCAGATGAGCTACCTTATGAACGAGATGATGTTGAATCTCGAGCCGGTGGGTTCAAGACATCATACATCATCTTGGTTGCCAACTCGTCATCAGAAGTAGAGAGTAGGATGTTGAAGGATTTGAAGAATCCATCATAGTCGAAGAAGAGGGCGGGTCCTTTTCCTGCAGGTGGTGTGGTGTATCTCTGAACATCTACGTTACACCACACTTCTACTTGACCCATTGAGTTGTTGTAAAATTTCTTGTTCGGTATGTTGTATCCTAGAAATATACCTTCATTAGCCTTCTCGCTGAATTTTACCTCCTAAGTCTTCTTCAGTAGGGTGCACGGGGCGCCAAATGGCTCGAGATACTCTAGATTTGGTTTACGCCGTTGTACTAACTCGTAGCATGTCTTCCCATGGCGTTTTACTACCTGAACTCTATTTAGTGTATAACATGCATTTGTAACTGCTTCATTCCAGAATTGGATAAGCAGTTTTGAGTCTGCTAGCATTATCCGTGCCGTCTCTATCAAGCTGTGATTCTTCCTTTCAGCAACACCGTTCATCTGAGAGGTGTAGGCAGAAGTGAACTGATGCACAATTCCCTTTTCCTTGCAGTAATCATCCATCCATTGATTCTTGAACTCGGTTCCATTGTCTGAGCGCACTTGACGTACCTTTAACTTGTATAGGGACTCCAAAGTAGTTACTAACACTTTGAATGACTCAAATGTTTTTGATTTGGATTTCAAAAACATCACCCAAGTGAATCTTGATACAAGTCGCCTGTAATGCTTTTTGTACTTATTGGACCAAACAGATCCATGTGAAGAAGTTCAAGAGGAAGTTCGATAGAGTGAACTTTCTTTTCCTTATGAGCCTTCTTTGTCCGTTTTCCCTTCTTGCACGCAACACAGAAATCCGAGAATTTGAAGTTTTTGACGTTAACTCCTCTCACTATATCATTCTGGATCAAGTGATTTATCTTCCGTGGATTAATGTGTCCCATTCTCCTATGCCAGGAGATGGATTCCTTCTCAGTAGCTTTTGACAAGAAGCACTGAACTACATGATCTGTTGTGGAGGCCTTTGATTGATCCAAGACATAAAGGTCCTTATATCTTGAGGCATCCGGGATGATGTAGTCCTTCTTCAGGACATAGCACTTCTTATTGTCAAACACTACCTTAAAGTCTTTATCACAAATTTGAGAAATAGAAAGCAGGTTATTCTGAAGTTTTTGAACGTAGTTTACCTTGTCAAACTTCACGTTCTGATTACCTACTTCCCCTTGAGCTGTGATGTACCCACCTTTGTTTCCAGCGAATGAAACATGCCCTCCTTTGATTTGTTTGACATTTGATAGGAGACCCATGTTCCCGTTCATGTGTCTGGATGCTCCGCTATCTACAATCCACGTGTTAGTTTGAGCACTGTAGCGAACACCCTGCACATTCAATGAAAACGTTAGTTCAGGTTAGGAACCCAAGCCTTTACTGGCTTGGGTCTCCCCGAGGCATCACACATCATAAACTCAACCCATTGACCATTCGAGGGTAAGGGAAGCTCTGTTTGTTTTCATTTTCAGATACTGAGGAGGATTTTTCCTTCCATAAGCTAGATTTGTGTAAGGCTTGTTTGTGATAAACAGACGACTGGCTGTCTGATAGGAGGCATCACTGAGTTCCTCTTCAAAGAGCTAGGTTTTGGTTTAGAAAGTTCAACTTTCTTCCTCGCTGTCTGATAATAAGGACAATGAGACGCAATGCGTCCGTACTCTCCGCAATTGTAGCAGGATCTGCTTTCAACTTTACGATTTATTTGTTTTGTGGAGATTTAGGTGACACACGGGTGATCTTATCATGTTTGGACATAGACATTTCTCGTTAGATGTATAGTCTGGTTTTACAAATTTAATTGTTTTTCCTAGTTTTACCTCTTTTACATTATGTTTTCCTGGACTTTGACATGATTCACGTGATTTGTTATCATTAATGTTCCTTTTAGGTTCACATTTGACTTTGTTTGAATCAGACTTAATATTAACTTTTTCAAACTCTTTTTCTAGGTTGACACAAGGCATTTTGCCTTTTGACTTTGAAGTGGCCTCTTTTTGTTTAGTGCCAAATTCAGTTGATTTACTTGTGGAATCTAGGTCACTAACAAGAGGAGTGGACACCACATGATCTTTGATTGAATTATTATTGTTTGGTTTACATTTTTCGTTCATCAAGATCTCATGTGGTGGTGGAACCCCTTTATAGCCCAATCCGTCCCCGTTGCTTCTTTCTCTCACTAAGTTTTGGACTATGTGTGAAGAGCTAGTCCAACTATGTAGTTTTTGTTTTAGGGAATTAACTACTTCTAAAACTGCTTTTTGCTTCTTAGTGTCATTAGCTTGGTTAAAGGCTACAACTTCTGTTTCCCTAAGCTGTTTGTTCAAAAGGTCTATCTTTTCTTTATAACTATGCTCATTTTGTTTTAAAACTCTGTTTGCCTCAGTGCATAGTTCTAGGACCTTTACTAAGTTATCATTATGATCTAATAACATAGAAAATTTAGAATCAATTCTTTCCCTAAATTTATTACAGTCAGAACAAGCATGATTAGAAAAGAGTTGGTCAGTAGTACATACCTGAGTGGTTTCTAAAGAATTAGCCATTAAAGTAGAATCTGAAGTTTCTGGTGCTAGTAATTCTCACTTTGTAGTAGTTGTCATGTCTTCAGGTAGGTTGGTGACCACTGGTTTAGTTTCTTCAAAGTTGGACATCACGATCTCTACGGCTATGTCTCCTTCACTGGCGGAATTGTCATCTATATCTTCCACACTAGCGATGTTGGATTCTCCCGGTGAGACAAACCGAAAGCTCCAGTCCTGTCCTTCATCCTCGTTAGCAGTCAAGGCTTTAGGATCCTTGCTTGATGAAGTAGGACTGCTAGTGAGTTTCTCCTGAAGATTGAAGGTGGAGAAAGGATTCCAATTGCCAGTCTTCTTTGGCTTTAGCACTCCCTTTTGAAGTGCCCTTTCTCACCACAGTTGAAACAGGTCACCTTTGATTTATCGAAGCCAAAGGTTGTGTCCTTAGTTGCAACCAAGGTCTGTCCGGTCTTCTTGAAAAACTTCTTAGCTTGTCGGACAACACTCACTAAGGCCCACATAATGTCCATCCGTTCCAACTCAGTCTCGTCCACCTGCTCGTAATCTTCATGTTTCTAACCTACTACCTAATAACTACTAGACAATTAACTTAATGTATAGTTAATAAATAACCAACTATACTTTACAAAATTATAATATCAACAATAACTAAAGAAACAATTGGTTCAATCACAAATCTGATTCTAAAGCCAGGTGGCAGTTCCCTATCTTTCCAACAATTAGTCCATCATAAGAGTGGACTACAACAGCTAAAAGATCCATGTGCTCTTTAGCCATCTCAACTGTCACATTTCGGTCTTCAATTTTGCTGCATTGGCTTCGGGTGTCGTATGTTGGGTACCAGATGACCCTGACGTTTCAGTCCACAAAGTAGATGCTTGAGCAGGACCAGCTGAGCTTGACACAAAGGCAGTCTGCAGTGGTGCTCCGGATGTCTTTGCCTGAGGAGTCGCGTTATAGAGCGCAGGATTCTAATCATAATTTGACTTTTGGGCTCTATACTTCATCCTTAGCTCTTCCACTCTCAGTTTCAGAACGAAATCATTGATATCTAACTCCGTTAGCATACCATTCTGTCTGAGACTTGAAACAAAGGAAGCCCATTTTTCCAGTAATCCGTTAGCAAAGTTGGACACTTTATCTTCCATCGATATCGTTACCCCATGAGTGTGCATATCACTCATCAAGTGATAGAATCTATCGATCACGTCATCCAGGCTTTCCTTCCCCATTGAAGAGAAGTTGTCAAACTCCTTCTTCAAAGCCTTAGCTTTTATGGCCTTCAGTGATGCATTTCCATACCTCTTTTCCAATGCATCCCATAATTTCTTTGCTTATGTATATTGTGAGAATTGATGGAAGATATCCTTCGGAATAGACTGTGTGAGCAAAGCATAGAATATCTTTTCGGCATTGTATTTGGCCTGTTTTCCATCAGTCATGCCACCAAGTGTGAGTTTGACACCATGAGCTCCTACTGGCATGTTGTACCCCGACTCTATAGACTCCCACAGATTTGGATCTACTCTGTTTAAGTAGATCTCGAAACGTTGTTTCCATTGTGGATATTCCTCTAACGTGATCATCTTTGGGGGTTTGTTGTGATTCCCCACTTCGTTCTCCAGTATCAGTAGGTTCTGTATACGTGAGTCTCTTCCTGTTGTAAGGCTGAATACTAGTCCTCCATTTCACTTAACATTAATTGCAAAACTAACTATTTTATGTGTGCAAATGAAGGAAGAGGATTGAACTATTCGGGCGATTGAACTATGCGGACGGTCCAATCGTGCGACTGAACTAATGCGGATGAGTTAGTCCGAATAGAGTTCTCAGTCGTATGAATGGGAGTACGAATGAGTCCAATCATGCATATGGGGTATGCGAATGAGTTCAGTCATGCGATTGAGTCAATCGTGCGACTAAGGCTGTTGGAATTCAAAAAATTGTAGGTTGAACGTGGTTTGGCCGCAAAAACTCGAATTTTCACTAACCCAAATTGTCGTATTCCGGAAAAACTGAACTTTATGACCGGGAGACGTCTAAGACACCGTTTGACACAAAAAGATTGTGTTTTTAGTGACAAAACACAATCTTTGTATCAAAAACAATTGAATCACACGCAATCAAGAGCCAAGGCTTTGATACCACTTGTTAGAAGATCGTATATTAAACGAAATACTAACTGATTAACGTGTATACCGAATCAAATATTGTGGAATCCTATTTGATTGGCGATCCAATCGGTGAGAACGCACGTAGAAACAATTATGTATTGAATCTAACGTTAAGAATCGATTAGGAATTGATCTACTACGATCTATGAACTTGGAGTATGATCTTAGAGGTCTCTAGACGGCTAGGGTATCTCTGGAGTCAAAGTGTGTTCAATGCTTCCATTTTTCCCTGAATTAGGTGGTATTTATAGGTTTAGGTTTCTCATTCGGGCGACTAAACCACCAGTATGGTTCAGTCGTGCGATTGAGCCATGCGATTGATCCATTCGCACGACTGAGTGTTCAGTCGGGTGACTGAGTCATTCGCATGAAGTTGCTCAGGCGTATGAACCATTTAGGCGCATGGACACTTAGTCGCCTGGCCATTCAAGCACATGACCACTGTTGAGGCGCATGGTCCATTCGGACGCATGACCACTGTTGGGGCGCATGGTCCATTGGGACGCATGACAACTTCATCTTACTAAGTTTGAACGTATTCAATATTATTACATTATTTATATTAGTTTAAACACCCACATACCTATAATTAATTCAATATGCGTTAAACAACTCATTAATGAAATATTAAACATTATAATCACAACCAAACATTTACATTTCATTAAGTACCTAAGTATTACATAAGTGTAAGACATTAAAGACAAATTACATTAAGTTCAGAAACTAGGGACACATGTACCTACAATCTCTTCATCATTTTTGAAGAGAAGGTCAGTAAAAGATAGGGAGGTTAAGCCTACTAACCTGGGACCTTGGTCAATGTCTACAGGCATTGAGACTTTGGTGGGGTTGTCCCTAGTTGGCTGATCAGAAGAGTGTAGATACTCGTCTCGAGGCTGCTGGTCTGGGTGTCGGGCTTCTGGGTTTGAGACTGAGGAGACTCAAAACCTTTATTGAGGTCAAAAGAGAAGGATGGAGAGACCTCAGACTGTGTGGGAGCCCATGTTTCCACTCTAGTCTTTTTGGATTGAACAGGAGGGGCTTGTTCAATCAGAGTAGATTGAACAAGAGTTTGTTTGGGGCGTCTTTGATATGTGATGGTGATGGGTGGAGAAGGTAGTGTTGGCATTGGGGTAAAGGTTGCGGGTGTGGGTTCATCACCTGTGGGGTGAACAAGGATGTCACCAGGAGCTATGTGCACAATCATACCTGGAAGCAGAGTAGTGTACCTTCCAATGAAGTTGGTGGACACCTTCTTCAAGATCTTGAAGATGGTAGGCCGCATGTAGGGGACAGTCAGAGTAGCTGCACAGACAAGCATGCTCTGGTCCAACTCACAGTTGATGATGTGTTGAATGAATCTAGGATACAAAAAGAATGTATCCCTTTGTAGTTCCCAATCAGATTGGTGAACACAAATCGTGAGTAATTAAAGCACAGGCCTCTCACCAGTCCATGAACTAAGCATCCTAGTTCATATGGGATTTGATCCCATCCCTTGAACTTGTTGGACATGCAGTGAAGCACAACATGCAGGAGAAACTTCCAGTTGTAGGAGAAGTTTAATTTGTAGACTGTCGACCTGCTTATGTCTCCACTGTATCCCATTAGGATGTAAGTGCTGTCCAAATCTGCCTTAGGGAATTCAGTGGGAGCTCCTTCATCATGAAGCTTGAGATGCTCCCTGAAGAGTTGTTCAGTGATGATCAACTCCTGTCCACAAACGCTGGACCTCAGTACACAAATCCCATTTAGGGTTTCGGCTTGACCATTTCCCCAAAATTCGGCCATGTGGTTGGAGTGAACAGTGGGGTTAACGGTAAGAGCAGTGTAGTAAGGTGATTGGGTGAGAAAGGAGATGATTTCGGAGAAGTCAGCATCTCTTGAAGAATCAAGAAGTGCGACTTGGTTGTGCTGTGGGTTAAGTGCCATTGGAGAAAGGTGAATGTGGATGATTTTGAGTTTGGGTAAAGCTGGAGAGGAGAGAAATTTCTAGGGCAGTAAAAATTGCAAGTAAGAAGATAAAATTGAATAGTTGAGATTATTTAAAAGAGGGTGGGAAAGCGGTAATGGGGGTTAGGATAAGCTCATATGATGGTTTAGTGGATGAATTGACAGTGACGGTAAGGTTAAAATCAGTTAAATAATCCAACATCATTAACAAAATCTTTGCTTTTTACAGTGTGGGGCCCAAGAGATTTACGTTACACAGTAGAATCTTTCTTTCGAATGTAAAACATTTCTGAACGTAATTTGTCTTCCGAAGGCAATTCTTACTTCCAAAGCAAGTGTTGGATTCTTTATGCCCAAGACACATAGAACATTGATGTGGTTAGTACGTTATGATCCAAGTCGGGTCATACCCAATAACAAGCTTAGCAAACACCAAATCATATTTAATTGATGATATGATCATACAATTAAATAAATACACCAATTTAGAAAATGGGTTTTCTAAATAAGTTGCATATGAGATTGAACAATTTATATGGATATTTTGTTCATAGATATTGTTTGTAATGTTATTTAAGTTACTTATATAATATCAAATAATAATAGAGTGTGTGTGAGTTATACAATTAAAAAGTTAATTATATGTATAACTCAAATTAGTGACTTGTTAATGTGTTATATTAGGTGTTTTAGTGTTCGGTGGGAAAACCCAAAATCAAAAGGAGTTCGGCCGCCCCTTTTGTGAGTTGGTCTCCTTTTCTTTTCTTTTAATGCGTTGGAACTAAACACTTGACAAGAGACTCACTCCATCTTCTTCTCTCTCTTACATGCAAAAGGGCCATTTTTTCTATTGTTGAAGAGATTGAAGGCTGAAAATAAGGGTTTTCAGCAGCACTTGTGGTCATTTTTGGTGTAAAATCCTAGCATCAAGAGGTGTTTGCATCACACTTGTGGGTATGCAAGCTTGAGAGGACCTTCATTTGGTGCCTTGGTCGTTTTTCCTTGTCCACATCATCCTCCATATCCGTCTTTTGCTGCTGAAAGGTAGTTTATGGCAGCCTCTTTATGGCTGTCGATATATATGTTTTGTGTTTACATAGCTAGTCTTATTCACATATAAAGGTCCTTTGTTCTTGGGTTTGTATGTTACTTTATAATATCAATTTGAAACCGAAAGTTTCAGTTTATAAACTATGTTATAAAGGTTGTTTCCGCTGGGTTTTCACAATGTTCAATTGGTTAAACTATGTATAATGTTCTAACAAACCCCAACATTGGCATCTAGAGCCGTTATGTGGATAGCTAGCTTGTTTTGTCCTTGAAAAATTCGTTTTATGGGACTTTTAAACCCCTTTAGGGGCTGCGATGTTCATGTATTATGAATCCCCAAACTTTCAAAGTTATGTCACACATGCTTGTGATTAAACTTTGAAAGACATGTAAGATGTATTGTTTGTTTGTTTGGACAAAATAAAACCCGAAATTTCAGTTTGTGTTGGCTGAAATTTCGTGGGTTTTTAGTGGGGATTCATTGTTGTTTTGGATGATATGATCATTGTTCATTATGGTGCATAACCTAGCCCTTGAGCTTGTGTTATTTGGATGATTGTAATGGTTGTTTTTTATTCATTCAATTGGGTTGTATAATCATTTATTTGTGCTTTGTTTAAAGTGTATTTTATTTATTATTGGGATGTAATAAATCAATTAGGTACTTTTCATTTTGCTAGAAATCTTGTATTAGGATATAATATCTTGTAATATGAAGATGTACGCGTTAGAAGAACAAAGGAAAGACACAAGAAACATGGAGCATTTGGATGCGGTTTCAAGTGGGAGGTTCATGGAAGCCTTTTGTGTTGTGTTTTTGTCCCGTAGGAATGTCCTATGGTCCACACTTGTGATGGCAAACAAGTGTGACCACTTTAGATGCTATGGTTATGCACTAACATTTGGTTGATTCATGGTTGTTTTGGTTATGGTATTGTGGTTGATTGCTTATATATGTGTTTACTTAACAATCCTTTCAATGTTGGGGTTTGTTAGAACAAGATACATAGTTTAACCTTTTAAACTTAGTGAAAAACGCAGCGGAAACAGGCATAGTAACTTAGTTAATAAGCTGAAAATTTCGAGTTTCATCTTGATTTAACAAACTTATAAACAAACCCATAAACATAGTATCTTTATATGTGAATATAAGCTAGCTATGTTAAGATAAAACAAACAATATGGACAGCCATAATGAGGCTGCGAAAGACTACCTTTCGGGAGCCAAATACGAAAAGGTGGAGGATGATATGGATCAAAACCGAATGACCAAGGCACCAAAAGAGGTCCTCTCAAGATTGTATACCCCAAGCTCTAATACAAACACCATGATGCTAGGATTGAACACCAAAAAATGAAAGATAGCACTGCTGGAACCTTTTCAGTCGAGGATCCCTTCAACAAAACAAGAAAAGCCTTTTCTTGTGTTGTGGTTTCGCATGTGAGAGAGATAAGGAGATGGAGTAAATGTGTGTCCAATGTGTGTGTGTTTCCAAGACCACAAAACAAAACAAAGAAGAGGCACACCCAACAAGGGGCGGCCGAAATCTTTAATTTCTTTGGGTTTCCCCCCAAAAGTAAAAACCAAATATTCAACACATTAACAAGTCATTTATAAAAGTTATTCAAACAATTATCCTTTTATTTGAATAACTCATACACACTCAGTTATTATTTGATTTTATTTAAGTAACTTAAATAACATTACAAATAATATTTATAAACAAAATATCCATATAAATTGTTCAATCTCATATGCAACTTATTTAGAAAACCCATTTTCTAAATTGGTGTATATATTTAATTGTATGATCATATTATCAATTAAATATTATTTAGTGTTTGCTAAGCTTGTTATTGGGTATGACCCGACTTGGATCATAACATACTAACCACATCAATGTTCTATGTGTTTTGGGCATAAAGAATTCGACATTTAATGATCATAACAAACTATCTAAATGGTCCTTAATCATTAAAAGGTAATAAAAAGTTATTAAAATAGTTTAATGATTTTAAAGGTTAAAATGGTTTTAATCAATGTACCATAGGGTATCTTGTATTTGAAAGCATGTAAATATAAATACATACAGTTTTCTAACTAGAATTACAAAATCTCTATATATTTAAAAATAATAATAAGATCAACACCGTCCTTTTACACAACACTTTAGTCACTTGGGACTCTTAGTGGTATAAAGGTCACCTAACCATTTTGAGGGAACTTGTGACTTGAGGTGAGAATGCCATATTCGTGGGATAAAGGTCACCTAACCGCTTATTTTGGCAAACTCACACGTGTGTGTAAGTAGGGTGTCTTGATTTGCAAACCATATCAAATGGATCACCTCCGATATGGTTTCCAAATGGTGTTGATGGGATTAACATGCCGACTTTACATTTGATGTTTCAAGTTGATCCCATACCTCTAGAAGTTGCAAATGGTTGCAATCGTCAATCGTTGACCACCTTATTAATTTAAATCATGGGATAAAGGTCACCTAACCACAATTTAGATGTAATGTTGGGTTCTTGATTTTAATATGAAAATGACCTTAAAAGGTATTAATTATTAAAATAACAATATCGAAAATACGAAAATTGATCTTTGTTAAATTTTGTAGATGGCCACCAATAATTATGATAATCATGATAATTCATCCACGTCTGCCCAATCATATGTTTTAGACGACCCTGTCCTCGATCAACCAAGTGAGGATGACGAGAAGGCCTATAACGATTGAATAAAGTACACTGAGGACTCTGTCCAAGTGTCTTGCCTTATGTTGGCAAGCATGACTCCATATCTCCAGAAGGAGTATGAGCACCACGGAGCTTATGACATGATAACCCTACTACAGGAGTACGTTCCAACCGCAAGCGAGGCTTGAGCGCTTCAAAACGGTTCGAGGGCTCCATGCATGTCTTATGGATGACAACCAATCAGTTTCATCTTATGTACTTAAGATGAAAAGTCACATTGACCACCTCGAAAGGCTAAATTGTCCCATCTCAAAGGGAGTGGCCATGGATTTGATCCTCAATGGCCTTACCAAAAGGTTCGAGACATTCGTGTTGAACTACAACTTGAATGCATGGGACAAAAGCATTGATGAGCCTCACTCTATGCTCAAAACGGTCGAGGTGGCCATGGGTAAAAGGGTTTTACCCATTCTCACCATAAATGAAGGTGGGAACAAGAAAAGGCCTCATCCCGCACCCAAGGCAAGAGTTGCAAAGGGTAAGGGACCCGTAATGGGAAAAGGGAAAGGGGTGGCAAGGGTGCCACCCAAAGCACAGGAGAAGAGGCAAAAGGTTGCTTCCAATGACCCATGTTTCAAGTATGGGGAGATTGGACATTGGGCAAGAAATTGTCCTGTCCATATCCAAGAGTTGAAAGCAAAGAGGGATGTCGGGCAGACCTCAAGTAGCATATACATGATCCATAATGATTTAAACTTAATATCCTCTAACAAATGGGTATTACATACCGGATGTGGAACTCACATTTGCAATTTGTTGTAGGGGTTCAAAAGAAGTAGCAACTTCAACAAAGGGGATGTTAGCCTCTACATAGGCAATGGGGCTAAAGCTCAAGTTGAAGCCCGTGGTGACTACATCTTGAAACTTCCAAATGGTTTGGAAGTAATTTTGTAGAATGTTTTGTATGCTCCTAGTTTGACTAGGAACATTATTTCTGTAGCCCTGTTAAAACATTTTGGATATGCATTATCATTTATTGGAAATTAAATCCATGTTACTTTGAATGACATGTTTTACTTTAAAGTTATTCCCATCAATGGTATCTATTAATTGGTTCGTGAAAATACATTGAATGATAGCTTACTGTACCAAACTAGTACCAAGAAACTCAAATCAGATTTTAGTAACACTTATCTTTGGCATTTCCTTCTTGGTCATATAAAAAAGAAAAAAATACAAACACTACAAAAGAATGGTCTTTTAAAAACAAATGAATGTGATTCATTTGATGTATGTGAGTCTTGTTTACAAGGTAAAATGACCAAGGCACCTTTTTATGGCAAAGCTGAAAGAGCAAAGGATTTATTAGGTATCATGCATTTAGATGTATGTGGTCCTATTAAACCTATGACAAGGTACAATGAAAGATACTTCATTACCTTTACTGACGACTATAGTCGATATGGGTATGTGTACTTGTTAAGACACAAAGATGAAGCTCTTAAAATGTTCAAGAAGTACAAAATCAACTCAATAAGTCAATTAAAATTCTCCGCATCGATAGAGGAGGTGAATACCTGAATGATGCTTTTTGGGACCATCTTAGAAGTTGTGGGATTGTCTCACAACTATCTCCACCGGGAACACCACAACATAATGGCATGTCCGAGCGGAGAAATCGAACTCTATTGGATATGGTTCGATCTATGATGGCTAGAAGCTCATTACCTCTATCATTTTGGGGTTTTGCTCTGCTCTCTGCGGCCCGTATTTTGAATATGGCCCCAACCAAGAAAGTGGAAAGGACACCTTATGAAATATGGCATGGAAGGGTTCCATCATTTTCATATTTGAGGGTGTGGGTGTGTGAGGCTTATGTGAAGACTCCCACCTTGAAAAAGTTAGAAAGCCGTTCCACTAAATGTATCTTTATTGGATATCCAAGAGATTCTATAGGATATTATTTCTATGATCCAATACAACAAAAGGAGTTTGTTGCCAAAAAGGTGAGTTCTTGGAAACCAAGTTCCTTAGGGAAGGAACTGGTAGTAGAACTATGGATCTTGAAGAGGATCAAGAACCGCAACCCAATACACATTTGGTTAACACTAGCACTCAACATGAGGATGTTGAAAGTGATCAAATAGTTGATCAACACACAGAAAACGTTCGCAGATCTAGTAGAACTAGTAATCCACCTGAAAGATATGGATTTTTCATTGATGGATGCTATGTGATAGATTCCGATGAACCAATCACATACCATGATGCGTTGTCCAATTCAGATTGTGACAAATGGCTTGAGGCCATAAACTTGAGATGTAGTCCATGTATGACAATCAAGTATGGGACTTGGTTGTACCACCTCTTAAGTCCAAAGTAGTTGAAAGTAAGTGGGTTTTGAAGAAGAAAACCGATATGAATGGAAACTTGGATACTTATAAAGCTAGACTTATAGCAAAGGGTTTCACTCAAACTCAAGGGGTTGACTTTCTCACCTGTTGCGATGCTAAAATCTATTAGGATATTGTTTGCCATAGCTGCTCATTATGATTATGAGATTTGGCAAATGGATGTCAAAACTGCTTTCCTAAATGGATATCTTGAGGAAGATGTCTATATGGTTCAGCCTAAAGGTTTTGTCGATCCAAAACATCCTAACAAAGTATGCAAGTTAAAGAAATCAATCTATGGATTGAAACAGGCATCGAGAAGTTGGAATCACCGTTTTGATGAAGAAGTAATTAATTTGGATTCATCAAGAACGCTGATGAAGCTTGTGTATATAAGAAAGCTAGTGGGAGCATCATCACTTTCCTAGTATTGTATGTTGATGACATACTACTATTTGGAAATGACATTCCAACCTTGGAAGGTGTAAAAATCTGGCTTGGAAGTTGTTTTTCCATCAAGCATCTTAGTGAGGTCGCCTATATTCTGGGAATAAAGATCTATAGGGATAGATCAAGGCGGTTGATTGGTTTAAATCAAAGTGCATACATTCACAAGATCATGAAAAGGTTTAAGATGGAGAACTCTAAGAAAGGCATGGTACATATTCAAAGAGGAACAATATTGAGCATGACTCAATGTCCAAGCTCAAAGGATGAGCAAGATAAAATGAAGGCAATCCCATACGCATCTGCTATTGGATCCATCATGTATCACTCGGCCGGACGTTTCATGCGCCTTAAGCATGACAAGCCGATACTAGCAAAATCCTGGAAGCAGTCATTGATTGGTTGTTAAGAACATACTTAAGTACCTAAGGAGGACTAAAGGTATGTTTCTATTCTATGGATCTGGTGATGAGGAACTCGTTGTAAAAGGTTACACGGATGCGAGTTTCCAAACCGATCATGATGATTCACGATCACAATCAGGATACATTTTCATTTTGAATGGAGGAGCTATCTCTTGGAAGAGCTCTAAACAAGATATGGTGGCTTTATCAACTACAGAATCTGAATACGTCGCCGCCTCATTGGCACCTCAAGAAGCTGCATGGTTGAAGAAATTCATTGCCGATCTAGGGGTTGTCCCTTCCATTCAGGACCCCCTAGAGATCTTTTGTGATAACGAGGGTGCGATTGCTCAAATCAAGGAACCTCGTGCTCATCAAAAGACTAGGCACATTGAGCGGAGATTCAACTACATACAAGATGAAGTTGAGAAAGGAAATATATGTATTCTCAACGTTCACACACATCAAAATATTACGGATCCTCTTACAAAGCTCCAAGAAAAGGCAAAGCATGAAGGCCATACCTCTGCCATGCGACTTTGATATTCTAGTGATTGGATTTGATCTGTGATTTCGTATTTGGATATTTGGAACTCCCTTACTACTTGAATAAAATTATATGGTTATAATATTTCAATAAATGTTCCAATTTAGCATGTTTAATCCATGGGTAATTTTTTACTCTAAATGTCCGTAGTCGTTCATACTTGTGGGAACAAGTATGAGGGTAAGATTATTATGAATTTGGATTGGTGGATATTCATAAGGAATGAATATAGAGCAATTGGTTGCTGCCAAAGTTCATAATATTTGTGGGATACAAATATTGGACTGACCCGCATCTCAAATTTTACTACATGGAATCTTCTAGATTGATCATAAGTAAATTAGAGAAAAGGTGAATATCATTTGATATCCTCAGACCTGAAATACATATTGGGTTTTGATATTCACCAAGTGCTATACCTTGAGCTAGTTCTTCACTGCCCTAAAATAATGGACAGTACGTAAGGCTAAGTTGAGGCGTGAAACGAAGTGTTTGTGAGAAATGTATGTATTCAAGATGGAATTTGTTCCTCTTATTCATTGAGAGCAAGATGTGTAAGGCTTGATTAAGTTAATTCAACAAGGAATGATCATTCTGTGTCCTTGGATTTGACATCACATCTGTAACAAAAGGATAAATGATTGATTCACCTAAATCATTTCAAGTTGGATACTTGAAGGGGATGATGTTATTGAATGGCTTTTAGTCATGCGTATTAAGGGTAGTAAACCGTTGTTAGGTGGTATTTACTGCTTGCATCAATCTTCTATGAATCTTGTGCAAGTGGGAGATTGTTGGATTCTTTATGCCCAAGACACATAGAACATTGATATGGTTAGTACGTTATGATCCAAGTCGGGTAATACCCAATAACAAGCTTAGAAAACACCAAATAATATTTAATTGATGATATGATCATACAATTAAATAAATACACCAATTAGAAAATGGGTTTTCTAAATAAGTTGCATATGAGATTGAACAATTTATATGGATATTTTGTTCATAGATATTGTTTGTAATATTATTTAAGTTACTTAAATAACATCAAATAATAATGGAGTGTGTGTGAGTTATACAATTAAAAGGTTAATTATATGTATAACTCAAGTTAGTGACTTGTTAATGTGTTATATTGGGTGTTTTAGTTTTGGGGGGGAAAACCCAAAATCAAAAGGAGTTTGGCCGCCCCTTTTGTGGGTTGGTCTCCTTTTGTTTTCTTTTAATTCCTTGGAACTAAACACTTGACAAGAGACTCACTCCATCTTCTTCTCTCTCTTACATGCAAAAGGCCATTTTCTTCTATTGTTGAAGAGATTGAAGGCTAAATATAAGGGTTTTCAGCAGCACTTGTGGTCGTTTTTGGTGTAAAATCCTAGCATCAAGAGGTGTTTGCATCACACTTGTGGGTATGCAAGCTTGAGAGGACCTTCTTTTGGTGCCTTGGTCGTTTTTCCTTGTCCACATCATCCTCCATATCCATCTTTTGCTGCTAAAAGGTAGTTTATGGCAGCCTCTTTATGGCTGTCCATATATATGTTTTGTGTGTACATAGCTAGTCTTCTTCAAATATAAAAGGTCTTTTCTTCTTGGGTTTGTTTGTTACTTTATAATATCATTTTGAAACCGAAATTTTCATTTTATAAACTATGTTATAAAGATTGTTTCCGCTGCATTTTCACAATGTTTAAATGGTTAAACTATGTATAATGTTCTAACAAACCCCAACAGCAAGAACTTTGCTTCCGAAGGTTAGAGTTGCTTTCCGAATGGAGAGTTTTTAAACCTCGGAAGCAGATCTGATAAGTAATCAATCTCTTCTTCCGAGACCAAAAGCTCTTTCGAGAAGAAAAATTATCCTTTGAGAAATTATGCTTCGGAAGATATAAAAATAACTTCCGAGGGTTAATTTCTCTTCGGAAGAAATTTACACTTAGAAAATTTGAGAAAGACCTTTTGTAGCAGGGCTTAAAGTGTATTGACGAAGACATTACATATTAAAAGGTTTTCAAAAGAGGTGATCTTATCAATGTTTATCATCCCAATAGCTGTTATGAGATACTTAAATCTTTGCTCATCAAAAGCTTTGGTGAACAAATCAGCATATTGTTCATTTGAGTCAACTTTTATTAGTTTAATAAGATTTTTCTCATGAATATCTCTAATGAAATAGTACCTGATGTCAATATGCTTTGTCTTGGAGTGCTTCACCAGATTTTTAGTAATGGAGATAGCACTATTGTTGTCAATATGGGCAGGAGTACTCATAACTTGAATCCATAGTCTAACATCTGATTTTGAATCCATATTAGTTGAGCATAGCAGCTAGCGGCAACAATGTATTCAGCTTCAGTAGTTGATGTAGAGACACAGGATTGTTTCTTGCATTGCCATGAGATGATCCTTCCACCATGAAATTGACATCCTCCTGTTGTTGATTTCTTGTCAATATTGCAGCCACCATAGTCACTGTCAGAGTATCCATAGAGATTAAAATCGTTGTTTCTGGGATACCAGAGACCTAGTTTAGGTGCTCCTTTGAGGTATCTGAGGATTCTCTTAACAGCAGCTAGGTAAGACACCTTTGGAGCAGCCTGATATCTTGCACAAATGCAAGTAGCAAATAGGATATCAGGTTTACTGGCAGTAAGATACATTAGAGAACCAATAATTGCCCTATACTGATGTTGAGCAGTATCCTCCCCCTCAAGGTCAAGACAAAGATTATGGATTCTAGGTATGGGTGTCTTGGCAGGCTCGCAATCCTACATTTCAATCTTTCTAAGATGTCAGAGACATACCTAGATTGATTAATAAAGAACCCTTCCTTCATTTGCTTCACCTGAATTCCAAGGAAAAAGTCCATTTTTCCCATGGAACTCATCTCAAACTTTTTCTTCATAATGCTTGCAAAGTCCTTACAAATTTGGTCATTTGAAGAACCAAATATGATATCATCAACATAGACTTGAACGAGCAAGATGTCCTTTCCAGACTTTCTGATGAAGAGAGTCTTGTCAATAGTACCTCTGGTGTAGCCATTCTTTAGAAGAAACTAAGACATAGTCTCATACCATAGCCTAGGTGCTTGGTGCAGCCCATATAGAGCTTTATCCAATTTGCACACATAGTTAGGGTGTTGTGGGTCTTCAAATCCTAGAGGTTGGCATATATAGACTTCCCTATCTATATCCCCATATAGAAATGCACACATGACATCAAGTTGATAGACAGTGAAGTCCTTGGATGCAGCATAAGCAAGGAGGATCCTAACTGCCTCAAGTCTTGCGACTGGTGCAAAGATATCAGTATAATAAATTCCTTCCTCTTGTGTGTATCTTTGAACTACAAGTCTTGCTTTGTTCTTGATGATCAAGCCTCTATCATCTCTCTTGTTTATGAAAACCCATTTAGTGCCTATTGGTACTTGACCAGATAGTAACGGACATAGATTCCATACCTTCTATCTCTTGAATTGAAGCAGCTCCTCTTGCATCGATTCAAGCCAGCTACTATCTTTTAAGGCATCTTCTACCTTGTTGGGTTCCATCTAGGATAGAAAGCATGAGTACCAGTAGACATTCCCATGATGAGTCTGTCCTCTTGTTCTTACACCCTTAGTGACATCCCCTATGATGTTGGTATCAGGATGAGTGTTATGAATCATAAGGCGTCAAATCACTTCCAGTTGCAGAGATAGATCCAGGTTGGACATATTCTGCTTAGGAACTGGAACACCCTGTCCAGCTACAGTTTCAAAATCATTCAGTGAGGACTGATTGAATGAGTGAGAGACATCATCAATGGTTGGCTGTGAAGTAGTGTTAACAGTTTCCTGTTCCTTCAAAACACTACTTCTTTCTGTCTAGTGTTGTGGTGGATCACCTAATGAGTTTTGAGGCTCAGTAAGTGATTCACTTGTAGAAGCTTCACTGTTTCTTGATATGGTCAAGCTATCAGATCTATGAATGGTGGAAACTTCATTTATTGCAGCTCTTGGAGAATTTGGACTAGGTCTGGGTAGCTCAAACAGTTGATTATTAGCAGCAGCATTAGCATCATTTTGAGCTCATGTTCCAACTAAAACATTCTCACAAGAAGGTTTAGAATAGTTTGGAAACAATTTTAAATCAAAGATATGATCAGGGCCACTCCCCCTAACACAAGGAGTGTGCTCATTAACAACTATGTTGGATGACTCCTCAAATTGTTGATTCTTAATGTTGTATACTCTGTAAGCTTTGGAGCCAGAAGAGTACCCAACAAAGATAACATCATCCGACTTTTTAGCAAACTTTTCTAAATTGTCTTTTGTGTAAGTATGGTACACCTGCTGCCAAAGGACCTTAGAAAGCCAATCAACGATGGCCTTTTGTTCCATAGCTCATAAGGGGTTTTTTCCATGGGGCTTGACTACAAGAACTCTGTTCTACACATAGCATGCAGTGCTGACTGCCTCTACCCAGAATGATAGAGGTAGTTTTGAAATAGCTAGCATAGTTCGAGCAGCCTCAATAAGTGTCTTGTTCCTCCTCTCAGCAACACCGTTTTGTTGAGGAGTTCTGAGAGCACTATACTGTCTGGCAATCCCTTTTGAGTTACAGAATGAGTCAAGAATGAAGTTCTTAAACTTAGTCCGTTGATCACTTCTAGTTATTTTAACCTTGTGATCAATTTAATTTTCTATTTTAAGAATAAAAGATTTTAATGTTTTAGCATTTTCATCTTTAGTTCTTAAAAAGAATACCCATGGGAATCTTGTAAAATCATCAACTATCACAAGGCAATATGATTTCCTTCCAATGCTCATTATACTTATGGGACCAAAAAGATCCATGTACAATAAGTGTAATGGAGTAGTGATAGAGTTAACAGATTTGGATTTGTGAGATGTCCTATGTTGTTTCCCTTTCAGGCATGCAAGACAATTATCTTTGCAGAAAAACTCCTTTTTAGGCAAACCATGTACCAAGTTATTTCTAGCCAATTTATTCGTTGTCCTAAAATTTACATGACATATACATTTATGCCATAGTGTAGACTCTTCACTATCAGCTTTGGAAAGAAAGCATGAAACTTCACCCATCAAGGAAGCATTGTTCATATCCAGCTTGTACATATCCCCTTTACTGGAAGACCTAAGAAGTACTAATTCCGGAGGAATTGTCATCCCTAGTTTGAGGATAATGCACTCATGTTCTATGAAAAGCATTTGGTGTTTTTGATCACACAATTGAGAAACACTTAACACATTGTGTTCAAGCTGTTTGAAAAAGTGAACTTTGTCAACCTTTAATTTACCATTGGATATACTCCCTCTGCCAGAAATATATCCTTTGGCCTCACCTCCAAATTGAACAGGACCTCCATCATAGTTCTGAAACTGTTAAATGACAGATTTGTTCCCTGTCATGTGCCTGGAGCATCCACTGTCTACAATCCAGATATTGTTGTTCTTGTCATATGGATGTCCCTGCACATAAGATGAGTTTGTTAGTTTTGTTTGGAAGCCCAAGCCTTGTTGGTCTTGGGTTCTTCCAAAGATAGTGACATAATTGAACCAAATGTTATGCATGGGGGTTCAATTGAGGTCTTTGAAGAAGAGGTTTGGGTTGCAACATCTTCCTTGATCTTCCAGTCCATCCTTTGGTTGATCTTGGAGGAGGAGCTTGTTGAAGCTTTTGCAGCAAGGCCATCTTCCGAAGCTTCTTTCTTTTCGGAAGAAGCCTTCACCATTTTTTCTTCGGAAACAGTCTTCTTCTTGGGAGGTTTCAAGGAGCTTTCTTGTTCTTCCGAACCTTAGTAGCTTTTGCTTCCGAAGCCATTTTCCCTTCGGAAGAAAGAGTTTCTTCCAAAAGCAAGCTGGCTTCCGAAACTAGCTTTCCTTTTTCATCACTTGAATCGTTTGAAAAGGTCCAAATGTGAAACGTTCCCTGACTCCTTCTTTTCTAACATTATTTGCATAATGTGTGCTTGTAGGATTGTAGTAACGATCTTCTGCCATGTGGTTTTGCAGACCACACATTATGCATGCAATGTTAGTTCTTTAGGAATGTGAGGGTTGTTGTTTCTTGGGCTTCTTTTCTTTATCAGCAACTTTTCCCTTCAACTTCTGATCCTTTGGCAGGACAAAATTGCTGGTATTACACTCCTTTCCTGAATCAGAAGTACCTAATACTTGGAATCTAGCTGAGACAAAGACACCTTTTTACTTTGGGTCAATCTTCAGCCTAGACTCAGCCAGTTCTTCTAGCAGCTTTAGCTCTGCTTCTTCTGGCCTTAGTGGTTAGGATTTGATCTTCACAGGAGGAGATGGGTACATCAACCTATTCCTTCCGTGTGGTGGCCACTATTGTTGTTTCATCCTTCAACTCTGGTGAGGAAGGGTTAACAGTTGGAACCTCTTGCTCCTCAGTACCACATCTTGGTTGTCTAATAGACTCATAGGAGTGTGATGGAGCAATTTCATTAGTTCCCAACCCTCCTTTGTTCTGGTAATAGAGTTTGGAATGAGAGGATGATGCAAGAATAGCTTGGAAGTTTTACTTAGAAATAGCATGCTTCCTGGCCTCAGCCTCAGTTGTGACAAGTTGGGCTTAAGCCTCAGACAATTTGGATATCGGATCTTTGATTTGAGTCTTTTAGTTGGTCTGTTCATGTTTTAAAAGAGACATAGTTTTCTCTAACTCCTCAATTTTCATTTGATAGTCAGATTCAGCTCTATTAAAATCAGATTTTAAGATGTTTAAGGACTAAATGTCAGATCTGATTTCCATATTGTAATCCTGATAGAGCCTAACTTTAGCTATACAGGCTGGAGTGCAGAGATGCTCATATACCTGGGCATCGTCTGTTCCAGCCATGAGAGCTTGAGCAGGAGTCACATCCTGTACCATGAAGCTCGAGTCAACTTCTTGAGCCATTGTAGTTGTTTCAGTTGACTTATCAGCAGGCTTGGAGGTTGAGGGATGTGTGGAGGCCTGTGGGGCTCCTAGATTAGTCTTGGGAGCCTTGCATTCCATTGCAAAGTGACCTAGTTGGTTACCGTTCTAACACTTTGCCTTGGTCTTGTCAAACCCGAACTTGCTGGCAGTTGGGTTTTGAGGGAAATGCCTTCTAGTTCTCTTAAACAACTTCTTTGCTCTATAATTAAAAGAACCATCTATTGGAAAATGTCCACGTACTCTACATCATCTGGACTAAAACACTCAAGATCATCAAAGCAGTATTGAAAATCACCAGAGCGTCCACTTCCTGAGACAAAGGTACAACTTTCCTTAAATGAGTTGTGTTGAGCCTGTTGAGACCTTGGAGTCTCAGGGAAAGTGATGTATAGTCTAGGAGAGCAGGATGGTTGGTGGTAAGTCATGTAATGGTGAGGTTGTGAGGGTAATGAGCCTTGAGCAACCATTAAAGCATTAATAGCAGGGAGACTCATAGGTCTACTTGTTTGGTAGCCCTTCTTACTCTCCATCTCGAGGTGATATCCATCAAGGATGCCATAGAGTTCAGTCATGGTAGGAGTGTTCAAGTTCTCTGTCCTCTTGATAGAGACACAGTAGAATGTCCACTTGTTTGGAAGAGCACTCATGAACTTTCTAGTAAGATCTCTAAGTTCGGGAGTGATCTTCACAGACTGAAGAGAAGAGATAAGATCCATGTACCCGAAGTACTGCTGGCTGAGAGTATGTCCAGCAATATGAGTGAAGTTCTCAAACTGCTGCTTCAGCGAGCCCTTCTTCGAGTCATTGGAGCTTGAGTACATCTGAGAAAGTGCATCAAACAATTCTTTGGCAGTCGTGCAATGCTCGAATCCCACCATGATGGAGTTCGGTATTGCGGTCATGAGAATGGTCATGGCATTGCTGTCAATGTACATCTTCTTTCTGTCTTCATCAGAGTAATCCTCTACAGCCTTTTCTATCATGGCACCATTTCCACCAGGTGATGCCACCTTTGGCTTATATGGGCCATTGACAATTTGCTGTCTTGGTGTCTGATGAAGCCTTCCATTCTCCTGCTCCAAGACCTGAAATTTTCAGGAGTAATGATGGGAGCCTTTGTCATGGTTCCTATCTCTACCTCGGACTTGTTAAGGGCCATTTGAGTGAGTAGGTTGTAGGGAGGAGTAAAAAACAGGTTTATTTCGATGGTTAGATTACCTAATCAAGAGCCTGAGAATCTTTGATACCAATTGCAGGATCTATGTTAGTCACTTAACACTTTGTTTTCTATCAAACTCACCTAGAACAACACTCGGGTTAAGATAGAATGAGTAAGAGTTGTTCACAACATAGAAAGTAGTAGAATAACACGGGAAGTAATTTTCAAGGTACTTTTATATATTGCTTGTCAAATCAATAATACAAGACTCTTACAAGCAGTGTGGAATGAGTTACAAAGAGAACCTATATATAATACTGCCTATGGCCGGATATACTTTGATATGAGCTGGGATCCTATAACTAAAGCCTATACTACAAGACTATAGTTTAAGCTATCTCGAATAATGTCTTATCTGAGATTTGGTAGTCAGGACATGTCCTTGACTTACCTTTTGTCACCAACTAAAGTTGGTAACATGTACTATCATAAAAAGGTGAACAGTGGAATAAAGTATGGTCAACTGCATGGCTCTTTTTGAAAATGCAATACAGTATTAGAGGTCTGCAGAGGAGTGTCAAAGACCATACTTGTGTCCATTGGTTCATAGTAGTGTCTTCCGAAGGTTAAATGGCTTCAGAAGAGTAAGTACTTCCGAAGCCACTTATACTTCAGAAGAGGCTTCTTCTTCTAAGGCTTGGAGACTTCTTCTTTTCATCATACTATGGAAGTGGTCTTCAGATTATTCTTCTATGACTTGAACTGCGGAAGTATGCACTTGACTTCGGAAGTAGAGTATTGTCTTCGAAAGTTGATCTTTCACTTTGTCTTCGAAAGAACTCTACAACCTTTGGAAGTTCCATGCTAAGCTTCGGAAGCCTTTGCATGTAGCACCAAAATTATTTAAGTGACTTACTTTTGGTTGCATTAGCCTTCTTCTTGATCCAACATAACGCTTCCTTGCCATTTTTCAGAAGGTGTCGTATCCATTCTCTTGGCCGGGGCCATATTCAAAATACGAGCCACGGAGAGCAATGTGAATCCCGAAAATGATACAGGTAGTGAGCTTATAGCCATCATAGATTGAACAATATCGAATAGGGTTTGGTTTCTCCTTTCGGACACACCATTATGTTGTGGTGTTCTAGGTGGAGTAAGTTGTGAGAAGATCCCACAACTTCTTAGATGATCCTGAAAAGCCTCACTTAGGTATTCACCTCCTCTATCTCAACAAAGAACTTTGATAGTTTTATTGAGTTGATTTTCTACTTCATTCTTGAAGATTTTAAACATTTCAAAAGCTTCATGTTTACGAGCCATCAAGTACACATAACCATAGTGACTATAATCGTCGGTAAAGGTAATGAAGTATCTTTCACTATTTCTAGTCATTGTCTTAAAAGGACACATACATCCGAATGTATGATTCCCAATAAGTCTTTTTTCCTCTCGTTAGTACCACTAAAGGGTGACTTGCTCATTTTACCTTGTAAACAAGATTCACACTTATCAAATGAATCACTTTCATTTGTTTTCAAAAGACCATTCGTTTAAAGTGTTTGAATCCGATTCTTGTTTAGGTGACCAAGATGAAAATACCAAAGATATGAATCACTTAAACCCATTTTAGGTTTCTTTGTGCTTGATTTGTATAATGAGATATTCTAGGATGAATCATCATGAACCAATTCATAGATACCATAAGAAGGCATAGCCTTGAAATAAAATACATCATCCATACAAACATAAATACCATTGTTTAAAAACTTTAAATCATAACCACATTATTTTAAAATGGAAAAAAAATTATGTTCCTAGTCAAACTAGGAGCATACAAAATGTTCTTAAGAACAACTTCCAAACCATTTGAAAGTTTCAAACATAGTCTCCTTGGGCTTCGACAACAACTTTTGCTCTGTTGCCCATGTAGACACTTGTGTCTCCCTTCTTAAAGTGCTTCTTTCTTATGAACCCCTGCAATAAATTGCAAATATGAGTTCCACATCCGGTATCCAATACCCATGTGTTTGAAGATATAACATTTAAACCAATCTGAATCATGAAAGTTGTAGCTGAGGTTTGCAAGCATCCCTCTTGTTTCTCAACTCTTTGAGATAGGTTGGAAAATACCTTTTCCAATGTCCTATCTCACCACACTCAAAGCATGGATCGTTCTCCGTTACCTTAGGCTTCTTAAGCTTAGGCTTTGGAGTTTCCGCTTTAGCCTTTCCTTTTCCCTTTTCTTTGATGAACCCCTTTCCTTTTTCAACATTTGCCTTGGGATCGGGGAATGGCCTTTTCTTATTGCCTCCCTCATTGATTGAGAGAAGAGGTAGAACCTTTCTACCTATCCCTGCCTCGGCTGTTTTGAGCATTGCGTGAAGCTCACCAATGCTCTTGTCCCACCCGTTCATATTGTAATTCATTATGAACGTCTCAAACCTTTTGGTTAGGCCATTAAGGATCAAATCCGTGGCCAGCTCCTTTGACACGGAACAATTAAGTCTCTCGAGGCGATCAACGTGGCTTTTCATCTTAAGAACATAAGATGATACCCATTGGGTTTCTTCCAAACAACACGCATGAAGCGCTCGAACCGTTTCGAAGCACTCTTCCCTAGCTTGTTGAAGGAACATTTCCTTCAATTGGGTAATCATGTCATATGCCCCATGATACTCCAAGTCCTTTTGGAGTTCTAGAAACATAGTTCCTAACATGAGGCAGGAAACCTGCATGGAATCCTCAGTATACTGAAGCCAATCATTATAGGCCTCAATATCCTCGGGGTCGGGTTGGTCAGGAATGGGATCGTCAAGGACATAGGCCTTTTTGTCTTGCTTGAGAACAATTCTGAAGTTTCAAAACCAGTCCATAAAGTTATTATTGTTAAGACGATCCCTCTCTAAGATGGTTCTCAGTGATAGTGTATGGACGGTCGGGTGGTAGCATTATTGTTTGCGGCCATTTCTACAAAATTTACAAAGTTCATATTAGTATTTCTCAAAAAATTTCATTTTAATCATTAATACCCTTTACATGTCTCATAGATAATTAATAAATAAAATCTAGAATCCAACCTTACATTTAAATGATGGTTAGGCGACCTTTATCCCATTATTTGAATTAACAACGTAGTCAACATTTGACAATTGCAAGCTATTGCAACTTCTAGCTTTATGGGATTGGTTAAACATCTTATGTTTAGTCGACACGTAAAATCCCATCAACAACATTGTACGCCATGCTTCGGTGACCCTATGCACATAGTTTCCAATTCAAGTCGTCCTACTTACACACACGTGTTAGTTTATACATACAAGTGGTTAGGTGACCTTTATCCCACAAATATGTCAAGCCCACCTCAAACACACAAGTTCCCTAGAAGTGGTTAGGTGACCTTTTCCCACAAATAGTTTTCAAGTGAATCGAGTGTCGTGTAAAAGGATGGTGTTTAACTTGTTTCCAAAGGGATTTTAGTTTTCATTAATTATAGTTATGAAAACTCTATATACCTTGTATTCGCATGCTTTAAAATACATGGTACCGTACGGTTCTTTTTAATAAAACCAATTTTATCTTGAAATCATTAATCCTTTTGATAACTTTTACTAACATATTAATGATTAAGAACCATAAAAATTCCGCTTGTTATGATTATTTATTAAGATTGTTAAGCATTTCCACATATCAAACAATCAACATAAAGTGGATAATCAAACAAGCATATACAAAACAACCACATGGCATAACCACAACCACTTAGGTAAACAAACTTGTTTGCCATCACAAGTGTGGTCATAAGGTCTTTTCTAAGGGTTAATTACAACACAAAGATAGGATCTCCAAAGACCCCCACTTGAAGTTGCATTCAAATGCTTCGAATCCTTCTCTTTGTGCCTTGCTTTTGTGCTCCCAACTTGTGCATCTTCTTTTACAAAATTTATTTCCTAATACAAAATTTTCTAATAAAATAAAATACAGGTAATCTATTTATTACATCACCATTGAATGAATAAAAATACTACAACAATATACAAGCACAAAAGAATAAATATTACAACCCATAATGAATGAAATCAACCAAAACAAATTATTTATCCAAAACCAAATCGACACAAGGTCAAGGCTAGGTTATGCACCAATATGAAACAACATATACAACATAAAAGAACCAAAATAAATCCCCATTTAACCCCAAATTTTCGGCCAACATAAACCCAAAATCTAGGGTTTTTGTCCAAACACAATAATCAACCATTTGTCATCTTTCTTTCAAGGTTTAATCACAAGCATGTAAGATTTAACTTTGAAAGATTGGGGATTCATTATATCATCCCAAAACAGCCCCTATTAGGTTGTTAAAACCCCATAAAACCAATTTTACAAGGACAATAGAAGCTAGTCATCCATATATCCGGCTCTAGATGCCAATGTTGGGTTTGTTGGACCATTAACATAGTTGTTTAACCATTTAAAAAAGAAAACGCAGCGGAAGCAAAGTATAATAATATGTTTTATAATCTGAATTTTAAGCATATTATATGTCAACAACAAACCCAAGATTGAAAGGATCATTTATAAGTGAAAGAACTAGCAAACAAGCAAAATATAACAACCAAAAGGAACCATAGAACTACCTTCCAAAGGCTGCCAAAATGTTAGATGAACAACCTTCCAAAGGATACCCAAAAACATAAGATATGAAGAAGAGGATGAAGTTCTTGAAGGACCAAAACAGCAAAGAAGATGTCCTCAAACTTGTATACCCACAAGCATCAAACAAAACACCTTGTTGCTAGGATTTTTGACACCAAAACGTGCAAGAATGTGGCTGCAGAAAACCCTTTTTTCAGCCTTGTTTATCTTCAAAGATGAGAGAAGATAGTGGTTCTTGCATGTATTAGAGAGAGTGGCAAGTTGGAGTGTATAACTAGTGATTGTGGTGTGTTGTTCCAAAGGAACAAAAAGACCACAAATACCTTTAAAGGGCGGTTAAAATGGGTTTCCACCCATTTTAAAACACCCATTTAATTGTTAACTAGTTATATAATGAGTTATCTAATTAACCTTTTAATTATAAAACTTACACACACTTTTATTATTTGATGTTATTTAACCAACTTAAATAACATTACAAATAATGTCCATGAACAAAATATCCTTATAAGTTGTTCTATTGCATATATAATTTATTTAGAAAACCCATTTTCTAAATTGCTGTAATTATTTAATTTCCTGATCATTCATCAATTAAATATTATTGGTGTTTGCTAAACTTGTTATTGGGTATGACCCAACTTGGATCTTAACGTACTAACCACATCAATGTTCTATGTGTCTTGGCATAAAATCCAACAATTAAAAGGATTAATGATTTTAATAAAAGGAGTTTTACTAAACGGGAACCATAGGGTACCACGTATTTGAAAGCATGTGAATACAAGGTACATAGAGTTTTTGAAACTAGAATTAATGAAAACTCAAATCCATTTGGAAACAAGTTTAACACCATCCTTTTACACCATACTCAAATCACTTGAGAACTATTTGTGGGATAAAGGTCACCAAACCACTTTTAGGGAATTTGTGTGTTTGAGGTGGGCTTAACGTATTTGTGGGATAAAGGTCACCTAACCACTTGTATGTGTCAACTCACACGTGTGTGTAAGTATGACGACTTGAATTGGAAACCATGTGCATAGGGTCACCGAAGCATGGCATACAATGGTGTTGATAGGATTTTACATGCTAAGTATACATAAGATGTTTAACCCATCCCATCAGGCTAGAAGTTGCAATAAGTTGCAATTGTCAAATGTTGACTACCTTGTTAATTTAAATAATGGGATAAAGGTCACCTAACCATCATTTAAATGTAACATTGGATTCTAGATTTTAATTATTAATTGTCTATGAGACATGAAAATGGTATTAATGATTAAAATGTATTTTTTTCAGAAATTCAAATATGAAGTTTGTAAATTTTGTAGAAATGGCCGCAAACAATAATGCTACCACCCCGACCATCCACACCCTAATGTTGAGAACAATCTTAGAGAGAGATCGTCTAAACCATAATAATTTTATGGACTCGTTTTGAAACTTGAGAATTGTTCTCAAGCAAGGGAAAAAGGCCTATGTCCTTGACGATCCCATTCCTGACCAACCCGACCCCGAGGATGTTGAGGCCTATAACGATTGGCTTCAGTATACCGAGGATTCCATTCAGGTATCCTACCTCATGTTGGGAACTATGATTCCCGAACTCCAAAAAGATTTGGGGCATCATGGGGAATATGACATGATTACCCAGTTAAAGGAAATGTTTCTTGAACAAGCTAGGGTAGAGCGCTTAGAAACGGTTCGAGCATTTCATGCGTGTCACGTAGAAGAAACCCAATCGGTATCATCTAATGTTCTTAAGATGAAAAGCCAAGTTGATCGCCTCGATAGGCTTAACTGGCCTGTCTCAAAGGAGCTAGCCACGGATTTGATCCTTAATGGCCTAACTAAAAAGTTTGAGACGTTCAAAATGAATTACAATATGAACGGGTGGGACAAGAGCATTGGTGAGCTTCACACAATGCTCAAAACAGTCGAGGCAGGGATGGGTAGAAAGGTTCTACATGTTCTCTCAATCAATGAGCGACGCAATAAGAAAAGGCTATTCCCCGATCCCAAGACAAATGTTGCCAAAGGAAAGGGATACATCAAAGGCAAAGGGAAAGGGAAGGCTAAAGCGGAACCTCCAAAGCCTAAGCATAAGATGCCTAAAGTAATGGAGAACGATGTGTGTTATGAGTGTGGTGAGATATGATATTGGAAAAGAAATTGTCCAACCTATCTCAAAGAGTTGAGAAAAAAGAGGGATGTTGGGCAAACCTCAGGTAAAACTTTCATGATTCGTATTGGTTTAAATGTAATTTCTTCAAACACATGGGTATTGTATACCGGATGTGGAAATCATATTTGCAATTTGTTGTAGGGGTTCAAAAGAAATAAGCACTTCAAGAACGGAGACACAAGTCTCTACATGGGCAACGGAGCAAAAGTTGATGTCGAAGCCCAAGGAGACTATATTTTGAAACTTTCAAATGGTTTGGAAGTTGTTCATAGGAACATTTTGTATACTCCTAGTTTGACTAGGAACATAATCTTTGTTTCCTTTTTAAAAAAATGTGATTATGAATTAAATTTTGTTAACAATGATATTTATGTTTGTATGGATGATGTATTTTATTTGAAGGTTGTGCCTTTTATTGGTATCTATGAACTAGTTCATCATGATTCATCCTTTAACAATTCCTTATACCAAATAAGCACCATGAAACTTAAAATGGGTTGAAGTGATTCGTATCTTTCGCATTGTCGTCTGTAGAGTTAGCATTCCACCTCATAGATTTGGATTTTTCATGAATGGATGCACTTGGGTTTTGTCACATGTAAAACTAGCTAGTTTAACCATTTAAACTAGAAAAACCAGGGGAAAAACGAGTTTAACATATGGTTTATAATGCGAAAAATTTTGCCGTATTAAACTACAAAGAAAACCCAAGAATAAGGATCAAATGTATGTGAAATAACATGCTATCAGACAACACAAAACAACCATAGGGTGTTAATAGAAAACAACCTTTATTGTGCAAATGCTGTAGATGTATGAGATGAATATGAAGATTTTGTTGAATGTCCAGCCCTCAAGAGAGAGAACCTTAGCTTGTGATACCTACAAGTTCTTACAAACACCTTGCAAGTTAGGATGCTCAACACCAAAGAACTCACTTTGTAGCTCCTCAATAATCCGAAAATTTCAGCCTTTCTCCTTGCAAAATCCGAATTTTCAGCCACACTTTGAGAGAGTTCTTGCTTGAGTGCTTAGAGAGAAGTGTGTGTGAGAGAAGGTGAAATGATGGAAGAGTGTTCTAGTGGGAATGCCTTGCAAAAGCCAAGACAAAAAGGAGTCCCAAGGCCCCATATGGGCGGCCGAAATACCCATCCAAAATGGGTTTCCCTCCCATTTAGTTTTATAAAAAAAAGTTATACTCTTACCCTTCATTTTATAAAATTAAAACCTCTTTTAATTTTATAACAATAACACACTTTTATTTGTTATTATTTAACCAACTTAAATAGTGAAACAAACAATTTCTCATGAACAAATTATCCACATAATGTTGTTCTTTTACAAAAGCAACGTTTTAGGAAAAGCCATTTTCTAAATTGGTGTCGGTATTTATTTGTTTGATCTTATCAACAAATAAATACTAGTTGGTATTTGTATAGCTTGTTATTGGGTATGACCCGACTTGGATCATAACGTACTAACCACATCAATCTTGTATGTGTCTCTGGCATATAATGTCCAACAATCTCCCAGGTGCACAAAATTCATAGAAGATTGATGCAAGCAGTAAATACCGCCTAACAACGGTTTACTACCCTTAATACGTATGACTAAGTGACATTCAATAACATCATCTCCTTCAAGTACTATACTTGAAATGATATAGGTGAATCAATCATTTTTCCTTTTGTCATAGATGTCATGTTAAATCCTAGAGACACAAAGTGATCATTCTCCATTGATTTAACTTTATCAGGCCTTAGACATCTTACTCTCAATGAATAAGAGAGACAAATCCCATCTTGACAACACACGTCTCTCACAATTACCTTATATCACACCTGAACTCAGACTTATGTACTGCCATGTTTCACACAGCGAAGAGCTAAGTCAAAGTATAATATTCGGTAAATATCAAGACCCAATATGTATCTCAGGTCAGAGAATACCAAATGATGTTTGCCTTTACTCAAAATTACTTATGATCAATCAGGAAGATTCAATGTAGTAATATTTGAGATGCAGGTCAGTCCAACATTTGCATCCCACAAATACCTATGAACCTTAGCAGCAACCTTTTGCTCTATATTCATCCATATGAATATCTACCAATCCAAGTTCATAATAGCATTACCTTCATACTTGTTCCCACAAGCATGAACAGCTAGGACATTCTTAGTAAATAATTAACTCATGGATTTTAAACATGCAAAGTAGGAATATTAGTTGAATCATCATACTTAAATAATCCATTCAAGTAATAAAGGGTTACAATATCTTATTACAGAAATTAAAGATCAAATCCAGTCACTAGAATATTGAAGCCCCATGGCACAAGCATGACTTTCATGCTTCGCCTTTTCAAGAACCTTCGTGAGTGGATCCGCATGTTTTGATCCGTGTGAACTTTGCGAATAAATATCTTTCCCTTTTCAACTACATACCTTATGTAGTTGAATCTTCATTCAATGTGCCTAGTCTTCTGATGTGCACAGGGTTCCTTGATTTGAGCAATCGCACCCTCGTTATCACAAAGAATTTCTAAGGGGTCCTGAATGGAAGGGACCACCCCTAGGTTGGCAATGAACTTCTTCAACCATGCAGCTTCTTGAGCTGCTAATGAAGCAGCAATGTATTCTGACTCTGTAGTTGATAATGCCACCACATCTCGCTTAGAGCTGTTCCAAGAGATTGCTCCTCCATTCAAGATGAAAATGTACCCCAACTGTGATCGTGAATCATCCCGATCAGTTTGGAAACTCGCATCCGTGTAACCCTTTACTACAAGCTCCACCTCACCAGATCCATTGATTAGGAACATATCTTTGGTCCTCCTTAGGTACTTAAGTATGTTCTTAACAGCCATCCAATGCTTCCAGGATTTTGTTGGTATCGGCTTCTCATGCTTAAAGCGCATGACATGTCCGGTCTAGTGCATATCATTGCATACATGATGGATCCTATAGCAGATGCATACGGGATTCCCTTCATTTTGTGTTGCTCATCCTTTGAGCTTGGACATTGAGTCTTACTCAATATCGTTCCTCTTTGAATAGGTATGGTACCTTTCTTAGAGTTTTCCATCTTGAATCTTTTCAAGATCTTATCAATGAATGCACATTAATTCAAACCTATCACCCGCCTTGATCTATCCCTATAGATCTTTATTCCAAAAATATAGGCGGCTTCACCAAGATCCTTAATGGAGAAACAACTTCCAAGCCCTTCTTTTACACCTTTGATGGTTGGAATGTCATTTCCAAATAGTAGGATGTCATCGACATGCAATACTAAGAAAATGGTGATGGTCCCACTTTACTTCTTATATATACATGCTTCATCAGCATTTTTGATGAATCCAAATTTGATTATTTCTTCATCAAAATGGTGATTCAAACTCATTGATGCTTGCTTCAATCCATAGATTGATTTCTTTGACTTGCATACTTTGTTTGGACGTTTTGAGTTAACAAAACCTTCAGGCTGAACTATATAGACATCTTCCTCAAGATATCCATTTAGAAAAGCAATTTTGACATCCATTTGACAAATCTCATAATCATAATGAGCAGCTATGGCAAATAATATCCTTATCTACTTTAGCATTGCAACTGGTGAAAAGGTCTCATCATAATCAACCCCTTGAGTTTGAGTGAAAACTTTTGCTAAAATTCTAGCTTTATAAGTATACAAGTTTCCATGCATATCGGTTTTCTTCTTGAAAACCCACTTACTTCCAACTATCTTGGAGTTAAGAGGTGGTTCAACCAAGTCCCACACTTGGTTGTCATCCATGGATTGCATCTCAACATTCATGGCTTCAAGCCATTTGTCACAATCCAAATTGGACATTGCATCATGATAGGTGGTTGGTTCATCGGAACCTACCACATAGCATCCATGTACGAAAAATCCATATCTTGCAGGTGGATTACTAATTCTACCAGATCTGCAGACGTTTTGTGTATATTGATTCACCACTTGATCATTCTCAACATCCTCATGATGAGTGCTAGTGTCAACCAAACGTGCCTCAGTTTGTGGTTCTTGATCCTCCTCAAGATCCACAGTTCTACTCCTAGCTCCTTACGCAAGGAACTTAGCTTCTAAGAACTCAACCTTCTTGGCAACAAACTCCTTTTGTTCCAATGGATCATAGAAATAATATCCCATAGAATCTCTGGGATATCCAATGAAGATACACTTAATGGAACGGCTTTCAGGCTTGTTTGAGGTGGGAATCTTAACATAATCCTCACAACCCTTTACCTTTAAATACGACAGTGATGGAACCCTTTCATGCCATATTTCAAAAGGTGTCATTTCCACTTTCTTGGTTGGGGCCGTATTCAAAACACGGGCCGCAGAGAGCAAAGCGAAACCCCAAAATCGTAGAGGCAGTGAGCTTCTAGCCATCATAGATCGAACCATATCTAATAGAGTTTGATTTCTCCTCTCGGACACGCAATTATGTTGTGGCGTTCCAGGAGGAGATAGTTGTGAGACAATATCACAACTTCTAAGATGATCTCTAAAAGCATCACTTAGGTATTCACCTCCTCTATCGGTGCGGAGAATTTTTATTTTCTTGTTGAGTTGATTTTCAACTTCATTTTGAAAGATTTTGAACATTTCAAAAGCTTCATCTTTGTGTCTTAACAAGTACACATAACCATATCAACTATAGTCATCGGTAAAGGTAATGAAGTATATTTCATGGTACCTAGTCATTGGCTTGAAAGGACCACATACATCCGAATGGATGACGCCTAACAAATCTTTTGCCCTTTCAAACTTGCCACTAAAAGGTGCCTTAGTCATTTTACCTTGTAAACAAGATTCACATACATTGAATGAATCATATTCATTTGCTTCTAAAAGACCATTCTTTTGAAGTATTTGTATACTTTTCTTGTTTATATGACCAAGACGGCAATGCCAAAGATAGGTATCACTCAAATCTAATTTGAGTTTCTTAGTGGTTGTTTGGTACAATGAGCTATCATATAACGTGTTTTCAAGAACCAATTCATAAATACCATTAATGGGAATAGCTTTAAAATAAAACGTGCTATTTAAAGAAACATGAATCTCATTTTCATTAAATGACAAAACATAACCATATTGTCTTAATTTTGCAACAGCAATAATGTTCCTAGTCAAACTAGGAGCATACAAAATATTGTTCAAAATTACTTCCAAACCATTTGGAAGCTTCAAGATGTAGTCCCCTCGGCCTTCAACTTGAACCTTTGCCCCATTCCCCATGTAGAGGCTTACATCCCGTTTCTTGCAGTCCTTACTTCTTGTGAACCCCTGCAATAAGTTGCAAATATGAGTTCCACATCCGGTATCCAATACCCATGTGTTAAAGGATATTAAATTTTGATCAATATGAATCATGAAAATTGTACCTGAGGTTTGCCCGACATCCCTCTTAGCTTGCATCTCTTTGAGATGGACTGGGCAATTTCTTGCCCAATGTCCAATCTCCCCACACTTAAAGCATGGGTCATTCAAAGCAACCTTTTGCTTCTTCTCCGCTGGTTTTGGTGGTGGCGCTCTTACCACTCCCTTTCCATTTCCCTTAACGTGCCCTTTACCCTTGGCAACATTTGCCTTGGGTGCGGGGTGAGGCCTCTTCTTGTTCCCACCTTCACTGATGGTGAGAATGGGTAAAACCCTTTTACCCATGGCCGCCTCGGTAGCTTTGAGCATAAAGTGAAGCTCCCTTATGTTCTTGTCCCACCCGTTCATGTTATAGTTCATGACAAAGTTCTCAAACCTTTTGACAATGAGTTGAGGATTAATCTGTAGCAAACTCTTTCGAGATGGGACAATTCAGCCTTTCGAGACGGTCGATGTGGCCTTTCATCTCAAGTACATAAGATGAAACAGATTGGGTGTCATCCATACAACACGCATGGAGTGCTCGAACCGTTTCGAAGCGCTCAACCCGTGCTTGTTGTTGGAACGTTTCCTTCAACTGGGTTATCATGTCATATGCTCCTTCATGTTCATACTCCTTTTGGAGATCTGGAGTCATACTTGCCAATATAAGACAAGAACTTGGACCGAGTCCTCAGTGTATTTCACCCAATTATTATACGCCTTCTCATCATCCTCACTAGGTTGATCGGGAATCGGATCGTCTAATATGTATGATCGTTTCTCTTGCTTGTGAACAATTCTCAAGTTTCAAAACCAATCAATAAAGTTCTTATGGTTTAGACGCTCCTTTTGGAGAATGGTCCTTAAGGATAGTGAGTGAGCGGACGGATTTCATTGTTATCATTATTGTTGTTCGTGGCCATCTACAAAATTTAACAAAGTTCAATTTTAGTAATTTCGATATTGTTCAATTTTTTTTAATAATTAAAACCCCTTTTAAGTGTCTTACATAATTTTAAAATCTAGAATCCAACATTACATTTAAATAGTGGGTAGGTGTAGAGATTAATGAAGAGGCTGATGCAACCTAAACATCTTTAGTCTTTGCTGTATGCTGCACAAGTGCATTGAAGTGGAATGCTTCGGAAGTTTCACATGTGCAATAGAAATACTCTAAGTGTGAAATCTTCCGAAGCCAAGACCAACATCTTCCGAAGCCAAAGATGAAATCTTCCAAAGCCTCAAAGACAAAGTCTTCCGAAGCTTCAAGTTCATGAAGACAGATTTCTTCCAAAGACTTTTAGTAACATGCTTTATCTGATGTACTATTTCATAAAGCTGGACACCTTTCCGCTGCAACTCTGCAAGTCACCAACTAACATGGTTTGGTGAAAAGGTCCATGCTTTTAGTAACTATACATTAAGGTCTTGAGTCTGTAACTTTCTACTTTATGTACTTTATCCTTTTTGTAATAGATAAGGATGTGAGCTATGGCATGTCATAGTCACAGGTCAAAAGGCAATCTGCCTTTTGACTCTACAATTGACTTTGTGTGTGTCTAGTCAATTGTATCCAGTTGGCTTTCAAAGTATAGCCGGCTGTAGGATGTTGTATAGGTATCTCATGTTCTTGTATCTTTCGAATATGCTTTTGTAACACTTGTGATAGAACATAGAGAAAGCAATATACTGCATTCTTGAAAACCAAACACTTGTGTTCTTTGTGTTCTGTCTCATATATTACTTGTGTTCTTAGTGTCACCACTTGGTTAATCCAGTTTACTCTTAGAGCTAAGTTTACTTTATATCCTCTTTGTGTTGTTGTGTTGTAACTCTTAACCCTTCGATGATCCTGCAGTAGGTGACCTTTATTCCATCATTTAAATTAACAAGGTAGTCAACGTTTTGACAATTGCAACCCTTTGCAACTTCTAGGGTATGGGATTGACTTTAAAACATCATATGTATAGTAGGCATGTTAATCCCATCAACACCTTTATAAACCATATTGTAGGTGATCCGTTTAACATGGTTTGCAAATCAAGTTACCCTACTTGCACACACATGTGAGTTTTCCAACATAAGTGGTTAGGTGACCTTTATCCCACAAATATGGTATCCCCACCTCAAGTCACAAGTTCCCACAAAATGGTTAGGTGATCTTTATCCCATTAAGAGTTTCCAAATGACTCAAGTGTTGTTGAAAGGATGGTGTTAAACTTGTTTATAATAGGAATTTAAGTTTTCATAATCTTAGTTTAGAAAACTCTATGTACCTTAGATTTGCATGATTTCAAATACAAGGTACCCTATGGTTCACTTTTAATAAAACATATTTTATTAAAACCATTAATCCTTTTAATGACCTTTTATTAACCACTTAATGATAAAGAACCATCAAAATTTCATCTTGTTAAGTTTGTTAATGAGTTTGTAATGCATATCCAAATATCAACCAAACAATCAAGCAACAAACATCCAAACAAGCATAAACATACAAACATGGGTGCATATCCATAGCCACTAAGTTGACCACACTTCTTTGCCATCACAAGTGTTGTCATAAGGTCTTTCCTAAGGGTGAAGATGACACATCAAAATGTGTCCATGAACTCCTACTTGAATGCACATCCAAATGCTTCAAGTGTCCATGTCTTTTGTGTCCTTCTTTGAGTCTTCATCTTGTGCATCTTCTTTTACAAAATCATATCCTAATACAATTTTTCTAATAAAAGAAATGCACCTAATCTATTTACTACATAACCAAATTAATAAATAAATTACAACCCAAGATACAAAACACAAATTACAACCCTTTCAAGAACAAACCAACATAACAAAACACAATCAACCAATACCAACACATAAGGCCATGGCTATGTTATGCACCATAATATAAAACACATTCAACATCCAAGAACAACAATGAATCCCTTATTTCAGCCTTAAAGTTTCAGCCAACATAAACTAAAACTTTAAGGTTGTCCAAACAACACAATCAACCATTTGATGTAAATCTTTCAAGCTTTAAGCCAAAGCATGAAAGATTAAACCTTGAAATATAAGGGATTCATATATCCACCACAAAGCAGCCCCTAATCGGTTGAAAAAGTCCACGAAAACTAATTTTTCAAGACCTTTTGAAGCACATATTCCACATAACCGGCTCTAGATGCCATTGTTGGGTTTTGTCACATGTAAAAGTAGCTACTTTCACCATTTAAACTGGAAAAACGCAGCGGAAAAAGGAGTTTAACATATTGTTTTTAATCTTAAAAATTTTGCCATATTAAACTACAAACAAACCCAAGAATAAGGATCAAATGTATATGAAATAACACGCTATCAAACAACACAAAACAACCATAGGGTGTTAATAGAAAACAACCTTTCTTGTGCAAATGTTGTAGATGTATGAGATGAATATGAAGATGTTGTTGAATGTCTAGCCCTCAAGAGAGAGAACCTCAAGTTGTGATACCCACAAGTTCTTACAAACACCTTGCAAGTTAGGATGCTCAAAACCAAAGAACTCACTTTGTAGCTCCTCAATAATCCGAAAATTTCAGCCTTTCTCCTTGCAAAATCTGAATTTTCAGCCACACTTTGAGAGAGTTCTTGCTTGAGTTGCTTAGAGAGAAGTGTGTGTGAGAGAAAGGTGAAATGATGGAAGAGTGTTCTATTGGGAATGACTTGCAAAAGCCAAGACAAAAAGGAGTCCCAAGGCCCCATATGGGCGGCCGAAATACCCATCCAAAATGGGTTTCCCTCCCATTTAGTTTTATAAAAAAAAGTTACACTCTTACCCTTCATTTTATAAAACTAAAACCTCTTTTGATTTTATAACAATAACACACTTTTATTTGTTATTATTTAACCAACTTAAATAATGAAACAAACAATTTCTCATGAACAAATTATCCACATGATGTTGTTCTTTTACAAAAGCAACGTTTTAGAAAAAGCCATTTTCTAAATTGGTGTCGGTATTTATTTTTTTGATCTTATAAACAAATAAATACTAATTGGTGTTTGTATAGCTTGTTATTGGGTATGACCCGACTTGATCATAACGTACTAACCACATCAATCTTGTATGTGTCTTGGGTATATAAGGTCCACCAGATGCTATGTGGTTGACTCCGATGAGACAAGTACATACCATGAAGGCTAGTGGGAGCATAATTACATTCTTAATATTGTATGTTGAAGACATACTAATTTTTTGAAATGATTTTGCAACCATGGAAATTGTTAAAACCTGGCTTGGAAGTTTTTTTTCCATAAAAGATTTCGGTGAAGCTGTCTATATTTTGGGAATAAAGATCTATAGGGATAGATCGAGGTGGTTGATAGGTCTTAACCAAAGTGCATATATTGATAGAGTCTTGAAAAGGTTCAAGATGGAAAACTATAAGAAAGTTATGGTACCCATACAAAGACGGACAATATTGAGTACATCTCAATGTCCAAGCTCAAGGATGATCAAGATCGAATGAAGGACATCCCATATGCGTCTGCTATAGGATCCATCATGTAAGCGATGATATGCACTAGACCGGACGTGTCATGCGCGTTAAGCATGACAAGAAGATATCAGCAGAATCCAGGTAATAGCCATTGGATGGCTGTTAAAAGTATATTCAAATACCTTAGAAGGACTAAGGATATATTTTAATATACGGATCTGGTGAACAGGAACTCGTTGTAAAGGGTTACACGGATGCGAGTTTCCAAACTGATCGATATGATTCTCGATCACAATTGGGGTATGTCTTCATTATGAATGGAGGAGCAGTGCCCTGGAATCGTTCAAAACAAGACGTGGTAGGATTGTCCACTATAGAATCCAAATACATAGCCGCTTCATTAGCAACTCAAGACTTGCATGGATAAAGAAATTTATCACCGATCTAGGGGTGGTCTCTACCATTCAAGACCCCCTAGAAATCTTTTGTGATAACGAGGGTGCGATTGCCCAAATCGAGGAACCCCGTGCACATCAAAAGACTAGACACACTGAGCGGAGATTCAACTACATAAGGGATGAAGTTGAACAGGGAAATATATGTATTCATAAAGTTCACACTGATCAAAATATTGTGGATCCACTCACGAAGCTCCTTGAAAAGGCAAAGCATGAAAGTCATACTTGTGCCTTAGGACTTCGATAACCTAGTGATTGGAATTGACCCGTTTAGTATTTAAAAGTTTGGAACAACGTAATATTTAACTCTTTCATATATTTGTGATATTTTGAGTTATGTTCCTTTTAGCATGTATACATCCATGAATATGTTTATTATTCTAAATGTCCGTAGTTGGTCATGTTTGTGAGAACAAATATGAACATAAGACTATTATGAATATGGATTGGTGGACATTCATAAGGCATGAATATAGACCAATTGGTTTCTGCCAAAGTTCATAGACATTTGTGGGATACTAATATTGGACTGACCCGTGTCTCAAATATTACTACATGGAATCTTTTTGATTGATCATAAGTAGACTTGAGTAAATGTGAATATCATTTGGTATCCTCCGACTTGAGATACATATTGGGTTTTGATATTCACCAATGTGTTATACCTTGAGCTAGTTATTCACGGATTTGAAATAATGGACATTACATAAAGCTATGTTGAGGTGTGACACGAGTGATTGTGAGAAACGTATGTAGTCAAGATGGAATTAGTTCCTCTTATTCGTTGAGAGCAAGATGTATAAGGCCTGATTAAGTTAAATCAACAAGGAATGATCATTCTGTGTCCTTGGATTTAACATGACATCTGTAACAAAAGGATAAATGATTGATTCACCTAAATCATTTCAAGTTTGATACTTGAAGGGGATGATGTTATTGAATGGCTTTTAGTCATGCGTATTAGGGTAGTAAACCGTTTTTGGTGGTATTTACTCCTAGCATCAATCTTCTATGAAACTTGTGCAAGTGGGAGATTGTAGGATTATTTATGCCCAAGGCACATAGAACATTGATGTGGTTAGTACGTTATGATCCAAGTTGGGTCATACCCAATAACAAGCTTAGCAAACACCAAAAAATATTTAATTGATGATGTGATCATGCAATAAATAATTAGACCAATGTAGAAAATAGGTTTTCTAAATAAATTGTATATGAGATGGAACAACTTATAAGGATATTTTGTTCATAAGTGTTATTTGTATTGTTATTTAAGTTGGTTAAATAACATCAAATAATAATAGAGTGTTTGAGTTATATAATTAAAAGGTTAATTATATAACTTATTTAGTGACTAGTTACATAAAATGGATAAAAATAAAATTGGGGGGAAACCCCATTTGAACAACAAAAAATTTTGGCCGCCCCTCTCTTTATGTGTGGTTCTTTTGTTGTCTTCGAATTATTTATTCATTAACTAGTTACACACTCAAACTCTCTCTCTCTCTCTCTCTCTCTCATACATGCAAAAGACCAAGAAAAACAAACTCTTCTATTTTCTTGAAGAAGTTCAAGGCTGAAAATTGTTTTGCAGCTCTTCTTGGGTCGGTTTTGGTGTACAAATCCTAGCAACATAGGTGCTTGCTTGATGCTTGTGGGAATGGAAGCTTGAGGACACCTTTCCGTGGTGTTTTGATTGTTCAAGAACATCATCATCTTGACTATATCTCATAGTTTTTGCAGCTCCTGAAAGGTAGCTTCTGTTGAGGTTTGTTAGAACATGACACATAGTTTAACCATTTAAACTTTGTGAAAACGCAGCGGAAATAAACTTTATAACATAGTTTATAAACTGAAAATTTTGGTTTCAAATTGATATTATAAAGTTACAAACAAACCCAAGAACAAAGGACCTTTTATATGTGAATAAGACTAGCTATGTAAACACAAAACATACATTATGGACAGCCATAAAGAGGCTGCCATAAACTACCTTTCAGCAGCAAAAGAGTCGAAATAGATGAGGATATGCTCCAAGAAAACAACCAATGCACCAAAAGGGAGGTCCTCTCAAGCTTGTATACCCCAAGATCTATAGCAACCACCTTCTTGCTAGGGAGAAGAACACCAAGATCAATCAAAAGGCTCCCTAAAACTTCATGCTGGTCGAGAGTTTTAGGAGAAAAGAAGAATCCTTTTTTTGTGTGGAATGATGTGTATGAATGGGTTTTTGCACACTCTTTCTAATGTGTGTTTTCAATGCAAAAATCAAATGATTCCATTGGACCCTGGGAGGCTGAAAATCAGCCTTCTAGAAGGGGTTTTCCCACCCAAATTTTTAAAAAAAATCACACATTAAAAGGTCATGTACATTATTTAAATTAAACCCCTTTTAATTTAAATGACTCTTTCATTTATTATATAATGTTACTTAAACCTATTTAATGACATTACAAATAATAAAATTCATCCACAAAATATCCTTATAATTTGTTCCACTACAAATGCAACATTTAGAAACCAATTTTCTAAATTTGGTGTGATTATTTAATTGCATGATCATATCATCAATTAAATAATGTTTGTGTTTGCAAAGCTTGTTATTGGGTATAACCCGACTTGGATCATAACGTACTAACCACATCAATATTCTACGTGTCTTGGCATATAGAATCCAACAATCTCCCACTTGCACAAGATTCATAGAAAATTGATGCAAGCAGTAAATACCGCCTAACAACGGTTTACTACCCAAAATACGTATGACTTATAGCCAATCAATAACATCATCCCATTCAAGTATCCAACTTGAAATGATTTAGGTGAATTAATCATTTATCCTTTTGTTACAGATGTCATGTTAAATCCAAGGACACAGAATAATCATTCCTTGTTAATTTAACTTAATCAGGCTTTAGACATCTTGCTCTCAATGAATAAAAGGAACAAATTCCAACTTGACTACATACGTTTCTCATAAAACACCTCGTGTCACGCTTGAACATAGCCTTACAAACTGTCCATTATTTCAGGGCGTTGAAGAACTAGCTCAAGGTATAACACTTAGTGAATGTCAAAACCCAATATGTATCTTAGGTCCGAGGATACCAAATGATATTCTCCTTTACTCAAATTTACTTATGATCAATCTGGAAGATTCCATGTAGTAAAATTTGAGATGCAGGTCAGTCCAAAATTTGTATCCCACAAATATCTATCAACTTTGGCAGCAACCATTTGCTCTACATTCATTCCTTATGAATATCCACCAATCCAAATTCATAATAATCTTACCCTCATACTTGTTCCCACAAGTATGACCGACTACAGACATTTAGAGTAAACAATTTACCCACAGATTAAACATGCTAAATTGGAACATTCATTGAAATATTATGACCAAATAATTTTACCAAGTAGTAAGGAGTTCCAAATATCCAAATACGAAATTACAGATGAAATCCAATCACTAGAATATCGAAGTCCCACACAGGTATGACCTTCATGCTTTGCCTTTTCTAGGAGCTTTGTAAGAGGAGCCGCAATATTTTGATCCGTGTGAACTTTACGAATACATATCTTCCTTTCTGAACTTCATCTAGTATGTAGCTGAATCTCCGCTCAATGTGCCTAGTCTTTTCATGAGCACGAGGTTCCTTGATTTGAGCAATCGCACCCTCGTTATCACAAAAGATCTCTAGGGGTTCCTGAATGGAAGGGATAACCCCTAGGTCGGCAATGAATTTCTTCAACCATGCAGCTTCTTGAGCTACCATGAGGTGGCGACGTATTCAGATTCTGTAGTTGATAAAGCCACCACATCCTATTTAGAGCTCTTCCATGAGACAGCTCCTCCATTCAAAATGAAATGTATCGTGATTGTGATGGTGAATCATCACGATCGGTTCGAAAACTCACATCCGTGTAACCTTTTACAACGAGTTCCTCATCACCAGATCCATAGATTAGAAACATATCTTTAGTCCTCCTTAGGTACTTAAGTATGTTCTTAACAGCCATCCAATGACTGCTTCCAGGATTTTGCTGGTATCGGCTTGTCATGCTTAAGGCGCATGAAACGTCCGGCCGAGTGCATATCATTGCATATATGATGGATCCAATAGCAGATGCATATGGGATTGCCTTCAGTTTATCTTGCTCATCTTTTGAGCTTGGACATTGAGTCATGCTCAATATTGTTCCTCTTTGAATAGGTACCGTACCTTTCTTAGAGTTCTCCATCTTGAAACTTTTCAAGATCTTATCAATGTATGCACTTTGATTTAAACCAATCAACCGCCTTGATCTATCCTTATAGATCTTATTCCCAGAATATAAGCGGCCTCACCAAGATCCTTGATGGAAAAACAACTTCCAAGCCAGGTTTTACACCTTCCAAGGTTGGAATGTCATTTCCAAATTGTAGTATGTCAACCACATACAATACTAGGAAAGTGATGATGCTCCACTAGCTTTCTTATATACACAAGCTTCATCAGCGTTCTTGATGAATCAAAATTAATTACATCTTCATCAAAATGGTGATTCCAACTTCTCGATGCTTGTTTCAATCCATAGATTGATTTCTTTAACTTGCATACTTTGTTAGGATGTTTTGGATCGACAAAACCTTCAGGCTGAGCCATATAGACATCTTCCTCAAGATATCCATTTAGGAAAGCGGTTTTGACATCCATTTGCCAATCTCATAATCATAATGAGCAGCTATGGCAAACAATATCCTAATAGATTTTTGCATTGCAACAGGTGAGAAAGTTTCATCATAGTCAACCCCTTGAGTTTGAGTGAAACCCTTTGCTACAAGTCTAGCATTATAAGTATCCAAGTTTCCATGCATATCAGTTTTCTTCTTGAAAACCCACTTATTTCCAACTACTTTGGAGTTAAGAGGTGATACAACCACGTCCCATACTTGATTGTCATACATGGATTGCATCTCAACGTTCATGGCCTCAAGCCATTTATCACAATCCGAATTGGACAACGCATCATGGTATGTGATTGGTTCATCGAAATCTATCACATAGCATCCTTCAATGAAAAATCCATATCTTTCAAGTGGATTACTAGTTCTACCAGATCTGTGAATGTTTTCTATGTATTGATCAGCTATTTGATCACTTTCAACATCCTTATGTTAAGTGCTAGTGTCAACTAAACGTGTCTCAGGTTGCTGTTCTTGATCCTCTTCAAGATCCACAGTTCTACTACCAGTTCCTTCCATAAGGAACTTGGTTTCCAAGAACTCACCATTTTTGGCAACAAACTCCTTTTGTTGTATTGGATCATAGAAATAATTTCCCATATATCCATAGAATGTCTTGGATATCCAATAAAGATACACTTAGTGGAACGGCTTTATAACTTGTTCGAGGTGGGAGTCTTCACAAAAGCCTCACACCCCACACCCTCAAATATAAAATGATGGGAACCCTTCCATGCATATTTCATAAGGTGTCCTTTCCACTTTCTTGGTTGGGGCCATATTCAAAATACGGGTCGTAAAGAGCAGAGTAAAACCCCAAACTGACAGAGGTAATGAGCTTCTAGCCATCATAGATCGAACCATATCCAATAGAGTTTGATTTCTCCGCTCGGACACCCATTATGTTGTGGTGCTCCCGGTGGAGATAGTTGTGAGATAATCCCACAACTTCTAAAATGGTCCCTAAAAGCAACATTCAGGTATTCACCTCCTCTATCGGTGCAGAGAATTTAATTGACTTATTGAGTTGATTTTGTACTTCATTTTGAAAGATCTTGAACATTTCAAAAGCTTCATCTTTGTGTCTTAACAAGTACACATACCCATATCGACTATAGTCGTCAGTAAAAGTAATGAGGTATCTTCATTGTACCTTGTCATAGGTTTAAAAGGACCACATACATCTGATATGATACCTAATAAATCTTTTGCCCTTTCGGCTTTGCCACTAAAAGGTGCCTTGGTCATTTTACCTTGTAAACAAGACTCACATACATTAAATGAATTACATTCACTTGTTTTTAAAAGACCATTCTATTGTAGTGTTTGTATTCTTTACTTGTATATATGACGAAGACGGCAATGCCAAAGGTAACTATCACTCAAATCCAATTTGTGTTTCTTGGTACTAGTTTGGTACAATAAGCTATTATTCAATGTATTTTCATGAACCAATTCATAGATACCATTGATGGGAATAGCTTTAAAGTAAAACATGTCATTCAAAGTAACATGGATTTCATTCCAATAAATGATAATACATATCCAAAATGTTTTAATAGGGCTACGAAAATAATGTTCCTAGTCAAACTAGGAGCATACAAAACATTGTACAAAATTACTTCCAAACCATTTGGAAGTTTCAAGATGTAGTCGCCACGGGCTTCAACTTGAAATTTAGCCCCATTGCCCATGTAGAGGCTAACATCCCCTTTGTTGAAGTTGCAACTTCTTTTGAACCACTACAACAAATTGCAAATGTGAGTTCCACATCCGGTATCTAATACCCATGTGTTAGAGGATATTATGTTTAAATTAATATGGATCATGTATATGGTACTTGTGGTCTGCCCGACATCCCTCTTTGCTTTCAACTCTTGGAGATGGACAGGACAATTTCTTGCCCAATGTCCAACCTCCCCACACTTGAAGCACGGGTCATTAGAAGCAACCTTTTGCTTCTTCTCCTATGCTTTGGGTGGCACCCTTGCCACCCCTTTCCCCTTTCCCCATACGGGTCCCTTACCCTTGGCAAATCTTGCCTTGGGTGTGGGATGAGGCATTTTCTTGTTCCCACCTTCATTAATGGTGAGAACGGGTAAAACCCTTTTACCCATGGCAGCCTTGGACGTTTTGAGCATAGAGTGAAGCTCACCAATGCTTTTTTCCCAAGCATTCATGTTGTAGTTCAACACGAACGTCTCGAACCTTTTGGTAAGGCCATTGAGGATCAAATCTGTGGCCAATTCCTTTGAGACGGGTCAATTAGCCTTTCGAGGCGGTCAATGTGACTTTTCATCTTAAGTACATAAGATGATTCTGATTGGTTGTCGTCCATACGACATGCATGGAGTGCTCGAACCATTTCGAAGTGCTAACCCTCGCTTGCTGTTGGAACGTTTCTTTCAGTTGGGTTATAATGTCATAGCTCCGTGATTCTCATACTCCTTCTCAAGATCCGGAGTCATGCTTGCCAACATAAGGCAAGACACTTGGACATAGTCCTCAGTGTACTTCATCCAATCGTTATAGGCCTCCTCATCATGCTCACTAGGTTGATCGGGGATAGGGTCGTGTAAAACGTGTGATCATTTTTCTTGCTTGAGAACGATTTCTAAAGTTTCGATACCAATCGATAAAATTGTTATGATTTAGACGTTCCTTTTGGAGAATCGCTCGTAAAGATTGGGCGGACGTGGGTGAATTGTCATGATTTTCATTGTTATTGGTGGCCATCTACAAAATTTTAACAAAGATCAATTTTAGTATTTTCGATATTGTTATTTTAATAATTAATCCTTTTAAGGTCATTTTCATATTAAAATCTAGAACCCAACATTACATTTAAATAGTGGTTAGGTGACCTTTATCCCTCGATTTAAATTAATATGGTGGTCAACGATTGACGATTGCAACCATTTGCAACTTCTAGAGGTATGGGATTGACTTAAAACATCATATGTAAAGTCCGCATCAACACCATTTGGAAACCATATCGTAGGTGATCCATTTGACATGGTTTGCAAATCAAGACACCCTACTTACACACACGTGTGAGTTTGCCAAAATAAGCGGTTAGGTGACCTTTATCCCACGAATATGGCCTTCTCACCTCAAGTCACAAGTTCCCACAAAATGTTTAGGTGACCTTTATCCCACTAAGAGTCCTGAGTGACTAATGTGTTGTGTAAAAGGATGGTGTTGATCTTAATTTATAAATATTTAGAGATTTAATAATTCTAGTTTAGAAAACTCTATGTATTCATATTTGCATGCTTTCAAATACAAGATACCCTATGGTACATTGATTAAAACCTTTTATTACCTTTTAATGATTAAGGTCCATTTAGATAGTTTGTTATGGTTATTGAAGGATTGTTAAGCAAACATCATATATAAGCAATCAACCACAATTCATAATCAAACAAATATAGTGCATAACCATAACGTCTAAAGTGTCCACACTTCTTTGCCATCATAAGTGTGGTCCATAGGACATTCGTAAGGGACAAAACACAACACAAAAGGCTTCCATGAACCTCCCACTTGAAACCGCATCCAAATGCTCCATGTTTCTTGTGTCTTCCCTTTGTGCTTCTAACGCGTACATCTTCATATTAAAAGATATTATATCCTAATACAAGATTTCTAGTAAAATGAAAGGTACCTAATCTATATATTACATCCCAATAATAAATAAATTACACTTTAAACCAAACACAAATAAATGATTATACAACCCAATTGAATAACCATGAATCCCCACTAAACCCCACGAAATTTCAAGGGCTAGGTTATACACCGTAATGAACAATTATCATAACATCCAAAAAAACAATGAATCCCCACTAAACCCCACGAAATTTCAGCCAACACAAACTGAAATTTCGGGTTTTATCTTGTCCAAACAAACAAACAATACAACATACATGTCTTTCAAAGTTTAATCACAAGCATGTGTGATATAACTTTGAACGTTTGGGGTTTCATAATACCTGAATATAGCAGCCCCTAAAGGGGTTTTAAAGTCCCATAAAACGAATTTTTCAAGGACAAAACAAGCTAGCTATCCACATAACCGGCTCTAGATGCCAATGCTGGGGTTTGTTAGAACACGAAACATAGTTTAACCATTTAAACTTTGTGAAAATGCAGCGGAAATAAACATTATAACATAGTTTATAAACTGAAAATTTCAGTTTCAAATTGATATTATAAAGTTACAAACAAACCCAAGAACAAATGACCATTTATACGTGAATAAGACTAGCTATGTAACACAAAACATACATTATGGACAGCCATAAAGAGGCTGCCATAAACTACCTTTCAGCAGCAAAAGAGTCGAAATGGATGAGGATATGCTCCATGAAAACAACAAAGGCACCAAAAGGGAGGTCCTCTCAAGCGTGTATACCCCAAGCTCTATAGCAAACACCTTCTTGCTAGGAGAAGAACACCAAGATCAATCAAAAGGCTCCCTAAAACTTCCTGCTGTCCGAGAGAGTTTTAGGAGAGAAGAATAATCCCTTTTTTGTGTGAAGTGATGTGTATGAAAGTTTTTTTTGCAAACTCTTTCTAATGTGTGTTTTCAAGGCAAAAATCAAATGATCCATTGGACCCTTGGGAGGCTGAAAATCAGCCATCTAGAAGGGGTTTTCCCACCCCAATTTTTTTAAAAAAATGAATCATTAAAAGGTCATGTACATTATTTAAATTAAACCCCTTTTAATTTAAATGACTCTTTCATTTCATTATTTAATGTTACTTAAACCTATTTAAATAACATTACAAATAATAATATTCATCAGTAAAATATCCTTATAATTTGTTCCACTACAAATGCAACATTTAGAAACCTATTTTCTAAATTTGGTGTGATTATTTTTGCATGATCATATCATCAAATAAATAATTGTTTGTGTTTCCAAAGCTTGTTATTGGTATAACCCGACTTGGATCATAACGTACTAATCGCATCAATATTCTACGTGTCTTGGGCATATAGAATCCAACATTTTCATGGGTGTTGTTTTGGTTGTTTTTCATTCTAGATAGCTAGTTCATTCACATATATTGGATCCTATGTTCTTGGGTTTGTTGTTGCTAAGTAATATGCTTTAAATTTCAGTTCCTAAAACAAATTATTAAGTTATGTTTCCACTGTGTTTTCACATTTAATTGCTTAAACAACATTGATAATGATTCTAACAAACCAAACAAAGCTGATGAGGGAGAAGCTGAGAGAGGACAAAACATAAGCATCAATCTTTCACTGAGTCCTCAAGGAGGGAGGAGAGAGCTGGTTTGGATGAGGATGTAATAAGAAACCTCAATGCATCGCTGGCTAATGAGTTGAGCATGATCAAAACCAAACTTACCAATCAAGAGTTAAGGGAAAGGTAGAAGGATAAGGTGATTGAGGGCATGACCAAGATATTGGTCGATCAAAATAAATTGATAAAGAGATTGCTTGAGGAGGTGAATGAACTTAAGGTTGCAATCAGCCTGCCCAATCAACTAACTTAACCTGAGTTGGATGATTTGACTAATACTTCCAAATACTCATTTCTAAATGTGGGTACATCTTCCCGGGTCGGAGAGGGCACATATGGTGCAACGGCTGAGGAAGCAGGAGGATCAGGAGTAAGGCAGGAGGCTATGAATATGGAAGATGTTAAACAGGAAGTTGGGGTTGGTTTTGTGAACATGCAATTTGATTTGGAGAAATATTAGTTGGTGAAGAGGTGGTGAGAGAGAATCCTATTAAAAATGTGGAGAAAACTGTTGAGAAGTGATTGATTGATGAAGATGAAGATAATGAGCAGTTGGTTGACTATGATTGTGAACCAGAATATTATGAGGTTGATGAGAGACCTCCAACCTATGTTGCTAAGAAGGGTGACGATGATGGAGATGTGTTTGAGATGGAGAAGGAAGAGTGGTTTGTGAGAGAGAAAGGGACTCAAGTGCTAACTCCCTTATTCCAAAACATGGAAAGGTTGAGTAAATCTAAGGCTAATAAGAGAATCATTAGCTAGAAGTATAACCCTGGCCTTAAAATGTTTATGATAAAGAGGAGAGGGGGATGAGTTACTTATCTGCATAAGAGGACGGCATTCAAGACCTTGCCAAAATGGGATTTAAAGAGGCTGGCGGTGCTGCCATTGCTTAATGCTCATCTGAGTGAGAGAGCCACATTGTTAGAAAATGACATCAGGAACGGAGTGAATGAAAATTTTGAGTCATTCAGGTTTATGAAGGCTGAGAGAAGAAGATCCAAAAAGGATAAGGACTTGGAGGTGGGGAACGGAAGCATTGTGCTGAGGGTGAAACCCCCAAAGACACTGAATAGGGTTAGATTGCTTGATCCCCTCCCTTAGCAATTACAAATCTTTTAGACATGGTTCTATGATAACAACATGGGAGTAAGGCCCCGTTCCCGGGACGCTTACAGTTGGCCAATCATTGCTAATAAAACATATAATTACTTTGACTTGAAATAAACATTGCAGTGGAAACATTATAAAACAAAATTCCATTTCATCATAAAAGCTTTATAAAATATGGATGCCATCCAAAAAAGCTGAGTAGTCGCGCCGTGCCATCCTCAGCAACATCACCTACCAACTGGAAACACATAAAAGTCAGTGTTGCTGAGTGACACTATGTGGCTGACCAACTTGTCTGCAGCTAATGTCTATACCTTATACAAGTGGACACTATTCTATGACTCGTATGATATAGTACAAGCCCTCCAGTTCCAAAACGTGATAAGACTCTGTTTTACATTCGAGATACATGCTAGAGTTACAAGAGAAGAAAGGTACAAGAAATTTGAGAAGCTAATGAAGAATGTTAGACACTACTGTAAACTAAGTCCAAGGGGGAGTTTGTTGATACATATGTACTTAGTTTAGAAGCTTAATGTAAAATGTCTATCATGTCTTACATATATGTAATGAATGGGTATGAATGAAATACAATATGTGGTTGATGCTTACAATGTTTAATATTTCATTGTTTATTTTGTGATAACTTATAGTGAACTAACTATATATGTCGCTGTTGTACATAATTCTTAATCAACAATGGTTGACAAATGTGTTCAAACTTATTCATATGAAGTCCTCATGCGAATGGACCACACTAATGGACCATACACATGAATACTTCATGCTAATGGACCAGTCGCAAGACTGAACTAGGAGACTGGATCAGTCGCAAGACTGAACTAGGAGACTGGATCAGTCGCACGATTGAGACATAAGATTGACTCAGTCGCACAATTGAACCTTCGGTCGTGCGGATGGATCAATCGCATGATTTAATCGCACGACTGAACCATGCTAATGGTTTAGTCGTACGATTGGAGGACCCTAACCTATAAATACCACCTAATTCATGGAAAAACTTAACAATTCGAATACCAACACACATAATTGTACCCTAGCCGTCCAAAGACTCAAGAAAACCTGTTCCAAGTTCATAAATCACAGTTGATCATGTTCTAATTGTTCTTAACGTTTCTTTAATTGTTAGATTAATCTGAACTATGTTCTCCCTGATTGAATCGCCAATCAAATAGGATTCTGCACTATTTGATCCGGTATACACGCAGAATCAGTTAGTACTCCGTCCGTACACGGTCCCCTAACAGCTTGTTCCAAACTCGTCTGTAATTGAGTTCAACCTCCTAGAAACCCACTAAAAACATACAACCGAACACACAATACACATAAGCATACAACTGAGGCAAGGCCAGTTAAGAATACTTAAACCATGAATTCTTACCTTGAATTCAAATTTTGTCCTTTTGTGTGGGTGTAAAAACAGTGATGGGTGGCCATCACCTTGTACACCCACTTTTCAAACATTTTGTCCTTTTGACACTTTTTACCCCTCAACTTGGGTAAAATATCTTTTCTTTCTTTTTCTTCACTTTATTGTTCTTTCTTTGACTAAAAAAAAGTAGGTGTTACACTTGAGGTCTTCTATTTTGGAGGCTTGGATTCAACAATATCATCATCTTCTCCATCGAATTCCATACATATTCTTGTTCTTACAAAGATTGTATTCTATGAACACCCTATGGTTGTTTATGATTAATAGCATTTCTTTTCACATATATTTGATCCTTGTTCTTGGGTATGTAATCTTGGTTATTAAAATGGTTAATTTTCGGAATATAAACATGTTTTATATGTTCTTATATCCACAACATTTTTGTTTAAATGGTTAAATAATCTCTGATAAAGATGTAAAAAACCCAACAATGGCATCTAGAGCTGGTTATGTGGAAAACTTGCTTCAAAAGTCCAAGAAAAGTTAGTTTTGTTGGACTTTTTCAACCCATTAGGGGCTGATTAGTTATTGATATATGAATCCCTTGTCTTTCAAGTTTTCTTTTACATGCTTTAGAATAAATCTTGAAAGATTAAAGTCAAGTGGTTGATTATGTTGCTTGGACAAAAAACCCTAAAATCTTAGTTTATGTTGGTTGAAATTTGATGGTTAAAAAGGGAGTTCATTTTGGTCTTGAATATTGTATTTGGATACATGTTTTGGTGCATAACATAACCTTGACCATGTGTGCTTTGGATTTGGTTGTATGTTTGCCATGTTTGGTTCTATTTTTCCAAAGGGATGTAATAATATTTTGTGTTTGTGTCTTTGGGTTGTAATTTATTTATTCTTTAGTTATGTGTAAGGCCCCGTTCCCTGAATATCTACAACTGGTAAATCATTGCACATAAAACATATATCTTACATTTAACATTCATAAAACATTGCAACGGAAACATAAAAATAACTTTTCATATAATTACAAATGCTTTTGCAAGTTAATACAAGAGTTCATTTCAAAACATCGTTCGTTCGCATTACAATGAAAAAACATTAATCAAAAGAATGCCATCCAAAAGAGCTAAGTAGTCTCCTCGTGCCATCCTTAGCAACATTACCTACCATCTGGAAACACATAAAAGTCAGTGTTGTTGAGTGACTTCTAGTTTTACAATAAAACATACTTTCACTTTCATTAAACCGTTTATTACTTTTGCATGTGATCACACATCATACATACACATAGATAATATCATTATATCTTCATCATTCGTTCGTTCATTCCGTACATTCGTCATTACATCTTTACTTTCAGTAGGACCAATGACATGTGCTTCACCCCATCATAAGCATAAAGTCGGTACTGGGCGTGAGGTTTTTCATAGACCCCGAACATTGTGTACGAAGCTGACTCCAGTTACCTAGGGTGAGTGGCAAGGGTCCCATACATATGGTCAATCACAAGGACTGGACCCCAATGTGCATCCTTCTCGGGTAATTAACCCGCACATAGTTGAGCTAACACCCTTCATTTGGTGTGAACCTCCATACATCTGCTTAATCACATGGATCAAGCCCTAGTGTGCATCTTTTCGGGGTAGCTAACCCGCACATAGTTGAGCTAACACCCTTCATTGGGTATGAACCTCCTTACGTTTGCTTTCAAGCCTTTCATACTTTCATTCATTCATTAATGCATGCATTCATCATTTCGTTCCTCTTTTCATTATTTTCCACTTTACGTTACGTAATACTTTCATTTCATTCATTAATATTCAACGTAAAGTCAAGGGAAAATAATCATACATAATAAGGAACATCAACGTCATCATACAGGGCATCATACATACATCACATACATCATACATACCATCATGCATAAGCATCAACATACATCATAACATTCCCCTCTTAACATTTGTGACCTTAAAAGTCAGCTTACATGAACCCTCGAGAACCTCCCAAGTCAAAGCCTAAATTACACTTTTCTCCAAAAAGTCAGAAAACATTCTATGTGTTCATCCGCATTTGCTATAGTTCATCCGCATTTCTTTTACTTCATCCAAATTTGTTCCTCTCCATCCACATTTGTTAATCCACATTGATTTTACTCACCCGCATTTCCCATACTTAGTCAATGTTCATCCGCATTTCATTGAATACTCATCCACATTTCCCATACTTAGTTAATGTTCATATCCGCATTTCATCCAATACTCATTTGTTGGACCCTTGAAAGGATCATACATGCCAACTCAATGGGTGATTTGATGATTGTTCTGCTGAAATCCATCAAGTCCAAGAAGAAATGCAGATGAACAATCTGCTTTGAAGAATAAAGTATTTTCTCCTGCATTTGTCAATGCGGAAGGCACAAAACAAATACGGACAAGTATTTGTTCTTCCGCATTGAAAAATGCCGAAGAAAACAAAGTAAATGCGAACAAGACTTTGCCCATCCGCATTGACAAATACGGATGACCGAACAAATGTGAACAAGTATTTGTTCATCCACATTAACCAATGTGGATGACCAGCATACTAATGCGGTTGATCAAGTGAAGAAATGTTGATCAAGTTAACTCATCCGCATTTGTCAATGCGGATGAACAAGCAAAGATGCGGTTGAAGACTTGGACTAGTTCTGATGTAATAGGTCATGGGTAGTTTAGTCATTTTGTAAAAGGCATCTTTTCTACCTATAAATAGAATAGATACCTCGTACATGAGGCGACGACTGATAGATAGAGAATTTTTGTTATAATTATTCTCTGTAATTTATCAACTTTCATATATCAATATTTATGAGTATTTTTCTTTCATTGAATGCTCTTTGATTGTTTGTTTCCGCCACTTGATAATCATATTCGATTCACAGTAAGAATATCACTCTTACTCAACCCCAGTCAATTGGTATCAGAGCTTTGGCTCTTGATTCTCTTTCAGATCTGCGCACAGACTGAATAGAGTTCAATTGATCTAGTAATCAAGTTGCAAGTAGTGGATATCATCATCTCTACTTAGTAAACAACAAGAATACTCGTGTCAAACAGCAAGAAAATCATTACAGAACTCATTCTGAACCTCAAAAGAACTGCTTGAACAAGTTAGACTCATCAAACATAATCAATCTTAAAATCAACTAAATCTATACTCACACAAAACAACATGGATTCTAACAGTTACTCTAAACTTGGTCATACACCTAAACCTCCCATGCTTAAACACAAATCTGAGTTTAAACAGTGGAGAATAAGGTTTAGAAATTATATCACAGGTGTATATCCTGATTTTTGGATTTCAATATGTATGGGTCCACACATCCCGGTTACTCCATCAACAGCTCAAGCTACACTTTACAAGACTGCTAGAATACCCATTGAAGACTTAACTCTAGATGAAGATCACTATAAGAAAATCAAGATTGACCTCAAAGCATACTCAATTTTGACTAAAGCACTCAAGCTGGATGTGCTAAAAAGATTGGAAAAGTATGGAACTGCTAAAGCTGATTGGGATGCATTGAAAATTATGTGTGAAGGAAGCAGTGAGGTGGCTGAAATTAACAAAGACAAGCTGGTCAATCAGTATAAAACATTCACCACACCAAAGGAGAATCAATATCAAAACAACTGCACAGATTTGTACACTTGGTAAATGACATGGAAAATCATGGGAGTCACTTACAATATTAAAGAACTTAACAAGAAAATGCTTCACAGTCTCCCTGAAAGCTAGAAACAGAATGTAACCATGCTAAAAAATACTCTTGATCTTGAGAGTACCACTTTAGACATTATGATAGCTAAAATTGAAGCTTTGGAACTTGATGAAAGAAGCAGAAACCTGGGTGGACCAAGAGTGATTGAGGCTAACAAATTTCCTTTAGAATCTCATTCTGTTTAAAATGCTTTCATAACGGAGGAAGATGATTTCATCTCATCAAGATATCAAATGAAAAATATTGGGTTCATTGCAACTCCACCAATTAATCATCCATCAACTTCATCACAAGCACCTAAAGTGTCTAATGCTCCTCAAACCTCTCCTAAAGACTCAAGATCAAAAGAGCAAAAGGCAACTTACAATGCCTTTGTTGCAAGCTTTGAAGCCTACCTGGGAGGAAGACTCACTTCTGCTCACCTAATTCAGGAAGATTTGGAAGAAATGGATCCTAATGATGTTGAGAAAATGGATCTACAGTGGCAAATGGCAATGATTGCCATGAGAGCCAAGAAATTCATGAGAAAAGGAAGAAAGCTGAGCGTGAATGAGAACACAAAACTTGGATATGATAAATCCAAGGTGAAATGCTTTAACTGTGGCATGACTGGCCATTTCTCGAGAGAGTGCAATGCCCAAAAAGAAACAACTATCAAAGGAACTCTCCAGGCCAATCGTCATCACAGCCCAACTCAAGCTATCACTCCAACAATCAAACAACAGTATGATCATTCTTATCATCAACAAACATACCAGAATCAACCACAGCTGACAAATCAAGCTCATGCAAGCAGTCAGCCTTCTACCAATGCCCTTGTCATTAAACAAGATAGGGTATGTGACTGGAGTGTGTAAGCTGAGGAAGTCAAGCCTCAATTCCAAAATCATGCTCTTATGGATCACATCAACGATAGACCATCTCCAATGCCTACTAAGGTAAAAACTGACCTTTGTAGTGAAAAATTCATTAATGAATTACAAGAGTATAGGGAACACAACCTTAAACTGGCAGATAAAATCAAAGAAGAAAAAGTGAAGTCAGAAATGACGAAGAGAGAACTAAAAAGTTTTGAAATCAAAATCAAATCTCTCATTTCTGACACAGAAAAACTGCATGGTGAGAAATACACTCTTGCAGCTGAAAATGAGTTACTTACTGAAAAGTTAGGTCAAGTGAAAGCTCAACAATCTATGACTGAAGTGAAACTTGAAAAGTTTCAAATTTCTTCAGTCAAGATGCAAGAGATACTGGATTCCCAAAAGGATCCAAAGGACATGTCAGGGATTGGGTATAATTCATGTCTTCCACCATACAATGACAATTACACTGTCATGTCTGACTCTGTCTCACTCTCTGAATCAATTCAACCTAAAATTATGGAACCTAAATCAGCAGTGAAACAAGTGACAAATCCTCAAAACAAACCTGATGTTTATTTTGAAACTAATAAGGATAAAATCAAGTTAGGTCACCCAATCAAAATCAAAGAGTGTTCAGACAAGACAGTGAGTGTCATGAAACCATCAAGCCCTGTAAAAGCAATTGTACCTTTTATAAAATTCATACCATCTGTTTTACAAGGCAAAAAGAAATATGTCAAGATATTAAAACCCACTACTGAGAGTAGTTCTCATAATGAGATTATATCTCCACAAAATTCAACCAAATCATAAAAGGTTTCACTGAAAAAGAAACAAACTATAAAACTAAGTTCAACATATAAAACATCATCAGACCCTCAGTCATCAAGGTTAAGGCAGGGAGTTGGGTTTGATATTTGTAACAAGGAACATGATGACCAGTTTGAGAAAGAAGTGAGAAATAGGCTGATGAAACAGAAATAGCCTAGACAATTGAACAAAAGTAGTGTTGTGAAGCAATCTACTAAAAGGGTTGATTCTGATTCATTGCCTAAAGAAAAGAAAGTGACTCATCAAAAGAAAATATCAGTTGAGTCACACAAGGAAAAATCTGATTTAAGAAACAAACAAATATATTGTGATCTTTATGACATGTTCAATCACAACACAGATAAATGCTTCTTCAATCAATATTGTTCTATCTGTGATATGAATAATCACTCCACCAAAAATTGCCATTTCAACAAGTATTGTTCAATCTGTGACATGAACAATCACAATACATCTGATTTTTACTTTAATCAGAAGGGGTTGAGAATTTCCCAAAACAAGCCCATCTCAAAAACATCTACTGTGATGCACTCTGTTAGACCTCATCTTCATAATACTCAATATAGGACACCTAGATCAATAAATGACAGAAATAACTTGTAGGATTTAAGGAAGGGTCAAAGAAATCTTCTCATAATGAATCTTAAAATCAACTAAATCTATACTCACACAAAACAACATGGATTCTAACAGTTACTCTGAACTTGGTCATACACCTAAACCTCCCATGCTTAAACACAAATCTGAGTTTAAACAATGGAGAATAAGGTTTAGAAATTATATCACAGGTGTAGATCCTGATTTTTGGATTTCAATATGTATGGGTCCACACATCCCTGTTACTCCATCAACAGCTCAAGCTACACTTTACAAGACTGCTAGAATACCCATTGAAGACTTAACTCTAGATGAAGATCACTATAAGAAAATCAAGATTGACCTCAAAGCATACTCAATTTTCACTCAAGCACTCAAGATGGATGTGCTAAAAAGATTGGAAAAGTATGGAACTGCTAAAGCTGATTGGGATGCATTGAAAATTATGTGAAGGAAGCAGTCAGGTGGCTGAAATTAACAAAGACAAGCTGGTCAATCAGTATAAAACATTCCACCACACCAAAGGAGAATCAATATCAAAACAACTGCACAGATTTGTACACTTGGTAAATGACTTGGAAAATCATGGGAGTCACTTACAATATTAAAGAACTTAACAAGAAAATGCTTCACAGTCTCCCTGAAAGCTAGAAACAGAATGTAACCATGCTAAAAAATACTCTTGATCTTGAGAGTACCACTTAGATATTATGATAGCTAAAATTGAAGCTTTGGAACTTGATGAAAGAAGCAGAAACCTGGTGGACCAAGAGTGATTGAGGCTAACAAATTTCCTTTAGAATCTCATTCTGTTTAAAATGCTTTCATAACGGAGGAAGATGATTTCATCACATCAAGATATCAAATGAAAAATATTGGGTTCATTGCAACTCCACCAATTAATCATCCATCAACTTCATCACAAGCACCTAAAGTCTCAATGCTCCTCAAACCTCTCCTAAAGACTCAAGATCAAAGAGCAAAAGGCAACTTACAATGCCTTTGTTGCAAGCTTTGAAGCCTACCTGGGAGGAAGACTCACTTCTGCTCACCTAATTCAGGAAGATTTGGAAGAAATGGATCCTATGATGTTGAGAAAATGGATCTACAGTGGCAAATGGCAATGATTGCCATGAGAGCCAAGAAATTCATGAGAAAAGGAAGAAAGCTGAGCGTGAATGAGAACACAAAACTTGGATATGATAAATCCAAGGTGAAATGCTTTAACTGTGGCATGACTGGCCATTTCTCGAGAGAGTGCAATGCCCGCAAAAGAAACAACTATCAAAGGAACTCTCCAGGCCAATCGTCATCACAGCCCAACTCAAGCTATCACTCCAACAATCAACAAAAACAGTATGATCATTCTTATCATCAACAAACATACCAGAATCAACCACAGCTGCAAATCAAGCTCATGCAAGCAGTCAGCCTTCTACCAATGCCCTTGTCATTAACAAGATGGGTATGTGACTGGAGTGTGTAAGCTGAGGAAGTCAAGCCTCAATTCCAAAATCATGCTCTTATGGATCACATCAACGATAGACCATCTCCAATGCCTACTAAGGTAAAAACTAACCTTTGTAGTGAAAAATGCATTAATGAATTACAAGAGTATAGGGAACACAACCATAAACTGGCAGATAAAATCAAAGAAGAAAAAGTGAAGTCAGAAATGATGAAGAGAGAACTAAAAAGTTTTGAAATCAAAATCAAATCTCTCATTTCTGACCAGAAAAACTGCATGGTGAGAAATACACTCTTGCAGCTGAAAATGAGCTACTTACTGAAAAGTTAGCTCAAGTAAAGCTCAACAATCTATGACTGAAGTGAAACTTGAAAAGTTTCAAATGTCTTCAGTCAAGCTGCAAGAGATGCTGGATTCCCAAAAGGATCCAAAGGACATGTCAGGGATTGGGTATAATTCATGTCTTCCACCATACAATGACAATTACACTGTCATGTCTGACTCTGTCTCACTCTCTGAATCAATTCAACCTAAAACTATGGAACCTAAATCAGTAGTGAAACAAGTGACAAATCCTCAAAACAAACCTGATGTTTTTGAAACCAATGAGGATAAAATCAAGTTAGGTCACCCAATCAAAATCAAAGAGTGTTCAGACAAGACAGTGAGTGTCATGAAACCATCAAGCCCTGTAAAAGCAATTGTACCTTTTATAAAATTCATACCATCTGTTTTACAAGGCAAAAAGAAATATGTCAAGATATTAAAACCCACTACTGAGAGTAGTTCTGATAATGAGATTATATCTCCACAAAATTCAACAAATCAGAAAAGGTTTCACTGAAAAAGAAACAAACTGTAAAACTAAGTTCAACACATAAAACATCATCAGACCCTCAGTCATCAAGGTTAAGGCAAGGAGTTGGGTTTGATATTGTAACAAGGAACATGTTGACCAGTTTGAGAAAGAAGTGAGAAATAGGCTGAAGAAACAGAAATAGCCTAGACAATTGAACAAAAGTAGTGTTGTGAAGCAACTACTAAAAGGGCTGATTCTGATTCATGCCTAAAGAAAAGAAAGTGACTCATCAAAAGAAATATCAGTTGAGTCACACAAGGAAAAATCTGATTAAGAAACAAACAAATATATTGTGATATTTGTGACATGTTCAATCACAAGACAGATAAATGCTTCTTCAATCAATATTGTTCTATCTGTGATATGAATAATCACTCCACCAAAATTGCTATTTCAACAAGTATTGTTCAATCTGTGACATGAACAATCACAATACATCTGATGTTACTTTAATCAGAAGGGGTTGAGAATTCCCCAACACAAGCCCATCTCAAAAACATTACTGTGATGCACTCTGTAGACCTCATCTTCATAATACTCAATAGGACACCTAGATCAACAAATGACAGAAATAACTTGAAGGATTTAAGGAAGGGTCAAAGAAATCATCTCACAATGAACACAAACTTGACCTTCCTAAGAAAAACAACTTTGATAATAAAACTCGGGCTAAATTTTACAAAGAAATAGAGACCAACGATTTCATTATTCATCTGAATCCTCAGTAGATGTTGATGAGATGACTCAACCAATTCATCATCAAAAATCTCCCAGAACACCTCCATCCAAATCACAATTAGAGGGAAATACCAGGAGGTGACTATCATGAATAGGAACGGGAAACCCAAGACCATCATGGCTTGGGTTCCTTATTCTAATTAGTTCATTTTGCTTGTAGGTTCATTCACACAGGTCTAATAGCCTATGGTACGTAGACAGTGGATGCTCCCGACACATGACTGGAGATCGTTCCCTCCTTCATGATTTCAAGTACATACAAGGAACTACTGTGGCATTCGGTGGAGGTTCAGAAGGTTGTAGAATTATAGGAGAAGGATCTATGACAAACAGGAAGCTGAGCTTTGACAAAGTGAATTACTGTGAACAACTGAATTTCAATCTGCTAAGCATGTCTTAGATCTGCGACAAAAAATATTCCACTCACTTTACAGACACTCACTGCTACATTCTGAAACCTAGATTTCAGATCCATGAAGAATGGGTTGTCTTAAGACTCCGAGGAAGAATAATACATATGTCTTAAACCTGTATTTTGCATCACCTAAGGTAGAAACAAGTCTTTTGTCTAAAGCATCATTTGATGAGTCACAGCTTTGGCATAGACGTTTGGGGCACACGAACTTTATAAATATGAACAAGTTAGTCAAAACCATGTCATTGGTCTTCCTCAAAAAGAATTCAATTTTATTGATCAATGTTCAGCGTGCCTCAAAGGAAAACAACACAAATCGTCTCAGAAAACCAAGTTGGTGAACACTAACAATACTCCATTGAAGTTACTTAACATGGATCTTTTTGGACCAACTCATGTAATGAGTATGGGAAAGAAACAGTATTGTTTAGTGATCATTGATGACTTTTCTCGATTCACATGGGTGTTCTTCCTACTTCATAAAAACGAATCATCCTAAATCATTCAAGAATTTATCACTAAAATTGAAAATCAACTTGATCTTAAGGTCAAAATAATAAGAAGTGATAATGGTACAGAGTTCAAAAATGAAGATATGAGTTCCTTTTGTGCAACCAAAGGCATTGCTCATCAATTCAGTGCAGCTAGAACTCCTCAACAAAATAGGGTAGCTGAAAGGTGAAATAGAACACTGATTGAAGCAACAAGAATGATGCTAGCCGATGCTAAACTACCAATCACCTTCTGGGCTGAAGCAGTTAACATATCATGCTTTGTGCAAAATCGAACTCTGATTGTTAAAGAAAGTAACATGACACCTTATGAACTGATCATAGGAAACCATTTACTGGATTCCTCAAATCATTTGGTTGTCCAGTCTCAATATTAAATACCCATGATCATTTCGGAAAATTTTCATCCAAGTCTGATGAAGGATTCTTTGTAGGTTATTCTTTTGTCTCAAAGGCTTATAGAGTGTTCAATCCTAGACAGAACATTATTGATGAATCTACATATGTTCAATTCAAAGAACATTTGTTTCCCAAATCTACAAATGGTACCGACTGGTTGTTTGATATTGACACATTTACAAAATCATTTGACCAATTTCACTTGTCTGATGCAGGAAATATACATTCAGGTGATACTTCATCAACTGTAGAAAAAAGAGATAATTATCCATTGATTCCAACTACATTTGATGAACATATAAATGAAGATGTTCCTCTTCAAGCTGATCCCATCAGACAACTATCGCAAAACCTTAGTGTTTCTTCTGAAGAAGGTCCCAGCCTGGTACCATCCCACTCAGATGACTTGTCAAATAAGATCAGAAATCAAAAACAGGCTTCTCATCCAGTAGAACATAAGGTACATCAAATGATGCAAGCAATTTTAGTGCTACTGAAGATGTAGCAGCTATTGAAACAGAAGTTGAAAATCTTCATAATTCAACAACAATACAAGATGAATACGCCTCTGACCATAATGAACTGAATGTCTCCAATCTTGATGTAACTATTGTTGGTGACACCATTTCAAACACAAGAATACACAAGAATAATCCAGTTGAAACCATTATTGGTGATCTTAATGAGAGGGTGACTAGAAGCAAGTCTAGCATTGCAAACATCTGTTTGTTCTCCTGCTTTATATGTCAAGCAGTAGCCAAAAACAACAAAGAGGCAGTTCAAGACAATAGTTGGATTGAAGCAATGCAGGAAGAATCGCTCCAATTCATGAACCAAGAAGTACAGCAACTAGTAGATCTTTCCGAAGGACAATACCCTATCGGTACACATGGCTGTATAGGAACAAGAGTGATGATAGAGGGATCATCATGAGAAATAAAGCAAGACTAGTTGGACAGGGATACACTCAGGAAGAAGGAATCGACTACAACGAAGTGTTTGCTCCTGTTGCCAGACAAGAAGCAATCAGAATCTTTCTTGCATATTCTACGTCCATGAAATTTACTTTATCAAATGGATATAAAGTATGCCTTCCTATATGGAAAGATTACTCAAGAAGTCTATGTGAGTTAACCACCTGGCTTTGAAGATCCAGATTTCCCTCATAGAGTTTACAAGCATGACAAAGCTCTGTATGGTCTTTATCAAGCACTAAGAAAGTGGTATGAGACTCTCATCCTTTCTTCTTGAACATGGGTATGAAAGTGGAAAGATTGATCAGACTCTCTTGAGAAGAATAAGAGGAAAAGACATGTTATTAGTCCAGATCTACGTGGATGGCATTATATTTGGCTCGACAAGCAAGCAGCTCTGCAATGAATTTTAAGACCTTATGTATTCAAAGTTCCAAATGAATGCTATGAGAGAACTCACATTCTTTCTACGGGTGCAAGTCCAATGAAAAGCACATGGAATCTTCATCAACAATCAAAATATATGGAAACCATGTTGAAGAAAATCCACTTTGCTGACTGTCAGTCTATCAGAACTCCGGTGGATACTAAAGTGAAGATTGGACCTGACCCTGAAGGCAAATTAGTGGATCAGACTCACTATCGATCAATGATAGGCTCACTTATGTATCTAACAGCCAATAGGCCTGACATTATGTTTGGTGTTTGTGTGTGTGCCATATATCAAGCTGATCCAAAAGAATCACATGTGAATGTAGTCAAGAGGATATTCAGATATCAGAAGGGCAAGCCAGCTCTTGGGTTATGGTATCCAAAGGATGGAGAATTTAATCTCTATGCCTACATAGACAATGATTGTGGAGGATGCAACTTCAACAGAGAATCCACTTCTAGCGGTTGCCTATTTCTTGGTCCTAGACTGGTATCCAGGCAATGTAAGAAGCAGACAAATGTGTCTTTGTCCATAGCAGAAGCTGAGTATATTGCTGTATCAGCATGCTGCTCTCAAGTTCTTTGGATTCAAAACCAGATGCTTGGTTATGGTTTTAACATATTGCACACACCAATTTCTATTGACAACACAACTGTTGTCTTTATAACTAATAATCCAGTTTATCACTAAAAAACATAACATATTGAGATTAGATATCATTTTTTGAGAGATTGTGCTCAAAAGGGTTTAATAAAATTGATTCAAGTACCAACTGAAAATCAATTAGCTGATTTGTTTACCAAGGCATTTGAACCTAGTAGGTTTGAATTTCTGGTTCAGTCAATTCGCATGATTAACCTTGAGTAAAAACTATGAAAAACATCAAAAACAATTTAAAACATCAGAACACCACAAAAAGAAATCAAGTTCGATGAAGAAAAGAATTACCAGGCAAATTATATAATTACAGTCGTTATATCATTCACTGTGCTTAATTTCAAAATGTAAAAGACTGAAATGACTTGCCAGATATGTTGATAGGCTCAACTTGGAAGAAAAGATACATGCAGTGATGAATTAAAGACATGTTCAATTGTGAAACACTCATCATTAAGTACAGGTATGTATTGGCTTATCTGAATGCATGTGTGTGTAGTAGCCTAAACACACCAGGTAATGATACTTTATGAATTTCTTTCACCACATCATGTTTCATCTTGTTTTGCTGAGCAAAGACCTGATGAAACTTGCACATAGTGCAGATGTCATGATCCAAAAGATTCCCAATGTGGAACACATCCAAAATTGGATGAATCAACAAAGTAATACATTCCAAGTGAATGAACAAAAGAATCCTATCATGGATCACCTTCCAAAGTGAAGTGAAAATAATCCCAAGGTGGATCAACATGAAAAAGGATCAAATTAAAAGAATCCTAATGAGGATCAGTGAAAATAAGATTTCATGATTTAAGTAACCTGGTAAGAAAAGTTGTGAAAACGTTCTACCATGCATTATATAAGGAGGGTTGATCATTTCATGCTTATGTGTGTGAGGTACACATTGAATAATTAATCAACAAAAACATGATAAAAGTCACTTGCATCAAAATATCAACCAGGTATGGGTTTAAGAAGACAAACATACCTTCAATCTTTAAGTTCATAATCATGTCATTTAATCATAAAGGATGCAGAAGTGTAATGTAAGACTGATATAATCCCAACAAAGAGATTTTTCTCTTCATTATTAATATTAATCAAAATAATATTCAAAAAGTTTTAAATCTTCAAAGTTTCTCTCCAAATGTGGACATAAACTTTAGGGGGAGTGATTTAAAATTTTTTAGTAAGTCCAAATTTTTGTTTATTAACTTAATTTTGAAAAACAAAACAAAAAGAATTTTAGTTGGTGTTGTTGCTGATAGGATCGGTGATCTCAAGTTTGATGGATTAGAGTGTAACGCATCAGAATAAGAACAAGAATTAGACAAATTATAGCAAGAATTTGATATTCGTATGCATAAGAACAAATACGGTTGTAACGAGAGAATATATTTCTGTGAAAAGGAATGTTTCAATAATATCAAATGTTTCTGCTCAATCATTCACCAATTACAATTAGGTTGACACTCCTTATATAGAGTGCAATCACTGCTGATATCACGGGATAGTGACATCTGGCATATTTATTACAAAAATAACTAAAACTTAACAAACTACTGAAATGTTCACAACTACTGTACAAACCATAAAACTACTGATACGAAACTACTGAAACTACAACGACCAAAGAACAAGCTCTTCAGTCGTTTTACAAAACTACTGAAAAGAAAAACATAAAACTACTGAAAGAAAACCGTCACAACTACTGAAGAAGACCTCTTCAGCTGTTGTGACAATGTCTGATACTTGGTCTTCAGCACTTGTGTCTTCAGACTTTGTCTTCAGCACTTGTGTCTTCAGACTTTGTCTTCAGCACTTGTGTCTTCAGACTTTGTCTTCAGCACTTGTGTCTTCAGACTTTGTCTTCAGCACTTGTGTCTTCAGACTTTGTCTTCAGCACTTGTCTTCAGACTTTGTCTTCAGCACTTGTGTCTTCAGACTTTGTCTTCAGCACTTGTGTCTTCAAACTTTGTCTTCAGCACTTGTCTTCAGACTTTGTCTTCAGCACTTGTCTTCAGACATTGTCTTCAGCACTTGTCTTCAGCTGTTGTGGACTTCAGCAGTTGTTGTGACGTCTGTGGGACTTAAGGTTTTTCTGATCCGGCTCATTGGTTCTTTTGGTCCAACAAACTCCCCTTGAACCAATGCAGCCAAAACCTTAACTTTATTGAGGTCCCACTTATTGTTGGTGATAAGATTGGTCTTTTTCCTTCTTGTTCAGCTAAGAAGATGACCCAAGTAGGCACTGGCCTAGGAATAGATTTCTGAAATTTGGTTGGCATAGTATGGATAAGAGCCCTGACTTTGGGGAACTGGACACAGGGTTGTGGTCCTATTCCATGAAATCTACTTCCCATGTATAAGCCTGTAGGATTCTCTGGTGTATGCTCTGAGAAACATAATTTGTTCTTCCATGGTAGATTTTCAGCTCCACCATCAAACAGTCCTTCACGCCCATACAGCTCTGAAATGTACTTAGCCTGTTTGCCATTTTTGAGCTCAACTGTTGTAATCTGTCTGTATGCAAACTCATCTGGGTGAGTACCTTCAAGTAACAGACTGAGCTCATTTTGTTTGAAGTTTTCAAGCCTCTTGTAGACTAACCCCTTTTTAATTACTCTGTTCTCTAACATCTTTTGGGGTGGCTGTTTAGTTTCATAGGCCATCTTGAAATCTTCTACAATTTCCCAGGGTGATACTACAAGGACCACTGTGATCTCTTCATCTACGATCCTTTTTACTTGGCCCTTGTATCTCGAAGGAATGTCTTTCTTCACAATTCTGTGAGCCACCCTAGGATCAGGCCATATTCTCACCTTTTCCTTTTGATATTGAAATGTGTTAGCAAGGGTGTACAATCTCAGAGCTTCTTTCTTCATACTGATTATTGATGAAGAAGCAACATAAGTTTTGTCTATGCTTTTCAGCATCTCATCATCATGAAGCTTTTGCTGCAGTTCTTCTTCTATCTTTACTCTCACAGCTTCCATCTGTGAGGTGGGAGTGATGGGCATAGGTTTGGCTTTAGGCAAAGTTAGGACTGTGGAAAGAGGCAGCCTATCTTCTTCCTCATCATCCTCTTCTTCTTCTTCTTCTAGCCTCAACACCCTTCTCTTCTTCTTCTTGGGTGCATCATCGGCTGTTGGTTTTGAGGGTAAAGGAATTGGTTTAGTGGGTTGTGGTAGTGGTGATTTTTAAGTGGTAGGTTTTGCAGGTTGTTCTAGCATTCTTGTAGTGAGTGAGGCTTTTGAGTGTTTTGCTAGTTCCTTTCTGTTCCCAGCACCTGCCTCATTTAGTGCTTCAATCACCAATCCCTTAGTGTATGCTTCAGACGAACAGATCTTGGTGGTTATTGCCAAGATACTGTCCCTGGTCCATAACTTAATCTCGATCAATGATCTCCCAAGGTACTTTGCAATGAATCTGATCATGATCTCTAGTCTTTCTCTTTCTAATGCACGATAACTTGCCCATCTTGAGTTAATTTCTTCAACTTCAAGTCTCCTAATCTCTGAGTCAAGCTGTGCAGTATCGAACCCCTGTCTATACAGTTGATCAATAATGGAGTCCATTGATTTACTGTGTGTAGCATCCGCCATTTTGATCTCTCATCGAGTTCGAGTTCTTTTTCATTTCCTTCAACCTTCCTCTTCTTATATGTGACATGAAAGTCTTTGTGACTTTCACCCACTTGATCAATGTCAGCTCCCTTCACAAACTCCTCTTCCTTCTCAGTCTCCTTTTTTTTCCCCTCTATGCTCTTCCTCTTTGCTTTCACTGACTGACTCTCCCCCTTTTTGGTTGCATTGGTTGCAAGGGTTTGAGTAGCAGAAAGCCTTGTGCTCATAATCTCCTCCACCAGGGATTGTATGATTGAGGGAAGCCTCTCATCCATGGTTTTGATCACAATGTGTGTGATGATTGGGGTGATGAGAGGTAGGGATTGCTGAAAGATAGCAGTTGTTTGCTCAGAGGGGTTCTGTCCCTAAGAAGCAGTGCCAGAAATAGAAGCTGGTGGCTCGAAAGTTTTGAGTGGCTGAGTGTGTGGGAGACCTTCAGGTGAAGGTGCCATCTGTGGGTTTATGTTGGTGGCAGATGGACTTGCTTTTTCAGAGAATTGGTCAAGTAGTCTTTGTAGTCTACTGACTTCTTCTCAAGAATTGTGTACTGGGCCAGACATCATAAAAGAAGCCTAGGTCATCATCAGCAGATGCTGAATCACCTGACCTCTTGCTTGTAGCAGGATGTACATGCACTGGGTGTAGACTAGTTTTAGCATGTGCCCCTTTTTCTTGGAACTGGGGACTTCCAGCCTCAGGACGATGTCCTTCATCAGCTGTTGCCTCTGGTGAGGTCCTAGCTATGTTACCAGCCTCAGTCTGATCATGTGCTGATTCAGAAGAGGTGGCAGCCTCACCAGATGTTCGTATCTGCATATCCACACCAGGAGATAGAACAGTTAAACCCTAGTGCTGTGGGCTGTCAGAAGCATGTTGATCCTCTTCCTCAATTGTTGTGGTTTTCCCCTTGTTGGTTTTTATTGGGAGGAGGAGAGAGGCATGCAGCTGAGTCAGCACGTTTGCAACAATTAGAGTAGGACTTTGTGGGGCGGTTGCTGTGGGAGATGGGGTAAAAGCAGTATGCACCTGGGGAGAATGGTGCTCTTCAATGGCAATCTCCTCAAATGAGGAAGATCCCAGATTAGTCCGTACCTCTTCTTTGGTTGCTGCAGGCTCCTTTTGAGAGGAATCCTGAGCGGCTGTGGCTGGTGAAGTCCTTGTATCCACTAGGGGTTATAACCAGTGGATATAGCCTGCGTGTGTGTTGCAGGGGCATCCTCAGGGGACTCATTTCCCTGAGTAGCCTTTTTTGACTTCTTTTTAGTGGGTTTGGTGGGGACTTTGGATTTGGAGGTGGTGGTGTTGGGTTCCAGCTGCGTGGGTTTTCGCAGCTTGGCAGCCATTTTTAGTGATTGGTCAGAGTTGTGCCGGGAGTATACTCAGGCAATACAGCCATAGCAGGGACTCCTAGGCCAACAAGTCCCTCAACTTGAAGCTGGTTTCCAAGTATGGCCATTATGAACCCAGGATATAATATCCAACGGTTAGCAAGTTGTTTTTGGGCAATATCCTTGAACTCTAAAAATAGTATTTCAGAAAAATTTAAAGGTTGTTGCTCAAGGATGGAGTACATTACCTGTTGCCACCTTGTGGACATTTGATCCCATGATGAAGTCTGGGGGCAAGGCAGACATTTACCATGTGAAAGATGAGACGTTCGGCATCCTGGAAATGTTTCTTCAATATGGTAGATGCACTCAGGTTACCCTGGTATCCATGGTGGGCAAATGATTGATCTATTGTGCCCTTTGGATAACGAGTTAGGAAAGTGGCATCATCCAGATTTAGGGTTTGGCGAAGAATGTCTGGAGTAATGACCACTTTTTGACGATGGACAAACGATTGAAGAGACTCTGTGTCATTCTCCTCAGAGACAAGAGTAACGTTTGTCCAGAATTGGTTAAGAGATTCGGCATATATGGTGGGATTTAACAGAAAAGCCGTTTTGTAAGGTGACTGAACCATTAAATCAATGGCGTTGTGAAACATGGTCCAGTATGGAGATTTTGTGAGATGTGTGACACAGTTGTGTCGTGGTTTTAGTTGCATGGTCGCCATTAATGAAGAGAGGTTACAGAGTTTTTAAACGTTAGGTTTGAGAAGAGAAGAAAGGAAAAACTCTAAAGGTGGGATAAGGTATTTAAAGGGTATGGTTAGAAAACAACTGAAGGTTTTGGTGTTAGTCATCAGTTGTTGAAACTACTGATGACGTGGTATTAACTTTCAGAGGTTTGGAATGACTGACCATATTGGTGTGATCAGCGGTTGTTATAAAACAACTGAAGACTTGGTTTTAACCGTCAGACGTTCAAATAGCTAAAGTCTCAGATTTAGTCATCAGTAGTTATAAAACTACTGAAGACAGTTTTGACTTCACGTGATGAAACAACTGAGGACTTGGTATTAGTCATCAGTAGTTGGGAAACTACTGAAGACTTTGGTTTTACCATCAGTTGTTGTAAACAACTCAAGACTTGGTGTTAGTCATCAGTAGTTGTGAAACTACTGAAGACATGGTTTTGCTTCAGTTGTTTAGAAAGAAACAGCAGTTGGGAAACTACTGAAGAGAAAAAGGCTCATCAGTAGTTGTTGTCAATTCATTGCTTTTAAGCTGTTTCATATTGTCCTCGACACGTACTCATCAGACGTTTTCATCTGTTTTCAGATGGTTCATAGGACATCAGTACGTATTTGTATTTCTGACAACAGTAGTTATAGCTACATCAGCTTTTGTAACTACATCAATTGTTTTATCAAACAAAGTACTTGAGTACTGAGAAGTTAAGCTCTAGTAGTTTAAAGAAAACTTCCGGAGGGAAAATAACTTCAGTACTTATATATATGACAATAATAAACTAATGATCATCAGTACTTGTGAGCTGAGATCATCAGTAGTTGTCACTTATTCTAGCTACAGCATACCAAGCCTTAACACTAGGTTTTTGAAAGATGTGCTATCCAAGGGCTTAGTGAAAATTTATGCAAGCTCATCAGCACTAGGAACAAATTTTGGATCAATCAGACCTTTTTCAAAACAATCTCTAATAAAATGGTGTCTGATTTCAATATGTTTAGTCCTAGAGTGCTCGACAGGATTCTTGACAATACAAAGAGCTGAAGAGCTGTCCATTAACAATGGGGTCTTAGTCTCTGTTATGCCATAATCCAATAATTGGTTTTGAAGCCAGAGTACCTGAGATGTACAGCTTACAACAGCAATGTACTCTGCTTCAGCAGTTGATGTAGCAACTGAGGTCTGCTTGTTACTCTGCCAAGAAATCAAGCAGTTGCCTAAGAATTGGCATCCTCCAGAAGTGGACTTTCTTGTCAACTTACACCCTGCATAGTCACTATCAGAAAAAGCAACTAATTTACCAGAATGTCTAGTAGAATACCATAAACCTAGAGATGGAGTGCCTTGCAGATATCTAAAGATCCTCATGACTGCAATCAAATGAGACTCCTTAGGTGCAGCCTGAAATCTAGCACAAACACATGTAGCAAACATAATATCTGGTCTAGAAGCTGTTAAGTACATCAAGGACCCAATCATACATCTGTAAAGTGTTTCATCAACCACTTACCTTTCTGATCTGTATCCAGTGTGTGTGGTGTTGCACATGGGAGTAGAACATGGCTTACACTTTTGAAAATCAAACTTTTCCAAAAGATCTTTTGTGTATTTGGACTGATGAATGAAAATTCCATCAGCCTTTTGTTTGATTTGCAAACCCAGAAAGAACTGTAATTCTCCCATGGCACTCGTTTCAAACTTCTGTTGCATCAACTTTGTAAACGCATCACACAACTGTGGATGAGAGGATGCAAAAATAATATCATCTACATAAATTTGAACAAGTAGATTATGCTGCCCAGCTTTTTAATGAATAAAGTCTTATCTATGGAGCCTCTAGTGAAATTATTTCCAGAAGAAAGTTTGATAATGTCTCATACCAGGCTCTAGGAGCTTGTTTCAACCATAGAGAGCCTTATCAAGCTTATACACCCAATTAGGATGTTTATTGTCCTCAAAACCTGGTGGTTGACATACATAAACCTCTTCTTTAATATTCCCATACAAAAATGCACTTTTGACATCCATTTGAAAAACTTTAAGGTTGTGATAAGCAGCATAAGCTAAAAACAATCGAATTGCTTCCAGTCTGGCTACAGGGGCAAAGGTTTATTATAATCAATACCTTCCTCTTGTGAAACACCCTGTACAACCAGTCTGGCCTTGTTCTAAACAATAAGCCCATTTTCATCAGTTTTGTTCCTAAACACCCATTTAGTGCCTATTGCACACTTACCTGGAGGTAGAGGAACCAGTTCCCACACTTGCTGTTTCTTGAACTGAAGAAGCTCAAGCTGCATGGCTTCAACCATCCATTGTCCCTTAAAGCAATGTGTTACTTCTTTGGCTCTTGCTGACTAATGAAGAGAGCATAGAAGCAGAGAAATTTGACAATTGACTTCTTGTTGTTACGCCAGCATTGATATCACCAATGATTTGAGACATAGGGCGATTCTTCAGATCTTGGTACACAATAAGATCTGTGCAAGTGTTTGTAACAGGCTCAGCAGCAACAGATGGTGATGGTGAAGCATTTCCTTGAAACCAATCAGTAGATGGTAATTCAAAGGAATTTGAAGTTGTAGAAATCTCATCAGCATTTGTTGTGGATTGTGCTACTGAAGCTACAGGAACATCAGGTCTAGCTGAATAGGCAGTTGATCACTAAACTTGAAAAGGTGATTATTGATATCATCATCATCATCATCAGTAACACCAGATGGATGACTAGTAGCTAAGAAGATGATGGATTCATATGATCTACAACAGCAGGTGGTTGATAAGGAACATATTGCAGAATGTCCAGATCAAACAACTCCACAGGGTTTTGTGGAATGTATCCTTAGGGGATTCATTGAACTTCACATGCAAGGTTTGTTCAACTATCTTTGTCCAATAGTTGAATACTCTATAAGCCTTGCAAGTGGATGAATACCCAACAAAATACCCTGCATCCACCTTAGAATCAAACTTTTGGAGTTGATCCTTTGTGTTGAGAATGTAACATGGACACCCAAATGCTCTAAAGAATGAAATCAAAGGAGCTAAATTATGTAAAACTTCATAAGGAGTTTTCATCAACCTCTGATTTACTAAGGCTCTATTCTGTACATAGTAGGCTGTATTGATAGCTTCAGCCCAAAAGGTCAGTGGTAGACCAGAATCAGCCAACATGGACCTTGCAGCTTCAATGAGGGTCCTGTTCTTTCTCTCCACTACTCCATTTTGCTCTGGAGTCCTTAGGATGCTATACTGCCTCTTGATTCCCTTTGACAAGTAAAACTCATCAAGAGTGTGGTTTCTGAATTCAGTACCATTGTCACTCCTCACACACTTAACTGGTAGGGAATACTGCTTCTCAACGTGTAACACAAAGTTCATAATGGACTGAGCAGCCTCATCCTTTGAATGCAAGAAGAAGGTCCATACATATCTAGAGTAATCATCCACAATTACCAGACAGTATTTCTTCTTTGCCATACTCATTACCTTCACAGGACCAAAAAGATCCATGTGCAGTAGTTGTAAGCAGGCATTAGACTTGGATTCTTCTATGGTTGGGAATGAAACTTTATGTTGTTTCCCTTTTAAGCATGCAGTGCTGATTTCATCATAATTGAACTCCTTTATTGGAAGACCTCTCACTAAACTCTTGTGGATCAGCTGATTCATGTTTTTGAGATTAACATGACCCAGCCTTCTATGCCACAGTTTAGATTCTTGGAGAGAGGCTTGGAGAACAAGCATGGATGGCCTCTTAACTCAATTTTCTTTGACAGATCCAAGGCATATACTCTTCATATCCTGTTGGCCTTCAGGAGAGTATTATCATCCAGTACTTTGTCAATCAGGCTCAGAACCTTGGAAGACAGAATCCTACAGTTCTGGCTTGTGAAAAGAGCAACATGTCCTTTGTCACACATCTGACTGACACTCAACAAATTGTATTTGAGATTCTCCACATGGTTGACATCATCAAATCTAATATCTCCATTAGACACAAATCCTTTTCTAATGATGTAACCTTTAGCATCATTTCCAAATGAGACAAATCCCTTCTTTCCCTGAGAGTAATCATGAAGAAGAGAGCTGCTCCCAGTCATGTGCATGGATCCTCCACTGTCCACATACCAGATGCTTCTTTGCATGCTGAAGAACCCTGCACAATCATAAGAAACTAGTTAGCTTTGGAGACCCAAAACTTTTTGGTTTTGGGATTGACTTTTTCAACAGATTTAACCATAGCTGGTTTCTCATGATTAACAGTTGATGAAGATGGAGATGGTGCTGAAATAGATTTGGACCTGGAATTCCTCTCCAGTGGTTTGGTCACAGTGGCTTCAAGTTGGTTAACTCTCCCCAACAGATGCTGAACCATCATAACAAGTTGTGTCTGATTTGAAGCTCGAGCTTTCAGTTCATTTGACACTCCAGAGCTTGTTTTTGATGAGTTCCTGTGACCCACCATTTCCTCCTTCTTAGATTTCACAGACTTAGTCTTATGTTTATCATGAGGAACAATATCAGCTGTCTTCTGATAAACCGTATCCTTCTTAGTGGATTTGGGTAAGGCCTTGGGTTTATCAGGTTGAGATGATTGTGGTACAAACTTGGTCTTAAACTCAGTTTTCATTTTATTTATTTCTAGCTTAATGAGCTCATCCCTTTGGAGCTTTAAACCCTTTTTGTACCAACATTCATCAGATATATGATTGAATTTACCACAAATTTCACATGGTTTATTCTTCATCTTGGACATCTTTACTGCCGAAGTGGAAACTACTGAAGGTGTGATCTGCAGTACTTTCCTCTTATCAGTACTAGGTACTAAAGGATTTGTAACAGCCGAAGACTGGTAATTCAACTGTTTTCCATCCGTCCTAATAGACTGTTTGATGGATTCCTCAGCAATTGTTAGTCCTTGTATTTCAACTGATTTGAAATGCTTTTCAGATGTTGGGTCTCTTTCTGTACTTGGGGTACATTGAGGAACAACATGTGAAGTACTCAGCTTCATATGAGTCTCAGTAGTTAGACCATCAGTCAATTTACTTGTTGAGATCTTACACTGGTTTCATTCTCTGATCTTAGATTATCATTGGAGAATGACTCACACGATAATGTGGTTTGGAGATTGCTTTCACTTTCAGACTTAACTATGGAGTTAGGAGTAAACTCTGTTGGGGGAGCAGTATGGTTGTAACCAATGCCAAACTTCACATTTGAAGCAGTTTGCTTGCTAAGAAGCATTTCAAATCCCTTGCATGATGAGACCCAGCGTTCACACTCAACTTGGGTCACTGCAAGTTTTTCTTTGAGACTCCTGTGGTCTTCCAGAATAACCTCTAGCTTGGCCTTTTCATCATTTAATTGGCATTTAAGCTTATAAATCTCATCACTTTTACTGTTAAGAGCAGACTCATACTCAGCTTTTCTTTTGAAAATGGCTTTCTCAAACTCAAGTTTTTGATTTATTAATGCTACCTTTGCCTCTCTAATAGAGACAAAGGCAGCTATGCATGATTCAGAACATAACTTGGCTTTAGCCTTTGAAGATACCTGAGTTACCTGTGAAGATGATGCATTTGAACAGGAACCCTCAGTAGACTCCAGGGCCATGAGAGCAAGATTTCCAAAAGGGTTTTCACCACCATGTTGACTAGCACCAGCATAGTATTGCTCAGTGTGACCAGACAAGTTATCAGGTAACCTACTCCAGTCAACGACTCCAGATGTGAAGAAGCTGTGATGAGGTTGTGATTGAGATGGAGATGGTTGAGGTTCTGGTAGTGCATGAGATTGTGGTACTATAGGAGCTTGAACTTGATTTGACTGTGGCATATAATAGCAGGGATAAGGATATGGCATTTGACCCTGAGGAACAAAATATGCAGGAGATTGAGGGTGTGATGAATGACTAGAACTAGCATAATGTTGCCCTTTGGATTGTGAATTGTTATTTGGAAAAGTCATAAAGGGTGCAAAAGTGTTAGATCCAGTTGATCTACACTCTCTTGCAAAGTGTCCAAGCCTGTGGCATTTGTGACACTTCAACTTGCTCTTGTCAAAACCGACTTTGGTTTTGTCAGAGTGTCCAGGAAATTTCCTGCCAGTTCTCTTGTAGAATTTCTGAGATCTGATATTGATCAAGGCCATTTGGCTCAAAATATCCATCTCTTCCAAATCATCATCATCAATGCCCTTTAAATCATCCATGATAAAGCATAGATTGTCACTATTATTACCAGAATGACAATCAACACTCACAAAGGCATGATTAGAATTGTTTGAGGTGAAATCAATATGCTCATCATAGTGGCATTCTGATCCTGCATAGTCTGACTCATGACTTACCAAGGCAGTATTTCCTGGTACAAAATCATCAGTGAGCTTTCCAGATGATGACAGTTTTCGTTTCTGTTCTATCTCTCTCTCAAATGTGAGCAATTTCCTATGGAGTTGGGTGAGAGATAGTTTGTCCAAATTTGCACTGGAGCGTAGGACAATAGTATATGTGTCCCATCTCTCAGGCAGTGATCTGAGAAATTGTTATTCATCTGGCTATTTGTGTACTCATGTTTGACCATTTTTAATTCAGAGATTAAACAAGAGAACCGCTCAAACTATTGAGTCAGTGTCTCACCCTTCCTATGAGATAATGTCTCATATTGTTGGGCAAGGATTTCTCTATTATTTTCCAAGACCTCATCTGTTCCTCCAAATTGTTCTTTCAAGGCATTCCAGAGGTCATGGCCAGTTTCATAATGCATTAGCCCAGAATAGATTTCATTGGGCAGTGCCATGGCTAGAATTCCATGGGCTTTTGCATCAATCTCAAACAATTTCTTATCCTCATCTAAGTATTGATCCCTCCTCTTCGAAACCATTTGATTGGTTTCAGGGTTATTCACCATAGGCTTGTGTGGACCATGTACCACTGATGTCCAACAACCTGAGCTGTTAACAGACATGTGATGGTGCATTCGTCGTTGCCATATGTTATACTCACTCCTAACCAGCATTGGAGGCTTGGTTGAGGAACCAGTATTGTGAGGATCATTGGAAGGAGTAGTCATCTTAGGTCCAAATACAATTTAATTCAAGCTTTTAAAAGATTTTACACAGACCACAACAGACTCAATGAAAACCAAGAATAAATCTCAGGATTGTTGGGTTTGTTGTGCCAAAACAATGTTGTTTAACCATTTAAACAAGAAAAACGCAGCGGATAAACATTTAACAAATACCATTTGTAATCTGAAAATTGATCTTCATAACTTAATTTCAACAAACCCAAAGACATAGGATCATATGTATGTGAATAAACTAGTTATCAACAAGCTAAAACAACCAAAACAACATCAACAAACTACCTTTATGGGCGATTTGAAGAACCGACATTAGAGCTGCTGGAAATCACGTTTTGTTGAAGAAGTGGCTGTCCTTGGATGGCTAAAACACCAAGGATAGGTGTCCTCAAGTGTACATACCCACAAGCCCTCAAGAAACACCGTGTTTGCTAGGATTTGACACCAAAATCGACCATGAAGATGCTGCTGGAACATCCTTCCAGCACCAAATCGAGCATGAAGATGCTGCTGGAACATGTTTCAGCCGAGAGTTTCTTCAAAAGGGAGAGAACCATTCTCTCCTTTGGTCATTCCATATGTGTGTGAGATGAGAGGATGAAGATGTGTGTGTTCATAGAGAGTTTTTTGCTTCAAAAACCAGAAAAGAAAGGAGAGGGGAGAGGCACATTGCGGCCGAAAATCCCCCTCCCTTTATTAGGGTTTTTCCCTTTTTTTAAGACCCAATTAATTTGACTAATCTTATAAATTACATAATTAACCTTTAATTATATAAAATATGCACACACACACTTTTATTATTTGATGTTGCTTGATTAATTTAAACAACATAACAAATAATAACCATGTACAAAATATCCTCATAATTTGTTCTTTCTCACATACAATTTATTTAGAAAACCCATTTTCTAAATTGGTGTGATTATTTAATTGCATGATCATATCATCAATTAAATATTAATTGGTGTTTGCTAAGCTTGTTATTGGGTATGACCCGACTTGGATCACAACGTACTAACCACATCAATGTTCTATGTGTCTTGGGCATACAGAATCCAACAAGGATGAATGACCAAAAACACAGAAAATTCAATCTCTATAACCGTTTCTTGCAAAAATGCTAATTCAATCAAACTTGGATCTTGGATAGCAGTTTCAATGATCATTTATTAGATCGATCAATGATGAACCTGCTCTGATACCATTTGACAGGATCAGTGATCTCAAGTTTGATGGATTAGAGTGTAACGCAGCGGAATAAGAACAAGAATTAGACAAATTATAGCAAGAATTTGATATTCGTATGCATTAAGAACAAATACGGTCATAACGAGAGAATATATTTCTATGAAAAGGAATGTTTCAATAATATCAAATGTTTCTGCTCAATCATTCACCGATTACAATTAGGTTGACACTCCTTATATAGAGTGCAATCACTGCTGATATCACGGGATAGTGACATCTGGCAGATTTATTACAAAAATAACTAAAACATAACAAACTACTGAAATGTTCACAACTACTGAGAACATATCAGAGTGCTAAGTACAAAACATAAAACTACTAATACGAAACTACTGAAACTACAACGACTGAAGAACAAGCTCTCCAGTCGTTTTACAAAACTACTGAAAAGAAAAACATAAAACTACTCAGAAAACCGTCACAACTACTGAAGAAGACCTCTTCAGCTGTTGTGACAACGTCTGATACTTGGTCTTCAGCACTTGTGTCTTCAGACTTTGTCTTCAGCACTTGTGTCTTCAGACTTTGTCTTCAGCACTTGTGTCTTCAGCACTTGTGTCTTCAGCATTTGTCTTCAGACTTTGTCTTCAGCACTTGTGTCTTCAGACTTTGTCTTCAGCACTTGTGTCTTCAGACTTTGTCTTCAGCACTTGTGTCTTCAGACTTTGTCTTCAGCACTTGTGTCTTCAGACTTTGTCTTCAGCACTTGTCTTCAGACTTTGTCTTCAGCACTTGTCTTCAGCACTTGTCTTCAGCTGTTGTGGACTTAAGCAGTTGTTGTGACGTCTGTGGGACTTAAGGTTTTTCTAATCCGGCTCATTGGTTCTTTTGGTCCAACAGTTGCAATAAGTGATAACATTATATCTCAGCTTATGCAGATTCTTAGAAGCATGATAAGTCCAAAATCTGTCAAAATTGGGAAACTTGTATCAATGGTGACATACAAGTCAATCCAAGCAAGAATTGGCAACTTCAACAGCCAACTTCATAAGAAAAATCAATCAAGGACACCTCTTCATAAGATGAATAATCAATTCAATCACATTAACTTTTGATTAAGTTCAAAAGCTAATGCAGGTAAGTGCATTAGTTAATGCGGGTAAAGGTAACCCATGCATGTAACTAATGCGGGTAACAATATTTTTTTAAGTGCAACTAATGCGAACAATGATTTTACTCTACCGCATTAGTGTGCGAAGAAAATGTGGAATTTACTCTACCGCATTTGATATAGTTGCACAAATGCTGATTGACTTTGTTCTGTCGAATTTGCTATTGTGTACAAATACGGATATGATAAAACAAGTAACTCTACCGAATTTGTTACAATAAATGCTGAAGAACACAATCACACATTATTCTTCGGCATTTACTACAACACAAATGCGGACAGCCAAAGGTTTCAAGTTTAGCTTCCGCATTTGCAACAGCACACATATGAGGAAAGAATAAAAATAAGAAACAAAACTTCCGCATTTGCAACAGTAGTGAAATGCGGACAGTCAGTCAAAAGTTTGTCCTCCGCATCTGCTACAGTTAACAAATGCGGATGACCAAAAGTAGTCAAATGCAGACTATCAGTGTCAAAAGTTTGTCTTCGCATTTGCTATAGTCAACAAATGCGGATGACCAAAAGTCAAACAAATTAACCTTCAGCATTTGCAACAGTGGTGATTGTATCTACTTTTAAACCTGTAAAATTTTTCAAAATGTATTATTTGACTATTTAAAGGAATTCAAACGGGTCATTTAATACTTTTCAAATTTGAGAGACTTTATAGTGAGACGAGCGCAAACATACAGTACACCATCTTCAATCATCATCATCATTATAAACATTCAAAGGTTTTCATGAGAATCTACTCAATTGACTTATGATATCGATTCTGAAACAACATAAGGTGAAATTTTCATAAGAAGTTTAATCAAAACCTAAGTTTCAAAATGATAAACCTAAATCAATCAAGAACCAAATGATATGGAAGAACACAAAAACATGTTTCGTTGATGTAACATAATACACCTTTTCGACATCAATGAGCATGAAAACCAATAGAAATTCTTGTCATCATGAAAATCTTGATATTCATGTTCGTTGTAAGAACAGAGCATGTCCAAATTACACATTCGAAATAACTCAATTAAACAATACCTCTCTAATGGTTCAAACATTGAAACTGTGATTGTTAAATGACAAATTCACCATTTGCCATAACAACAATTCAACATAAATAACAAGCAGTCTTCCTTGTCAATTTAAAGTCAAAACTAATAACTAACACACATGTCTCTTGTGCAGATTACATGGCAAATCTTACATGGCCAAGCTCCATAACATCAACGGTTATTTAAACCCTGATGTGCCTGAAGCCGAAGGACTTAGAGATATGATATGATTCTTATCTACCACAAGGGTGGCATATGCCATGACTGTGAGACCAACAACCTATGATAATCCCATCAAGTTGTTTTGGGAATCAGTTGAGGTAGTTGAAGTTGATGGTGTGAGAACACTAATTGGGAGAATCAACAATGAGCTCACTCTAAGGAACACATAGGACTCTGTTAGAAGATGTCTACAATTCGGTGAGAATGCTAATCATCCTCTTGAATTAGATGATGAAGAAATAACCACATTTTTCACTGAAATTGGTTATGAAGGGAGTTGTGAAGCAAAACAGATAGTCAAAGGATTAGTGGATCTGCCTTGGAGGTTCCTAATTCATATGTTCTAACACTGTTTGTCAAAAAGAAAAACAGGATAAAATGACATTCCAGTCCTCACATCTTGTGCAATATGTGCTCTCTGCACCAACAGACCGTTTAATATGTCTGCATATGTGTTACTACAATCCTTTTAGCACACATTATTCAAATAATGTTAAAAAGGAAGGGGTCAGGGAAGGTTTCTCATTTGGACCATATCAAATGGTTCAAGTGATGAAAAAGGGAAAGCTTGTTTCCGAAGCAAGGCTGCTTTCAAAAGAAGATTCTTCTTCAGAAAGGAAAAAGGCTTCGAAGCTAAGGCTGTCAAGACTTAGAAGAACAAAAAAGTCCTCTTGAAACCATCCCAGAAGAAGACTGCTTGGGAAGAAAAGGTGGGAAGGCTTCTTCTGAAAAGAAAGAAGCTTCGGAAGAATGCCAAGCTACAAAAGCTTCAACAAGCTCATCCTCCATGATCAACCAGTGATGGAATGGAAGATCAAGGAAGATGTTGTAGCCCAAACCTCTTCTTCAAAGACATCCATTGAACCCGCATGCATAAATCTTGGTTCAATTATGTCATTATCTTTGGAAGAACCTAAGACCAATAAAGCTTGGGTTTTTGATCGAAACTAATCATCTCATCTTATGTGCAGGGACATCCATATGACAAGAATAACAACATTTGGATTGTAGATAGTGGATGCTCCAGGCACATGACAGGGAACAGATCTCTCCTTCAAAAATTTCAACATTATGATGGAGGTCATGTCCAGTTTGGAGGTGAGGCCGGAGGATATATTTCTGGCAGAGGGAGTATATCCAATGGTAAATTAAAAGTTGACAAAGTTCATTTTGTCAAACAGCTTGAACACAATTTGTTAAGTGTTTCTCAATTCTGTTATCAAAAGCACCAAATGCTTTTCACAAAACATGAGTGCATTATCCTCAAACCAGGGATGATAATTCCTCCGGAATTGGTGCTTCTTAGATCTCCCAGGAAAAGGGATATGTACAAGCTTGATATGAACAATGCTTCTCCAATGGGAGGAGTATCATGCTTTCTTTCCAAAGCTGATGGTGATGAGTCAACACTATTGCATAAACGAATGTGTCATGTAAATTTTAAGACAATGAATAAATTGGCTAAAAATAACGTGGTACATGGTTTGCCTAAAAAGGAATTTTTCTGCAAAGATAATTGTGTTGCTTGCCTGAAAGGTAAACAACACAGGGCATCTCATAAATTCAAAGCTGTTAACTCCATCACCACCCCATTACACTTATTGCACATGGATCTATTTGGTCCCACAAGTATAATGAGCATTGGAAGGAAATCATATTGCCTTGTGATAGTTGATGATTTTACAAGATTCACATGGGTATTCTTTTTAAGAACTAAAGATGAAACTGATGAAACATTAAAGTCTTTTATTCTTAAAATAGAAAATCAAATTGATCACAAGGTTAAAATAATTAGAAGTGATCAAGGGACTGAGTTTAAGAACTTTGTTCTTGACTCATTCTGTAACTCAAAAGGGATTGCCAGACAATATAGTGCTCCCAGAACTCCTCAACAAAATGGTGTTGCTGAGAGGAGGAATAGGACACTTATTCAGACTGCTCGAACTATGTTAGCTGATTCAAAGCTACCTCTAACATTCTGGGCAGAGGCAGTCAGCATTGCATCCTATGTGCAGAACATAGTTCTTGTAGTTAAGCCCCATGGAAAAACCCCTTATGAGCTATAGAACAAGAGGCCACTGTTCATTGGCTTTCTAAGGTCCTTTGGCAGCAGGTGTACCATACTTAACACAAAGGAAAATTTGGCAAAATTTGCTGAAAAGTCGGATAATGCTATCTTTGTTGGATATTCTTCTAGCTCCAAAGCTTACAGAGTATACAACATTAAGAATCAACAATTTGAGGAGTCATCCAATATAGTTGTTAATGAGCACACTCCTTGTGTTAGGGGGAATGGACGTGATCAAATCTTTGATTGAGAATTGTTTCCAAACCATTCTAAACCCTCTTGTGAGAATGTTTCAGTTAGGATAGGTGCTCAAAATGATGCTCATGCTACTGCTAATGATCAACTGTTTGAGCTTCCCAGACCTAGACCAAATTCTCCAAGTGCTGCAATACACCAAGCTTCCATTATTCACAGATCCGATAGTCTAACTATATCAGGGAATAGTGAAGCTTCAACATGTGAATCGCCTACTGAGCCTCAAAACACATCAGGTGATCCACCACAACACCAGGCAGAAGGAAGTAGTATTTTGAAGGAACATGCAACTGTTAATACTACTTCACAACCAACTATTGATGATGTTTCTCATTCATTCAGTCAGTCCTCATTGAATGACTTTGAAACAACAACTGGACAGAGTGTTCTAGTTCCTGAGCAGAATATGTCTAACGTGGATCTATCTCTGCAACTAGAAGTGATTCCTCATCTTAGGATTCACAACACTATGAGGGTATGAGAATAAGAGGACAGACTCATCAAGGAAATGTCTGCTTGTACTCATGCTTTCTATCTCAGATGGAACCCAAGAAGGTGGAAGATGCCTTGAAAGATAGTAGCTGGCTTGAATCGATGCAAGAGGAGCTGCTTCAATTCAAGAGATAGAAGGTATGGAACCTATGTCCGCTACCATCTGGTCAAGTACCTATAGGCACCAAATGGGTTTTCAGAAACAAGAGAGATGATAGAGGCTTGATCATCAAGAATAAGGCAAGACTTGTTGTTCAAGGATACACTCAAGAGGAAGGAATCGATTATACTGATGTCTTTGCACCGGTTACAAGACTTGAGGCAGTTAGGATCTTCCTTGCTTATGCTGCATCCAAGAACTTCACAGTATACCAACTTGATGTCAGGTGTGTATTTATATATAGGGATATAGATAGGGAAGTCTATGTGTGCCAACCTCCAGGATTTGAAGATCTACAGCACCATAACTATGTGTGCAAATTGGATAAACCTCTATATGGGCTGCACCAAGCACCTAGGCTGTGGTATGAGACTTTGTCTCAGTTTCTTTTGAAGAATGCCTACACTAGAGGTACCATTGATAAGACTCTCTTGATCTATAAATCTGGAAAGGACATTTTGCTCGTACAAGTCTATGTTGATGACATCATATTTGGTTCCTCAAATGACCAAATGTGCAAGGAATTTGAGAGCATTATGAAGAAAAAGTTCGAGATGAGCTCCATGGAAAAATGGACTTTTTCCTTGGAATTCAGGTAAAGCAACTGAAGGAAGGGTTCTTTATTAATCAATCTAAATATGTCTCTGATATCTTACAAACATTTGAGATGAAGGATTGCAAGCCGGCCAAGACACCCATACCTAGAACCATAATCTTTGTCCTGACCTTGAGGGGGAGGATACTGATCAACATCAGTATAGGGCAATTATTGGTTCTCTCATGTATCTAACAGCCAGTAGACCTGATATCATGTTTGCTACTTGCATTTGTGCAAGATATCAGGCTCCTCCAAAGGTGTCTCGCCTAGCTGCTCTTAAGAGAATCCTCAGATACCTCAAAGGAGCACCTAAACTAGGTCTCTAGTATCCCAGAAACAAGGATTTCAATCTTTATGGATACTTTGACAGTGACTATGGAGGCTGCAATGTTGACAAGAAATCAACATCAGGAGGATGTCAATTTCTTAGTGGAAGGATCATGTCATGGCAATGCAAGAAATAATCCTGTGTCTCTACATCAACTGCTGCTAGCTACGTGCTCAACTGCTATGGATTCAAAATCAGATGTTAGACTATGGATTTAACTTTATGAGTACTCCTATCCATATTGACAACAACAGTGTTATCTCCATTACTGAAAGTCCGGTGAAGAACTCCAAAACAAAGCATATTGACATTAGGTATCATTTCATTAGAGACATTCATGAGAAAAATCTAATGAAGCTAATCAAAGTTGATTCAAATGAACAATATGCTGATCTATTTACCAAAGCTTTTGATGAACAAAGGTTCAAGTATCTCATAACAGCTATTGGGATGATAAACATTGATTAATTTGATCTCTTTTGAAAACCTTTATAATATGTAAGTCTTGTGTCAATACAATTTAAGCCCTGTTACAAGAAATTCTCTCTGAAATTTTCTAAGTGTAAATTCCTTCCGAAGAGAAATTAACCTTCGGAAGACATTCTCATATCTTCCGAAGCAAAATTTCTCAATGGATAACTTTCTTCTCGGAGGAATTTTTGGCTTCAAAAGAAGCGATTGAATGTATATCAGATCTACTTCCGAATCTTACAAATTCTCTATTCGGAAGCATCTCTAACCTTCAGAAGCAAAGTTTTGGCTTCGGAAGTAAGAATTGCCTTCGGAAGACAAGTTACCTTCGGAAATGTTTTACACTCGGAAAAGAGATTTTACTATGTAACGTAAATTTCTTCGGCCCCACACTGTAAAAAGCAAAGATTTTGTTAATGATGTCGAATTATTTAACTGATTTTAACCTTACCGCCACTGTCATTTCATCCACTAAACCATCACATCACCTTATCCTTACCCCTATTATCGCCCTTCCATAATCTTTTAAATAATCTCGACTACTAAATTTCATTTTCTTATTTGCAAATTTTATTGCCCTAGAAATTTCTCCTCTCCAACTTTACCCCAGCTCAAATCATCCCCATTCACCTTTCCAAATGGCACTCAATCCTCAGCACAACCAAGTCGCACTTCTTGATTCTTCAAGAGATGTTGACTTCTCAAACATCATCTCCTTTCTAACCCAATCTTCTTACTACACCACTCTAACTGTACACCCCACAATTTTCTCAAACCATATGTCGGAATTTTGTGCAAATGGTCAGATTGAAACCCTAAATGGGGTTCGTGTCATTCGATCGAGTATCTGTGGCCAGGAGTTCGTCATCTTTCAACGGATTATCAGGGAGCATCTAGAGCTTCATGATGAGGGTGCTCTAACGGAATTCCCCAAAGCAGATTTGGACAATTCTTATCTCCAAATGGGATATGGTGGAGACGTTAGCAGGTCAACTGTCTAAAAATTTAACTTCTCTTACAAATGGAAGTTCCTGCTGCATGTGGCTCTTCACTGCTTGGCGAATAAATATGGGGGATGGGATCAAATCTCATATGAACTTGGGTGCCTAGTTCATGGGTTGGTGAAAAGCCACCCCTACAACTATTCAAGATTTGTGCTGATTAACCTCATGGGAAATCTTCAAAAGGACACATTCTTCATGTATCCTAGGTTTCTCCAGCACATAATCAACTGCAAGCTGGACCAGAGCAAGCTTGTCTGTATAGCTATTCTGACTGCTACTCAAATGAGGCCAACCATCTTCAAGACTTTGAAGAGAATGTCTACCAACTTCACCGGAAGAGATACTGCACTTCTTCTAGGTATGATTGAGCCAATGGCTCCTGGTGACATCCCTGTTAACCCCACACGTGACGAACCCACACCAGCAAATCTACCTTATCCAACCATTACCTTTACTTATCAGAGACGTCCCAAACGAACCCTTGTTCAATCTTCTCTGATTAAACAAGCTCCTCATGTTCTAAACAAAAAGGCTAGAGTGGAACAAAGGGCTCCCACTCAGCTTGAGGTCCAACCATCCTTCACAATTGACCTCAATATGGGTCTTGAGTCTCCTCAGTCTCTGACCAATGAGCCCGAAACCCAAGCTGAAAGCCCTCAGGGTGAGTCTCTATACTCCCCTGAGCAGCCAAAAAGGACAGCCCTATCACAGGCTCAATGCCTTTAGACATTGATCAAAGTCCCAGGTCATTAGGTTTCACTTCCATATCCTCTACTGACTTTTAATTGTAGCTGATGAAGAGGTTATGTATCTTAAGGGAAATGAAGTTGATCCACAACACCCTCTCAAGGATCAATAGAACCCGGAGAGACCTCTTATCCCTAGCCCCCATGAGCAAACCTTTACTGAGGTGAGTCCCACTTATGTGATGTAGATTCAGCTGCCACTACTAAAGGAGTCTCAATGGATCCTCAGGACAGTGGTAACATCACTGACATTGAATCTACGGCAACCATGCCCTTTGATGACTCTGAAAGAGACATCTTTCAGCAAGAGAAACCAGGGTGCCAAGAAACCATATCTGGTGGTGAGGATGAACATACAAGGTATGTTACCTCATCTCCCCGTGATTCTTCAGAAGAAGATGAGCGAAGAATGCAACTTACCATTCAAGACCTACTTTCTAAAGTCTCAAATCTTGAATCCAAGGTTAGGACTTTAGAGGATAGGTCTGCCACTCAGCAACTTCAGATTGAAACTCTCAAGGCAAAACTAGCTGAGAAACAGATTGAAAGGTATGTTAGGCATGTACCACTCAGGTCTCCTTGACCTCTTCCTCTAGCTCATCAAGCTCTCAGGATGATGCTACCAAAAAGGGGGAGATTGTTCGGTGACAAAGTCAAAGACAAGAGGAAACCCAAAGTGAAGCTCTCACTTCCTTGAGATCAAAATATCCTATGCAACAAGCTTCAATTTTCCCTGAGCCTCCTCCTGTTGTCACTCAAGTGGATCAAAGGATGCTCCAAGATCTCAATAGGTTCTTTAACAAGTTCCTATTGGAATCTCTTATAGAACAACCAAGTCCTGGTATGTCTGTGATCTACTTCGGCGCTCAAGAGCTTCGAAGGCTAAATGCACCTTCTACCACTATTGAGAAGTTGGTCAACCTAAGGTCCAAGAGGAACCTAATATTAACTTCGAAGGGGAAACAAGGACTGATGGCCCTGCAACTGAAACAGTTGGGACATATAGTGCATTTTCATAGACTTCCAAAGCACAATTCAAAGCCTCAGAAGAACAATTTCAAACATCCGAAGCTGAGATTGCTACTTCGGAAGGACTATTCTCATTATCCGGTGATCTAATAGTCACAGATGCAATCCTGGAACTTGCATCTGAGGTTAATAGGGAGGATTTTCTCACCCAACCTTTAGCTCTAACATCAGCATTAACTCCAGCGCCCATCTCTACTACTCAACCTGAATCTTCCATCCAAGAACCCCAAAGTCTAGTACTTCCAAAGACATCAAAGGAAAGAGGAAGATGACTTCGGAAGAGCTTCAGAAGGAAGAAAGGTTGGAGAAACTCAAATGAAAAGGTAGGTTGACAACTAGAAAACTGCTAGCTGCAAGTACCAAAGCAACTACAGCCAACCAGTAGGCGGTCAACAACCGAAAAAGGCTAGAGATTATCGATAGACTTGTTAGTCTAGAAGCTACAACTGAAGTTGTACTCCTATTACCATTAGAGGAGTTAATAGAGCTAGAAAAGGTAACCTTGCTTCTAAAACAGAAAAAAGAAGAAGCTGCAAGGTTGGCCTTAGAAGAAGAAAGGGAGAGGAAAGAAAAAGAAGCTGACCTATAGCTCAGGAGGGAAAGGATAACTTTCCTAACCTCCAAAGGTTTCTCTCAAGAAGAATATCTCCACATAACAATGATATGATCTTATGGCTCTTCAACAAAGAGCAAGATCAAATAGAGAAAGAGAGAAACAGAGCTGAAAGGGAAAAGCTACTTCAAAAGAAGAAGAAGGAAGAGGAAGCAGGACTGACTGCCACCAAGAAAATAGGTGAGAAGGCCTAGATGAAGAGCTATCTCAAAGCTCATGGCTTCTCTGGCAGGCAGGTGGGTCCTATGTCAGAAAAGACTCTCCAGCGACATGTTAGTGACATAAGGCTGACATTCGCGCAGGGAAGAGGAAGGAGATGTTTAGAAAGGGACAGGGGATGACCTTCAAAGAAACCACTCAACCAAACTCCAAACCCAACCACAACCTAAACCTATACCCTTTTCACTCCCCATCTAACCGAACCAACCACAGAACCATACACCCCTGAACCTACACCATCACCCCTACCAACCCCTTCACCTCAACCACCTAAACTACTCATCCTCCAACCCAAAACTCTAGCTAGAACCCAAACACCTCAACCTACCCATCAAACCATCCCCTCAGCCTTCTAAACATCTCTCCTTAAGAGAATTCAAGGCAGTCAAGACAAAGCTCATTAAATGCACAACTCTGAGCGATATCTCCTGTGAGGAGGATTCTGTCAATTTGACCTATGTTGACGGATCCTCAAGTTCCCTCACTAGAGATCAATTTCTTGATCTGCCCAGAGGAACGTTGGACCAAGCTGCAAATCTCCTTGGCCTCAATTCAGACACTTTAAATGAGGAAGAAAAGAAGTTAAGGAGAAGGCTTGTGACTTTACTCGATACCAAGAAAAGCGACCGGATGCCAAGACAACCTCTTGCACCTAGAAAGAAGATCATCCAGTGGAGGTTCGAAGACTCTTCTCACAACTTTGTTGTTGAAAGAGAGAATGGAGAGCTCAACAGGCTGAGTACCTCATCTCTGCTACACTTAAGCATATTTGCATTGCTGAGTTAGCAGAGAACACATTCTCCAACCCTTCAAACTCTGATGTAGTTCCCCATATCAGAAATCATCTAAACAACCTTCATATGGCCGAGCTAACTGCTAGAAGCAAGGTTGAAGAAGAGTTGAAACTGAGAGAGGAGGAGGAAAGGAAGGATCAGCAACCAAAGGCAAAGCCTTTTTACAAATGGTTGAAGGTCCTGAACTTGAATCCATAGTTAGATGGGAGTATGACTATAACTCCCGTCAACTAACTCTTTTCATGGGGGACACAACAAAGGGTATAAGTCATTCAGAGTGATAGACTAGATCTCCTATCCACTAATGACTTGTACAAGCTTCTCAGCACCACTTCAGGGAAGAACAAAGAGACAGACAAATATCTTTTGTCCCTGGTGCTGAAAGCTTTGAGAAGCAGAAATAAGTGAGGTTTTGGTAGCATCAGCCTAGGGGGAGTTTGTAGGATCTAGAAAGGCCGGTGCAACCAAAACCAAGTCACTTAGAATATTTTGGTACAACAAATAAAGGACTTCCGAAGCTAAGTGTGGAACTTCCAAAGAAAAAAGGAGCTCTTTTGAAGACAAAGTGTAAAACTTACTTCCGAAGGAAAAATTCCAACTTCCAAAGACAAAGAACCTACTTCCGAAGTTCAAGACTTAGAAAGAAAGATCTGAAGTCAACTTCCGAAGTACAGAAGTCCTCAAGCCTCAGAAGTATAGAAGCCTCTTTCGAAGTATAAGTGGCTTCAGAGGAACTTGTTCTTCCGAAGCCAACTTATCTTCGGAAAACACTGCTATTATCCAGTGGACATAAGTATGGTCTCCTTGACACTCCACTGCAAATCTCTGAGATATTGCATGGCGTTTTCTCAAAAGCCATGTAGTTGACCATACTTTAATCCACTATTTACCTTTTTATGTTAGTACAGTTTCCATCTTTAGTCGGTGACAAAAGGTAAGTCATGGACACATCATGACTACCATATCTTAGATAATACTTCATCTAAGATACCTTAACTTTAGCATTGTAGTATACGCTTTAGTCTTAGGTTTCCAGCTGGTATCAAAGTATATCCGACTGTAGGATCTAGTTTATATAGTTTCTCATTGTAACTCATGTATTATGCTTGTAAGAGTCTTGTAATATCTTGAGTTGAGAAGTAATATGTACAAGTGCCTTGAAAATTTATTTATGTGTGTTCCTTTACTACTTATTATATTATTATCAACTCTTGTAAAAGACTTTACTTCACCTGAGTTGAGTGTTTCTATAAGTGAGTTTGAGAGAAATCCAAGTGTCTAAGTGACAAACCTGATCCTACATCCTTCAAACCCGGTTGCTACAAGTTCACACCTAGAAACCCACTAAAAACACATACCTGAACACATATAATCACACATAAGCGTAAACCCGAGGATGAAACCGGTCAAGAACATCATAAACACGTGAATTCTTACCTTGAATTCGAATTCTTCTTGTTCTTCTTTCTAAAACCGAGAGTTCTCTGATGTACTTGCTACTTTCTCTCTCTAAAATCCGAAGATTTGTGATGTGTGTGACATATGGGTGGCCATACCACCTTTTATACCCATTTTTCAAAGATTTTGTCCTTTTGGACAATTTTTACCCCTTAACTTGGATAAAACATATTTTCTTTCTTTTTCTTTCCTCTTTCCTTACTTTATTCTTCTTTCTTAGACTTAATAAAATAACCTAATGTTACAAGTCCACCCCCTTAAATAGGTTTCGTCCCCAAAACCTGTTATTCCTCAAAGAATTGTGGGTAATGCTATCTCATCTCTTCTTCAGTCTCCCACATAGACTTGGATCCCCTCATGTGCTTCCATTGTACACGCACAAGGGGAACCACTTTATTCCTCAGCCTCTTCTCTTTTCGATCAATGATCGCCACTGGTTGCTCCACATAATTAAGCCGTTCGTCTACCTCGATATCCTCGATGGGAAAATCATATCCTCGTCTGCTAAGCACTTTCTCAGATTAGATAAATGGAATGTTGGATGACTTCCACTTTGTTCATCTGGTAACTCCAACCTATAGGCCAGCTCTCCTCCTCGAGCAACGATTCGGAAAGGCCCAATATACCTTGGGCTCAACTTGCCCCGCTTTCTGAATCGAATAATACCCTTCCAAGGTGAGACCTTCAACATAACCCGGTCACCCACCTTAAACTTGATCGGTCTACATCATTTATCAACATTCGACTTCTATCTATCCTTGGTTGCCTTCATGAAGGCCTTGATCCTTTCAACCTTCTTAGTGGTAGCCTCGATCAGCTTGACGCTCCCTAACTCTCTCTGACAAATATCACCCCAATAGATAGGTGTTTTGTATCTCCAACCGTATAGCATCTCATAAGGGGGCATGCCAATACTGGCATGATAACTGTTGTTATATGAGAACTCAGCTAACGGTAAGTGGGCATCCCAACTTGCTCCAAAATCAATGACACAAGCATGAAGCATATCATCCAAGGTCAGAATGGTCCTTTCTGACTGACCATCTGTTTGAGGATGATAAGCCGTGCTAATTTGTAACCTCGTCCCTATCGCATCATGGAATTTCTTCCAAAATTTAGATGTGAACTGGGTGTCACGATCAGACACAATAGACACCGGCACTCCAAGACGAGTTAGCATCTCCTTGATGAATAGATCCGCCAAACTCTCGGATGAATATGTCTTGTGAATTGGTAGGAAGTGAGCACTCTTCATTAAGCAGTCCACTATCAGCCATATGGCATCATACCCTTTCGGGGTACATGGTAGCTTCGTAATAAAGTCCATGGTGATATGTTCCCACTTCCACTCCGGTATATCCAAAGGTTGGATCTTCCCATATGGCTTTTGGTGCTCGGCCTTCACTTGTAAACAAGTAAGGCATATACTCACATACTCCACCACATCACGCTTCATACCCAGCCACCAATAGTCTTTCTTCATGTCTTGGTACATCATTGTAGCACCGGGATGAATAGAGTATAGAGTCTTGTGAGCTTCATCCATAATCTTCCCACGTAGATCCCCAAAATGAGTAATCCGTATTCGTCCTAATCGAGTTCAAACACCAAGCGTGTTTTCACCCATTCCGCAACCAGACCTCTCATTCTTTCAGAGTTAAAATAATCTTCTTTCAATACTTCAACTTGAAACTCTTTGACTTGCTTCATCACATCAGAGGTCATGATCAAATGTTAAGCTTTCACCCGAATTGGTTCGGGTCTTTTTTTTCTACTAAGGGCATCCGCCACCGCGATGGCTTTGCCAGGATGGTAATGGATCTCCCAGTCATAATCCTTTATAAGCTACAACCATCATCTGTGTCTCATGTTCAGGTCCTTCTGCTCAAAGAAGTACTTCAAGCTCTTATGGTCAGTGAATATGGTGCACTTCGTCCTGTAAAGATAGTGCCTCCAAATCTTTAGCGCAAAGACCACGGTTGCTAGTTCCAAGTCATGAGTAGGATAATTGACCTCATGAACCTTCAACTATTGGGATGCATAGGCTATAACCTTTCCTCTCTGCATTAACACACACCCCAACCCCGAGTAGGAAGCATCATAATAAGCCATCAGATCTTCACTTCCATCGAGTAATGACAGAACAGGAGCTTGAGTCAATCGCGCCTTCAATTCTTGGAACGCCTTCTCTTGAGCTTGACCCAATAAAAACTTCACATATTTCCAGGTCAACTTAGTTAGTGTAGATGCGATCTTAGAAAAGTCTTAGATGAATATTTTGTGTAGCCCGCCAAACCCAAGAAACTACGAATCTCGGATGGCGTCTTTGGAGACTTCCATTGCATCACCGCCTCCACCTTTTTCGGGTCCACAATAATCCCGTCAGGATTCACCACATGACCCAAGAATTGAACCTCGCGCAACCAGAACGCGCACTTGGAGAACATAGCGTACAACTTCTCCTCTCTCAACGTCTCCATAACCTTCCGAATGTGACCGACAAGCTCTATCTCGCTCTTCGAATAAATCAAGATATCATCGATAAACACAACCACTGATTTATCCAACATCGGCCGACACACTCGATTCATCACATCGATAAAAGCAGCTGGCGCATTGGTCAAACGAAATGACATGACAAGAAACTCGTAGTGACCATAACGCGTGCGAAAAGCTGTTTTAGGAGTATCCTGCTCTTTCATCTTTAACTGATGGTAGTACAATCGAAGATCTATCCTTGAGAACCAACTGGAACCTTATCAAACAAATCATCAATTCTCGGTAAGGGGTATTGGTTCTTTATCGTTAGCTTATTCAGCTCACGGTAATCAATACACATCCTCATACGACTATCTTTCTTCTTCATGAATAAGACCAGAGCACCCCAAGGAGAGATACTCGGTCTAATAAACCCCTTATCAAGAAGCTCTTGCAATTGCTCCATCAGCTCTTTCGTCTCAGTCGGAGCCAATTGATACGATGCCTTGGCAACAGGTTGGGCACCCGGTGTCAAGTCAATCTGGAACTCAATCTCACGGTCAGGTGGCACTCCTGGTAAGTCTTCTGGGAACAAGTCTGGGAAGTCACACACAACCGGTACATCCGACAGTTATGGTGCTGGCATATCCACATACTTTACATAGACCAAGTAGGCACTACATCCACGGCTCATGCACTTTCCTGCCACCGCCATTGAGATTACTTTCAGGATCGTCATGACCCAATCCCCATAAACCGACACCTTACTCCCATCTGGAGCGGTCAGACAAATCATTTTCTTGCGACACCTAATGTTTGCCTTGTAATCCGCCAACCAATCCATCCCGAGAACCAAATCGAAATCACCTAAGGTTAGCATGAACGGTCTAACAAGAAACTTATGACCTTCTAGTTGCACATCACAACCCTCTATCACCTTTGAAATTCTGGTAGACTTACCTATGGTAGTTTCTACGTCAAAGGGTGCGTCAACACATCTACTAATAAGAGGCAGCTTGGCACAGAAAGCAGTTGAGATAAAAATTTTACCGGCACCAGAATCAAATAACATAGAAGCCAAAGTTTGGTTCAATAGAAATGTATAGGACACAACATCAGGGTCCATCCTAGCCTCCTCTAGTGTCATCGCGAACGCCCTGGCGCGCGGCCTCTGTCCTTCTCCCCCAGTCGTCTTCTTCCCTGAACCAGAACTTTCAGTCCTCGACTTCTTGCAGTCTCGGCTCATGTGGCCCTCCCGCCACAACTAAAACACTTCCCAGTCTTACACTCCCTCGCCATGTGACCAGGTTTCCCACATTTGAAGCACACATTAAATCCCAATCTACATTCGCCGATATGTTCCTTCCCACACTTGCCACACCTCCTGGACCCTGCACCCGATGTGAGTATACGTCGGTCATCCTCCCGTGCCTTCTTGTTACTTGTTGAGGCACCACCCCGCTTGACCCTTTTCTCATTCCAATTCCGATCACCACCACCCTCTTTCTTGCCTCAGCCACGACTACCCCACGCTCATCATACAGTCTTCTTGCCAAATCAACTACCGACCTAAACGTGCTCAGTTAGGCAGCGATCATGTGCCTGTGAATATCCGCTGGCAAGCCCTGAATGTACCTCTTGATCTTCCGCCACAGAGGCATCACCTCATCTAGCACCAGACATGCCATCTCGTTGAACTTGGTGGTGTACTGGTGATGTGTCATGGTTCCTGCCTCCAACTGTAGGAACTCTCTCTCAACTTTGTCCATTTCTCTATGAGGATAGAACTCCTCAATCACCAACTTCTTCAGTTCGGACCATCTCATCCTCCCAATTGCCCGACTACCCTCAGCCTAGACTATATTATTCCACCAGCATAGAGCCGAGTCCACAAACGAGTAGGCAACAAACTTTACTTTCTAATCCTCCTAGCACTCGCTGATATTTAGAACAACTTCCATTTCTCTCACCTAGCGGTGAGCAGCAGCAGTAGTACCATTACCATCAAAGGTAGGGGGCTTGCATCTTTGACGTGCCTCGTAGTTACAGCCTCGTGCCACCTCCGGTGTAGGCTCTTCTTCTTCCTCTTCTTCTTCATCATCTGACAAAACCGTCTTATTCTCGAGCTATCTCCTTTCGCCCGTAGGTCTACTCCTTTCCCTTCTTTCCCCGTCTCTAACAGCCTTTATCACTTTGGTCACCATAGATGGTAGGATTGTCTACATGACTTGATGTACTTCCTCTACAACCTCCTCCTTCGCTGAGACTCTCAAATTAGCACTCTCATCACCACCCTCCGGATGAGGGGTCTCTGGTTCTTCATGAACCATCTCTTTGGCTCTAGGCCTTCCTCTCATAACCGTGGTTCAGCACCATGACCTCCACCACTTGAAGCTTAAGATTATCTACCACTGGCCATCCGCACACACACGCTGAAAGATTCAAACACCAACACGGTCATTGAAGGGAACAACTCAGTTTATGATAGGTACAGTAAGTCCCTAATTACAGTGGCGAGTTGTGATAAGCCACTTACTTTACTCTTCATACCCCAAGCATTACCTGTCGAGACTACATCATATCTAAATCTACTAGCAACACATAAACCACATAACATGCGCACATAATGCCTTGTTAACATTAAGAAAATACCTGATGGCACGTAGCTACTCGGACTGACATCCCTTCCCTTTTAGTCCCATTTTTAGTTTAAGTTTAGGTTTATTTTGAAAATTTATCCATTTCACTTAAACTTTGGCTCTGATGCCAACTTGTAAGGCCCTGTTCCCAGGACACCTACAGCTGGTAAATCATTGCACATGAAACATATACTTTACATTTAACATTCATAAAACATTGCTACGGAAACATAAAAATAACTTTTCATATCATTACAAATGCTTTTGCAAGTTAATACAAGCGTTCATTCCAAAACATCATTCGTTTGCATGACAATGCAAAAATATTAATCTAAAGAATGCCATCCAAAAGAGCTGAGTAGCCACCACGTGCCATCCTCAGCAACATTACCTGCCAACTGGAAACACATAAAAGTCAGCATTACTGAGTGAGTTCTAGTTTTACAATAAAACATACTTTTACTTTCATTAAACCGTTCATTACTTTGCATGTGAGCACACATCATGCGTACACATAGATAATATCATTATTATCTTCATCATTCGTTCGCTCATTCCGTACATTCAACATTACATCTTTACTTTCATTCGGACCAATGCCAGGTGCTTCACCCCATCGTATTCATAAAGCCGGTACTGGGCATAAGGTCTTTCATAGACCCTGAACATTGTGCATGAAGTTGACTCCAGTTACCTAGGGTGAGCAGCAAGGGTCGCATACATATGATTAATCACAAGGATTGGACCCTAGTGTGCATCCTTCTGGGGTAATTAACACGCACATATTTGACCTAACACCCTTCATTGGGTGTGAATCTCCATATATATGCTTAATCACATGGATCAAAACCTAGTGTGCATCCTTCCGGGGTAGCTAACCCGCACATGGTTGAGCTAACACCCTTCATTAGGAGTGAACTTCCTTAAGTTTGCTTGCAAGCCGTTCATACTCTCATTCGTTCATTAATGCATGCATTCATCATTTCATTCCTCTTTTCATTGTTTTCCACTTCACGTTACGTAATACTTTCATTTTATTCATTAACATTCAATGTAAAGTCAAGGGAAAATAATCATACATAATAAGGAACATCAACATCGGCAGTCAACATCATCATACAGGGCATCATACATAAATCATACATACCATCATGCATAAGCATCAACATACATCATAACAATTCCCTCATAACATTTATGACCTCAAAATTCAGCTTACATGAACCCCTGAGAACCTTCCAAGTCAAAGCCTAAATTACACTTTTCTCCAAAAAGTAAGAAAACATTCTAAGTGTTCATCTGCATTTGTCTTTTATTCATGAGCATTTGCTATAGTTCATCCGCATTTTCTATAGTTCATTAGCATTTGTTTTACTTCATGCACATTTGTTCATCTCCATCCGCATTTGTTCATCCGCATTGACTTTACTCAACTGCATTTCCCATACTTAGTTAATGTTCATCCTCATTTCATCCAATACTCATCCGCATTCCCCATACTTAGTCAATGTTCATCCGCATTTCATCAAATACTCATCCGCATTAACTTACTTAGTGATTAATGCTCATCCACATTAACTGTTCATTCGCATTGACTTACTTAGTGATTAATGCTCATCCACATTAACTGTTCATCCGCATTGACTTACTTAATGATTACTGCTCATCCACATTAACCATTCATCCACATTTGCTTCCATTACTTATCCGCATTTCATCTGCAAACTTAGGCAGATTCTAAAACTAAACTTATGAGCCTTAAACATCATATTTCAGTTCCCAATCACCATCCATCATGTTCTAAGCTTAAGTCTTACCTTCGAAGCCTTAGAAACACCATCATAAATCATCAAGCATGAAGATAGCCACACATAACATCATAAATTCAACATACACAAAATCAAACATACGGGTCCAAAACCCAGTTTAATGAAAACATACATTCAAGCATTTCCAGCCCCAAAATAGTTAAAAACCAGTAAAAAAGGGGTTCTAGAACTCACCTTAGCAGCCTCTTCGGGTAAGACTTCCTTCAAATCCGGTTGCTACAAGTTCACACCTAGAAACCCACTAAAAACACATACCCGAACACACATAATTACACATAAGCATAAACCCGAGGATAAAACCAGTCAAGAACATCATGAACACGTGAATTCTTACCTTGTATCCAAATTCTTCTTGTTCTTCTTTCTAAAACCGAGAGTTCTCTGCTATACTTGCTACTTTCTCTCTCCAAAATCCGAAAATTTGTGATGTTTGTGACATATGGGCGGCCATACCACCTTTTACACCCATTTTTCAAAGATTTTGTCCTTTTGGACACTTGTTACCCCTTAACTTGGATAACACATATTTTCTTTCTTTTTCCTTCCTCTTTGTTTACTTTATTATTCTTTCTTAGACTCAATAAAATAACTGGGTGTGATAGGATCAAATGAATAAATCTGTGATGATTTGTAACACAATTCAATGAAATTCACACAAAGTAATCAAATCAAAACAAGATATCAACAAAATTCAAGTTTTCATTAATATCAAGCTAAGACAATTACAAGCATGAAAAACATATTCGAATAACTTGTCTATTCGTTTCTACAAACCTGCAAAACTAAGTTATTTATACTGAAAACAAAAGTAAAGGAACTAACAATTTACAGGAATTGTCCCTATACTATTACAAAATATCAAAAGACAAATAAAGACAACATGTTAATCTTTTAGAGCACTTAACAATACTCCCCCTAAGATTTACATGGTCTTTAGTCTTCAAAATCTTCAAGCTTGACTGCTTACTCTATCTTCAGTTCTATCTTCAGCTTTGATTTCATCATTCAAAAAAAATCTGCTGGTTCTTCTTTGACTTTGAACATAGGCTTCTGTTTGTACGTTTCTAACTCTTTCAAAGCTTTTGATATAGCAGACTTGAATTTACTTGCAAGAATGCCTTGTTCTGGTTTAGCTTCATTTGTTTTAATCTCCATGTTGTCCATTCTTTCCAATGTATCTTTCGAAAGACATGAAATATCAATGTTTGCATATAACTCAATAGGTTTATTACTGTCCTTTGAGTACACTTCTAAGACCCTTTTTCTTGATATTCTCATGAATTCAATATCTTTAATATCTTTCTTAACAATGTTGGCATAGGCAAGTGCTTTTCTCAATGAAATTCTTTCCATGGCAGCGTTCATCACATTGATAATAGAAATAAAATATTTCTTGTCTTGCTCAGCCACTTCAGGAGAAACCTTCTCAAATTTTTGTACAGAAAAAAATGAGATATAACTTGGATGTAACAATTTTAGCTCAAAAACTCCAAATAAAGTAATCAGGTCCTCATCCCATCTTTCTAGATTTCACACTAACTTTAGCTCAAATGTCTTAGTTTTAAGTCCTGGAGTTGTAACTTTTTCAAAGTATTTGTCACAAAGTTCTATTAATGAATGTTCTTCTTCTGATTGAACTCCCTTAAGTTTCTTGTTTTTCTTCAAAGTAACAAAATACTCCTTGTCTTCTTGATCGCATCTTGTATTAAGGAAATTACTTGATCTATCCAATCCACGTCTTAGTAATTCTACAAACATCTTCCCAGGTTTTGCATCAGTAGGATTGATCAAAGGTAGACTATTTAGCTCTTTTAAGTCTTGCACCAGAAGTTTTATGATACTAGAGTAAAATGATAAACGTCACATACAACATTTACTCTCTTTATCAAGAAGGCATCAAACACTTCGTCATACTTCCATGCAATTATCTTTACTGGTTTGTAAAATCTGGAGCAATCATTGCATTCAACAATTCAGCAACTGATTGTCCTTTCTGCAATATATTTCTTACTAAATCTCCTGTTGTTCTTGAACTATCGAGAATATTCCTTTGATCAGTTGATGCTTTATAGGTTTGTCTTTCAGGATCAGCAAACATTTCCATCAATTCTTTCCTATGAGTGTGAGCATCATCAAGTCTTGACATTTGTTTTATTTCCTGAGGCTTCAACATTCTTGTTCTTTTTGTTATCTCAAGATACTGAGGGTTATCTGTATCCAGCACTATCATCTTCTTCATTTGTTTCTCAGTTTCTTGAAAGCTTCTCATAAGATTTCTCAGAGATACAGATTGTAATCTCTTCAGCTTCCTCCACAGGTAGTTTCTAGCTTGCAACCACAAGAATACTCATATCATCAGGATCAGGATGGTGCAGCTCACAACTAGACAGTTCTTCTACATTTATAACCTCCTTTGATCTTATCCATTCACCATGCTCAACCACTATCTCGTTTGGATCTATTGAAGCAACTGACTCTGCATAGATGTGTTTCTCGTATTCATCATTAATTTGAGAAACAGTCAGTCCATCCAAATACACTCTATTGTATTTCATGTTCACAAGGTAGTTATAATTTTCCTCAAAATCCTGTGGTACTTCATCTTGTTCTTGTATATGTTCTTGTGAAGAGAAATGTGACACAAATTCAGCTTCATCAATGTCTTCATTCTCAAGAACTTCATCATACCAATCATCATTATATACTTCTTCAATATCATCTAAAGCATCAATCTGTTCTTGAACATTTTGCTCTTCAACCAATTCTTCAGTTCTTTGAATTTTAGAAGAAGATTCAGTCTGATCAACTTCTTCTAATTCATTTACTTTCCGTTTTCCTTTTCTTTGTTCAAGATTCTCTTCAATTTGCACTTCAGTACTAATCACATGAACCGGAGATATAGCTTTCTGAGCTTCTCTTTCCTTTATCAATTCAACTTTAAGATTTTCATTTTCTTCAGATAGCTTCTTGAATTTCTCCTCAAGACTATCATAATCTTTAATCATGACTTCAAAGTTCTTTATCACATCTTCTTTATCTTGAGCAAACTTAAAATCTTTTCATCTTAGAACATAATTTCTTCAGACAACTTCAAATTTTCATCTTTGAGGATTTGAATTTCTTTCTCACAAGCATTGATTATCTCTTTCATTCTTTCATTTTCAACTTTCAGTTTTTCAATCTCCTTTTCTTTGGTTATATTTTCTTCTTTCAACGTTTCAATCACATCAACTTCAACTATTTCCTCTGTTTGTATAGACACATTGTGTGACATACTAACATGAATTTCTTCTGCTCCTTCTTGATTTTGAGAATTTCTTTCTGTTACAGCTTCCTCAACATTTTCTTCAATCAAAGCCTGTGTCTCATTTTCAGTATTTCCAACATTCCCTTCTTCATTTCCTTCTTGAATTACTTTAGTGACATTATCATTTTCATCATCATCATCACTTTCTTCACTTGATGAACTTTCAGACATATCCTCATCACTTTCTTCATCAACTTCTACATCTTCAATCTGATCATTTGGATCTATTGGTTCTTCTTCAGTTAGATGAAAGTGTTGCTGAGTAATATCAACTTCATCCATAGATACATTTCTCATATAATCAAAAACTGGAATGTTTTGAGCACCCTTTATCATTGCCAATCTTTTGTACACACTCTCTGACATGTGCTCTAACTGAATTCTACCACCAATAACTTCATCAGCATACAAATCTGGATTTGCATCATTAATGAGAAGTTGAAGAAATCTTGGGTACATTAGATACTTATGTCTTACTCCTCTTTCCAGATTAAAAATAAATCCATTCGTTATCTACTTAGCCATATTGAATCTTCAGTTCGTGGATAAGGCTACAATTGGGGATGCAATGACAACAGGGAATGAATCCTAACCCGCACTTCTTTTTGACATGCAATGTTGAAATATGTAGCATAAAAGCTTCCAATGTTTAAATACACGAGCTCTGAAAAACTGTTTCTTCAGGAAATGATCTCGATGTCCCATCTGTAGAAAAACTTCTCTAATTCATTAAATGTATATTCAGATAAATCTTCAGGATCATTATCTCCCAGTCTTAGAGCTTGTCTAATTGCTTCTTCAGAAACTTCAATCATTCTTTCTGAAGTAATGAAGGCTCTTAAAACTTTGTTTCCTTGATCATCTCTTTCAACTTTTGCAGTTCTCCATAATTTTTTAATCATTCTTCCATTAATCATAGGCCTTGCACACATGGCATAAACATATTTTGTTCTAAGTAAGAATCTGATAATATCTTCATATCCAGTAGCTTCTCTATTTTCATCATCTAAAAAAGCAGCTACATTGTGTTTGGCTGAAATTTTAAATCTGCCATTTGCAAAATATAACAAAAGTATTATGAGAACATTGAATATTGATTAATGAAATGTATTTCTACATATGACTTTTGATTTTGACTTTTTAATTTGACCTTTTTATTTTTACTTTTGAATTAAGATTTCAAAATGTAAAACATTAATCTTTATTCATTTTGAATTTATTATTTAGCATTTCAATTTTGATTTAATTTTAATTTTTATTTATTTTTTGTTCAAGAGTGACTGTCTGTTCATCTTCTTCTTGTTCGATAATGAAAAGTCGACTGATTTCTTCATAAAAAAATTCACTTTAACATCAACAAAATATATCAACAGGCTCGCAAATCAGTTCTTATCAATAATCCAGCGTCAATTTTTTATACGATTCTCATTTTATCAGATTAAACTAGGATTATATATGTTCAAACGCCCAAATAGCATTCAACCGTCTCTTTTGAAATCACTGATTTAATCCAAAATTTATGTATTTGAATCACAAACTTACGTTTACATATCCAAATGCAATGTATACTCAAAGATTTGATTCGATTTCAGATGAAATACGGATATGTTGATGCTCGACAATCGCAGTTCGAGGGTTTTGGTTCTGAGATTTTGAAGTGTGAATGAAAAATACGCATAAGTGTTCAATATATAAGTGAAATTTTAGGCGTATGAGCCCTGTTTGGACGTATGGTCCCAGTTTGGGCGTATGAAAACCTAGAATTCACTTATTTTGTTAGACATATGAGCACTGTTGTGCGTTTTAAGTCAGACGCATGAGAACTGTTCAGACGCATAAGCACTGTTTAGGCGCATGGACTTTGTAAAACGTCTAACACTTGAAATTTTGAAACTATGCACACGCATGAGATATCTCATACGTCTAACACACTATTTAGACGCATGGGATTATCACACGCCCAATACTTGAAATTTTCAGATGTATTACAACTGTTTAGACGCATGGGAATGAATCAAACGTCCAACACTTGTAATTTTCATAGATGTATTACAACTGTTTAGACGCATGGAAAACGTTCAACACTTGTATAATCCTGAAAATTCATCATGCTCCTATTGAGATGCATGTGCACTGTTTAGGTGCATGAGATGAATTTCAAACACTTGTGATTTCCAATTTCTTCACTTTCACATTTTTTACCATTTAGATCCCCAATTTTGAACTTTTTGCATTTTGCACTTTCAATTTATAAAATTTTTATTATTTTTTTTATTTTTTTTATTTTTTTTATTTTTTTATTTTGTATTTCTTTTTAATTTCTTATTAAATTTCTTTTTAATTTCTTTTTAATTTCTTTTTAATTTCTTTTGTCCCTTCATTTTAGTCTCATCATAACATCAAACATCATCTAATTGTCAACTTAAAAATAATTTTTAGTTTACACAAATACTTTGAACACAAAGCATCATCCTTTCAATCCAACATTTCAAATTTTGATTATGATTATTGAATATTTTATGAGAACAACTCTTTCATTTATTACTCCCCCTAAACTTGTAAGTTTGAAAAACTTATAAGTTTCTTATGAAAGGGAATAAGATCACACATCACATTGAGACATTGCCTTCACACACAAAGACATGCATAAAAAATGAAAATAGAATTAAAATTTAATATGTAAACAAAGAATAAATGTCCGCAGAGAGATCATGTTAATGAAGATCAGCACATTAAAATAAAATGAATATGGATAGTCATAGACAATGAATAAATCCTGATAAGTATGTTCCAGGTCAGTGATTTCACAGCAAAGGAGATACAAGATCTAAGGACAGACAATGAGTGTTTTTGACACAACTATCAACTCACTTACTTTTCAATTTTTGGATTGATTAGTGTTGATTTAGATATGACATGATTTAAAGAATACAGAGACTAAGAGAATTCAACTATCATCATGAAATGTAAGAAGGAACACATGCTCAACTTATTACCTGAAACATAGATATCACCAGAGTTTATGTTACTTAGTTAATAGAGGATGATCATGGATAACCATTTGATCAGCTCTGACTATTCTTTTGAATAGGTTATGCACATTGGCATCTTTTTGCATCAAAAAGAGAATCCAGGTCTGTAATGACTTACAACAGAGGATATCTCAGTACTTCAAGTCTATGATGACTCATAACAGAGAAGTGAAATGATGCTTTGTAATAGATCTCATGATTTCACATAGTTTCAACAGGTGTGAGAGATGTATCTTAACAAACATTTATTCTCATAAGCTAAAGCTACTCAAAAGTACTCAGATGAATACACACAAGCATGTATGTTTAGTTTGATCACAAGAATTTACTTTTCAGCATAATAGTCAGATATTAGCTAAACATCATATTTGATCATGTCTAGACTTTATGAATGAGTGAAGTATGCAACTGATCTCACTAATGTACTATCATTTCTCACATATTGCAAAACATAATCATTTCCAAAAAAAAATATTTTTGTATTTTTGATATATATTTTTGTATTTGATTTTTCTATGAAAAACAAAAATCACACACACACAAAAATATAAACAGGCAATTCACAATGAGAGTATCACTTATTATGATCTTTTGATTTAGGGAGATCACATATGATTTATAAGACCAATTGATTCTACTAAGTACTCAAACCGTCCTGGTAGGAAGGCTTTAGTAAATAGATCTGCCAATTGTTTTTCTGTTGCAATTTGAATCAATATGATTAATCCTTTTTCAGAGTTATCTCTAAGAAAATAATATCGAATTCCGATATGTTTTATTTTTGAGTGTTGAACAGGATTAGCTGTTATGAACATAGCCGCTGTGTTATCAATATAGATTGGTGTTTTAAGAAAGTTGAATCCATAATCTAGTAATTGATTTTGCAACCAAAGAATTTAAGAATATCCTGCTAATGCAACAATGTACTCAGCTTCTGTAGTTGAAACAGAGACATTTGTTTGTTTCTTGCATTGCCATAAGACTAATCTGGGACCAAGAAATTGACACCCACCCGAAGTAGATTTTCTATCTTGACAACATCCACCATAATCACTATCAGTATATCCATATAGTTCAAAGTTACCCTTGTGAGGATACCAAAGCCCTAAGGCTGGTTTACCTTTGAGATACCTGAATATTCTTTTGACAGCAATTAAGTGAGATTCTTTCGGGTCTGATTGATACCTGGCACATACACAAACAGCATACATAATGTCTGGTCTAGATGCAGTAAGATACATCAAAGAACCAATCATTGATCTGTATAACGTTTGGTCAATAGATTTTCCATTTGAATCAGGTTCAATCTTGGTGTTATCATTTGCTGGAGTTCATATGGACTGACAGTCTTGCAACTTAAATTTCATTAAGAGCTTGTCAACAAACTTTTCTTGATTGATGAAAATTCCATCTGCAGTTTGCTTGACTTGAAGTCCAAGAAAGAAGTTAATCTCTCCCATAGAACTCATTTGAAATCGAGATTTCATTATTTCTTCAAATTCATTGCACATTTTCGGACATGTAGAACCAAATATGATGTCATCAACGTACACTTGTACACATAAAAGATCATTATTGTCCTTCTTTATAAATAAAGTAGGATCAATTTTCCCTCGTGTGTATCCATGTTGGATTAAGTGTTGTGATAACGTCTCATACCAAATTCTAGGGGCTTGATGAAGTCCATATAAAGCTTTTCTCAGTTTATATACTCGATGTGGAAATTTTGCATCCTCATAGCCTGGAGGTTGCTTCACAAATACATCACTGATGGAATCCATTATCAGATTTTGCATCAAGTTTTCCTAATTGATCACTTGAATTAAGAATCATAACAGGACAACCAAATGATTTTAAAAAGTGTATGGTCGGTTTTCTGCCAAACATGAACTCATATGGAGTTTTCAGTTTATCTTTTACAATTAAGATTCGATTATGAACAAAACACGCAGTTGAAATTGCTTCATCCCAAAAAGTGATAGGTATTTTTGCATTAGCTAACATAGAACGAGCAGCTTCAATCAGTGTTCTATTCTTCCTTTCAGCATTTTTCACTTTGTTGTCTAATTGATTTTCAACTTTAATGATAAATTCTTTTAATAATTCAGTTGTTTCATATTTGTTATATACAAAGAAAACCCATGAAAATCTTGTAAAGTCATCAATGATAACTAAACAATATGGTTTTCGTCCAATACTCTTGACATTTGTTGGTCCAAAAAGGTCCATATGTAACATCTGAAGAGGTTTGGATGTTGAGTTTATTGGCTTGGACTTATAAGATGCTCTGTGTTGCTTTCCCTTCAAACATGCTGAGCAGTGATCATTTGTTGCAAACTTCTTAGATGGAAGTCCAATTACATGATTTCCTGCTACAAGCTTGTTCATGTTCTTGAGGTTTGAATGACCGAGATGTCTATGCCAAAGCTGGCTTTCATCATTTGATGCCTTTGCAATTAGGCATGTTGTTTCTGTTGAAGGATCAACTTGAGACATATCCAATTTGTATACATCTCTGTCTCTCTCAGCTGTAACAATTACCCAATCTTTGTTTATCTTGAAACCTGGCTTCAAAACATAACAAAATGAATTATCAACAGAACAGAATAAGATTTGTCACAAATTTGAGATACGCTTAAAAGATTAAAGTTCAACTGTGAACAAAAGTTGACTTTATCAAAGCTTATTATCCCATTGGATACTGTTCCTTCTCCAGTTATTTTTCCTCCAGCATCACCACCAAAGGCGACGTGAGTTCCATCTTTTGACTTAAAACCTTGAAACAAAGCAGTATTGCCTGTCATGTGCCGACTACACCCACTATCCACATACCATGTATTGATTGGTCTTTTTGGGCGTACCTGCACTACAAGAAAGTTAAGTTGAAATATCTACCCAAGCTGAAATGGTCGTGGGCTTTCCAAATTTGTCAATAATTGTAAATTGTTTATAATGAAGATTATTCAAATCAGGTTTATTTTTGATGAATTTTCCAATTTTATTCCGAAAATTGTTTGATTTATTTTTGTGAACATCTATACCATTTGATTTATCATCTTCTGAAATGTATTGATGTCTAACATTTTTATTAGGCATCCTACAGATCTTGGTATAAAGTGTTCTTGCATGTTGTGTTTTGAGCTCATGTAATTGTTCTTAGGAAAAAATCTAAAACCTACATTAGGTTGATTAATGTCTCTTTGAAATCCATTATTGATCTCTCAAATACTATGGATTAGCAAATCCTTTGCTCATGTTTGATTTTGCAAAGTTTCTAGTGAGAGATCTATTTCTAAAGTAACAATCTGCAGTGTTGTGAGTCTTTTCATCACAATAAGTACAATATTTGTTATAATAATAATCTGTTGTCGAATGATTTCTCATGTCACATATGTGACAGTACTTGTTAAAGTAGCACTCAGCAGGATTGTGATTTTTCATATCACAAATTTCACAGTACTTGTTAGGATCAGTGATCTACGTTTGATTGATTAGAGAGTATAGCAGCGGAATTCTAACAATGAATTAGCCAATTCACAAGAACAAAGAGATATTCAATGTAAGAACAAAAACGGTTATAGATAGGGAGAATTCTGCAGATATATTTCGTTCAATATTCGCTTTCGTGTAACGGAATGTCACAATTACAATTAGGTCGACACCTCTTATATAAGAGATGTGACGTCTGCTGATGTCACTTGATAGTGATATCTAACAGAAGTTATCACAAACTACTGATAGTTAACACAACTATCGAAGATGTCAAACAGCTGACATCTTCTTACAAAAATGCTAAGTGTTAACTATTATTACAACTACTGAAAAGAAACTACTGAAACTATAACAACTGAAGAACATACTCTTCAGTTGTTTTACAAATACTAAAACAAAGAAAACTACTGAAAGGTAAACCATCACACTACTGAAGAAGACCTCTTCAGCTGTTGTGACAACGTCTGATACTTTGGTCTTCAACACTTGTGTCTTCAGACTTAGTCTTCAGCACTTGTGTCTTCAGACTTTGTCTTCAGCACTTGTGTCTTCAAACTTTGTCTTCAGCACTTGTGTCTTCAGACTTTGTCTTCAGCACTTGTGTCTTCAAACTTTGTCTTCAGCACTTGTGTCTTCAGACTTTGTCTTCAGCACTTGTGTCTTTAGACTTTGTCTTCAGTACTTGTGTTCAGACTTTGTAATCAACTGTTGTCTTCAGCTGATGTGGTCTTCAGTAGTTGTTGTGACGTCTGTGGGACTTAAAGGTTTTTCTGATCCGGCTCATTGTCTTCAGCACTTGTGTCTTTAGACTTTGTCTTCAGTAGTTGTTGTGACGTCTAGGGGGTTATAACCAGTGGATATAGCCTGCGTTTGTGTTGCAGGGGCATCCTCAGGGGACTCATTTCCCTGAGTAGCCTTTTTGGTTTTCTTTTGAGTGGGTTTAGTGGGGACTTTGATTTGGAGGTGGTGGCTGTTGGTTCCAGCTGCGTGAGTTTGCGCAGCTTGGCAGCCATTTTGAGTGATTGGTGAGAGTTGTGCCGGGAGTATACTTGAGGCAATACAGCCATAGCAGGGACTCCCAGCACAACAAGTCCCTCAGCTTGAAGCTGGTTTGCAATTATGGCCATTATTAACCGAGGATATAATATCCAACGGTTAGCAGTTTGTTTTTGAGCCATATCCTTGAGCTCTGAAAATAGTATTTTCTGAAAAATTTAAAGGTTGTTGCTCAAGGATGGAGTACATTACCTGCTGCCACCTTGTAGACATTTGATCCCAAGAGGAAGTCTTAGGAGCCAAACATACATTTACCATGTGAAATATGAGACGTTCAGCATCATGGAAATGTTTCTTCAGTATGGTGGAGGCACTAAGGTTTCCCTGATATCCATGGTGTGCAAAGGATAAATCAGTTGTGCTCTTTGGATATCCAGCAGGAGAAGTGGCATCATCCAGGTGTACGGTTTGACGAAGTATATCGGGAGTGATGACCACTTCGTGGTTGTTGATGACCGACCGGAGAGACGCTGTGTTCTCCCCAGTGGTCAGGGTGACGTTCATCCAAAACTGGTTAAGGGATTCGGCATGAAGGATTGGATTGAGAAGAAAGGCCGTTTTGTAGGGTGACTGGACCATAAGATCAATACCATTATCGAACTTAGCCCAGAATGGCGATTTGGTGAGGTAAGCTACACAGTTGTGTCGCGGTTTGAGCTGCATGGTCGCCATTAATGAGAGAGAAGTTTTGGAGAGATGAACGTTAGGATTGAAGAAGATGAGGCTCTGAAGGATTAGGTCAGGGATATTTATAGGGTACGGGTTAGAAAATAACTCAAGGGTTTGGTGTTAGTCATCAGTAGTTTTAAAACGACTGTTGACATGGTATTACCCTTTCAGATGTTGAAACAGCTGAAGTCGTGGTTTTAGGCATCAATAGTTATAAAACTACTGAAGACCATGGTTTTGACTTCAGATGTGTGAAAACAACAGATAACTTGGTATTAGTCATCAGTAGTTGTGAAACTACTGAAGACATGGTTTTGTCATCAGTTGTTGTAAACAGCTGAAGACTTGGTATTAGTCTTCAGTAGTTCTAAACTACTGAAGACATGGTTTTGGCTTCAGTTGTTTTGAAATAGCAGTTGTAGAAACAACTAAGAGAAATTACTCATCAGCTGTTTTCGTCAATTCTTAGCTTTTCAGTTGTTTCATACTGTCCTCAACACTTACTCATGAGACTTTGCATCTGCTTTTCAGAGATTTCATAGGACATCAGTACTTATCTGTTTGTACTGATTTCAGTAGTTGTAACTACATCAATAGTTGTAACTACATCAGTGGGTTAGAACAGATAAAGTACGTCAATACTTGTGAGGCATTTAACCTTCAGTAGTTATTAAAAACTACTGAAGGTGAAAGAACTCATCAGTACTTATATGTGACATGGTTACCAATGATCACCAGTACTTATTACTGAAATCATCAGTAGTTGTCACTTATTCTAGCTACAGCATACCAAGCCTTAACACAAGGTTTTGTAAAGTAGAACTATCCAAAGGCTTAGTAAAAATATCTGCAAGCTCATCAGCACTAGGCACAAACTTAGGATCAATCAGACCTTTTTCAAAACAATCCCGAATAAAGTGATGTCTGATCTCTATATGTTTGGTCCTAGAGTGCTGGACTGGATTTTTGACAATACACAGAGCTGAAGCACTATCCATTAATAATGGAGTCTTAGTCTCTGTAATGCCATAATCCAGAAGTTGGTTCTGAAGCCAGAGTACCTGAGAAGTGCAACTTGCAGCAGCAATGTACTCGGCTTCAGCAGTTGATGTAGCAACATATGTTTGTTTCTTACTCTGCCAAGAAATCAAACAGTTGCCTAGGAATTGACAACCACCAGAAGTTGACTTTCTACTTAACTTGCACCCTGCATAGTCACTATCTGAAAAAGCAACTAATTTGCAAGAGTGTCCAGTGGAATACCATAAACCTAGAGATTGTGTACCTTGCAAATATCTAAAGATTTTCTTGACTGCAATCAAATGAGACTCTTTAGGAGCAGCCTGAAATCTAGCACAAACACATGTAGCAAACATAATATCTGGTCTAGAAGCTGTTAAATACATCAAGGACCCAATCATACATCTGTAAAGTGTTTCATCAACAGCTTTACCTTTCTAATCTGCATCCAGTTGTGTGGTGTTGCACATGGGAGTAGACTAGGGCTTACAGTTTTGTAAATAAAACTTATTCAAAAGATCTTTTGTATATTTTGACTGATGAATAAAGGTTCCATAAGCCTTTTGTTTAATTTGCAAGCCTAGAAAGAACTGTAATTCTCCCATTGCACTCATTTCAAACCTCTTTTTCATTAATGTTGTAAAATCATCACACAACTGGGGATCAGAGGATGCAAAAATGATATCATCAACATAAATCTGAACAAGTAGCTTATGCTCATCCACCTTCTTAATAAACAAAGTTTTATCAATGGAGCCTCTAGTGAAATTATTCTTAAGAAGAAAAGTGGAAAGTGTCTCATACCAGGCTCAAGGAGCTTGTTTCAACCCATAAAGAGCCTTATCAAGTTTATACACCCATTCAGGATGTTTATTATCCTCAAAACCTGGTGGTTGACAGACATAAACTTCTTCCTTTATTTTACCATATAGAAATGCACTTTTGACATCCATTTGAAAAACTTTAAGATTATGGAATGCAGCATAGGCTAAAAACAATCTGATTGCCTCTAGTCTGGCTATAGGGGCAAAGGTTTCATCATAGTCAATACCTTCTTCTTGTGAAAACCCCTGTACAACCAATCTAGCCTTGTTCTTAACAATAAGCCCATTTTCATCAGTTTTATTCCTAAACACCCATTTAGTGCCTATTGCACACTTGCCTGGGGGAAGAGGAACCAGTTCCCACACTTGCTGTTTCTTGAACTGAAGTAGCTCAAGCTGCATGGCTTCAACCCATCCATTGTCTCTCAAAGCAACATGGTAGTTCTTTGGCTCTAGCTGACTGATGAAGAGAGCATAGAAGCAGAAGTTAGACAATTGACTTCTTGTTGAAACTCCAGCGTTGATATCACCAATAATCTGAGACATTGGGTGATTCTTCAGTTCTTGATAAACAATGAGATTTGTGCAAGTGTTTGTAGGACCTTCAGCAGCAGCAGATGTTGATGCAGACTCTTGAAACCAAGAATTAGATGGTAACTCAAAAGATGTAGAGGAATCAGAGATCTCATCAGCATTTGTTGTGGATGGAACTGTTGAAGCTACATGAACATCAAATTTAGCAGACACAGGCAGTTGGTCACTAAACTTGAATAGGTGAGTATTGATATTATCATCATGATCATCAATACCACCAGGTGGAAGACATGCTGCAGAAGATGATTTATGCACATGATCTGCAACAACTGGAGGTTGATAAGGAACATATTGCAGTATGTCCAAATCGAACAACTCCACAGGGTTTTATGGAATCTTGTCCATAGGAGATTCATTAAACTTCACATGCAAAGTCTCTTCAACTATCTTTGTTCTGCAGTTGAAGACTCTGTATGCCTTGCAAGTAGATGAATAACCAACAAAATACCCTGCATCCACCTTAGGATCAAATTTTTGGAGTTGATCCTTTGTGTTGAGAATAAAACAGGGACACCCAAATGCTTTGAAAAATGAAATTAGAGGATCCAAGAGATGGAGAACTTCATATGGAGTATTCATCAACCTCTGATTTACTAAGGCTCTATTCTACACATAGCAAGCGGTGTTAACAGCTTTAGCCCAAAAGGTCAATCGCAAACCAGAGTCAGCTAGCATGGATCTTGCAGCTTCAATTAGGGTCCTGTTCTTCCTCTCCACTACTCCATTTTGTTCTGGAGTCCATGGTATGCTAAACTGCCTTTTGATTCCCTTTGAAAGATAGAAGTCATCAAGTGTATGGTTTCTGAATTCAGTTCCATTGTCACTCCTAATACACTTGACTGGAAGGGAATACTGCTTCTCAACATACAACACAAAGTGAATAATCTTCTGAGCAACCTCATCCTTTGAATGTAGAAAGAAAGTCCATACAAATCTGGAGTAATCATCCACAATTACCAGACAGTATTTCTTCTTTGCCATGCTCATCACTCTCACAGGACCAAATAGATCCATATGCAGTAATTGCAAGCATGCAGTGACTTAGGCTCTTCAATAGGAGGGAATGAGACTTTGTGCTGTTTTCCTTTTAAACAAGCAGTGAAGGTTTCATCACAGTGGAACTCCTTTATTGGTAAGCCTCTGACTAAACTATTGTGGATCAGCTGATTCATATTTTTGAAATTAACATGACCCAGCCTTCTGTGCCACAGTTTAGATTCTTCGGAAGAGGCTTTGGAAAATAGGCAAGGATTGCCTCTGAGATCTATTTTCTTGGAAAGATCTAAGGCATACACTCTTCCTGTCCTGTTGGCTCTCAGGAGAGTGTGATCATCCAACACCTTATCAATCTAATGCAGAACTTTGGATGACAGAATCCTACAGTTCTGACTCGTGAAAAGAGCAACATGGCCTTTATCACACATTTGACTGACACTCAAGAGATTGTACTTGAGATTTTCCACATGATTAACATCATCAAACATTATTTCTCCATTGGAGACAAAGCTATTTCCAATGATGTAACCCCTAGCATCATTGCCAAAAGAAACAAACCCCTTCTTTCCTTGAGAGTAGTCATGAAGAAGAGAGTTGTTCCCAGTCATGTGCATAGATCCCCCACTGTCTACATACCAGATGCTACTTTGGCATGTTGAAGAACCCTGCAATTATAAACAATCAGTTAGTTTTGGAGACCCAAACCTTTTTGGTTTTGGGCCTGTTCTCATCAACAGATGGTAAACTAACAGTTTGATGGAAACAACAGCCTGAGAGGAAGAAGATGGTGAAGAAGAGGAATCCTTTGGTTTGGACCTCCTTTTCTGTGGTTTCAACATAGGAACATCTAATTGGTTAACTCTTCCCAATAGATGTCGAACCATCATAACCAGCTGTGTTTGATTTTGTGATAAAGCTTTCAGCTCATCAGACACATTGGCATTGGAGTTTGATAAGTTCCTATGTTGCACCTTCTTCTTTTGAGCAATCTCAGCTGTTACCTGTTTAACCCCTTCCTTTTTGGATTTCTTTATGGACTTAAGGGTTACAAGATTTGATGTTGCTGATACAAATGTGGTCTCAAACTCAGTTTTCATTTTAACCATTTTCTCTTTAATTTCCTCTTTATGTTTGAGTTTGGATCCTCTTTTGTACCAACAATCATTGAACAACCACATACTTCACATGGTTTCTTCTTCATCTTATGTTGATCATCAACTAAAGAGGATGAAACTACTGAAGACTTGCTCTTCAGTGCTTTGAAAGCATTGTTTGCTTTCTTGACTTCCTCTTTAGTAGTCTTCAAACTCTTTCTACTGACAGTTTTCTTCTTTTCAGTACTGACAGTAGTTGGAGTTTGAACTTCAGGTGTTAAATCTTGCTCTCCAGTCCTTTCAGGACTTTCAGAATTAACTCCTGAGTTGATCAACTCTTTGATCATGTGAGTGTTAGCAGTGGAACCATCAACATCAGCTGATAGGTTCTGAGAGGGCTTAGTGCTGACTTCTACTTCTGATGGTGCTCTATCAGAAAGTAGATCACATGATGAAATGGATTGGTTATTGCTCTCACCATCAGATTCTACCTCTGCTCTGGGAGTAAAATCTGTAGGTGGAGCAGTGTGATTGTAACCAATGCCAAACTTCACATTGGAAGCAGATTGCTTACTAAGAAGCATTTCAAAACCTTTGCATGATTGTACCCATCGATCACACTCTACTTGGGTGACTGCAAGGGTTCTTTGAGATCTTTGTACTTCTCTAGAAGTACCTCTTCCCTAGCCTTATAATCTATGATTTGGCATTTAAGTTTGTAAATCTCATCATTCTTTTCATTAAGCACAGACTCAAATTCAGCTTTTCTTTTGGAAATTGTTTGTTCTAGCTCAATGTTCTTGTTAATCAAAGCTACATTTGTTTCTCTAATAGATGCAAATGCTGCTATGCATGTTTCAGAACATAATTTGGCTTTTGCCTCAGAGGATACCTATGATACCTTTGGTGTAGAGGCATTAGTGGATGAAGTATCAGCAGAATCCAAAGCCATAAGAGCTAGATTTCCAAAGGGACTGTCACCACCATGTTGACCAGCACCAGTGAACAGTTGTTCATGACTAGACAAATCATCTGGTAAACTGCTCCAGTCAACAACTCCTGGGGTGAAGAAGCTGTGTTGTTGAGGTTGAGTTTGTTGATGAGATTGGGAAGGTTGTGGTTCAGGCAATGCTTGTGGTTGTTATGCAATTGGAGCTTGAACAGGATTTGGTTAAGGCATATAATAGCAGGGATAAGGATATGACATTGGACCTTGGGGGACAAAGTATGCAGGAGATCTAGGATGTGAATGATGACTAGAACGAGCAGGATGTTGCCCTCTGTTTTGTGGACTAGTACTAGGAAAAGTAACAAAGGGTGCAGAAGAGTTAGATCCAGTTGATCTACACTCTCTTGCATAGTGTCCCAGCCTTTGGCATTTGTGACACCTCAACTTACTCTTGTCAAAACCAACTTTGGTTTTGCCAGAGAGTCCAGGAAATTTCCTGCCAGTTCTCTTGTAGAACTTCTGAGATCTCATATTAATCATGCCATTTGGCTCAGAATATCCATCTTTTCTAGATCATCATCAGCTATTCCTTTCAAATCATCCATGATGAAGCATAGATTGTCACTATTACTGCCAGAATGACTCTCAATACCAACAAATGCATGATCAGAAGTATTTGAAGAGAAATCAATATGCTCATCATAATTGCTTTCAGATGCAGCATATTCTAACTCATGAGCAACCAAGGCAGTATTCCCCGGTAAAAAGTCATTAGTGAGCTTTCCTGATGAGGACAGTTTCCTTTTCTGCTCTATCTCTCTTTCGAATGTAAGCAGTTTCCCATGAAGTTGGGTGAGAGATAGGCTATCCAGATTTGCACTGGAGCGTAGGACAATAGTGTATGTGTCCCATCTCTCAGGCAGTGATCTGAGGAACCTGTTATTCATCTGGCTATTGGTGTATTCTTGTTTCACCATTTTCAGCTCAGAGATCAAGCAGGAAAAACGCTCAAACTGTTGAGTGAGTGTCTCACCCTTTCTATGAGAGAATGTCTCATATTGTTAGGCAAGGATTTCTCTGTTGTTTGCTAAGACCTCATCTGTGCCACCGAATTGTTCCTTCAGGGCATTCCAGAGATCATGAGCACTTTCATGATGCATAAGCCCTGAATAGATTTCATTAGGCAGTGCCATGGCCAGAATTCCATGGGCTTTAGCATCAATCTCAAACTGTTTCCGATCTTCATCAGAGTATTGTTCATTCTTCTTCGGAACTATTTGATTGGTTTACGGATTGTTCACCATAGGCTTATGTGGTCCATGTACCACAGATGTCCAACAACCTGAACTGTTAACAGACAGGTGATGAAGCATTCTTCGCTGCCATACGTTATACTTGGTCCTAACCAGCATCGGGGGCTTGGTTGAGGAACCGGTATTGTGAGGATCATTAGAAGGAGTAGTCATCTCAGATTCAATCAAATTCAATTAAGCTATAACAGATTTAGAACAAAAACACAACAACCAATTCAATCAAAATAAATGAACGAAAGCGTCAGAATTCAATAATCTATAACCAGTTCTTGCAAATATGCTAATTCAATCAAACATAGATATCAATTAGCAGTTTCAATGATCAATTGTTAGATCAATCAATGATTAACTGCTCTGATACCACTTGTTAGGATCAGTGATCTACGTTTGATTGATTAGAGAGTATAGCAGCGGAATTCTAACAATGAATTAGCCAATTCACAAGAACAAAGAGATATTCAATGTAAGAACAAAAACGATATATATAGGGAGAATTCTGCAGATATATTTCATTCAATATTCGCTTTCGTGTAACGGAATGTCACAATTACAATTAGGTCGACACCTCTTATATAAGAGATGTGACGTCTGCTGATGTCACTTGATAGTGACATCTAACCGAATTTATCACAAACTACTGATAGTTAACACGACTACTGAAGATGTCAAACAGCTAACATCTTCTTACAAAAATGCTAAGTGTTAACTATTATTACAACTACTGAAAAGAAACTACTGAAACTATAACAACTGAAGAACATACTCTTCAGTTGTTTTACAAATACTGAAACAAAGAAAACTACCGAAAGGTAAACCATCACAACTACTGAAGAAGACCTCTTCGGCTGTTGTGACAACGTCTGATACTTTGGTCTTCAGCATTTGTGTCTTCAGACTTTGTCTTCAGCACTTGTGTCTTCAGACTTTGTCTTCAGCACTTGTATCTTCACACTTTGTCTTCAGCACTTGTGTCTTCAGACTTTGTCTTCCGCACTTGTGTCTTCAGACATTGTCTTCAGCACTTGTGTCTTCTGACTTTGTCTTCAGTACTTGTGTTCAGACTTTGTAATCAGCTGTTGTCTTCAGCTGTTGTGGTCTTCAGTAGTTGTTGTGACGTCTATGGTACTTAAAGGTTTTTCTGATCCGGCTCATTGGTTCTTTTGGTCCAACAGTACTTTTTCGTTGTTAAAAACAACTTTTTGTTAACTTTTGACAATGACATAATGTTTGATTTTGGTGTCATATAGTTAAACTGTCGTCTTTCATTTTTAAGAGTTTCATTTTGTGTCAGATTATTGTTCATTTGTTTAGCATGAATTTCCTTCTTGAATGTATTAGAAACAAATCTTTTTGCTACAGCGGAAGTCTTTGAATCTGAACTAGATTTCAGATCTGAGTTTGATTTGTTCATAACATTCGATTTATTATTTGAAAGAGAATTGATATTTAACATACCTGGTGACACAAATTTAATTGGTTTTAGTTTTGATGTTTGATTTGTTGCTTTAATCAATTTTGTTGAACTTTTGTTTTGTTCAGATGTTACTTTTACAGATTTCTTTCTTCTTCTTTGATTCTTAGATTTAGAAGAGCTTGGTTTATTTTCAGATTGAACATCATCAGAAGAAGATTTCTTTTCTGATTGAAATTGTTTCATATTAATGGTGTTTGAATCTTCTGATGTTCCTATCTGTTGTTTATCCTTGTTTTGAACTCTGACTTCTTCTATTACATTGTGAATTTGATGAGAAGAGATATTTTGTTTTGGTTGTTTTGGTTCATATGATTTTATCTTGATTGGATGTCCATTTTTGATTTTTTCTTGATCTTTTTCAACAAACACTTGAACATTTTCTTTTTCCTCTTCTGCATTCTTGGTTTTGATCTGAAATGCTTTAAGCTTTGCTTTGTTTTCTGGTGAATGATCATGAGTATTGAAATTCTCTGGTAGTGTGTTTGTGATAGATTCAGGCATAGGTTCATGAGTAAAACCTAATCCTGCTTTTTGTTTATCTTTCCTTTCACTGATTAGTTTTTCTATTATCATTTTTGAACTCTTAACTTTGCTAGATTAACTTGAGTAGCAGCATGTGCTATTTTCTCTTTTTCAAGATTCTTGGTCATCTCTTCTAGTTGTTTTGTAATAATTTCTAAATCTTTGATTGTTTTGTTCCATGAATTTTGAAGAGAGATAATCTTTTGATCTACAGTTTTATGATCAGATTTAAGTTGGTTATGCATAGATTCCTCTTGTTTTAGCTTTTAACAGATTTTGAATGAATAGTTTTCGTAGTGTTCAACATGTTCAAAACATGATTTGGTGCAAAGCTTTTCTCTTACTTCTGATGGTATTTCAGGAAATTTTGGAACTGTGGTTTGAGATGATGAAGTAGAAGATTTAACCTTTGGTTGATAGACTGAGCCATTAGAGCTACTTCCTCTGTATCCTCTTTAGGATTAGACATGTCACTCCAATCATAGTTATCTTCCTCTTCATCACTTTCCCCTTTTGGGTCATTGTTTTCTGACCAATCTTCCTCTTGAATTTCTGCAATAAGAGATAAACTTGATGTTAATTCATTTGTAAATTGATCTGCATATGCACTCCAATCATATCCATCTTTTATGTTGACTACTAGTGCTTTCTTTCTTTCATCAGATGGTTTGGTTTCATCTTTAAGCTCTGGCATGGGAAGACTTTGATATGGCTTTTGAAAAGTCTTCTGAGCTTGTTGAAACCTTTGATCATTTGAGCTTGAATGAGCACTTCCTTCATTATTCCTTAGAGCTTTACATTCTCTTGAGAAGTGTCCATAACTATTGCAGTTGAAACATCTGGATTTTGACTTGTCAAATCCAACAGTCTTGTTTGCACTAGGCTTGTATTTCTTGTTGACATAAGAATGTTTTTGAGTCCTGTAGGCAATCATCACCATCTGCCAGTTCAGGTCCGTCTCTTCAACATCTTTAGGATCCATCTCAAATAAATCCTGTAAAACAAAATCTAGTTATGTTAAATGGCTACCTTGATATGCTTGAAAGCTGGCCATAAAAGCAGTAAATGCAGTTTTGTACTCTTCATCCTCTAATAGGATGTTAATCACATCTTTAACTTTGCTAGATTTAGCAGAGTTAGATGATGAAGAAGTCTCTATCTGAATATTTGATGATTGTGACTATGTTTTAGGAGCAGATTGAGAATGAGATTGAGTTGTATATGTAGGTGCACTTGTAAATGATGAGTCAGTGAAAAATCCTGCTCCTACAAACAGATCTCCTTCTTCTTCAGGACTTTTCTCACTCTTTGCCATGAATGCATTTTCTATGGTGGTTGCAGGAGAAGCAACAAACTGATATTGAGACATTGATGCTGCTCTATCATTGTTCCTTGACCTTTCATCAATCTCCACTTATTCTATTTTTGCAATAAGAAGATCTAGATCCATTGGAAACTTCTCAGTATGCTTTAGTAAAGTTACAGTTTGTTTCCATGATGATGGTAAAGCATTGAGTAGTCTAAGATTTAAATATTCAAGATTAGGTTTGATACCAGCTGTTGACATCTCAGTTATGAGTTGAACAAATCTGTTCATCATTTGATTTATTGTCTCTCCAGAAAAATGTTGAAACAATTCTAATTGTCTTTCCAGCTTTTGTTTCTTTAAATTTTGAATCTCTTTACCTCCTTCACAAATGATCTTCAATGCTGTATATAGTGTATATCCAGTTTGATATGCATCTAGCCTTGTAAGAATTTCCAAAGGTAGTCCTTTACACATTATTGAATAGGCTTTAATATCATTCTTAACTCTTTTCAGATCATCTCCTTGAAGATCATCTTCTGGATAAGGTTCTCGAGAATATTTAGTATACACAAATCTTGTGTCTAGTCCATCAGTTATTATAGGAATGTATGGTCCTTTTTCTATAGATTTCCATAGATCAGTGTCAATACAATTAAAATGCTATTTTAGTCTAAGACACCAATTTTTGAAATCAGCTCTATTTTTAAGCTTTGGAACTCTGTTTTCAGAATCTTTTGATTTTACCATTCTTATATATATATATATATAAAATCTGAGTATCAAGGTTAAAACGTCTGAACAATATTCAGATGTCTCAACAGTTGATGCGTCTAAGTTGAGAAACGTCTAAGGGAATGCCTTAGAAAAATTTTCAAAATGTCTATGTATTAATGCGTCTGGAAGGTTTCAAGCACCTAAACAGTTGTCAAACGCCTGAATAGTTGTCAAATGCCTAAACAGTTGTCAAGCGTCTGAATAGTTATCAACTTAACACAGGTGATACGTCTGGGATTCTCTTCAACAGTACTCAAACGACTGACTTAAAACATCTAAACAGTGTTAATGCATCTAACACTTAGACAAATTCATTCAATCTCAGCTCATGCGACACATTCATCATCTTCAAATGAATGTAACAAACTCAAATCTTCTGAATTCTTCAAATGTTGATGAATTCGATTGAAACTTTTTAATTGAATGAGTTTTATGCCCATAAACATTCTTCTTAATATCAATTTCGTCAATTTCAATCAACAAATCAATCAACTCTTGAAATTTCAGTTCGAAACTTCAAGCTATTTTCGAACAACAAATTCAACAGTGACTTGAATTTGATGAATTGATCTACTAATTATGATTCAAATCATGTTTTTGATGATGAAACACAAATGAAATTCACAAATTTTCAATTGAATTGTATCTCAATCACAGATTCAGTGAGATTTTTAGGTTTTCAAGTTCGATGAACTTAAAACGAAATCAATCACTAATAGCTTACCAACAGCTCTCATATCATTTGATAGGATCAAATGAATAAAACAGTGATGATTTGTAACACAATTCAATGAAATTCACACAAAGTAATCAAATCAAAACAAGATATCAACAAAATTCAAGTTTTCAATAATATCAAGCTAAGACAATTACAAGCATGAAAAACAGATTCGAATAACTTGTGTATTCGTTTCTACAAACGTGCAAAACTAAGCTATTTATACTAAAAACAAAAGTAAAGGAACTAACAATTTACAGGAATAGTCCCTATACTATTACAAAATATCAAAAGGCAAATAAAGACAACATGTTAATCTTTTAGAGCACTTAACATGGTGTTACATTATGTAATAAATAGGTTAGGTGAATTTCATTAAATATAAAATTTGTATTAGGATATAATTTTGTAAAAGATGCACACGTGAAAGACCCAAAAGAAGGCACAAAGGAAGGACACAAAAAGAGACATGGACAATTAAAGCATTTGGATGTGGATTCAAGTGGGAGTTCATGGACACCTTTTGATGTGTCATTGTTTATCCTTAGGAAAGACCTAATGACCACACTTGTGATGTCAAACAAGTGTTGTCAACTTAGTGGCAATTGTTATGCACTTGTGATTATAATGGTTTGTGCTTGTTTGGTTGTTTGTTTTATGTTTGGTTGTTTGATATTCGGATATGCATAATAAACTGATTAATAAAATAACAAGCTAAAATATTATGGTTCTTTATCATTAAGTAGTTAATAAAAGGATATTAAAAGCATTAATGACAAAGTAAAAGGGGTTTTATTAAAAAAAGATCCATAGGGTACCATGTGTTTGAGAGCATGCAAATACAAGGTACATAGAGTTTTCTAAACTAGAGTTTTGAAAACATAAAATTTCTTTTAAAAACAAGTTTAGCACCATCCTTTGGCACGACACTTGGGTCACTTGGAAACTCTTAATGGGATAAAGATCACCTAACCATTTTCGAGGGACTTGGTGATTTGAGGTGGGGATAAAATATTTGTGGGATAAAGGTCACCTAACCACTTATGTTGGAAACCTACATGTGTGTGCAATAGGGTGAGTTGATTTACATACCATGTTAAATGGATCACATACAATGTGGCTTGCAAAGGGTGTTGATGGGATAAACAAGCCGACTATACGTATGATGTTTAAAGTCGATCCCATACCTCTAGAAGTTACAAAGGGTTGCAATTGTCAAAACGTTGACTACCTTGTTAATTTAAATAATGGGATAGAGGTCACCTAACCACTATTTAAATGTAATGTTGGATTCTAGAATTTTAAATTTGTGTAAGACACATAAAAGGGTATTAATAATTAAAATATGATAACATTGAAAATACTAAAATTGAACTTTGTTAAAATTTTGTAGATGGACACCAACAACAATGATAATAATGCTACCCCGTCTGCTCACTCACTATCACTATGTACCATTCTCCAAAAGGAGCGTCTAAACCATAATAACTTTATTGATTGGTTTTGAAACTTTAGAATTGTTCTCAAACAAGAGAAATGGTCGTATATTTTAGACCATCTAATTCCCCATCAACCCAATGAGGAAGATGACGAGGCCTATAACAATTGGGTGAAATACACTAAGGACTCGGTCCAAGTGTCTTGCCTAATGTTGGCAAGGATGACTCAGGATCTCCAAAAGGAGTATGAACATCATGGAGCATACAACATGATTACCCAGTAGAAGGAAGCATTCCAACAACAGAAAGGGTAGAACGCTCCGAAACGGTTCGAGCACTCCATGCATGTTGTATGGATGACACCCAATCCGTCTCATCTTTTGTACTTAAGATGAAGAGCCACATTGACCGCCTCGAAAGGCTGAATTTTCCCGTCATAAAAGAGTTGGCTATGGATTTGATCCTTAAAACCTTTTTTATAAGTTATAACATGAAGGGTGGGACAAGAACATATGTGAACTGCACTCTATGCTCAAAACAGCTGAGGCGTCCATGGGTAAAAAGGTTTTACCCATTCTCAATATTAATGAAGGTGGGAACAATTAGAGGCCTCACCCCACATCCAAAGGAAATGTTGCAAACGGTAAAGGGTACGTCAAGGGGAAGGTAAAGGGACTGGTTAGAGCGCCACCACCAAAACCAGCGGAGATGAAGCAAAATGTTGTTTCGAATGACCCATGCTTTAAGTGTAGGGAGATTAGACATTGGGCAAGAAATTTTCCTGTCCATCTCAAAGAGTTGCGAGCTAAGAGGGATGCCAGGAAAACCTAAGGTACAATTTTCATGATTCATATTGATCTAAATTTAATATCCTCTAACACATGGGTATTGGATACCGGATGTGGAACTCATATTTGCAACTTATTGCAGGGGTTCAAAAGAAGTAAGGACTTCAAGAAAGGGGATGTTAGCCTCTACATGGGGAATGGGGCAAAGGTTCAAGTTAAAGACAGAGGGGACCACATCTTGAAGCTTCCAATGGTTTGGAAGCAATTTTGATCAATGCTTTCTATGTTCCTAGTTTGCCTAGAAACATTATTTTAGTTTCCCAACTAAGATAATATGGTTATGTTATGACGTTTATTGAGAATGAAATTCATGTTTCTTCAAATGACATCTTTTATTTTAAAGCTTTTCTTATTAATCGTATTTATGAATTGGTTCGTGAAAACACATTATGTGATAGCTCATTGTACCAAACCACTACCAAAAGGCTCAAATTGGATTTGAGTGATGCCTATCTTTGGCATTGTCGTCTTGGTCATATATATAAGAAGCACATACAGACACTTCAAAACAATGGTCTTTTATAAGCAAGTGAATATGATTCATTTGATGTATGTGAATCTTGTTTACAAGGTAAAATTACTAAGGCACCTTTTAGTGGCAAATCCGAAAGGGAAAAAGATTTATTAGGTACCATACATTCAGATGTATGTGGTCCTTTTAAGCCAATTACTAGGTATAATGAAAGATACTTCATTACCTTTATCGACGACTATAGTTGATATGGGTATGTGTACTTGTTAGCACACAAAGATGAAGCTTTTAAAATGTTCAAAATCTTGATGAACAAAGTAGAAAATCAACTCAACAAGTCAATAAAAATTCTCTGCACACATAGAGGAGGTGAATACCTAAGTGATGCTTTTAGAGAACATCTTAGAAGTTGTGGCATTGTCTCACAACAATCTCCACCAGGAACACCATAACACAATGGTGTATCCGAGAGAAGAAATCAAACTCTATTGGATATGGTTGATCTATGATGGCTAGAAGCTCATTGCCTCTATCATTTTGGGGTTTCACTTTGCTCTCTGCGGCCCGTATTTTGAATATGGCCTCAATCAAGAAAGTTGAAAGGACACCTTTTGAAATATGGCATGAAAGGGTTCCATCTTTATCATATTTAAAGATGTGGGGTTGTGAGGCTTATGTTAAGACTCCCACCTCAAACAAGTTAGAAGGCTGAGTTCTTAGAAGCTAAATTTCTTATGGAAGGGACTAGCAGTAGAACAGTGGATCTTGAGGAAGATCAAGAACCACAAACAGATACACGTTTGGTTGACACTAGCACTCAACATGAGGATGTTGAGGATGATCAAATAGTTGATCAATACACACAAAACGTTCGTAGATCTGGTAGAACTAGTAATCCACGTGAAAGATATGGATTTTTTATGGATGGATGCTATGTGGTAGATTCCGGTGAACCAACCATATTGTCACAAATGGCTTGAAGCCATGAACGTTGAAATGCAATCCATGTATGAGAACCAAGTTTGGGACTTGGTTGAACCGCCTCTTAACTCCAAGGTAGCTGGAAGTAAGCAGGTTTTCAAGAAGAAAACCGATATGCATGGAAACTTAGCTACCTATAAAGCTAGACTTCTAGCAAAAGGTTTCACTCAAAGTCAAGGGGTTGATTATGATGAGACCTTCTCACTGGTTGCAATGCTAAAGTCTATTAGGATATTATTTGTCATAGCAGCTCATTATGATTATGAGATTTGGAAAATGATGTCAAAACTGTTTTTCTAATGGATATCTTGAGGAAGATGTGTATATGGTTCAACCTGAAGGTTTTGTCGATCCAAAACATCTTAACAAAGTATGTAAGTTAAAGAAATCAATCTATGGATTCAAGCAAGCATCAAGAAGTTAGAATCACCATTTTGATGAAGAAGTAATCAAATTTGGGTTCATCAAAAACGCTAATGAAGCATGTGTGTACAAGAAAGCTAGTGGGAGCATCCTCACTTTCCTAATATTGTATGTCGATGACATCCTACTTTTTGGAAATGACATCCAACCTAGGAAGGTTTAAAAACCTGGAATGGAAGCTATTTTTCCATTAATGATCTTGGTGAAGCCGCCAATATTTTGGGAATAAAGATCCATAGGGATAGATCAAGGTGGTTGATAGATTTAAATCAAAGTGCATACATTGATAAGATCTTGAAAAGGTTCAAGATGGAAAAATCTAAGAAAGGTACCATACCTATTCATAGTGGAACAATATTAAGTACGACTCAATGTCCAGGCTCAAAGGATGATGCAGGATCAGTTTTTGTCACTAAACACTTGGTTTTCTCTCAAACTCACTTAACCAACACTCTCGATGAAAGCAAAATCTTTAAGAGTTGATAACAATATAATAAGTAATAACAAAACACAAGGAGTAATTTTCAAGGTACTTGCATATATTGCTTCTCAACTCAAATATTACAAGACTCTTACAAGCATGTTCTTATGAGTTACAATGAGAGACTATATATAATACTACCTACAGTCGGATATACTTTGATAGTAGCTGGAATCCTCTAATTAAAGTAAATACTATAGAGCTATAGTCTAAGGTATCTCACATAAGACTTTATCTAAGATATGGTTGTTAGGACATGTCCTTGAATTACCTTTTGTCACCAACTAAAGTTGGTAACTTGTACTAACATAAAAAGATGAACAATGGAATAAAGTATGGTCAACTACATGGCTCTTTGAGAAAACACCATGCAGTATCAGAGGTTTCTAGCAGAGTGTCAGAGTCCATACTTATGTCCACCGGTTCATAGCAGTGTCTTCTCAAGGTTAAATGGCTTTGGAAGAACAAGTACTTCCGAAGCCACTTATACTTCGGAAGAGGCTGCTTCTTCCGAGGCTTGAGAACTTCTTCTTTCTTCATACTTCAGAAGTAGTCTTCTGATTTCTTCGTTTGAGACTTCATCTTCGGAAGTAGGGCTATGTCTTTGAAAGTGGAACTTTTACTTTGCCTTTGGAAGAACTCTACTTCCTTCAGAAGTTCCATACTTGGTTTGGAAGCCTTTGGAAGCCTTTGGAAGCAGCACCAAAATTTGTGTAAGTGATTTGGTTTTAGTTGCACCAGTCTTCATCTTGATCCAACAAACTCCCTCTAGGCTGATGCTACCAAAACCTCAGTTGTTTCTGCTCCTCAAAACTTTTAGCACCAGGGAGAGTAAATACTTATCAATCTCTTTGTTCTTCCCTGATGTGGTGCTAAGAAGTTTGTACAAATCTTTGGTTGATAGTATCCCTAGTCTGTCTACCTGAATGATATGTACCCTTTGTTGTGGCCCTCTAAAAAAGAGTTAGTTGATGGGAACTATAATCATATTCCTATCAAACTATGGGTTCCAATGCAGGACCTTCCACCATCTATAGAAAGGTTGTGCCCTTGGTGGGAGATCTATCGTTGACTTCCTTTCTTCTCAATCTTAACTCTTCCTCAATCTTCGCTTTTGCTGTTAACTTAGCCAGATGAAGACTGCTAAGATGATTCTTGATGTGAGCAGCAGTTTCAGAGTTGGAGGGGTTAGAGAATGGTTTCTCTGCTAACTCAACAATATCAAACCTGCTGGAGTGTAGCAGAGAGGTGACATTCAGCCTGTTAACTTCGCCGTTCTCTCTTTCCCCAACAAAGTTGTGAGTAGCTTCATCGAACCTCCACCGGAGTATATTCTTTCTAGACACAAGAGACTAACTAGGAATCTTGTTCTCTTTTCTTGTATCTAGTAGAGTCACCAGCATCCTTCTTAGTTTCTTCTCTTCATCATTTAATGATTCTGAGTTGGTTCCTAGAAGTACTGTAGCCTGGTCTAGTGTTCCTCTGGGTAGATCAAGAAATTGATCTCTTGTGAGGGAACGTGAAAATCCATCCACATAGGTTAGCTTGATGGAGTCTTCCTCATAAGAGATATCACTCAAGGTTGTGCTATTGATAAGCCTATTCTTGATGCTCTTAAACTCTTCTAGAGAGAGATGTTTGGAAGGCTGAGGGGATGGTTGAGAAGGTTGTGGGGTAGGATGTGGTGAGGTGGTTCGGGTTAGAGTTTTGGGTTAAAGGATAGGCAGTTTTGGTGGTTGAGGTGAAGAAGTAGATGAAGGTAAAGGTGTAGTTTCAGGAGTGTAAGGTTCAGTTTTGATGGTGAAGGGAGAGGGAATTGGTTCAGGTTGGGGTTGAGTGGTTGGTGTGAAGGTTATCCCCTGTACCCTTCTGTACATCTCTCCTCTTTTCCCCGAACGAATGTCAGCTTTGATCTCACTGACAATTCATTGGATTGTCCTTTCAGACATGGGACCCACCTGCCTTCCAGAGAAGCCGTGAGCCCGGAGATATTCTTTCATCCAGGCTTTGTCACCTATCTTCCTGGTTGCAGATGACATTGCTTCCTCCTCTTTCTTCTTCTTCTCCTTCAACTTTTCTCTTGCAGCTCCTTTTCTTTCTTTCCCCATTTGATCCTGCTATTTGTTGACGAGCCAAAGGATCGTTTTATCATTGTGTGGAGAAAGTTCTTCAATAGAGAAGCCTCTCGAGGTTAGTAAATCTATCCTTTCCCTCCTGAGCTGCATGTCAGCTTCCCTTTGTTCTTTTTCCTTCTCTTCCTCTAAGGCCAACCTTGCTGCTTCCGACTGCAGCTTGGTTGCCTTTCCAAGTTTCACCAAATCCTCTAATGGTAGCAGGAGTGTTTCTTCATTGGCCGCTCTAAGCTGAATAAGCCGCTCAATCATCTCTACTCTCTTTTTGTTGTCGACAGCCTCCTGCTTGGTTGCAGCTGCTTTGTACTAGCAGCCAACAGCTTCCCAGTTGGAAGTCTCCCTTTTCTTTTCAGCTTTTAAATCTTCTCCTCTTCCTGAAGCTCTTCCACTGTCATCTTCTATTTTCCTTTGGTATCTTTTGAGGAACTTGACTTTGGTGGTTCTTGGACAGTGGATACTGATTATGTGAGAGGTAGAGATGGTGTGTGGATAGGAGGTTGATCCAGAAAGTCCTCACTGTTCACCTTAGATGCCATTTCTAGGATTGTATCTGTGATGATCAGTTCCTCGGACATTTTGAACAGTCCTTCCGCAGCTTCCATTTCAGCTTTTGAAGATTCAGCTTGTTCTTTCGAGGCTTTAACTTTAGCTTTGGACATAAGAGGGAATGCAGATTCTGACCCAACTGTTTCAGTTGTTGGGCCATTAGTCCCCATTTCCCTTTCGAATTGAATCTCAGGTTCCATGTGGACCTTAGGTTGACCAACCTCTTCTATAGTGATAGAAGGTGTAGTAAGCCTCTGAAGCTCTTTAGCTCGAAAGTAAATCATGGCTGTATCAAGATTTGGCTGGTCACAAGCAGATCTTAACAAGAACTGAGAAAAGAAGCTGTAGAGATCTCTGAGCATCCTTGAATCAATAGTTAAAGTGACTTGAGATGGCTCAGAAGAAGTTGTGATAGGAGCTGAATATTTAGAAGTGAAAGATTGGCTCTATGGGTCCTCATATGTTTGTCTCTGAACACACTCCCCCTTTTTGGTAGCATTATCTTGTGAGGTAGATGAGCTGGGGGAAGAGGTCAAGGAGACCTGAACAGGTACATGCCTAACAGATCTCTCAATCTGTTTCTCATCTAGTTGATCCTTGAGATTGTCAATCTCAAGTTGCTAAGTGGCGGACCTTTCTTCTAAAGCCCTAACCTTGGATTCAAGGTTTGAGACTTTAGATAGTAGGTTTGTAATGAAGAGTTTCATGCTTCCCTCATCTTCTTTTGAAGAACCATGGGGAGATGAGGTAACATACCTAGTATGTTTAGCCTCACCACCAAATGTGGTTTCTTGGCACCCTGGTTTCCCTTGCTTAGTGATGTCTCTTGTAGAGTCATCAAAAGGCATGGTTGCCACAGATTCAGTCTCAAAATTGTTACCACTATCCATAGGGTCCATTAAGGCACCTTCGGTAGTGGCAGCTGAATCTACATAAGTCCCCTCTACATCAGTGGGACTCACCTCAGTAATGGTTTACAGATGGGGCTAGAGATAAGAGGTCTCTCTAGGCTCTGTTGATCTTGTAGAGGGTGTTGTAGATCAACATCATTGCCATGGAAAGATGTTATCTCTTCATCGATTCGAAAGAGAAGGTCAGTGAATGATATGGAGGTTAAGCCAACTGACCCCGGACCTTGGTCAATGTCTACAGGCGTTGAGCCTTTGATTGGGTTGTCCCTTATTGGCTACTTAGAGGAGTGTAAAGACTCACCCTGAGGGCTTTCAGATTGGGTAATGGGCTCACGGGTTTGAGACTGAGGAGACTCAAGACCTGTATTGAGGTCAATGGTGAAGGAAGGGGAGATCTCAGACTGAGTAAGAGCCCAATGTTCCACTCTAGCCTTTTTTAGGTTGAACAGGATGAGCTTGTTCAATCAGAGTAGACTGAACAAGGGTTCGTTTAGGGCGTCTTATGTAGGTAATGGTGATAGGAGGAGAAGGTAGTGTTGGCATTCTTGTTGTAGTTGCTGGTTTGGGTTCCTCACCTGTGGGGAGAACTGAGATGTCACCACGAGTGATGTGCTCAGTCATACTAGGAGGTAGAGAAGTGTACCTGCTGGTGAAGTCGGTGGATACCCTCTTCAATGTCTTGAAGATGGTTGGCCTCATGTAAGGGACAGATATAGTAGCTGCACAGACAAGCCGAATCTGGTCCAACTCAAAGATAATGATGTGCTGAAGAAATCTGGGATAAATAAAGAATGTTTCCCTCTGAAGATTTCTAATAAGATTGAGCAGCACAAATCTTGAGTAGTTGAACCGCAGGTCTCACACCAATCATGAACTAGGCACCCTAGTTCATATGGGATTTGATCCCATCCCCCAGATTTATTTGACAAGCAATGAAGGACAATGTGCAGGAGGAACTTCCAGTTGTAGGAGAAGTTGAATTTGTAGACAGTCGACCTGCTCATATCTCCACCATATCCCATGAGGATGTAGGTGTTGTCTAAATCTGTCTTAGGGAACTCAGTAGGGGCACCTTCATCACGAAGCTCCAGATGTTCCCTGATGAGTTGTTCAGAGATGACCAACTCTTGGCCACAAATGCGGGATCGTATTACACGAACCCCATTTAGGGTTTCGACCGACTTTTCCCCAAAATTCAGTCATGTGGTTAAGGTAAATTGTGGGATTAACGGTTGAGGCTGTGTAGTAGGATGTTTGGGTGAGGAAGGATATGATTTCATAGAAGTCTGCATCTCTTGAAGAATCAAGAAGTGCGACTTGGTTGTGTTGAGGATTTAGGGCCATTATAAAAGTGAAGGTAAAGCAGTTTGAGTTTGGGTGAATTTGGAAGCAAGGAAACATTTAGGGCTGTAAAATTTGTGGTAAGAAGATGAGAGTGAATAGTCGGGATTATTTAAAAGAGGGTGGAAAGGTGGTAAAGTGTTAGAATAAGGTGAAATGATGATTTAATGGATGAAGTGACAGGGGTGGTAAGGTTTAATTTAGTTAAATAATCCGACATCATTAACCAAATCTTTGCTTTTTACAGTGTGGGGCTCAAGAGATTTCCTTTACACAATAAACTCTCTCTTCCGAATATAAAACATTTCTGAAGGTAATTTGTCTTCCGAAGGCAATTCCTATTTCCGAAGGTAAAGTTTACTTCCAAGAGTAGAGATTGCTTTCTGAAGGGAGAGATTTTGTAAGATTCGAAAGTAGATCTGATATGAAATCAATCACTTCTTTCGAGATAAAAAATCTTCCGAGAAGAAAATTATCCTTGGAGAAATTTTTCTTTGGAAGATATGAATATAACTTCCGAGGGTTAACTTCTCTTCGGAAGAAATTTATACTTAGAAGATTCCAGAGAGATCTATTGTAACAGGGCTTAATTTGTATTGACATAACACTTTACACATTAAAAGGTTTTTCAAAAGAGGTAATCTAATCAATGTTTATCATCCCAATATCGATTATGAGATACTTAAATCTTTGTTCATCAAGGGCTTTGGTGAACAAATCAGCGTATTGTTCATTTGAATCAACTTTGATTAGTTTAATTAGATTTTTTTCATGAATATCCCTAATGAAATGGTACCTGATATCAATGTGCTTTGTCTTAGAGTGCTTCACTGGATTTTCAGTGATAGAGATAGCATTGTTGTTGTCAATATGGATAGGAGTACTCATAAGGTTGAATCCGTAGTCCAACATCTAATTTTGAATCCACAGCAGCTGAGCACAACAACTAGCAGAAGCAATGTATTCAGCTTCAGTAGTTGATGTAGAGACACAGGATTGTTTCTTGCATTGCCATGAGATGATCCTTCCACCAAGAAATTGACATCCTCCTCATGTTGATTTCTTGTCAATGTTGCAGCCACCATAGTCATTGTCAGAGTATCCATAGAGATTAAAATCTTTATTTCTAGGATACCAGAGACCTAGTTTAGGTGCTCCTTTAAGATATCTGAGATTCTCTTGGCAGCAGCTATGTGAGACACCTTTGGAGCAGCCTGATATCTTGCACAGATGTAAGTTGCAAACATAATATGAGGTCTACTAGCTGTAAGATACATCAGAGAACCAATAATCACCCTATACCAATGTTGTTCAGTATCTCCCCCTCAAGGTCAGGACAAAGATTATGGTTTCTGGGTATGGGTGTCTTGGCTGGATTGCAATCTTTCATCTCAAATCTTTCTAAGATGTCATTAACATACTTAGATTGACTAATGAAAAATCCTTCTTTCAGTTGCTTCACTTGAATTCCAAGGAAAAATTCCATTTTCCCCATAGAACTCATCTCAAACTTCTTCATAATGCTTTCAAAGTCCTTACACATTTGGTCATTTGAAGAACCAAATATGATGTCATCAACATAGATTTGAACAAGCAAAATTTCCTTACCAGACTTTGTTATGAATAAAGTATTATCAATGGTTCCTCTGGTGTAGCCATTCTTAAGGAGAAACTGAGACAAAGTCTCATACCACAGCCTTGGTGCTTGGTGCAACCCGTATAGAGCTTTATGCAATTTGCACACATAGTGAGGATGTTGTGGTTCTTCAAATCCTAGAGGTTGGCACACATACACTTCCCTATATATATCCTTATATAGAAGGGCACACTTGACATCAAGCTGGTAGACAGTAAAGTTCTTGGAAGCAACATAAGCAAGGAAGATCCTAACTGCCTCAAATCTTGCAACAGGTGCAAAGATATCAGCATAATCAATTCCTTCCTCTTGAGTGTATCCTTGAACTACTAGTCTTGCCTTGTTCTTGATGATCAAGCCTCTGTCTTCTCTTTTGTTCTTGAAAACCCATTTAGTGCCTATTAGTACTTGACCAGATGGTAGAGAACATAGGTTCCAAACCTTCTGTCTTTTGAATTGAAGCAACTCCTCTTGCATCGATTCAACCTAGCTACTATCCTTCAAGGCATCTTCTACCTTCTTGGGTTCCATCTGGGATAAGAAGCATAAGTACAAGCAAACATTCCCATGATGAGTCTACCCTCTTGTTCTCACACCTTCACAGACATCTCCAATGATATTCTTAGCTGGATGAGTATTGTGAATCCATAAATGAGGAATCACTTCCAGTTGCAAAGATAAGTCCAGATTAGACATATTTTGCTTAGGAACTGGAACACTTTGTCCGGCTGTTGTTCAAGTTCATTCAATGACGACTGATTGAATGAAAGAGAAACATCATCAATTGTTGGTTGTGAGGTAGCATTAATAGTCACCTGTTCTTTCAAAATGCTACCTCCCTTAGCTTGGTGTTATGTTGGATCACATGATGAGTTTTGAGGATCAGCAGGTGATTCACTGGTTGAAGCTTCACTAGTCCTAGATATGGTTATACTTTCTAGTCTGTGAATAGTAGGAGCTTGATTTGTTGCATGTCTTGGAGAACCTGGAAGAGGTCTAGGTAGCTTAAACAGTTGATTAGCATCAGTAGCAGCATCATTTTGAACATATCTTCCAACTCAAACATTCTCACAAGAATAGTTTGGAAACAATTATAAATCAAAGATATGATCGGGGCCATTCCCCCTAACACAAAGAGTGTGCTCATTAACAACTATATTAGATGACTCCTCAAATTGTTGATTCTTAATGTTGTGTACTCTGTAAGCTTTGGAGATAGAAGGGTCTCCAATAAACATAGCATCATCCGACTTTTCAGCAATTTTCCTAATTGTTCATTTGTGTTAAGTATGGTACACCTGCTGCCAAAGGACTTTAGAAAGCCAATGAACGGTGGCCTCTTGTTCCATAGCTCATAAGGGGTTTTTCCATGTGGCTTAACAACAAGAACTTTGTTCTACACATAGCATACTATGCTGACTGCCTCTGTCCAGAATGTTATAGGTAGTTTAGAATGAGCTAACATAGTTCGAGAAGCCTCAATAAGTGTCCTATTCCTCCTCTCAGCAACACCATTTTGTTGAGCAGTTCTGGGAGCACTATATTGTCTGGCATTCCCTTTTGAGTTACAGAATGAGTCAAGAACAAAGTTCATAAACTCAGTCCCTTGATCATTTCTAATAACCTTAACCTTGTGATCAATTTGATTTTCTATTTTAAGAATAAAAGATTTTAATGTTTCAGCAGTTTCATCTTTCGTTCTTAAAAAGAATACCCATGTAAATCTTGTAAAATCATCAACTATCACAAGGCAGTATGATTTCCTTCCAATGCTCATTATACATGTGGGACCTAAGAAATCCATGTGCAATAAGTGTAATGGAGTAGTGATGGAGTTAACACTTATTGATTGATGAAAGGTCCTGTGTTGCTTCCCTTCAGGCATGCAACATAGTTGTCTTTGCAGAAAATTTCCTTTTTAGGCAAACCATGTACCAACTTATTTTTAGCCAATTTATTCATTGTCTTAAAATTGACATGACACATACGTTTATGCCAAAGTGTTGACTCATCACTATCAGCTTTGGAAAGAAAGAATGATACTTCACCCATTGGGGAAGTATTGCTCATATCCAGCTTGTACATATCCCCTTTTCTGGGAGATCTATGAAGCACCAATCCAGAGTAGTAATTGTCATCCCTGGTTGAGGATAATGCACTCATGCTCTATGAAAAGCATGTGGTGCTTTTGATCACAGAACTGAGAACACTTAACAAATTGTGTTCAAGCTATTTGGCAAAGTTAACTTTGTCAACTTTTAACTTACCATTGGATATACTCCCTCTGCCAGAAATATATCCTCCAGCCTCACCTCCAAATTGGATAGGACCTCCATCATAGTGTTGAAACTATTGAAGGAGAGATCCGTTCCCTGTCATGTGCCTGGAGCATCCAGTGTCTTCAATGCAGATATTATTGTTCTTGTCATATGGATGTCCCTTTACATAAGGTTAGATTATTAGTTTTCATTGGAGACCCAAGCCTTGTTGGTTTTCGGTTCCTCCAAAGCTAGTGACATAATTGAAGCAAAAGTTAAGCATGGGGTTCAATGGATGTTTTTGAAGAAGAGGTTTGTTTGTGCAGCATCTTTCTGGATCTTCCAATCCATCCTTTGGTTGATGGGGAAGATGTACTGTAGAAGCTTTTGCAGCATGGCATTCTTCGGAAGCTTTTTTTTTTGGAAGAAGCTTTCACCACCTTTTCTTCTGAAGCAGTTTTCTTCTAGGATGGTTTCATGGGAATTTTCTTTTTCTTTAGAGTTTTAACTACTTTTGCTTCCGAAGCCATTTTCCCTTCGGAAGAAGGAGTTTCTTCTAAGACAACCTAGCTTTAGAAACTAGCTTTCCATTGTTCATCACTTGGACCATCTGATAAGGTCCAAATGAGAAACCTTCCCTGACTCCTTCTTTTCTAACATTATTGCCATAATGTGTGCTAGCAGGATTGTAGTAACAATCTTTAGCCATGTGGTTTTGCAGACACACATGACCTGATAGGATCAAATGAATCAATCTGTGATGATTTATCAACACAATTCAATGAAATTCACACAAAGTAATCAAATCAAAACAAGATATCAATAAAATTCAAGTTTTCATTAATATCAAGTTAAGACAATTACAAGTATGAAAGCAATTCAAATATCTTGTGTATTCATATCTATCTATCTGCAAGTATAAGCTATTATATTGAAAACAAAAAGTAAAAAAACTAACAAATTACACAAATAGTCCCTATACTATTACAAACTATTAAAAGACAAATAAAGACAACATGTTAATCTTTCTTAGAGCACTTAACAATACTCCCCCTAAGATTGACATGGTCTTCTGTCTTCAAACTCTTCAAGCTTTGACTGCTAACCTTATCTTCAATTTTATCTTTAACCTTTGACTTCATCATTCAAAGTAATCTTCTGGTTCTTCTTTGACTTTGAACATTGGCTTCTGTTTGTACATATCTAATTCTTTCAAAGCTTTTGATATTGCAAACTTGAATTTACTTGCAAGAATGCCTTGTTCGGGTTTAGATTCATTTGTTTTAATCTCCAACTTGTTCATTCTTTCCAATGTGTCTTTTGACAGACATGAAATATCAATATTAGCGTATAACACAATAGGCTTGTTACTTTCCTTTGAGTATATTTCTAACACTCCTTTCCTTTATATTCTCATGAATTCAATATCTTTAATATCTTTCTTGACTATGTTGGCATAAGCCAGAGCTTTTCTCAAAGATATTCTTTCCATGGCAGCATTCATCACATTAATAATAGAAATGAAATATATTTTATCTTGCTCAGCTACTTCAGGAGTTACTTTCTCAAATTTTTGTACTGACAAAAATGAAATATAACTTGGATGTAAGAGTTTTAGTTCAAAAACTCCAAATAAAGTAATCATGTCCTCATCCCATCTTTCTAGATTTCGGACTAACTTCAGCTCAAATGTCTCAGTATCTGAGAATTGGCTTTGAGTTTTGATTACCATCTATAACTTTCAGTCCAGGAGTTGTAACTTTCTCAAAATATTTGTCACAAAATTCTATCAAAGAATGTTCTTCTTCTGAATGTACTCCCTTAAATTCTTGTTTTTCTTGAGAGTAGCAAAGTACTCTTTATCCTCTTGATCACATATTATGTTAAGAAAATTACTCGATCTATCCAATCCTCTTCTTAATAATTCTACAAACATCTTTCCACATTTTGAATGAGAAGGATTGATCAAAGGTAATCTATTCAGCTCTTTCAAATCTTGCACTGGAAGTTTTATGATACTGGAGTAAAAATGATAAACATCACACACATCATTTACTCTCTTTATCAAAAATGCATCAAACACTTCATCATACTTCCATGCAATGATCTTTACTTGGTTGGTAAATTGTGGAGCAATCATAGCATTCAACAGTTCAGCAACTGATTGTCCTTTTTGCAATATGTTTCTTACCAAGTCTCCAGTTGTTCATGAACTATCAAGAATATGCCTTTGTTCAGTTGATGCTTTATAAGTTGTCTTTCTGGATCAACAAACATTTCTATCAATTCTTTTTTATGAGCATGAGCATCATCAAATCTTGACATTTGTTGATCTCCTGAGGCTTTAACATTCTTGTTCTCTTTGTATTTCAAGATACTAAGGGTATCAAGTACTATCATTTTCTTCATTTGTTTCTCAGTCTGTTGAAAGCTTTTGACAAGATTCCTCAGAGATACAGATTGTAATCTCTTTAGCTTCCTCCAAGGGTAATTTCTAGATTGCAACCATGATCTAAGAGCTGGAATACTCATATCATCTGGATCAGGATGGTGCAACTCAGAACTAGATAGTTCTTCTATATTTATTACTTCTTGTGCTCTTGACCATTCACCATGCTCAACAACAATCTCATTTGGATCTATTGAAGCAGCTGACTCTGTATAGATACATTTCTCATATTCATCGTTAATCTGAGATACAGTCAGTCCATCCAAATATACTCGATTGTATTTCATGTTCACAAGATAATTATTTTTTCTTCAAAGTCTTGTGGTACTTCATCTTGTCTTGAATATGTTCTTGTGAAGAAAAGTGTGCTACAAATTCAGCTTCATCAATATCTTCATTATCAAGAACTTTATCATACCAATTATCATTGTATATTTCCTCAATATCATCTAAAGCATCAATCTGTTTTGAACATTTTGTTCTTCAACAGATTCTTCAGTTCTTTGAAGCTTAGAGGATGATTCAGTTTGAGAATATCTTCTAATTCACTCACTTTCCTTTTGCCTTTTATTTGCTCAAGATTTTCATCAATATGCATCTCAGTACTTATCACATGTACTGGTGATATGGTTTCTGAGCTTCTTTTTCCTTTAGCAATTCAGCTTTGAGATTTTCATTTTCTTCAGTTAATTTCTTGAATTTCTCCTCAAGAATATCATAATCTTAATCATAACTTCAAAGTTCTTGATCACGTCTTATTTATCTTGGCAAAACTTACAATCTTTTCATCTTTTAAGGCATTTTCTTCGGACAACTTTAAATTTTCATCTTTAAGCTTTTGAATTTCTGTTTCAAAAGATCTGTTTATCTCTTTCATTCTTTCATTCTCCACTTTTACTCTTCAATCTCTTTCACTTGCTTAAATTTCTTCTTTCAGTTTTTCAATCTCATCAACATCAACTATTTCCTCTGTTTGTATGGACACATTGTGTGAACACTAACAGGAATTTCTTCTACTCCTTCATTTGTATCAAATTCAAATACTGGATTAAATAAAATATCATTCATAAAGTCAGAATCAAATGTTTGATTTTGAGAATTCCTTTCTTGTACAGCTTCCTCATGACTGACATCAACATTTTCTTCATTCATAGGTTGTTGTTCATCTCCAGTATCTTCTGCATTTCTTTCTTCATATCCTTTTTGATGTGCTTCTGTGGCATCATCATTTCTATCATCATCATCACTTTCTTCACTTGATGAACTTTCAGACACATCATTATCACTTTCTTCATGAACTTCTACATCTTCAATCAGACCATTTGGATCTATTGGTTCTTCTTCAGTTAGATGGAAGTGTGGCTGAGTAATATCAACTTCATCCATTAATACATTTGGAATGTTTTGAGCACCAGTGATCATTGCCAGTCTTTTGTAAACAACCTCTGTCATGTGCTCTAACTGAATCTTTTCACCATTAACTTCTTCAGCATACAATCTGGATTTGCTTCATTAATGAGAAGTTGAAGAAATCTTGGGTACATCAAGTATTTATGCCTTACTCCTCTTTCAAGATTAAAAATGAAACCATTCATTATCCACTTAGACATATTGAATCTTCTGTTTGTGGATACGACTATAATAGGAGATGCAATGTCTACAGGGAATGAATCACATCCAGCACTTCCTTTAGACATGCAATGTTGAAAGATATAGCATAAAAGCTTCCAATGCTTAAATACACGAGCTCTAAAAAATTGCTTCTTAGGGAAATGATCAAGATGACCCATTTGTAGAAAAACCTCTCTACATTCATTAAATGTATATTCTGATACGTCTTCAGGATCATTATCACCCAGTCTTAGAGCAAGTCTGATTGCTTCTTCAGAAACTTCAAGCATTCTTTCTGATGTTATGAAAGCTCTTAAAACTTTGTTTCCTTCATCATGTCTTTCAATTTGAGCAGTTCTCCAGAATTTCTTAATCATTCATCCATTTATCATTGGTCTTGCACACATAGCATATACATACTTTGTTCTTAGTAGAAATCTGATAATTTCTTCATATCCAATTGTTCTCTGTTTTCATCACTTAGAAAAGCAGCCACATTATGCTTCGGCTCAAATTTTAATTCTACCATCTGCAAACACAAAGAAAGTATAATGAGGACATTGAATATTGATTAATGAATTCTATTTCTACATATGAATTTTCAATTTTAATTGATTAAAATTTTATTTATTTATTTTATTATTTTATTATTTTTTTTATTATTATTATTTTTTATTCAAAATTAAAATAGACTGTTCATCTTCTTCTTCTTCGGCTATGAAAACCAACTGAGTTCAACATCAACAAATCATTTTCATTTTATGATCAAAAACAATACATCACTATACTCGAAAATGAGTTCTTATCAATAATCCATTATCAATTTTTTTATAGATACTCTTTTGATCAGATTAAACTTTGATAATATAGGGTTCGAACGCCCAAATAGCATTAAACGACTATCACAATTGTACTGATTTAACTCAAAATTTATAGATTTGAATCACAAACTTACGTTTATATATTCAAATACTATCTATAATCAATGTATTTGATTTGATTTCAGATGAAATGAGAATGTGATGATACTCGACAATCGCAAGTTCGGGGGTTTTGGTCTGAGAATTTTGAAGTGAAAATGAGAAATACACATAAGTGTTCAATATATATAAAAGAAATTTTTAGGCGTATGAGCCCTGTTTGGATGCATGATCCTTGTTTGGGTGTATGAAAACCTAAAATTCACTTATTTTGTTAGACACATGAGCACTGTGTGCGTTTTAAATCAGACGCATCGGAACTGTTCAACGCATAAGCACTGTTTAGGCGCTTTTGAACTGTTTAGCTGCATGGACTTTTTTAACCGTCTAACACTTCATAATTTTGATACTGTGTAGACGCATGAGACATGTCGAATGTCTAACACTTGGACAATCAAACCCATTCACTATTTAGACGCATGGGATTATATCAAACGCCAACACTTGTAATTTCCATAGATGTATAACAACTGTTTAGACGCATGAGAATGAATCAAACGTCCAACACTTGTATAGATGAAAATTTCATCATGATTTAAACACTTGTGATTTCCAATTTCTTCACTTGCACACTTTTTTACCATTTAACTTCCCAATTTTGAACTTTTGAATTTTGTACTTTCAATTCACAAAATTTTATTTTCTATTTATTTTTTTAAATTTCTTTTGTCCTTCATTTTAGTCTCAACATAAAATCAAATATATTTGTTTTTCAACTTATGAAGTATATTATTTGCAAAATTATGTAGGTTCATATATTTTTCAAAAAATATATAGCATCATCCTTTCAAATACATTTTCAATTTACACAAATACTTTGAACAAACAACATCATCCTTCAAGTCAACATTTGAAATTTTGATTTTAATTATGATTATTTTCTAAGAACAAATCTTTCATTTATTACTCCCCCTAAACTTTTAAGTTTGAAAAACTTATAAGTTTCTTAGGAAAGATAATAAGATCACACAACACATTGTGACATTGCCTTCACACACAATGACATGCATAAAAGAAAAATGAAAATAGAATCAAAATCTAATATAAGCATAGAATTGATGTCTGCAGAGAGATCATATTACTGAAGATCAGCACATTAAAATAAAAAATGTGGATAATCATAGACAATGAATAAATCCTGATCAAGTGTGTTCCAGGTCAGTGATATCACAGGAAAGGAGACACAAGATCTAAGGACGGACAATGAGTGTTTTTGACACAATTATCAACTCACTTACTTTTCAATTCTTGGATTGATTAGTGTTGATTAAGATATGACATGATGTAAAACATATAGAGACTAAGAGAGCTCAACTATGAGCATGAAATGTAAGAAAGAACACATGCTCAACTTATTACCCGAAACATAGATATCACCACAGTTCATGTTACTTAGTTAATAGAGGATGATCATGGATATTTAGATCTGACTATTCATTTGAATAGGTGTGCACATTGGCATCTTTTTGCATAACCAAGAGAATCCAGGTCTGTAATGACTTGCAACAAAGGATATCTCAGTACTTCAGGTCTATGATGACTCATAACAGAGAAGTGAAATGATGCTTTATAACAGAACTCATTATTTCACATAGTGTCAACAGGTGTGAGTGGTGTAACTTAACAAACATTCAATCTGATAAGCTAAAAACAACTTAAAAGTACTCAGATGATACACATAAGCATGTATGTTTAGTTTGATCACAAGAATTTACTTTTTCAGCATAATAGTCAGATATTGTCTACACAGCATATCTGATCATGTCTAGAATATATTGATGAGTGAAGTATGCAACTGATCTCACTAATGTACTATCATTTCTCACATGATGCAAAACATAATCCTTTCTAAACGACTCTATTTTTGTATTTTTGATATATATTTTGTATTTTATTTTTCTATGAAAAACATAAAATCACACACATACAAAATATAAACAGGCAATTAACAATGAGAGTATCACTTATTATGATCTTTTGATGTAGGGAGATCACATATGATTTATAAGACCAATTGATTCTACTAAATACTCAAACCGTCCTGGAAGGAAGGCTTTTGTAAATAGATCTGCCAATTGTTTTCTTGTTGCAATTTTAATCAATATGATTAATCCTTTTTCAGAGTTATCTCTAAGAAAATGATATCGAATTTCGATATGTTGTTTTTGAGTGTTGAACAGGATTAGCTGTTATGAACATAGCAGCTGTGTTATCAATGTAAATTGGTGTTTTAAGAAAGTTGAACCCATAATCCAGTAATTGATTTTGCAACCAAAGGATTTGAGAACATCCTGCTGATGCAGCAATGTACTCAGCTTCTGCAGTTGAAACAGAGACATTTGTTTGTTTCTTACATTGCCACGAGACTAATCTAGGACCAAGAAATTGACACCCACCCAAAGTAGATTTTCTATCTTGACAGCATCCACCATAATGACTATCTGTATATCCATATAGTTCAAAGTTACCCTTGTAAGGATTCCAAAGCCCTAAGGCTGGTTTACCTTTGAGATACCTGAATATCCTTTTGACATCAATTAAGTGAGATTCTTTCGGGTCTGATTGATACCGGCACATACACAAACATCATACATAATGTCTGGTCTAGATGCAGTAAGATACATCAAAGAACCAATCATTGATCTGTATAACGTTTGGTCAATAGATTTTCCTTCTGGATCAGGTTCAATCTTGGTGTTAACATCTGCTGGAGTTCGTATGGACTGACAGTCTTGAAACTTAAATTTCCTTAAGAGCTTGTCAACAAACTTTTCTTGATTGATGAAGATTCCATCTATAGTTTACTTGACTTGAAGTCGAAGAAAGAAGTTAATCTCTCCGATAGAACTCATTTGGAATCGAGATTTCATGATTTCTTCAAATTCATTGTACAATTTTGGAAAGGTAGAACCAAATATGATGTCATCAACGTACACTTGTACACATAAAAGATCATTATAATCCTTCTTTATGAATAAAGTTGGATCAATTTTCCCTTGTGTGTATCCATGTTGGATTAAATGTTGTGACAACGTCTCATACCAAATTCTAGGAGCTTGATGAAGTCCATATAAAGCTTTACTCAGTTTATATACTCGATGTGGAAATTGTGCATCCTCAAAGCCTGGAGGTTGCTTCACAAACACATCGTCAGTGATTGGACCATATAGAAATGCACCCTTACATCCATTTGATACACCTTGAATTTCATGAATGAAGCATAAGCCAGAAAAACTCGAATTGATTCAAGTCTTGCAACTAGTGCAAACACTTCATCATAATCTATACCTTCTTCCTGTGTGTATCCTTGTGCAACAAGTATCGCTTTGTTTCTTATTACAACACCATGATCAACAGTCTTATTTCTAAATAACCATTTCGTGCCAGTTGCATTTTCTCCATCAGGTAGATCCACCAAATTCCACACTTCTTGTTTGCGGAATTGAAGTAATTCTTCTTGCATGGCTTCTATCCAACCATTGTCCTTTAATGATTCGGTAACATTTTTAGGAACAATTTGAGAAAGAAAACAAGAGTATAAGCATACGTTTGCTTGTTCTGATTTACTCCTTGTTGTTCTCTCATTCAATGAACCAATAATCTGAGAAATTAGATGATTCTTGAATACGAGATGTAGTAATCTCATCATATTGAACATTATCATCCAGATTTGTTTGATTCAAGTTGGGAAACACATGTATCAAAGTACAAGAATATGGATTGAAGATTGGAACTTGAGTAGGTGAATTGACAAAGTAATCAAAGTTACCTGTATCAACTACATCACCTGAAATGGATGATGTTCCAGACCCAGGTATCACAAACTCATTACCATCATTAGGAATATTTTGTGATTCTTCTTGATTAATTGACTCTGAATGATCTGAAATTGTATTTTCATGGTTTTGTATTGTTGAATCCTTGACAAATGACAAAAATGGGTAGTCTGAGCTTGAATCATCTAGGTCATCAGAATCTGAATCTTCACTGAAAGATCCAAGATCTCCTCTTGAGTTCTTCTTATCTATAGAATCAAGACAATTTGGTTGATCAAACAAATTGGATTGAAAAGAGTTTGATAATGAATTTAAGTCAAATAACCATGCAGGACCATTTGAAACTGATGGAAAAGAATTTTCCAGAAATTTAACATTGAATGTTTTAAGGATTACATTTGTCCTAGAGTTGTAGACTGATAGGCTTTCGAAATTGATGAATATCCAAAATCCATTATCAGATTTTGCTTCAAATTTTCCTAATTGATCACTTGAATTAAGAATAATAACAGGACAACCAAATGATTTTAAAAGTTTATGTTTGGTTTTCTGACAAACATGAACTCATATGGAGTTTTCAGTTTATCTTTGACCATTAAGATTCGATTCTGAATGAAACACGCAGTTAATATTGCTTCATCCCAAAAAGTGATAGGAATTTTTGCATGAGCTAACATAGAACGAGCAGGTGTTCTATTCTTCCTTTCAGCAACTCCATTTTGTTGAGGAGTTTTGGGAGCACTGAACTGATGAGCTATCCTTTTCTGTGCACAAAACATTTCAATGTTAGCATTTTTGAATTCCGTTCCATAATCACTTCTTATTATTTTCACTTTATTGTCTAATTGATTTTCAACTTTAATGATAAATTCTTTTAGTAAATCAGTTGTTTCAGCTTTGGCATAAATGAAGAAAACCCATGAAAATCTTGTGAAATCATCAATGATAACTAAACAATATGATTTTTGTCCAATACTCTTGATGTATTGGTCCAAAAAGGTCCATATGTAACATCTGGAGGGGTTTGGATGTTGAGTTTATAGACTTGGACTTATAAAACGCTCTGTGTTGCTTTCCCTTCAAACATGCTGAGCAGTGATCATTTGTTGCAACTTGTTAGATGGAAGTCCAATGACATGATTTCCTGCTACAAGCTTGTTCATGTTCTTGAAGTTTGAATGACCGAGACGTCTATGCCAAAGCTGGCTTTCATCATTTGATGCCTTTGCAATTAGGCATGTGTTTCAGTTGAAGGATCAACTTGAGACATATCCAATTTGTATACATCTCTGTCTCTTTTAGCTGTAACAATCACCCAATCTTTGCTTATCTTGAAACCTGGCTTCAAACCATAACACAATGAATCATCAAACAGAACAGAATAAGATTTGTCACATATTTGAGATACGCTTAGAAGATTAAAGTTCAACTGTGAACAAAAGTTGACTTTATCAAAGCTTATTATCCCATTGGTACTGTTTCTTCTCCGGTTATTTTTCATCCAGCATCACCACCAAAGGCGACGTGAGTTCCATCTTTTGACTTAAAGTCTTGTAACAAGGCAGTATTGCCTGTCATGTGCCGACTACACACACTATCCACGTACCATGTATTGATTGGTCTTTTTGCGTACCTGCACTACAAGAAAGTTAGGTTGAAATATCTACCCAAACCGAAATGGTCTTGGGCTTTCCAAATTTATCAACAATTGTAAATTGTTTATAATGGAGATTATTCAAATCAGGTTTATTTTTGATGAATTTACCAATTTTATTTTGAAAATTTTTTGATTTATTTTTGTGAACATTCATACCATTTGATTGATCATTTTTATTATTCATCCTTACAGATCTTGGTATGAAGTGTTCTTGCAAGTTATGTTTTGAGCTCACATAATTGTTCTTCGGGAAAGATCTCAAACTTACATTAGGTTGATTAATGTCTCTTTGAAATCCATTAGTTTGATTTCTCAAATATTGTGGATTTGCAAATCCTTTGCTCATGTTTGATTTTGCAAAGTTTTAGTGAGAGATCTATTTCTAAAGTAACAATTTGCAGTGCTGTGAGTCTTTTCATCACATAAGTACAATATTTGTTATAATAACAATCTGCTGTTGAATGATTTCTCATGTAACATATGTGACGGTACTTGTTGAAGTAACACTCAGCAGTATTGTGATTTTTCATATCACAAATTTCACAGTACTTTTGTGGAGTTGAAAACAACTTTTTGTTAACTTTTGACAATGACATAATGTTTGATTTTGGTGTCAAATAGTTAAACTGTTGTCTTTCATTTTTCACAATTTGATTTTGTGTCAAATTATTGTTCATTTGTTTAACACGAACTTCCTTCTTGAATATATTAGGAACAAATCTTTTTGCTACAGCGGAAGTCTTTGAATCTGAACTTGATTTCATATCAGAGTTTGATTTGTTCATAATATTTGCTTTATTATTTGGAAGAGAATTCATATTTAACATACCTGTTGACACAAATTTAATTGGTTTTAGTTTTGATGTTTGATTTGTTGCTTTAATCAAATTTTCTAAACTTTTGTTTTGTTCAGATGTTGCTTTTGTAGATTTCTTTCTTCTTCTTTGATTCTTTGATTTAGAAGAACTTGGTTTATTTTCAGATTGAACATCATCAGAAGAAGATTTCTTTTCTGATTGAAATTGTTTCATATTGATGGTGTTTGAATCTTCTGATGTTCCTATCTGTTGTTTATCCTTGTTTTGAACTCTCACTTCTTCTATTACATTATGAATTTGATCAGAGGAGATATGTTGTTTTGGTTGTTTTGGTTCATATGATTTTATCTTGTTTGGATGACCATTTTTGAGTTTTTCTTGATCTTTTTAAACACATACTTGAATATTTTCTTTTTCTTCTTCTGCATTCTTGATTTTGATGTGGAAGGCTTTAATCTTTGCTTTATTTTCATGTGAATGATCATGAGTATTGAAGTTCTCTGGTTGTGTGTTTGTGATAGATTTGGGCATAGGTTCATGAGTGAAACCGAACCCTGCCTTTTGTTTATCTTTTCTTTCACTTATTAGTTTTTCTACTATCATTTTTGAACTCTTTACTTTTGCCAGATCAACTTGAGTAGCAGCATGTGCTATTTTCTCTTGTTCAAGATTCTTGGTCATCTCTTCTAGTTGTTTTGTAACAGTTTCTAAATGTTTGATTGTTTTGTTCCATGATGTTTGAAGAGAGATAATCTTTTGATCTGTTTTTTATGATCAAATTTAAGTTGGTTATGCATAGATTCCTCTTGTTTTAGCTTTTCACAGATTTCGAATGAATAGTTTCTGTAGTGTTCAACATGTTCATAGCATGATTTGGTGCAAAGCTTTTCTCTTACTTCTGATGGTATTTCGGGAAATTTTGGAACTGTGGTTCAGGTGTTGAAGTAGAAGAGTTAACCTTGGTTGATCAGACTGAACCATTAGAGCTACTTACTCTGTATCTTCTTTAGGATCAGACTTGTCACTACAATCATAGTAATCTTCCTCTTCATCACTTCCACTTTTGGGTCATTGTTTTCTGACCAATCTTCTTCTTGAATTTCTGCAATAAGAGATAAACTTGATGTTATTTCATTTGTAAATTGATCTGCATATGCACTCCAATCATATCCATCTTTGATGCTGACTACTAGTGCTTTCTTTGTTTCATCTGATGATTTGGTTTCATCTTTAAGCTCTGGCATAGGAAGACTTTGATAAGGCTTTTGAAAAGTCTTCTGAGCTTGTTGAAACCTTTGATTGTTTGAGCTTGATTGAGCACTTCCTCCATTATTCCTTGGAGCTTTGCATTCTCTTGAAAAGTGTCCATAACTATTGCAGTTAAAACATCTAGCTTTTGACTTGTCAAATCCAACAGTCTTGTTTGCACTAGGCTTGTATTTCTTGTTGACATAAGAATGTTTTTGAGTCCTGTAGGCAATCATCACCATCTACCAGTTCAGGTCCATCTCTTCAACATCTTCAGGATCCATCTCAAATAAATCCTGCAAAACAAAATCTAGTTGAGTTAAATGGCTACCTTGATATGCTTGAAAGCTAGCCATAAACACAATGAATGCAGTTTTGGACTCTTCATCCTCTAATAGAATGTTAATCACATCTTTAACTTTGCTAGATTTAGCAGAGTTAGATGATGAAGAAGTCTCTTTCTGAATATTTGATGATTGGGACTGTGGTTTAGGAGGAGATTGAGAATGAGACTGAGTTATATAGCAGGTGCACTGGTAAATGATGAGTCAGTGAAAAATCCTGCTCCAACAAACAGATCTCCTTCTTCTTCAGAACTTTTCTCACTCTTTGCCATGAATGCATTTTCTATGGTGGTTACAGGAGAAGCAACAAACTGATATTGAGACATTGATGCTGCTCTATCATTGTTCCTTGAGCTTCATCAATCTCCACTGATTATATTTTTGCAATAAGAAGATCTAGATCCATTGGAAACTTCTCAGTATGCTTTAGTAGAGTTACAGTTTGTTTCCATCATGATGGTAAAGCATTGAGTAGTCTGAGATTTAATCTTCAAGACCAGGTTTGATACCAGCTGTTGACATCTTAGTTATGAGTTGAACAAATCTGTTCATCATCTGATTATTGTCTCTCCAGACAATGTTGAAACAATTCTAATTGTCTTTTCAGCTTTTGTTTCTTTAAATTTTGAATCTCCTTACCTCCTTCACAAATGATCTTTAATGATTTATATAGTGTATATCGAGTTTGATATGCATCAAGCCTTGTAAGAACTTCCGAAGGTAGTCCTTTACACATCAATGAATAGGCTTTAATATCATTCTTAACTCTTTTCAGATCATCTCCTTGAAGATCATCTCTGGATAAGGTTCTGGAGAATCTTCAGTATACACAATCCTCTGTCAGGTCCATCAGTTATTATAGGAATGTATGGTCCTTTTTCTATAGATTTCCACAGATCAGTGTCAATGGAATTAAAATGTTGTTTTAGTCTAAGAGACCAATTTTTGAAATCAGCTCTATTATATGTTTTGGAACTCTGTTTTCAAAATCTTCTGATTTCACCATGTTTTTTTATATTTTTGTTGATTTAGATTTTGAATTTTTTTTAAAAAAAATTTCTAAGTATCAAGATGATACGTCTAAACAGTGGTTATACTCCCAAACGTTAAGCGCCTGAGTTGAGAAACGTCTAAGGGAATGCCTTAGAAAATTTTCCAAAACGTCTAAGTATTAATGCGTCTGGAAGGTTTCAAGCGCATAAACAGTTGTCAAAGGCCTGAATAATTGTCAAACGCCTAAAAAGTTGTCAAGCGTCTAAACAGTTGTCAAACACCCAAACAGTTATCAAGCGCCTAACAGTTATCAACTCAACAAAGGTGATACGTCTGAGATTCTTCTCTTCAACAGTACTCAAACGACTGACTAAGAACGTCTACACAGTGTTAATGCGACTAACACTTAGACAAATTTTCAGTCAATCTCAGCTCATGCGACACATTCATCATCTTCAAATGAATGTAACAAACTCAAATCTTCTAAATCTTCAAATGTTGATGAATTCGATTGAAACTTTTCAATTAAACTAGTTTTATGACAATATATATTCTTCTTAATATCAATTTCAACAACAAATCACTCAATTTTGAGATTTTCAGTTCGAAACTTCAAACCTTTTTCGAACAACAAATTCAACAAATTGACTTGAATTTGATGAATTGATCTGCTAATTGTGATTCAAATCATGTTTCGGATGATGAAACATAACTGAAATTCAGAAATTTTCAATTGAATTGTATCTCAATCACAGATTCAGTGAGATTTTTGAGTTTTTTTTAAGTTCGATAAACTTAAAAAAAATCAATCACTAACAGCTTACCAACAGCTCTGATACCATTTGATAGGATCAAATGAATCAATCTGTGATGATTTATGAACACAATTCAATGAAATTCACACAAAGTAATCAAATCAAAACAAGATATCAATAAAATTCAAGTTTTCGTTAATATCAAGCTAAGACAATTACAAGTATGAAAGCAGATTCAAATATCTTGTGTATTCATATCTATCTATCTGCAAGTCTAAGCTATTTATACTGAAAACAAAAAGTAAAGGAACTAACAAATTACACAAATAGTCCCTATACTATTACAAACTATTAAAAGACAAATAAAGACAATATGTTAATCTTTCTTAGAGCACTTAACATGATCCATGTAATTTTAGTCTTTTAGGAGCTTGTAGGTGGTTTTTCTTAGTCTTTTCTCTTTGTCAACAAACCTTTCCCTTCAACTTCTTATCTTTTGGCAGGATAGGAGTGCTAGTATTACAATCCTTTCTTGAATCAAAAGTACCTATCACCTAGAATCCAGCTGAGATAAATACACCCTTTTGTTTTGGGTCAATCATCAGCTTAGACTCAGCCACTTTCTTAGCAGTTCTTCTAGTAGCTTTAGTTCTGCTTCTGTGGGCTTTGGTGGTAAGGGTTTGATCTTCACTAGGAGATATGGGTAGATTTACTTGTTCCTTCCCTGTGGTGGCCACTATTTTTGCATGATTCTTCAACTCATGTGAAGACGGGTTAGTAATGGGACTTCTTCCTCTTCAGTACCACATTTAGGTTGTCTTATGGACTCAAAAGAATGTGGTGGAGCAATTTCATTTGTCCTCAACCCTCCTTTGTTCTGATAATAAATTTTCGAGTGGGAGGATGATGCAATAATAGCTTGGAAGTTTTGCTCAGAATAGCATTCTTCCTGGCTTGAGCCTTAGCGATGACAAGCTGGGCTTGAGCCTCAGACAAGTTGGATATTAAATCCTTTATTTGAGTCTTGTAATTGGTGTGTTCATGTTTTAATAAGGAAATAGTTTTCTCTAACTCTTCAATTTTCTTCAGGTAGTTAGATTTTGCCCTTTTAAAATCAGATTTCAAAACGTTTAAAGACTCAATATCAGATTTAATTTCCCTATTGTAGTCCTGATATAATTTAACCTTAGTTATATAGGCAGGAGTACAGAGATGTTCATATACCTGGTTGTCATCTGTTCCGGCCAGGAGAGCTTGAGCAGGAGTCACATCCTTAACCATCAAGCTCCAGTCAACTTCTTGAGCCATTGTAGTTGTTTCAGTTGACTTTCTAGTGGGCTTTGATGAAGAGGGATGTGTGGAGGCTTGTGGGTTTCTCGGGTTTGATTTGGGAGCCTTGCATTCCCCAGCAAAGTGACCAAGTTCGTTATAGTTGTAACATTTGGCCTTGGTCTTGTCAAACCAAACTTGCTGCCAGTTGGGTTTTGAGGGAATTGCCTTCCATTTCTCTTAAAGAACTTCTTCGATCTATAGGTTAAAAGAGCCATCTGTTGGATGATGTCCACATACTCTATATCGTCTGGACTAAAACACTCTAGATCATCAGAACAATATTGAAAATCACCAGAGTGCCCACTTCCTGAGACAAAGACACAGCTATCCTAAAAGGAGTTTTGCTGAGCCTGTTGAGACCTTGGAGTCTCATGAAAAGTGATGTAACGTCCAGAAGAGCAGGATGGTTGTTGGTTGTATGTCAGGTATTGCTGAGGTTGTGGGGATACCGAGCCTTCAGTAACCATTAAAGCGTTGCTAGCTAGAAGACTCAGAGGTCTGCTTGTTTGGTGGCCCTTCTTACTCTCCATCTCAAACCGGTATCCATCAAGGATGCCATAGAGTTCAGTCATGGTAAGAGTGTTCAAGTTCTATGTCCTCTTGATAGAGACACACTAGAATGTCCACCGATTTGGAAGAGCACTCATGAACTTTCTTGTGAGATCTTTGAGTTCAGGAATGATCTTCACAGACTGAAGTGAAGAAATAAGATCCGTGTACCTGAATACTGATGGCTGAGGGTCTCTCCAGTAATATATGTGAAGTTCTCGAACTGCTGCTTCAGTGAGTCCTTCTTGGAGTCGTTAGAGCTTGAATACATATGAGCAAGTGCATCAAACAAATCTTTAGCATACATACAATGCTTATACCCCACCATGATGGAGTTGGGTATTACAGTCATCAGAATGGTCATAGCATTGTTGTTGATGTCAATTTTCTTTCGGTCCTCGTCAGAATAATCTTCAATAGCTTTTTCTATCATGGAACGTTTCCACCAGGTGATGCCACCTTTGGTCTATACGGGCCATTGACAATGGAGTTCCACATTTTGTTGTCTTGGTATGTGATGAAGCCTTCCATTCTTCTGCTCCAAGACCTGAAGTTTTGAGGAGTAATGATGAGAGCTTTGGTCATGGTTCTCATCTCTACTTCGGATTTGTTAAGAGCCATTTTTGTGAGAGTTATAAGGAGGAGTGAAAAACAGGTTGATTTGGATGGTTAGATCTCCCAATCAAGAGCCTAAAAAGCTCTGATACCAATTGCTGGATCGGTTTTTGTCACTAAACACTTGGTTTTCTCTCAAACTCACTTAACCAACACTCTCGATGAAAGCAGAATCTTTAAGAGTTGACAACAAGATAATAAATAATAACAAAACACAAGAAGTAATTTTAAAGTTACTTGCATATATTGCTTTTCAACTCAAATATTACAAGACTCCTACAAGCATGTTATTATGAGTTAGAATGAGAGACTATATATAATACTACCTACAGCTGAATATACTTTGATACCAGCTAGAATCCTCTAACTAAAGCAAATACTACAAAGCTATAGTTTAAGGTATCTGAGATAAGGATTTATCTGAGATATGGTATCAGGACATGTCCCTAACTTACCTTTTGTCACCAACTAAAGTTGGTAAATTGTACTAACATAAAAAGGTGAACAGTGGAATAAAGTATGGTCAACTACATGGCTCTTAGAGAAAACACCATATAGTATCAGAGGTCTGCAACAGAGTGTCAAAGACCATACTTATGTCCATTGGTTCATAGCAGTGTCTTCCGAAGGTTTAATGGCTTCGAAAGAACAAGTACTTCCGAAGCCACTTATACTTTGGAAGTGGTTGCTTCTTCCGAGGCTTGAGAACTTCTTCTTTCATCATACTTCGGAAGTAGTCTTGTGATTTCTTCATTTAAGACTTCATCTTCGGAAGTGAATACTTTATCTTTAGAACTAGAGCTTTGCCTTTAGAAGTGGAACTTTTACTTCGTCTTCGGAAGAACTCTACTTCCTTCGGAAGTTCCACACTTGGCTTCGAAAGCCTTTGTAAGCAGCACCAAAATTTGTCTTAGTGATTTGGTTTTGGTTGCACCAGCCTTCTTCTTGATCAAAGAGATGAGCACGACAAAATGAAGGGAATCCTGTATGCGTCTGCTATAGGGTCCATCATGTTTGCAATGATATGCACTAGGCCAGATGTGTCATGCGCTTTGAACATGACAAGCCGATACCAACAAAATCCTAGAAATAGTCATTGGATGGATGTCAAGAACATACTTAAGTACCTAAGGAGGACTAAAGATATGTTTTTAATCTATAGATCGGGTGAAGAGGAACTCATGGTAAAAGGTTATACGGATGCGAGTTTCCAAACAGATCGGGATGATTCACGATCTTGAATGGAGGAGCGGTTTCTTGGATGAGGTCTAAGCAAGATGTGGTGGCATTATCAAGTACAGAATCAGAATATGTGGTTGCTTCATTAGCAGCTCAAGAAGCTGCATGGTTGAAGAAATCATTACCGATCAAGGGTGGTCCGTTCCACTCAACACCCCCTAGAAATTTTTTGTGATAACGAGGGTGTGATTGCTCAAATCAAGGAACCCTATGCGCATCAAAAGACTAGGCACATTGAACGAAGATTCAACTACATAAGGGATGAAGTTGAAAAGGGAAAGATATGTATTCGCAAAGTTCACATGGATCAAAACATTGCGGATCCACTCACGAAGTTTCTTGAAAAGGCAAAGCATGAAAGTCATACTTGTGCCATGGGAATTCAATATTCTATTGACTAGATTTTATCTTTAATTTTTTATTTGGATATTGTAACCCTTTATTACTTGAATAAATTATTTGGTTATAATGGTTCAATTAATATTCCTATTTTGCATGTTTAATATCCATAAGTAAATCGTTTCCTTAGAACGTCCGTAGTCATTCATACTTGTGGGAACAAGTACGAGGGTAAGACTATTATGAACTTGAGTTGGTAGATATTCATATGGATGAATATAGAGCAAAGAATTGCTGCCAAGGTTCATATTTATTTGTGGGATATAAATATTGGACTGACCCGCATCTCAAATATTACTACATGGAATCTTCTTGATTGATCATAAGTAAATTTGAGTGAACACAAATATCATTTGGTATCCTCTGACCTGAGATACATATTGGGTCTTGATATTTACCGAATATTATACTTTGACTTAGTGCTTTGCTGTTTTGAAACATGGTGTTGGACCAAAAGAACCAATGAGCCGGATCAGAAAAACCTTAAGTCCCACAGACGTCACAACAACTGCTGAAGTCCACAACAGCCGAAGACAGTGCTGAAGACAAAGTCTGAAGACAAAGTCTGAAGACAAAGTCTGAAGACACAAGTGCTGAAGACAAAGAGTGAAGACAAGTGCTGAAGACAAAGTCTGAAGACATAAGTGCTGAAGACAAAGCCTGAAGACAAGTGCTGAAGACAAAGTCTGAAGACACAAGTGTTGAAGACAAAGTCTGAAGACAAGTGCTGAAGACCAAGTATCAATCGTTGTCACAACAGCTGAAGAGGTCTTCTTCAGTAGTTGTGACGGTTTTCTTTCAGTAGTTTTATGTTTTCCTTTCAGTAGTTTTGTAAAACGACTGAAGAGCTTGTTCTTCAGTCGTTGTAGTTTCAGTAGTTTCGTTTAAGTACTTTTATGTTTTATGCATAGCACTCTGATATGTTCTCAGTAGTGCGAACATTTCAGTAGTTTGTTAAGTTTTAGTTATTTTTGTAACAAATCTGCCAGATGTCACTATCCGTGATATCAGCAGTGATTGCACTCTATATAAGGAGTGTCAACCTAATTGTAATCAGTGAATGATTGAGCAGAAACATTTGATATTATTGAAACATTCCTTTTCACAGAAATATATTCTCTCTTTACAACCGTATTTGTTCCTAATGCATACGAATATCAAATTCTTGCTATAATTTGTCTAATTCTTGTTCTTATTCCACTGCGTTACACTCTAATCCATCAAACTTGAGATCACTGATCCTGTCAAATGGTATCAGAGCTGGTTCATCATTGATCGATCTAATAATGATCATTGAAACTGCTACCCAAGATCCAAGTTTGATTGAATTAGCATTTTGCAAGAAACGGTTATAGAGATTGAATTTTCTGTGTTTTTGGTCATTCGTCCTGAGATTTATTCTTGGTTTTCATTGAGTCTGTTGTGGTCTGTGTAAAATCTTTTAAAATCTTGAATTAACTTGTATTTGGACCTAAAATGACTACTCCTTCCAATGATCCTCCAATACTGGTTCCTCAACCAAGCCTCCGATGCTGGTTAGGAAAGAGTATAACATATGGCAACGACGAATGCTCCATCACCTGTGTGTTACAACTCAGGTTGTTGGACATCAGTGGTACATGGTCCACACAAGCCTATGGTGAATAACCCGGAAACCAATCAAATGGTTCCGAAGAGGAGGGAGCAATACTCAGATGAGGATAAGAAATTGTTTGAGATTGATGCAAAAGCCCATGGAATTCTGGCCATGGCATTGCCCAATGAAATCTATTGTGGGCTAATGCATTATGAAACTGCCAATGACCTCTGGAATTCCTTGAAAGAACAATTTGGAGGAACAGATGAGGTCTTGGCAAATAATAGAGAAATCCTTGCCCAACAATATGAGACATTCTCTCATAGGAAGGGTGAGACATGACTCAACAGTTTGAGCGTTCTCTTGTTGATCTCTGAATTAAAAATGGTCAAACATGAGTACACAAATAGCCAGATGAATAACAGATTTCTCAAATCACCTGAGAGATGGGACACATATACTATTGTCCTACGCTCCAGTGCAAATTTGGACAAACTATCTCTCACCCACTCCATGGGAAATTGCTCACATTTGAGAGAGAGATAGAACAGAAATGAAAACTGTCATCATCTGGAAAGCTCACTGATGATTTTGTACCAGGAAACACTGCCTTGGTAAGTCATGAGTCAGAGTATGCAGGATCAGAATGCCACTATGATGAGCATATTGATTTCACCTCAACAATTCTAATCATGCCTTTGTGAGTGTTGATTGTCATTCTCATATAATAGTGACAATCTATGCTTTATCATGGATGATTTGAAGGGCATTGCTGATGATGATTTAGAAGAGATGGATATTTTGAGCCAAATGGCCTTGATCAATATCAGATCTTAGAAATTCTACAAGAGAACTGTCAGGAAAATTCATGGACTCTCTGACAAAACCAAAGTCGGTTTTGACAAGAGCAAGTGAAGTGTCACAAATGCCACAGGCTTGGACACTTTGCAAGAGAGTGTAGATCAACTGGATCTAACAATTCTGCACCCTTTTTGACTTTTCCAAATAACAATTCACAATTCAAAGGGCAACACTTGCTGGTTCTAGTCATTCATCACACCCTCAATCTCCTGCATATTTTGTTCCTCAGGGTCAAATGCCATATCCTTATCCCTGCTATTATATGCCACAGTCAAACCAAGCTCAAGCTTTATTGTACCAATTCATGCTCTACCAGAACCTCAACCATCTCCATCTCAATCACAACCTCATCAAGCTTCTTCACACCTGGAGTGTTGACTGGAGTAGCTTACCTGATAACTTGTCTGGTTAGACTGAGCAATACTATGCGGTGCTAGTCAACATGGTGGTGAACACCCATTTGGAAATCTTGCTCTCATGGCCCTGGAGTCTACTGAGGGTTCCTGTTCAAATGCATCATCTTCACAGGTAACTCAGTGTATCTTCAGAGGCTAAAGCCAAGTTATGTTCTGAATCTGCATAGCTGCCTTTGTCTCTATTAGAGAGGCAAATGTAGCATTAATAATCAAAACTTGAGCTTGAGAAAACCATTTTCAAAGAAAAGATGAGTATGAGTCTGCTCTTAACAGTAAAATGATGAGATTTATAGCTTAAATGCCATTAATTGATGAAAATGCCAAGCTAGAGGTTATTCTGGAAGACCACAGGAGTCTCAAAGAAAAACTTGCAGTGACCCAAGTTGAGTGTGAACGCTGGGTCTCATCATGCAAGGGATTTGAAATGCTTCTTAGCAAGCAACTGCTTCAAATGTGAAGTTTGCATTGGTTACAACCATACTGCTCCACCAACAGACTTTACTCCTAACTCCATATTTAGTCTGAAAGTGAAAGCAATCTCCAAACCACATTATCGTGTGAGTCATTCTCCAATGATATCTAAGATCAGAGAATAAAACCATGTTAAGATCTCAACAAATAAATTGACTGATGGTCTAACTACTAAGACTCATATGAAGCTGAGTACTTCAATGTTGTTCCTCACTGTACCCCAAGTACTGAAAGAGACCCAACATCTGAAAAGCATTTCAAATCAGTTGAAATACAAGGACTAACAACTGCTGAGGAATCCATCAAACATCTATTAGGACGGATGGAAACAGTTGAATTACCAGTCTTCAGCTGTTACAAATCCTTTAGTACCTAGTACTGATAGGAGGAAAGTACTGAAGATCACACTTCAGTAGTTTCCACTTCAGCGTAAGATGTCCAAGATGAAGAATAAACCATGTGAAATTTGTGGTAAATTCAATCATCTATCTGATAATGTTGGTACAAAAAGGGTTTAAAGCTCCAAAGGGATGAGCTCATTAAACTAGAAATAAATAAATGAAAACTGAGTTGAGACCAGTTTGTACCAAATCATCTCAACCTGATAAACCCAAGGCCTTACCCAAATCCCTAAGAAGGATGCGGTTATCAGAAGACAGTTGATATTGTTCCTCATGATAAACATAAGACTAATCGTGAATCTAAGAAGGAGGAAATGGTGGGTCACAGGAACTCATCAAAAACAAGCTCTGGAGTGTCAAATGAACTAAAAGCTCGAGCTTCAAATCAGACACAGCTTGTTATGATGGTTCAGCATCTGTTGGGGGAGTTAACCACTTGAAGCCCATGTGATCAA